>LR990615.1:26774352-27498809 GCA_905147815.2 Phalera bucephala
ACTTCAAATATTTATTTTTTTGGTTTTTGTTTTATTAGTATTTTGTTTAGATTGACATTTTTAAATTCGCAGTATCTTTATGTATCGCAGTATCTGTAATAATGTCCGATTTGAATAATTTAAAAAAGTTATCTTATATTACGGTTATACCGATATTATATTATTTTGCTAAGTTGCAAAGTAAGGTACCTACAGGATTAATATAATGACTATAATAACGGAATCTATACATTCGTGCTGTTCGCCGTTAAGGTGTTCCCTCTTGTATCTTGAAAGTCCAAGGTCCAATACCAATAACAATAAAATAGGACCACTTCAAAACTATACTGAACCAAATGCAAAAAGAATCATCAAAATCGGTTCATAAGCAAAGGAGTTATAAAAAAAGGATGAATTATGAACCTCCTTTTTTGAAGTTGGCTAATATACTGCTTAGTTCTATAGTAGGGTACCTATAGGATAGACGTAATACCCATAATATCTCAATTTACACATGCCTATTGTTTGTCGTTAAGGAGTTCTGAGTATCTTCTAAGTCCAAGGGCCAATACCAATGAAATTAAAATGGGACCACCGCGGAGTTATACTGAACCCAATGCAAAAAAAAATATCAAAATCGATCCACAATTGACGGAAATATCGCTGAACATACATAAAAAAAAAGTATGCATACAACCGAACATAGAACCTCCTCCTTTTTGAAGTCGGTTAAAAATAAACGCCGCCGCGCCGTGGGCGGTGTGCCCCGGTGTGTGTGTGTGTGTTATATAATTAATTTTATTCAGAACAAGGTCTTTGAACCGACAGTTATAAGCTAACTAATCACAAATACATCATTGAGTTGTCTTTATATCAACATGACAAAGTCTATCCATGACTTGCGAATGTAATCTTAATTTTCGTCACACGTTCAGGATTTACCCAGTTCCACTTGTGGTGTTCCCGCTTCTTCAAAGAGTTAATCATATATCGTCCTTTCCTTTTCCTTAAAATCCGCTAGCATCTGCACCGGCGGTGTCATTCATCAATATTCCCAAACGTGGCTCGTAACGATAACTTAGTGGAATAAACGATTAATGGTATTCTGCATGCAACTGGAGTACCACTAAACCACAAAGCAAACATAAAGAGGAGGCGGCCTAAGCAGTTCCGCACCGTGCCTTCCCACTAGGCCTTCACGTTATCGCGGTTGGCGTGGTTTACGTCAGAATGTCATTTTCAGCTAGATCGTAAATATAGCAGTGGGTGGTTTGTAACGTGCTCTTCATCTCGCATCACCCGCGCTGTGACACTCATGATTGTATAAGCAAAACTAATAATGCCGACTCATCTTTATATTTGCTTCGTGCACTAAACGATCATTATCGTAACGCGCCGCGTTACGTGTTTATTCTATCTATATCATCAGGCTAAATCCCTTGCGGGGTAGGCAGAGAGTACAGAGTTCCAACAGGTTCTCTCCTTACAGACCTATCTGGCTTCCTCCACTTTCATAGTTTGTCTCGTCTACGCTAGCCGGTTACGGAGACTGCCCTTCAGATAAGAGGCGGTCTTATTAGGTCATGGTATGAGAGCCTAGGTCTTCCCGGTACCTCGAGGCTTCGGTCCCAGAGGCGATAAAGAGGGCGGAAGGTGGGATCGCCCGGCTTAAGAGGCTCACCGGGTGGTACAAAGACCAGATCGCGTATTTCCGTCGGCACGCCTCAACTCCCGGTCTCTCCAGAGGAGGCCGCTCCCATGGTGGTCACGCCTGCGGCTGCCTCACCCGCGGTAACGTCGCCCGCTGTGGCCGCGCCCGTGATAGTCTCGCCCGCGGCGTTACTGCGGCGGTGATAACCCTGACGATGGACCTGGAGCAGATGCGCAGGTCCATTATCGATAGCGTCGGGATAATGACAGACGCCCGTTTTACGGCATTGAAAGGGCGCCTCTTCCCGGAGCAGTGCCTACGCCCACCGCTAGCGTTCGACAAGCCGGCACCTAACGCCCCGACGCCGGGATCAACGGACGAAGCGACGCCTCCCCCGAAGAAGGGGAAGAAGGGGGCTTCTAGCTGTAGGGCTGCTCCCTGTTGTGCACTGTGCACCACGACCGGAAAACCGCCCGGCCACTTGCTGGGCGCCGCGACTATCTGAGGCCCAATCGCAGCCGTCCACCTCAGGCGCCGCCTCGACGCAAGATAGGGATGTTGTGGTGTGGTCGCGTCGGGGTCGGGGTGCGTTTCTAACGGCAATCTCGTGACCCTGACACTATGCGGCAAAGGCGGTGTCACCGCAGAGTTCTTAGTTGGTACACTTGGTTCACCGTCGGCCAGGGCTATTGCTCCGAGCGTCGATGGACTAAGGACTCCGACATAACCCCTCCGTGTCCCCTGAATACGGACGGGTACCCATAAAGAGTTTTCTCTGCGATAAAAAAAAGGTCTTCCCGGTACTTTCGCATTGAATATCTGTTGTTGTTGTTTATTTATTTGGTCAAAGGATATAAGTGTCCAGTTCCGCTATCCAATACCGAATGTCCATGGGGATATGGTTTCAGCTCATAGTCGCCTTGTCTGTCCAGTTTCTCATTAAATAGCCATGACGACGGTGTCTATCTATCTATATTGTCACGCCAGATCCCTTGCGAGGTAGGCAAAGAGTACAAAGTTCTAACAGGTTTTTTCTTTACAGACCTGTCTGGTTTCCGGTGACGGTGATCGTCATAAGAATTAGTTATATAATTATTATCTGAATTTGTCTGCGCATTTATTTAACTTACGTTTAACTTATAGTCGCAGTAAAATTAATTTCTACCTGGTTTTCAATTCTGGGTCGCAATTTTGAATAATATATAATTTGAATATTTTGCTAAATATAAATGTTATTAAATGGTAAGAAGGTCACAATAAACAGTGAATATAGTCACAATAAACAGCAAGAAAAAATCCGCAGAGCTTCATGTATCATAAAACACCCCACACTACGAATTATTTATCTGTGTTAACATGAAATTTACTTACACTAACACCCAGACCGAAACAAGTTGTTATGGGCAACACGAAGATTTGTCCCGTGATCCCTCACGCATCTACGCGATCCAGTTGGCGGAGCGACTCAAGCTCTTAACCACTAGACCAAGCCTTGTGGTATGTGAATGATCTACGCTGTTAGCTATGAGGCCTTTACAACTTCAACGGACAAGAGGGCATGCGTTCGACCGCAAATACAAGTTTTAATACGAA
Organism: Phalera bucephala; assembly: GCA_905147815.2. Classification (NCBI taxonomy): domain Eukaryota; kingdom Metazoa; phylum Arthropoda; class Insecta; order Lepidoptera; family Notodontidae; genus Phalera; species Phalera bucephala. The sequence continues at coordinate 26,777,576 of LR990615.1, forward strand.
ACAAACCCTCCGAAGACCGCATTTTTAGGGGCAGTTGTAAATACAATATTTCACAACGGTAATATGAATCGGACCGAGGGCGACCCTAATAAAACTTGTGTTTCGCCACTAAAATTATTAAACATTCCCTAGGATAATATACTTACGGGTTCAACTTTTGAGGATGTGTTTACGCGAATATTTCATTTTTTACTATATACTAAGATTTGCGGGACGAGCTACTAACAGAGTAGAATGGGGAAAGTGTAGGGAAGCCTTTGCCTATTAGTGGGACAACAATGTTTCTTAGTAATAATAATACCAGACGATCATTTGAGGGTCTAGTGAGCAACGAGTAACTGCCGGCCACGGGGAATTAGGTATCACTAATTATGGCTGGTGTCCGTTCCCTTTGAGGAAGGCCAGTTTTTGTCCATCAAACCTAAATTACATAGTTCTTGTTCTCTTTTCATATTTATAATAGTCCCTGCTCCTGCTGGGGTCAGTTCGGAGTTTATCTTCGGCACTTGATCTCAGTAGGTGACTTACATAACATTAACTTCCTGCAAAAGCCTTCTACTTATAGGACCCATGACCCCATGCAAGCCTTTCAAAGGTCCGGGCAAAAGTTGTGAATCTCAGCGAGATAATAATATATACTATGAAGCGCTTGCTACTTTGCGGAACAGGTGGTCTTAGCGATCACCAAGGTTACATACTGTTCAGGTCGGTCGGCTTGAGGTAGGTGACTGTTTTTTGGATGGTAGACCGTTTCAGGCATTTTTATATTCTGTCGTCTAAGTGCCTGGAAAGGTATGCTAAGCCATTGGTTGCGGTTACCTCTTAATGTGGTATGTTAGCCAAGTTAGGTGCCTTATAGGTTACTTGATATTCCAACAAAAGGTGGCCACAAACTTCCTTTCGATAGTCCACACTGTGTCCGCGTGGTGGAGGATTACGTAATCTCTCTCACATTGATTTGTGAGAGAAAGTCTGTGCCCAGCAATGGGAAAATTAGAAAATAACTTGCTAAAAATATAAGGAAACGTAAATGAAAAAAATATATATATTAAAGTATTTTTATAACAGAAACCTTTAATTAAACCCAGTCTTCTTAAAACTACCTTATTAACAAAAATTGAATCAGTTTCTTGATAATAATCTTATGTGTACACCGTTTTCCGACCGGAGGACCAGATCAGCGCTGAACTCCGGTACCGTATCCTCAACAGGTAGCAATATGAAGTTTTTGATAATTCCCGCAATACTTATTTTTAGTTCCATCATTGCGAATCTTTGTCCTGCACCAAATAAATTAATAGTAAAAATGAAAACAAGTTTTATGTATATTTTACAACACACAAGAAGACATGCCTATATTAAAAGAAGGGATACAAGTATACAAGGTGTAACATAATAAACTCAAGACCTAAAAATAGTTTTTTCTAAATTGATAGCTGAATTGATTTGCATCAATTTTTATTGTATCTTACATTTTTTTTAAAATTTGCAAATATGCTGTTACTCCTTTAGTGCGCTATAATAAACTAAATTTATTCTCGATTCATATCAATTTCAAATGCATTTTTAAAACGTATTTCTTAATACGCACACATACACCACATACACGTTCAAGTTTCATTGTTAATTTGGTTATAAAAGTGCTTAAAAAGGGGTAAACAAGTTTAAATTTGGAAATTTGGTTTCAGTATTGAATTTGTGAAGCAATTGTCTAATCGGGGTGTCTGAGGTCTTGCGTTATTTACGATACAGCTTGTATAACCCCTACTAGTAATACACGAAAAACTAGTTCCTCAATTTTTAAACTAAATAACTTCTAGCCCTAAATAGGACTTACCTATACAATTCCTGGGTCCAGCGCTAAAAGCAAGCCAACTGAAAGGTTGTTTTAACGGTGCTTCGTAACGTTCTGGCCGAAACGCTAAGGGATCGTCGAAGCTGTCAGGTTGACGTTGTGTTTGGTATATATTTATTATAACCATTGTCCCTTTTATTAAATTCATTTCACCAACCTCTGTAATAAGATGGGTGACTTTCAAGAATACTTCAATTGTCTCTTTTCTAGAAGCTTCCTATTATTAGTTGAGATTGGAACCTAATTTCAACTTCTCCTAATCGATCAAGAGAACACCGCCGTACCCGTGGTGTTCTTAGATAGGTGACCATTCATGGCATTTCTATTGTCAAAGTGTCCATGTTTCAAGGCACGTTAAGTTGTGGGTCCTCGTTAACACTTAATGTATTAGTCGTTAAAACAAGACGGATCCCTAATGGAAGGCTTAATAAATTCTAACAGCAGGTGACCGTAAACCTACCTCCATCAATTCGCACACGGTCCGTGTAGTTTAGTATTTTACTAGTGGTGGGACCACGGAAGAAAAAAATAAGAGGAAGTGCCACGCAACTACCGCACGGTAGACACTAATGCGTACACTATATTTTGCCCAGCCTATGTGTTAAACTCAAACCTGATCAAGTTATTCAATTTTGAAATGTATTTTGATTGATTGGGCTGGAACGGATTGCTTCCGAAAAGAGTCTGCAAAGTGGAACTCGTGTGTACGAAGTGGAGTCCTTTCAGAGTCATATTCGTCTATTTGGTGCGAGTTACTTCCTTATATTTTCCTAATATGGTCATAAAAAACCAAATGTACATATGATATTTGTAACTACCAGGTTTAATAGAAAAAACATTGAGTTTGAGTTTGATGTAGAAAGAACTTCAAAAAAAAGCAGAAAAAATATGTAACTGGCGAAAGTAGAAGGATATAGCTACCAGCCGTGGAAGATCTACACTGTCTTGTCATGATCAAGTCTTATGGGATGTAAAAGTATTGAGTTTCTATAACCGGCAAACATATACTCGTATGAGACGAGAGAAAAAGCGAGAGAGGTTTGTAAGAAAAGAACTAAAACACCCACCTAAAACACCGTCGCTCAAAGAAGTCTGCAGTCTGTGAACATGTCCTTGACCGCACCCGCCATAACATCAGATTTGATAGACCACAAATTCTCGTGAAAGAACACTGATTCCTACCAAGAATGGTTCGCGAGGCTATTGAAATTAAAAAACATCCTAATTTCAATAGAGAAGATGGCTGGGTGCTTCCGTCGACTTGGGATCCGGTAATTAATATAATCAAATACAAGACCAAGCATAGCACTGCAAGACCTCAAGACACCGTGAGCTCATTCTGCGTAGATCGGACCAACAAAAATAATTAAGAAGTTTGAGGGTACCCCGGAACAACTATGCCTTTTGGACGTCTAACACCTCAGTACCTCCCGTGACCATGGATGCTGCAAAGCACTCGAAACGTCGGGAACTAAAAATCAAAAATAAACCGCGATAAAATCCGAAAAATAGTTTTATTTCATGTGTAATATTCGCGTAAATCTAAGAACTCAGTAAGAAAAGAACTCGTTGGAACTTTGTACTCTTTGCCTAACCCTCAAAGGATTTGGTTTGACAATATAGCCCTATAGAAAGGTCATCATGATATCCCTTTATGTATGCGTGGGCGTTGACCTCTAAGCTGTTTTACATTTTTATCGAATTGTTGTGAGCACCTCATTTGTATTTTACTTTCGCTAACAAAATACTATTGTTGTTGTATAAAGAGAAAATTAGATACTTAAGTATTCTTTAAACGTGTTAGATTTAATATCACTCGAAGTACAAAAACAATACGATAGGTTAAAAAAAACCTTGTCCATAAGTTAAATCCAGTTTTCGATACTTCGCACGTTTATCATTTTAGTATGAAAGATATTGTACACCAAAAAGAGTAGATTTGTTAGGAACTAAAATTCAGTATTGTGATTATCGAAAAAGCGTGCAGTCACATTTATATTTATTTAGTAAATGTTTAGTGTGATTAATTTTATTTTAACATTATTCCTTTTACATAAAATAAATAAGATATCTTGTTTAGTTGAGGAGTTAGGAACTTTTTCCAGCTTCTTTCCAACTCCATCATCAGACCTTAGACACAATCCGGGTCTCGAGAACTCGTCAAGACCAATCCAACGAGAACAAACTCGGCGAAGGTATATTGAGTAGTTGGGTGGTTTCATTGACCACCCTTCGGCTTTATTATCAGACCCTAAACACTATCTGGTTGTATAGTACTTGTTAATACCAATTTAATAAGCCTAAACACGAGGGGGACCACCTTCATGGTACCATATTATTGCATAGTCACCAAATTTACATACTTATGTTGAATTTCAGCGCAATTGGATACTTGCAACTGCTTAAAAAATAGATCACAAGATTTGAACCGGAAAGACAGACAGACACACAGACAGACATATGAATATTGCAAGTTTAATAAAACCTTGTAAAAAGAATGACATATCAACTCGATAGGGTAACGTTAACGTCGATCTATTCGTGCTAAGCCCTCAATGGACCTAGCCAAAGGACATGCGTTGTTTCTATTCTCTTGCCGCAATCACTTCACTTCTCCTTGTAACATGCCTTTCCTTTATATTTTTTAGTTGTCTATTAGCGTTAAGGTCTATAGAAAGTCCACAGTAATTGAGTTAGATTTAGCAACAGTCCCTGGTCTATTTAATAGTAATGTAAAGTAGTTTGTAATAAAATATTCTGCCAAACAAAAACTCGGTACGGGGTAAACCTGCGAACTGAGCGCTTGACACAGTTGTGACTCAATTTCCTTAGTCGAAAACAAGTCGTAAATCAAAATGTCGGTGCTTCACTTGTTTGCAAGCTTTTACATGGATTATTCGAATAATAAGTTGTGATTAATGTTGTAAATGTTATTAATAATTTATTTTCCAATACATTTAATTTTATCAAACACAAAATAAATAGCATAATAAGATTAACGTTATCGTGACGCTGGTCAGTTGACATTATGCCACCTTTTTCACGCTAAAAATGTATTAAATAACTATGATTTTACTCGCTAGCGTCACAATCCAAATTACACAAAATAACTGTAAAGTAAGGTTTCTGGACAATAATTATAACTCAACACATTTGTTCCAGGGAGTAAAAACTAAGTATAAGTATTACATGATTTGAAAAAACCACGGAAAACACAAATAAGAAATAGAATAGAATATTTAAATTGAATGTTTATTTTGAGTAATTTATTAAAAGAGATATTATATAAAAATAAAACTATGAGAGTGGACGAAGCGTGAGAGGCCTGTAAGGCAAGAACCTGTTGGAACTCTATGCCTTCACCGCAACCACCAGTTGATATTTATAGATATAGGTCAGTTTTTTTCGTAATATTACATCAGTTTAATTTAAATGCATATAAGTGGATGAGACGGCTTGATTGAGCGGTTAAGAACTTTAGCCACGCTGCCCACTGAAACAAATAATAGCGGGTTCAACCTCCGCACGAGACTAATCATATTGTGACCTACAGATATTTGTATTTATGTATAGGTATAGGTATTTATGTATGATAACCAAAATGGTGGCAACCAATCACGCAACTGCAACGTCCCTCTGTAATAATATTTATTGCATTATTGCTGCCGACAAAATGGTCAAGAAAAAAATATCGTTATTCATGACCATTAGATCAACATGAAGGATTTCTTGATTCCGGAATTATTGTTTTTAATCTATATGGTCCCACTTCTGGGCAAAGGTCTCCTCATGACCTTTCAGACCGATCTGATTTCAGCCATCTCCGGCCAATCATTACGAAATGCATCCAAGTCGTCACGCCAACGCTTTCTAGGCCTGCCCCGACGTCGATGCTTATCTCTCCTGGGCCATAGATCCTGAAATTAGATAGATAATATTCTCATCACTACTGTCGTACCGGAAAACATAACGTGGACAATTCTCCTATTAGATAGATCGATGATCTAGTGAAGGTCGCGAGTAAAAACTGGATGCTTACAGCCCGAACTCAGACGTTGACTTTGGCGAGCTTTGACGGAGGCTTTTGTCCTAAAGAGAAAGTCTTTTAGCTGATAATAGTCATAATATATAATAAAACCGCATACGCTCGCCGGTTACGGAGCGGAGTTATATAATAAAATCAGCCCTATTAAGAAACTGTCTCACAGTTGGGCACTGGCCTCCTTTCTAACTAAGAAGGTTTAGGCCAAATTATACCACGCTGCCCCATTGCGGGTTGGCGATCTTTATACACCTTCGAGAAACTCTGAGCTATGCAGGTTTCTTGACGTTGTTTTCCTTCACCGTTAAAGCAAGTGATAGTTAATTTTTAATACGCACATGCTTTTGAAAAGACAGAGGTGTGTGCCTGGGTTTGAAACCGAGACCTCTGACTTATCAGTTCTACGATCTAACCTATCACTGCTCATGGTTATAAAAATGGTTATAAATACGTACATTTTTCTAGACCTGTCCAATCACATCACCGATATGTTTTTATAACGAAACGTATCTTGTTTACCAAACAAGCGCTATTATAATGATTACATATTATTCTGCCAATCATGGTGACTACGTTATCATTGATAAACGATGAGATAACAATATAAACAACAACAAGCTAAAGTGCACTGTATCATTAGGACATAAGTGTTAAATTTGATCGATTTATATCAAACACGGACTTCAAACGAATAATAGCATGATTCAAGGTCAGATACATTCGCAGAGCAGTTTGGATCGTCTACTGTATACATCGGGTCGATGCATTTGATATTGTTATCTCAGATATAATATTATTACGACTTCAGTACACCCTGATATCTCGTAAACCCCTTATCGGGAAATGTTAATTTTAAAATGCATTACACACACTTAGGTCCCCATGCGATCTATCTAGAAAGATCTAAAATCCGCGCTTAAGTGCTGAAACGTCTGAAAGGTTCCACCCCTTTAATTATCGCGGTATGTAAGTACCTATTTGTTCACATACAAATAAGTATGTAATAAAAATACCGCTTTGTGGGGCGCGCCGGCTATTGTTCGATGTACTTCTATCGATGTACTTAGAGGGTTCGCGTCCGTTCTAGAACTTTCATACGAATATAAAAGGAACACAGAGCGCGGTGACGGGGACAGTCTCTTCTTGGAAGCGATAGTGATCAAATCGGAGAACAAGCTAAGTGGGATACACCAGCGACTTCAGCAACGATATACGGATACTACGAGTAACTCAGCGACTTGGAAGCAATATTTGGGTACTAACGAGAGTCGTACTAGTGTGTGAGATTAGTTAGCGTGTGTATTTGCATTCGACGTACTGTTTTGTGTGTACAGCGCCTAATGAAGTACTTCGCACGTTATTCGGCATTTAATTACCCCGCTATGTAACAGTGGTGTCAGAAGCGGAATGCCGATTCTACCGCGTGAAGAAGAGAACGTACGTACTCCACGATACAGATGTCAAGTGGAAATGGATACCGCACGTCAACAGAGCCTTCAAGAGGACACGCAGCATGCCAGAGCTGGAACTTCTACTGGTATAGTGGCGACATTAGGAGGTAACTCGGTGGACCTATCAGCACTTTTGGCTGCTATCCAGGCAATTCCGACTAACCAAGAATCCGGCCGCCGCAAGCTACAAAAAGTTATCTAGGCTAATCAAGAGTCCAGCCGCCGCGAACTTCAAGAGGTGATTCAGGCCAACCAAGAGGCCAGCCGCCGCGACCAAGAGGCCACCCGCCGCGAGCTTCAAGAAGTGATTCAGGCCAACCAAATGGCCACCCGGCGCGAGCTTCAAGAAGTGATTTAGGCCAACCAAGAGGCCACACGCTGCGAGCTACAATACATGATCTAGGCCAACCAGGACGCTGTGCTTGGTAAAATAGATACTGGCATCTCTGTGCTTGGAGTTAAAGGGGTTACGCTGACTACAGAAAACCTGAAAGCAGAGGTTAAAGACGTCACGTCTAAGATGGAAGAATATGACATCCGCTTATACATTATCGATAAGAACCCATTGGAGTAGCCTTATCATCACCAACCAAATTTGACCTACCTCGCTTCGACGGGACATCATCATGGTCAGCTTTCAGATACCAACTTGAAACACTTGAAAGTGGAAATGCTTGGAGCAACGAGCAGACTTGCATGGCGCTGACACTTGCCTTGCGAGGGGACGCTCTTATGGTTTTGGAGAATCTGCGGTCCAAAGTCAGGACCTTTGCGGCACTCATGAAGGCATTTAGGCATTCCAGCAAACATTAAGCAAAGTAGATATCTCGTCGTAAAAGATGCTGGCAATCACCCAAAGCTAATAACAGCTAGAACCCTATTGATGTCCCAAGGAAATACTAAGGTGATAATTCTTAACCTGAGTAACGAGGAAATCCAACTGAAGAAGAACAGTGTGGTTGGAAGATGCAAAGAAGTAAAGTACCTGAGGCAGTTGAATAGCTCTACGGATAAGCAGGCTGCGACAGAAACCAAAGAAGATCCCATTAAAAAACTTCTGGAAGCTTCTCAGGAGAATTTATCACCTTCAGAACTATGGCAAGCTAAAGATCTATTGCTGAAATTTACAGACATCTTCGCCTCTGGAAGTGACTGCGGAAGGACAGGACTCGTGAAGCACCAGATCGACACAGGTGACGCCCGTCCCATAAAACAAAGACCACGACGCATACGTGAAGCGGAGATAACTGATATTATCAGGGATATGGCTGACAATAAAATAATAGAACCTTCTACGAGCCCATGGTCGTCACCGGTGGTCTTGGTCAAGAAGAAGGACGGCAGTACAGAAGGTTTTGTGTTGATTATCGGATGTTGAATAATATCACAAAAAAGGACAGCTACCCCCTGCCCCGAATCGATGACACGCTGGACATGCTCAGTGGTATGAACTGGTTTTCGACCATCGATATGAAAAGTGGCTACTGGCAGGTGGAAATAAGACCGGAGGACAAAGAGAAGACAGCATTCAGCACCGGAATTGAGAACGGATTATGGCAGTTCAATGTCATGCCATTTGGATTATGCAACGCCCCAGCAACATTTGAACGCCTCACAGAAAGAGTGATGGTCGGCCTTCTCGGTGACGTATGCCTGCTCTACCTTGGTGACGTTATTGTCATGGGGCGGAGTTTCAAGGGAAACCTGATGAATTTGAAAAAACTGCTTACTCGGATTCGCGAACCTAACCTTAAATTAAGCCCAAAGAAGTGTGCTCTCTTTAAAAATGAGGTAATCTATCTTGGACACATCATCTCGGCGGAGGGAGTGAAAACTGATCCCGAGAAAGTAAAAGCTGTTCAAGAATTGGCCGTACCAAAAAATAAAACAGAAGTTCGCGGCTTCTTGGGATTATGCACATACTACAGACGGTTTGTCAAGAATTTTTAGGTATCGCAAAACCGTTGCATCGATTGACAGAAGAAAAACGCGACTTCGTCTGGGACTTGAATTGAGAGCATGCCTTCGGCGAACTTAAATAATGCCTGTGTGAAACCCCTATATTGGGATATCCAAATAGGGAAGGAAGATTCATTGTCGATACTGACGCCAGCAACACCGGTATAGGCGGAGTTTAGTCACAAGTTCAGGGAGACCGCAAAGTGGTGATAGCGTACTTTCTAAACCTAAGCAAGGCACTTTCTAAACCGAAAAGGAATTACTCGGCGTGAACTACTTGCAGTGGTAAAGACCTTGCAACATTTTAACAAGTATCTTCTAGGAAGACAGTTTACACTGAGGACAGATCATGCTGCGTTAAAATGGTTGCTACAGTTCAAAAATCCTGAGGGTCAAGTAATAAGATGGCGCGAGCAACTACAGGAATTTAACTTTGAGATCGAACACCGGAGTGGCAATGGACACAATAATGCTGACGCGTTATCACGAAGACCATGTGCAGAAGACTGCCAAAATAATGAGTCGCGAGACGTCCGACTCATAAGAACTCATGGTCACGACGATGAATGGACCGGAACAACAATGAAGAAGGCACAAGAAGAAGACAACGATCTGCGCCCTATTCTGGAATGGAAGAATAATGGGTGCAAGCCCCAATGGGGTGAAGTGTCTGCTTATAGTACCACTACCAAGGGCTATTGGGCTCAGTGGGACAGTTTAGTCCTGGAAAATGGTGTGCTTTATGGAAACTGGGAGTCCAACGATGGTAAAGAAATGACTATGCAGGTGCTGGTGCCACAGTGCAAAGTGGCTTCCCTTTTACGGCATATTCATGACGGCGTTTCCGGTGGATATCTTAGAGTCAAGAAAACGCTGGTTAAAGTGTACTCGGTATCAATAAGACCCGAACAACTCCAACGCATCCACAGTCGCATGAAATAGTCGAGAGGTTCAACCAAACTCTGGAAAATCACTTGGCAAAGGTTGTGAATGATCACCAGAGAGATTGGGATTAGTACATTTCGCTGTTTCTGATGTCCAATCGGTCTGCGGTTCATGACTGTATGGGTCACACTCCAGCAAGAGTGAATTTCGGCCGAGAAATGAGGTTTCCGGTGGATGCGATAACAGGCACACCACCAGATAGCCCTAAGCCAGTCACGGATTATGTAAGTGATCTCCAAACCCAGCTGGACAAGGTGCATCAGAGGGTTAGAGAATACGGCTTGAAAACCGGCATTGAAATGAAAACTCGATATGACCGAAACGCGAACACCAACGGTTTTGGAGAGGGGACCTTAGTGTGGCTTCGTAATCTGCTCCGAAGAAAAGGAAAGTCTCCCAAACTTCGGGCTCGGTGGGAAGGACCTTATACTGTGGTGACCAGAATTAACGATCTTACCTATAGAATTAAAAAGGGGCACAGGGGAAAACCGAAGGTAATCCACGTGGATAGGACGGACTAATGATGGACGAGCATAACTAAGAGGCCCCTCTCTTAGTTATACTTCACTATCTATAGATATCTCGTAAACCCTTTATCGGAAAATGTTAATTTTAAAATGCATTACACACACTTAGGCCCCCAAGCGATCTGTCTAGAAAGATCTAGAATCCGTGCTTAAGTGCTGAAACGTCTGGAAGGTTCCACCCCTTTAATTATCGCTGGCGCGCGGTCGCGGTATATAAGTATCTATTTGTTCACATACAAATCGGTGTGTAATAATAATACCGCTTTGTGGGCCGCGCCAGCTATTGTTCGATGTACTTCTATTTATATACTTAGAGGGTTCGCGACTGTTTTAGAACTATATTCGTATATATAAAAGGAACACAGAGCGCGGTGACGAGGACAGTCTCTTCTCGGAAAAGATAGTGATCAAATCGGAGAACAAGCGATTTACATGGGATACATCAGCGACATCAACAACGATATACGGATACTACGAGTAACTCAGCGACTTGGAAGCAGTATTTGGGTACTAACGAGAGTCGTACTAGTGTGTGGTTAGTTCGCGTGTGTATTTGCATTCGACGTACTGTTTTGTGTGTACAGCGCCTAATAAAGTACTTCGCACGTTATTCGGCATTTGATTATCCCGCTACGTAATAATATAGTTTTATGACATTGTCTTTCATAAGCAACGTGATCATATCACGTATATCACGGGTTGGTACTTGATATAAGTGTTATTATGATAAATTGATTGTTTTGTGATAATTTGAGTTGCATATCTGTTGTATCAGACTAACAGTTTAAATGCAGACGCGAAAATTGAAGCCGGTTTTTGATTTGGTTTCCTGCAACAGAGGATTCGTGAGGTTAGTAGAGTATTTTTTATAATACCAATAATATGATTTAAGGACCTGAAAACTTTGTCTATTACGATTCCTAACTTTGGTTAAGACTGATAAGGAAATAAATGTAAAAATATATTAGACGTATCATAAGTTTGTTTACATAAGGTGAGTTTTAATAGGTAATCATCCTACATCCTACTCATATTATAAATGTTAAAGTTTGTATGTTTAGATGTTTGTTTGGCAAATTTGGTACACAGATAGTTTATTACCTAGATTAATGCATAGGATTCTCCCGGAAAAATGTAAGGTTCATGTCTAAAGTCAATGCGGACGAAGTCAGTATAAAGAGGCAGAAACTAATCACGTATAAAGATGATACGTCAGTTTTAATAAATAAGGAAATATTGATAAATAAGGAAATCTATGTATTAATACGTGAAGCAACAACTTTGTACACATTTTTACGAAAATTGCGCGGACGGAGGAGTATGAAATTTCCCACACTTATAGTTTATATAGAGAAGGAGTGCAGAATGCTAATATTTTTTTAAAATTATGCCTAAAACATACATTAATGATCAATGAAAAAAACATTATACACACTACCATATATTTGACACAATACAAGTCTAATTGATGTTTGTCTTTAATATTATTTGTCTATAGTCTTACTGAATGTCAAACAACCAGCAAACGATGAAAGAGTAGGTCGAATATCGACCTATGGGCGACCACTAGTATTAATAAATGGTTATCTCTCTAAAGTTAGCAATTTGCCTCATTTTTCAATTATGACGCTACCTATGGTATTCTTAATGCTGTTTCATTACAATTGATTGTCTTTATTTGAAGAGTCAATATGTATTCTATAAGCCATCTCCAACTTGTTATACATAGTGGTATTCCTTCGTTGTACATATATCTCAATTTCATCAAGTAAGGTATTTTAGCTCTAGTGCGACAAGTGGAACGCTTCTTTCTATCCATACATAACCCTAATATAATATGCCCCTAGCAGGGATGGCAGAGGTGTACTATGTACACCCACTTTTCGGCGACAATATAAAGTCCCATGTAATAGCGGGGGGGGGGAGCCTGTTGCCATGTACCGAGAACAATTCCAGACTCCGGACTGATACTGGAAATTTTTGTTAGAAAAACTACATTGGTCCGACCTAGGATTCGAACCCAGGACTTCGTGATCGCAAAGCACATTATTCACTACTAGACCAACGAGGCAATCTTAAAATTGTTTAACAGTAATTGCATATAAATTCTATTTTATATTCTATGTTTTTTTTTAATCTCGTTAAAGAAAACGGCAAAGAAATGTATTTTTTATGATGAAGGACGACACAAACCGGAGCAGCATGACCTTAAGTGTTCGCGGAGAAATTGAAAATTTAATCGTAAAATGAATTTTATGCCACTTATTGATAGCATAAAATAGAAATAAAGGTTCTAGTAATTTATTACTACCAAAGGATACAATTTGAAATAAAAAAAATAAAATACCTTCTTAAACCAACTTTAGAAAAAAAAAAAAAAATTTGAAGTCGGTGCCAGTTAGTGCAGTCGGCTACTTGGTACCGAATTCAAATATTTATTTTTTGCTTTGTTTCCCTTTTTTTCAAAGTTATTTATTTTAAAATTTTAAGTAATGAGTTAATTAATTATTAATATTTATATACTTATGTTATATTATTTTGCTTAGTTTTACAGTAAGGTTCCTACAGGATTGATAATATCCATCATAATGGAATCTATATATTCCTGTAGTTTGCTGTTAAGGAGTCCCCTAGTGTATTTCCAAAGTCCAAGGGTCAATACCGATTCCTTTCGAATGGGACCACCTCAAAACTATACAAAACCCAACACAAAAAATCATCAAAATCAGTTCATTAATAAAGACGTTACAAAAAAACACGAGTGAATTAAAATTCGGAGTCGGTTGAAGTCGGTTAATATTCTAATTATTTCTATGGCAGGGTAGTTCTATGGTATAAGTATTGTGTTAATCCTATAGGTATATAAGATTAACACAATACTTATAATAACTTTTTTAAAGTGTTTATTTATGTGGAGGACATGAATTTCGAAAAATCTTGCAATGCAAGCTAGTTCCAACCAATACAGTATGGCTATCATTTTTTGTCCATTACCTATTAGTTAAATATTTTTGATAATAGACTGTCTCAGTATTGTTGCATAAAAAGATCTGTGCTAATTACAAGCTTTATTTAAAACTAGTTTCTTTCCGCGATTTCATCCGCGTTGACTTTAAACAGGAACCTAAATTTTTTCCGGGATAAAAAGTATGGTATATGTTAATCCAGGTAATAAAATATCTGTGTGCCAAATTTCATCAAAATCCGTTCAGCGGTTTTTGCGTGATTGAGTAACAAACATCCAAACACAAACTTTCTAATGATGCAGCTACAATTAAACAAAATAGCGCCGTGGTGTTTAGTCTCGTTAGACTCGTCGTGGTAAATACTCCCTGGGTACTACTGCGTAGTGTCCATGGTTTGATAATAGATTCGGAAGGAGGCCATAGGACCGCCTTAACTAAGCAAGGTATTTTTGTCGTCCTACCTAAATAAAATTTCGAATTAATTTTTTTTTATTATTTTCGTGATCATCCGTGTTCCTATCTCTCGATTTCTACAATGTTAACAGAACTGTAGCGGTCGCTGCGAAGACATCTACGGAAACAAATCTAAAGTCATGGAAGGAGATCCCGGGACCCAGCGCATTGCCTATCCTTGACTTGATTTATCATTTTCTTCCTGGAGGTAAAATAACTTCACTGGACCCGTATTCGTTATGACCAATTTAACACATAGCGCAGCGTGTTACGATAACTTCGTGAAATGATCATTTGATGATACTCCAGTGGCATACCGATTACCACTACACGATCATTTCGTGAAGTTATCGAAACATGACGCACTTGGTCATAACGAATAAGGCTCCTGGTTAACGGGTTGTTGTGCATAATCATCATTTACTTCGTTTTTCTCTAATCCTGAATTCGGTATTTAAAAGTGTACGATTAGACACTTTACTCGCACAGCTGAAGTAATACTTTTCACGCTTGTTATTTTAGAAGCGGAAGGCAGAAACTAGGCGGGTTTCCATAACCTGCTTAGCAGTATTATTTGAATCTTACCTTGACTTGAGAAAGGGACAGAGCTATAAACAGCGTATATCCGTCCCTTTCTCACGACTAAGGAACATTCCAATGATAAAAGAAATAGGTGCGCGCCCAGACTAAATTTAAAGATTCTTTTGTATATTAGTTTCCTTACAAATAACCTCTGAGCACTGATAAAATGTATCTATCGATTACAGCTATCACCGACAGATAAACATTGAGTATCAGTTTTATATCGGTTTGCACAGCGACTCACTAAATTAGATTATTATTAATTATAATCACAATATCAATGTGTCTATTTAGGCCTTCTCTCACAAATTAAGGTGATAGAGAATGGGTCATATTCCACGCAAACTCAATGCGGACTTATAATGCGAATTTATAGTTATTTTATTAAAGCAAATTGCCGATTCATTTCAATTACAAATCTAATATTGATTGTTTTAATAGGTAAGCTACGAATTACAGGCAATCTGGACGCAACAAAAAAAATATTTGATTACTACGGTCCTATAGTAAGACTGGAAGGTCTGCTCGGACAACCTCCAATGATAATTCTTTTTACACCTGAAACCTGTGAGCAAGTAAGTAAAGACACAAACTAATCCAAATTGTATTCCGCAAAATCCTACATAAATGGCGCTGATTGTAAAAAACTTGAAAGTATCGTAACAACCGTTTAAATAATTCTATCTATCTATATTATCACACCAGATCCATTGCGGGGTAGGTAGAGAGTACAGAGTTCCAACAGATTCTTTCCTTACATACCTCTATGGTTTCCTCCACTCTCATAATTCGCCTCATTCACGCTCGCCGGTTACGGAGACTATTTGATCATATAAATAATCGCTATCATAATAAATGATTAGTTGTTACTTGACGTGGTATCAAACTGTTCACGTTGATTGTTAGAAAGATTTTAGTCTACACTAAAGGTAGGTACTTTATGGTGCTCAGATGGATGAGAATAACAGCAAGAAGTAACAAAATGGGAAAAAATACATACTACAATTGCATTTAATTAAAAATGAATTTCCTATTTAATACTCGGCTTTGTGAGGTTATCTTGAATAATTTTATCAGAAATCGGTAAAAGTGTCAGGCGAAATTGTCAGTCTCAAACCAGGTAAAGGAAAAATGTTGGTGATCTAGAAAGTTTAATAGAAGGCATCACACATCTCCTTTAGTTTTATTTTTTATTTAAGATCCAATTATAAGACTATATAATTCATTCTTTCAAAGATTCTTCGCGGTGAAAATACAATACCTATACGCCCTGGTTTCATGTCTCTTGAATACTATAGGAAAACATACAAGAAGAAAAAGGCGAATGAAGTTACAGGACTAATTACAGAGTGAGTATGATTCAATTCTTTGTACATGATGTTCTGATTCAATTCTTTGTGCATGATCTTCTGATTCAATTCATTGTTCATGATCTTTTAATTAATTTTTTTGTTTATAATTTTACATGAATACAACATACTTATAAATTATTCGTAAATTATCTTCCCACGTGTTTAGTAGTTTGGATATGTAGACGTGTTTCTGTACTGATACAGTTTTCAAAAGAGGATTTTAAGTACTGAATCATTCTGTTTTTCCTTTAAACTACGCAATATTGATATTATAAAGCATTGTTGATACAGATTCACCGATAACGGGCACTGATTTTATTTCGGAGCGTCCTATATATAGCCTTTATGAACCGGTATATCATTACCAACACGTCATAGACTACAGTCTAGTTAGTTTGTATATACACCGTCACGCCTATATTCCCCAAGCGGGGGTGGCAGAGGTGTACTGAGTACACTCACGTTTCACCGATGATGTTAGGTCCCATGTAATAGGGGGAGAGCCTATTGCCAAATACCGGACACAATTCCAGACTCCGGACTCGTACTGGGAAGTTTTCGTTAGAAAAACTACACTTGTCCGACCTAGGATTTGAACCCAGGACCTCGCGATCACAAAGCGATGTGCTTTGCCACTAGACCAACGAGGCAGTCAGTAGTCTTGTAGTGACAATAATATTGTTATGGGTAATGCAAATCAAATAATGTTTTTCTTTTCAGTCACGGAGTCCCATGGAAAGAGTTCAGATCGACAGTCAATCCTGTGATGTTGCAACCGAAGACCATCAAATTGTACTCCAAAGTCCTTAAAGAAGTTGCTCAGGATATGATTGTGAGGTATTAAAAATATTCACTTAAGCAATATTAAAGAGAAAAATAAACTGCAAACAACATGGAGCTTTTAGGTTTTGAACATAATATGAACTTACACAAAACATGTACTGTCCAAATGGCTGTATTAGTGAAGACAACCACAACAGTGTAAATTACAGATAAATAATCATTAAATTTTTCTAATAAATGAAACTCGTAACTATGTATTGTTAGGTTTTCAGTTAATTACCCTACATCTAAGTTGCTAGGCCTTATCGTTCTAATTAAAATAATTAGAGGTAGGTAGTGATGTTCATGAATCGATCTTAAAAATATCAGCACTCGTTTTGTGCTAACACAAAATTTAACGGTATTTATCAACCACCTATATCTTGATTGCACGAGCATGACTGAATATTTATTTTTGAGAAGTCAATAAGTTTTTGTATGATCCCAAAGTGATATAAGTTTTAAAGTTTGCCAATTGGTTTAGTTTTAACTTGCTACTTACTATATACTCAATCTGTCAGTCAGGATACAGTCACCTCAAGGCCAGGTAGCCGCCAAGCGGTCTAAGTTGGCGGATAATCAGATGTACTCAATATCTTCGTCGCAGTAAACAAACATGATAGTGCCTTCTATCTACCAATCTTTTATAGTATCTTTGGGTTAAGTCCTGTTCCTATAAAAATAAAAAAATAAACACCATCACGCCTATATTCTCCAAGTGGGGGTGGCAAAGGTGTACTGGGTACACCCCTTTTTCACCGACGATGTCAAGTTCGATGTAATTGCCGAGCGACGAACCTATTGCCATATACCGGGCACAATTCCAGACTCCGGACCCATACTGTGAAGATTCGGTTAGAAAAACTATACCGACCTGGCTTGTCAGACCTAGGATTTGAACCCAGGACCTCGTGATTACAAAGCCATGCGCTTCGTTACAACACTAACAAGGCGGTCCTGCTCCTATAATCTTTAATAAGGTGAGATCAAATTGTTTCCAATTTCCTTACTCACTAAACATAATTAGACCAAATTAAATCCAATGTTCGTCGCGGATTAATCAAAAGGGAATAAGATTTAGCGAAATAAAGAGCAGCGTTTATTATTACCACGACGGCTTCCCTTCTCTTTTCTTACGTATTAATTGAATTCCCAAAATATCTTCTCTATGTAATTTATATTTTGGGACTAAAACTTAGTGTAACTACGATAAATATAGAGCAAATTATTGCTTTGGCTATTTAAGGGAATAACATGAATGGGAATGTATTGTATGTGATAATTGTATAGTGTTATATATCTATATGTTACCAAAAATTGCATGAAATGGAAAGAACTTTTTACAAATTATTCAACACATTTTCTAACTTAGCTCGGCATTGCATATATTCCTAGGGATTGTATATAGGGACCAGTTACATGCATTTCCGGTAACATAAATATTTTGAAACTAGATGAAACCAGAAATATATTTAAGAAAAGAACCTATGGAACTCCGTACTCTCATACTCTCGTTCTCATATATATATATATATATATATATATATATATATATATATATATATATATATATATATATATATATATATATTGATAAAATCTTCACGACTGAGAAAAACTAAAAAGATTTAGTAAGAAAAGTGTAATAATGGCCATGATAACTCTTAGATTCTGTCGGTGTACTATGTGCATCTTGACCTACTCTTTCGCGGGAAATGGTCATGGAAGAGAAGAGAAAATTTTACATTCTCAATATATCAATCAGCCTGTATCTACCCACTTCTCTCCTCTATCACGCCATTTTTTCTGGTCCTGTGCTAGCCTATTCCACAGATTTGCGACCACCATCACGATGTTATCACTACATCTGGCACATGGTCTCTGTCTGCTGTCATCCCGCCTCATCAAGTGTCCTGCCCATCTCCACTTTAACCTCGTGATCCATTTACTAACATTCTACATATATCTAACTAAATAATGCATTCCGCCACTTTTTTATATTTGTAAAATAAAAGACAACTAAAAACAAATTGGAGGATTTCAAGCGGAAAATATGGCTCTCAGTAGAGCCACACTTTTGACTCAGTTGAGTCATAATACTCTCATTAATAACAGGGTAAAAAAATAATTACAAATTTGTATGAGAAAAATATATGGACCCTAGCTTTTACCAGGAGAGCTACAAGAAAAATGTGTATCCCACTTGTTTATTTCATAGTAAAATCTAACTAAACTCATGCTAGTCGTTCTGACATCACTTTAAAAATGGAATAAATGAACTAAATCTGTTACATATCAATTACAGAATGAGATCAATTCGAGACGAGAACAACATGATAAAAGAAAAATTCGACGTAGAAATGAATTTATGGGCTCTGGAATCAATAGCCACTGTGGCTTTAGGAATCCGTCTCAATTGTTTTGAATCGAACCTGGCAGAGGACTCTCCTGAGAGGCAACTGATACAGTGCATTCATGACTTATTTGCAACTGCAGAGAAAATGGACTTCAAACCAAGTTTATGGAGATACATTCCGACACTCACGTATATCAAAGCTATGAAACTTTATGAACATCAAGAAAAGTACGTTATATCATTTCTGTACTCTCTGCCTACCCCGCAAGGGATCTGGCGTGAGGTTATAGATAGATAGATCATTTTGCTATTCAGAAAACGTTTTACCTTCACCATCAAATTATTTAAATGATTACATAAAGCTACACTCAAAGATGAAAAACTAACGTACTAAGTAAATCCTGGAACACAAAGGATACAACACGCTTTCGTTATTAAGAAGCTAAATCTTTCTAAGGCTTACTTGCATATTGCTATAATTTAAGCGTTTTTTTTGTACTTTTATATAATTTACCTAGGAATTTCGAATCTTCTGTAAATATATTTTAAAATACATATGTAATAATCATCTTCGAATTATTTAAAGACTAAGTATTGAGGTACGTCATAACACACAAATCCAATACATTTGTACAGTACTTGTGTAAATATATTTCAGCCTCACCAAATATTTTATCAAGAAAGGAATGGAAAAGTTGAATGAGAATAGTGAAAGTTCAAACGAGAAAGGAGTGCTTGCAAAACTCCTGGAAATTGATGAGGAAATCGCACTTATTATGGCAAGTGATATGCTGTTTGCTGGCGTGGATACGGTACGGCAAAACCAATTGATTACAAAAACTAGCATGTTTTATTAACTGATCTAATCGTTCTATCTGTCGGGCAAAGGGCTCCTATCTTCCTTTCAAACAGTTGTATCCTTGGCCAATGATGGCCATTCAGGCCGATATCTGTCGAAGTTATTATTTACCCCCTAATAAAACTCTTGCCGATTATACAAAAAAGAATTGGAAACCTGGTTGGCTTCCTATTATAAGGTACTTAGTTAAGATGTACATAGTGAATATCTATCCATCTATCTATATATATATCATCACGCTAGATCCCTTGCGGGGTAAGCAGAGAGAACGGAGTTCCAACAGGTTTTGTCCTTACATACCTCTCTGGCTATGACTATAAATCGTGTATATAGTGGGGTAAAATAATTTAAATATTATTGCTACACCTGAGTGAGATTATGTGAGTAATTTTAATATGTTAAAGATGTCGCTAAAAATTATCTAGTTTTTGAAGAGAATGTAGCAGCCCAGTTATCTAAGTTGGTATAATGCACGATAGAAATTAGAATCATCATCATCATCATCAGCCCTTATCAGTCCACTGCTGGACATAGGCCTCTCCCAAGGCTTACCATTGAGCCCAATCTTCGGTTTTTCTCCTCCAACCGCTGCCAGCCACCCTCCATATATCGTCGCTCCATCTAGCTGCAGGGCGTCCCACGCTACGTTTGCCGAGCCGCGGTCTCCACTCGAGAACACGTTTACTCCAGCGGTTATCGGTCCTTCGGCAAATATGGCCAGCCCACTGTCACTTCAGCGTGCTGATCCTGTGAGCTATGTCGATGACCTTAAATCTCAGTTGGATCACCTCATTCCGGATTCGATCTTTCAAAGAAACTCCACGCAAAACTCTGTCCATAGCCCGCTGAGCAACTTTCATTTGGTGGACTAGTCTCACTGTAAGTGTCCACGTCTCGGCTCTTTATGTCATGACAGGTAGGACGCACTCATCAAAGACTTCATCTTCAAACTTTGAGGAATTGGTGACAAGAAGACTTGACGAAGTTTCCCAAACTCTGCTCATGCCAGCTGTATCCTCCTGCGCACCTCTCTCTCAAAGTTGTTTCTACCTAATTGTAATATTTGTCCGATGTAAATGTATTCTTAAACAACTTCAAGAGTAGTTCCATTTACAAGTACTGGCTCCGGAATGACATGTTCATTGAAAATAATCTTGGTTTTATCCATGTTCATCCGGAGGCCGATGCGTTGAGAAGAATCAGCCAGGCCGCACAGCATCTGTTGTAATTCCGCCATAATGACGATATCATCTGCGAATTTTAGGTGGGAGATGTACTCACCGTTAATGTTAATGCTGCGCCCTTACAGTCCAGCGTCTTAAAGATGTCCTCCAGTGCTGTCGTAAACAATTTAGGGGAGTTTACATCGCCTTGTCTCATTCCTCGATGCAGGGGGATATGCTTAGTCCGCCGGTTTTGTACTTGGACGGTCATCGTTGCAGCGTCATACAGGCATCTCAGTACTTGGATGTATCGCCAGTCGACCTGACAACGTTGCAGCGATTTGAGAACAGACCAGGTTTCGATGGAGTCGAAGCCTTTCTCGTAGTCCACGAATGCCATGCACAGGGGCTGATTATACTCCTGGGTCTTTTGTATAATCTGCCTTACTGTGTGAATGTGGTCTATGGTGGCATATCCTGTCCCGAAACCAGCCGGTTCCGTTGGCTGAAACTCGTCAAGTCTTCCCGCCAGGCGATTCGTGATGACTCTAGAAAACAACTGGTAGACATGGCTTAGGAAGGAAATCGGTCGATAGCTTTTCAGAAGGGTTTTGTCTCCCTTATAGAAAAACAATACGACTACAGGAGTGTTCCATGCCCTTGGAGTTTTACCAGAGAAGATAACGGAATTAAAAATACGCTGAAGCTGTTTGGGCCTAGGAGTACCTCCTGCCTCTAGGAGCTCCGTAGTAATTCCGTCATCACCCGGTGCTTTTCCATTATTAAGTTGTTTTGGAGCCATCTCGGTGAAATTAGAATATGGTATTTTTAGGCGGCAAATACAATGTCAGCAACTCTATACCTATTAGCTATGAACCCAGAAAAGCAAGAAAAATTAAGAGTAGAAATATTATCCGACTCCGAAAAAACTCCGTATCTGAGGGCTTGCATTAAGGAGTCGATGAGATTAATGCCAGTAGTATCTGGAAACTTGAGAAAAACTACAAAGGAATACAATTTGGCGGGTTATCATATACCTAAGGATGTAAGTACCCATTTTACTACTTGAAATGAATATAAGCTTCATGTTATTAGCAATACGATGGATGAAACTTGGTCGTTTGACTTACTTTTCTTATCCTGTAGACCTGATAGTAAAGAACGTCCAAATATTTTGCATGTGAATAAACGTAATTCTCTTTTTTTCTTGTCTCTAAGGAATAAACTTGCGTAGCGTCAGTTTTTGACATGTTAGCTTGAAGTCTTAAATGTTTAAGATACAGTTTAGCGTAGAATAGTATTAAGTCCTGAACTTTAGTAAAACACCAACTCAATGTAAATCATGTATTTTGCTAGGTAGCCATTGTACAAAAGTGCGTATGTCATTATCTTATTTTCCTACCCACTTAATCCACATTATTAATTAACAAAGTAGAAAAGTACCCTATTCTAATTCACATAAATCCATGTAAACAAATCAACAATATAACATACCTCCCCCCTAAGTATAATAAATAAAACAAATGAACAACGATTATGTGACCAAATGCCAATACATAATTAAGCTGTCACAAAAGGCATCTATGACATATAGTGATTATCTCTATGTCTGTCATATGGAGTTTTAGAATGCAGATCTATTTTATTTTTTACTTTTCCTGGTGCCGATGAAACTAAGGGGCTATCTGATGGAGGTATACCCAATATCTCTGCCCATTTATCCGCATCCGGAATCTCAATAATTTTATCCAAATCCTGAGAGTCTGGATTCTCTGTTCGTACCGGTTCATCACTCGCTAAATCATCAGCTACTCTCTCTCCCTCCTCTGGTCCGGATTTTGTAGATGTTTTTTTTATTAACTGATCAATGTGACGGGTGATTAGAGCTCCATTCTCAGTACAAATCTTGTAGTTAGATGGACCATTCTTATCATATATCTGACCTGGTAACCATCTTGGGCCCATAGCATTATAGTTGCGGTACATAATGTTCTGACCTACATTTGTTTCTCTCGTTTTATTCTCCCTGTTGACATCAATCTGTTTCTCAGTCCGTTTATGTTGTAGATTATCTGGGTGTATAGTATCCAATAAAGTACGTAGCCGTCTATTCATGAGCAGTTCTGCAGGTGTCTTCTTTGTTGTAGTGCATGGTGTGACCCGAAGTCCTAGCAGAAGATTTGGAATTCTACTGTCCCATGCCAAGTCATCCATTTTCCTTAATTTATCCTTAATTGTCTGTATCATTCGTTCGGCCAACCCATTTGTAGCTGGGTGATATGGGGCTGTAGTCACATGACGAATGTTATGAGCAGTGAAAAATTTCTCTATTTCATTAGATACGAAACATGTGCCGTTATCCGACACTATTGTATCACATAGCCCATGTGTAGCAAATACCGTCCTTAATAGTTTAATGACTGTAGCCGAAGTGGTGTTATTGACCATAAATAGTTCAGGCCATCGGGAGTAAGCATCCACGATAATCAAGAAATACTTATTGTAAAATGGTCCAGCGAAATCCATATGTATTCTGGACCAAGGCCTTGACGGTGTAATCCACTTATGATAGGTCTTTGGTGGCATGTGTCGATGTTCCAAACATTTAGTACACGTGCTGACTAGGTCTTCGATGTCTTCATTGAGGCGTGGCCACCAAACATAGCTTCTAGCTAGAGCTTTGGTTTGTACGATTCCTGAATGTGTTTTGTGCAACGCTTTCAACACTGCTTGGCGAATGGACTTTGGTACGACCACTCGACAACCCAACAAAATGCAGTCGTCCTGAAGCGACAATTCTAAACGATTCAACCAGAATGGACGTAAATTGTTGTCATTGACTCTAACGGGCCAACCGCGTTGTATATAGTAGATGACTCGTGACAATGTGTTATCACGTCTCGTTTCCGACGCTATCTGCTCAACATCATAGGGAAAATCTTCTGGTGACTCGGCCATCAACAATATTTCACCGAGCTGTTGTTCCGGTTCCTCTGGAACTGGTTGTGGCCATCGACTTAAATTGTCTGCGAATCCAATTTGCGCACCTGGTTTATAAACTATTTCATAGCTGTGAGACGTTAAAGCGATGGCAATCCTAGTTAATCGAGGTGACAACATATTAGGCATAGGTTTCTTTGGATCAAATAAACCCAGTAGCGGTTTGTGATCAGTCACTAATCGAAAATGTCTTCCCATCAGGTAATTATGGAACTTGGTGATACCAAACATTATAGATGCCGCCTCTTTGTCCAGTTGCGAATAACGTCTTTCGTGTGAATGTAATGTTCTTGACGCCATAGCTATGGGACGTTCCTGTCCATTATGAGTCTCATGAGACAATACTGCACCAACACCGTATTCTGAGCTATCACACGTAAGTACAAGTGGTTTTCGTAAGTCATAGTGCTCCAGTGTTAAGTCAAAGGTAATAAGACGTTTCGCTGTGTCGAATGCGTCTTGCTCACGCTCTGTCCACCTCCATGCCTGCGATTTTTCCAATAGCCTATGTAGTGGTTCTAGTATAGTAGCCTTGTGTGGTATAAATCTTTCATAAAAGTTGTATAGACCGAGAAATGCCTGCAGTTCCTGCTTGTTTTTAGGCTTCGGAGTGTTTACGATTGCCTCTACTTTACTTTTTGCGGGATGTATTCCCTCCGCATCTACGACAAATCCAAGGAATTCGACCCTTTCTTGAAAGAATTTGCACTTATTCTTATTAAGGCGAAGGCCAGCTCGATCTATTCGTCCCAAAACAGTGTCCAGTCTGTCCTGCAATTCTTGTTTAGACCTGCCACTAATAATAATATCGTCAATTAGGACAGCTATTCCCGGAATATCAGCCAGCAAAGATGTCATCAAACGCTGAAAAATCCCCGGACTTGCCTTGACGCCAAAAGCCAATCGATGTACAGTGTAAAGACCTTTACAGGTATTCAAAGTTAACAGTTTCGAGGTGTCTTCATTGACAACCACCTGTGTATATGCACGGTCCAGATCTATAGTTGAAAAAATTTTTCCACCTGCAACAGTGGCGAAAATTTCATTTGCGGTAGGCAAAGGATACGTATCTGATTCAGTTGCTTCGTTGACTGTGCTGCGATAGTCACCACACAATCTTATTTCTCCGGTTTTCTTTATTATCGGAACAATGGGCGTAGCCCATTCAGAATAGGACGTCGGTTGTAGTACTCCTTCTTCTACTAGTCTGTCTATCTCTTGTTCTACCCTCTCCTTGATTGCAAATGGAACAGGTCTGGCTTTTAAAAATTTAGGTACAGCGTTCGCTTTGAGATGTATTGTCACTTGCTGTCCACGGTAGGTACCGAGTCCATCCTGAAATACTTCTTTGTGTTTATTCATCAATCTATCGATTTCAACACCATCTTCAATAAAGTTAATATTTAGTGAGATGTTTAGCGGGCTAAACCAATCACGACCTAGAAGATTTGGTCCAGTTCCTCTAGCGACGATGACGCAAAGATCTCGGATCACCTCATTGTATTGTACTGGCAACCAAACTTGTCCCAAAAGACGTACGGGAGTCTCTGTCCATGTTCGAAGCGACAGTTCGATAGGATGCAGAGCATCACGTGGTAGACGAAAGCGAATCGAGTGCCATGTGCGTTCATTAATGATCGAACAACTAGCACCCGTGTCCACCTGCATGTTGACCGATACCCCCGCAAGAGCTACCGCCACTTCGTAGGGCGGTATGCGGCTGGTTCGATGGGTGATTACACCCGGTACCCAATAAATTCCATTTAAACGATCATCCGCATCTGCAGCGTATTTGACGTCTCTGTTTACGTTCTTCTTCTTGCTTAAACATATTTTTTCCAAGTGTCCCTTCTTTTTACAATAGCGACATATAGTATTTGCAAAACGACACTCTCCGCCGTGTCGATTCCCGCAACGGTAGCATAAACGACTATAAAAATTCTTCGTTTGAACAGCATTAACATCCATCGGCTCGATATCTGCGGGCGGTCCCGTATTAGTACACCCCGATAAGAACGGCTGTGATAGCCCCGACGACAACCCGCCGGCCGCTTGCTGGATCATACGAACATCCCGCCCCGCACTTTCAGCTGACAACATAGCGTCCACGACGTCTTGATACGTTATACGGTCCCTCTTCAACAGTTCGTACTGTAGTCTTTCGTCCCTCATACCACAAACTAATCGGTCACGTAACATTCGCTCTAAGTCTATAAAATTGCAACCGGAAGTTAACTTTCGGAGTTGTGCTATATAGTCCGTTGCACACTCGTCACGTTTTTGATCTCGTTTATAAAACTGAAAGGACACTGATATTTCATTTGGCTTTGGGCTAAAATGTTTTGTAAGAATCTTATGTATTTCATTAAATGTCACTTCACTAGCTTTCTTTGGTGTAATTAATGCAAGGAATGTTTCGAATACTCGCGATCCACACACTGTAAAGAAATTGGCTCGCTTGTCAGCATCCAAAACGACGCCATTTGCCTCAAAACAAAATTGTAAACGATCGAAATAAATGTCCCAATTGTCCGTTTGCGGATTAAACTCATCAAATTTCACTGCTTTACTGTTCAGTTTGACCACTTTTCACCAAACGTCGCCACTATTAAGTCCTGAACTTTAGTAAAACACCAACTCAATGTAAATCATGTATTTTGCTAGGTAGCCATTGTACAAAAGTGCGTATGTCATTATCTTATTTTCCTACCCACTTAATCCACATTATTAATTAACAAAGTAGAAAAGTACCCTATTCTAATTCACATAAATCCATGTAAACAAATCAACAATATAACAAATAGTAAGCATCGATCAGCAGCAGCGATCGAAGCAGCATGCAAGCTTTGGCAACCAGAATTTCTCTATTCGTGTTCGTTGTTCTATTTAATAGAACGACAATGGCCACCAAAACAAGTCTCTTACCTTCCTTGGCTTTAATATGGAAACTTTGATATAACAAAAAATATAATGTATGTGTTAGAACCGGAAGCTGAAGTGAGGTTAGGTTATTTAGGTTTAGCTATATACGACTAGATACGGTCGGCAACAGTTTGTTTAACGTAAGTGTATCGTATATATTTACGACTGAAACTAGTTGTGGCTGCTGTCATTTTTGTTGCACCTACTTTTTTGATAATATCGCTTTTGTTATCAGCTTGTTAAACCGCACTTTGATTTTGAACCGTGATATATTGACCGCATATTTGGTACAAGCATAATCTAGGTAACACACATACATACGAAACTTCACTTCAAGTTTAAGCAGTGTCATATGTTTTTAGATGCTGGTGGTATTTGCTCACCGTGACATGTCACTAATGGATAGCCAGTATCCGAATGCAAAGGAATTTATACCCGAGAGGTGGCTGACCGAAAACGATGATCCACTGCACTACAAAAATGCTCATCCTTTTGCGAATGCACCTTTTGGTTTTGGCGCTCGTTCTTGTATTGGTAAGTTGATTTTTTATTTTGTATGTGAGGCCCCCCACAAGATAGACTGATGCCCTGGTGTAGGTCGCAGGTAAATGCTGGATGCGCACAGCACAAAGTTGCTCGTCATGACGATCTTTGGAGGAGATTTCTGTGCTGAAGTGAAGCCGAAGAACGTTCATTCATTTCAAAAAGAAGGAGGTTCTATGTTCGTCTGTATGTATGCTTTTTTTAGAATGTTACGCGTTATTTCCGTCAATTGTAGACCGATTTTGATGATTCTTTTTGCATTGGGTTCAGTATAGCTCCAAGGTGGTTCCATTTTAATTTCATTAGCATTGGATCCTGGACTCAGAAGATATCTCAAATAATACGAATGTGTACATTAAGATATTATGGGGATTACGACAATTCTATAGGTACCCCACTATAGAACTAAGCAATATGTTAGCCGACTTCAAAAAAGGAGGAGGTTCATAATTCGTCTGTTTTTTTATAACTCCTTTACTTATGAAGCGATTTTGATGATTCTTTTTGCATTTGATTAAATATAGCTCTGAGATAGTCCTATTTTAATGTTATTGGTATTGGACCTTGGACTTTGAAGATATACTAGGAAACTGCACAAATGTATAGATTCCGTTATTATGGTTATTATATCAATCCTGTAGGTACCTTACAGTACAACTTTCCAAATAATATAATACCAGTATATCCTTCTCCTTGCGTCGGTTTCCTCATTACTGAGGGTCATGGTCATATGTTAGAGAGCAGTTTTCTGCGGATGATGAGTCGCCATCCACTCCTATCTGCAGCCGAGTGCAGAGCATCGTGAAACGTGGTATTAAGAGCTGTGCGAATCTGATCGGTCCAGCGTGTTGGGCTCCTTCCTGGTGGTCGCTTGCCTTCAATTTTACCGGTGACCATCAGTTTTTCGAGGTTGTCACTGTCTTTTCTAGCAATGTGACCAAAAACTCTAGAACCCTGCGCAGGCAAGTAGTGGACAGTCGAGTTTAGATCTTGAGTTCAGCTAGGATTGACACATAAGTGTGGTGTGCTGTCCATGGTATACCTAGCATCCTTCTCCAGCACCACATCTCAAAGGCATCAATGCGGTCGCGGTCAGCCTTCTTGAGGGTCCATGTCTCGGCACCGTACATAAATATGGAGAACACCAATGCTCGGACTAAGTTGTTCTTGGTGTTGGTAGAGATGTTTCTGTCTTTCCATATCTTATCCAGCTGTGACATGGCGCCTTTTGCCATCCCGATCCTTCTGCGAATCTCCATCTCACAAGAGCCATTGTTGCTTATGTTTGAGCCCAGGTATACAAAGTTGTTTGTAAACTCCAAATTGAGTGTCCCACTGAGCTCCAGCTTGCCTGAGCGATCAACGATCATAAGCTTTGTCTTAGATCTGTTAATTGCGAGTCCGAGTTTCCCACCAGTGCGCTCCATCATGTCCAACAAAAGGCTCATCTCGGCTTCGCTTGCTGCAAGAAGGGTGGTGTCGTCAGCGTATTGCAAGATTCGAAATCTTGCGTCCTCCAATAGTGATGCCACCATTCCAGCCGTCGCATGTTTTCCTCACGATGTATTCGCCGTATATGTTAAACAGGATGGGTGATAGAATACACCCTTGTCGGACACCCTTCTGAAAACTGAACAGATCGGATGCAGTTCTATCAACTCTCACAAATCCCTGGCTGTTGTAATATAGGGATTGTAGCAGTGCGGTGAGATGTTGAGGTACACCCAATTCTGCTAAAATATCCCACAAGCAGTTCCAGTCGACACAGTCAAAAGCCTTACTATAGTCAACGAAACACATGATGACTGGTGTGTCGAACTCGTAACATTTCTCTACAATTTGCCTGACGTTTAGTATTTGCTCCCTGGTGCCTTTGCCCCTCACAAAACCCGTTTGTTCTTGAGGGATTTGCCAATCAAGGTAATAACGAATCATGCTGTTTATCACGTAAAGAAGAATTTTGCTGGCATGAGAGATAAGGGCAAGTTTGCGGTAGTTATCGCATTTGTTTGTTGATCCTTTCTTGTGCAAAGGGATAATGACAGATTCTGTCCATGTTTTCGGCTACTCTCCGTTTTGCCATACGTCGTTCAGATCTTGTGCAGCGTATTAACGCCCTTGTCACCCAAGGCCTTCAGGATTTCAGAGGTGATGTTGTCAGGTCCTGGAGCCTTTTCTATTTTGAGACGGTCAATCGCTACAACTATCTCCGATTTTAGTATGTCAGGTTCTAGCTACAAGAACTTCCAGTCCAATCGGGTGTTGGACAACGCAGAGAAGGGTTTTCCATATAGTTGCTGACAGTAACCTCGCCAACGTTCTGCAATTTTGTCAAGTTCGTGCAAGGGTTTTCCCTCAGTATTTTCAATGACCCAAGACTTGGGCTTGAATATTTTACTCAGCAGGCGGACTTTCGTGAAAAGGTCCGAAGTTTGCAGCTTCAATGCGTGGGACTCTACCTCTCGACATATACCCATGATGAAGTGGTTTTTCACAGCTCTTTATCGTTTTGCACAGCTTTGAGTATTCCTTAATTACGGTGGGATCCTGAAGACCTTTGCATTTAATATCTTTCCTACGCTGAACTAGGCTCCACGTCTCTTCGGTTATCGGCATCGGCAGTAAGGAATTGGCATCGGCTGTCGATGGTGGGTAAGAATCGGTGAGTTTTCTTTCTGTCAGACTTCGAAAATGGGCACGTTCTATCGGATTCAGAGATCTGAGTTTAGGTTGCGAACCTTGGTGGATAGCTTTTAGTCGAACAGAGAAGAATGCAACAAGCAGCATGTGGTCTGAACCATATTCGGCTCCAGGGAAGGTCTTCACATTTTTGATAGAGGATATCCAGCGTTTGTCTACTAGTATATAGTCTATCAGATTCCTAAAACGGTCGCCAGGAGATTTCCATGTGTAGAGTCGTCTCTTGTGATGTTAAAAGATAGTGTTAGTAACGGTTAGACCTCTTCCTCAGCAAGCCGTTGTCCCCGTTCGTTTCTAGTGCCATATTTGCCTATGATGTCTTTAAGTTCATGTACAGGTTCTGTTTTGCCTATCTTGGCATTCCAATCTCCAAGTATTATTTTGATTTGTCGGCTTGGAATGTCATCTAAAGTCTTCTCAAGTCTACCGTAAAATTCATTGATCTCTTCTTCCGTGGACTGTGCCGTAGGGGCGTAAACTTGCACGATGTTGAGGAGACAAGGTTTGGTGTTCAGTTTCATTGTAATAATTCTGTGCGACACTGGGTTGTATCCGAGAACGACCTTATTCATGTTCGATGGTAAAAGTATAGCTACACCGCCTCTGCTAGAGTCCTCCAGCCCCGAGAAATATAGTGTGCTTCCTGACGTGGTGGTAAAATGGCCCTGACCACGGAGATGTGTTTCACTAATACCCAGGATAGAAATGTTGTGGTCAGCTCTTTCTTTGTCCACGATGCTCAATTTACCTGTCTGGAGTAAACCGTTAACGTTCCAGGTACCAATACGTTGACGTGATCGTATTGGGAATTTTGTTGCGCCATCAGTAGCATCTCTTCCTACGGAGGCCTGGTGGCTCGCCTCTTCGGAAGCTTCGGTAACAGATTTCACACCATTCGGCCCGGGTACCAAATGGCGCCGGGCGTCAGCCGGATTATCCAACAACTCATTCTAAAATGCTCCTTTTTCCATGACTTTCTTGGGAAATAATTGTGGTGGGTTCCCACGTCCTTCCACATCAGTATTTCGAAGGGATTTAGTCCTTCACGGCGACTAGTGCCGTTCCGGGTCTCTAGGTGGATCCGGGGGCTGGGTTATTTACCGCCGCCCAGTGCTCGGCGTTGGCATTTTATGGTAGACTTGCCTCCCTCTAACCAACCCTCCTCTTTTTTCATCCGGGCTTGGGACCGGCAACGGCAGAGTATCAGTATATAAATATCAGTAAATAATTCATTCGTCACTTAAAATTGTTAAATAAAAATATTCGTTAAAGAAGGTAAACCGACTTCTAATAGCAAAAAATAAATATTTGAAGTCGGTGCCGGTTAGTGCAGTCGGTTACTTTGCATTTTATTTTTTGAAGTCGTTTTACCGGCCGGTCGCCCGTCGGCAACGCGGCGCACACGTCACACTGCGGGAGCGACGTCAACAAGCGCGCCCAACAGTAGCGTTCTGCTCGCACGTGTATTGGCGTCTCGCTTCCCCATATTTCGTTAGTAATACCGTCGGGCGCGACGGCGGCAGATCATAACGTTTGTCGTCGCGCCGAGCGTGGCTGCGCTGTGTGGAGTCTCCCGAAAATTTCAGTACATTACAGCTCTCCAGGTCGCACCACCGTCGCGCTCCCGTTGCGCGGCGTTTGCTATGTGTAGAAACCTTCATTGTTACCGTTGTTTAGATTCTCCATACAAAATCTGACAAAATTCTATCCGTAGTAGGCAAATGTATCCTTGAGTTAAATATTGAAACCAGCCGTTAGTTGATTAAGGGCCGGTTTCAATATTCGGCTCTAGGATAGATTTGCTTACTCTCAGTAGAATTTTGTCAGATTTTCTATACAAAATATGTGAAAATTCTATCTGTAGTAGGCAAATCTATCCTAATTTTGAATATTGAAACCGGCCGTAAATCCATTGTTTCCTAAGTAATAAAGTTGACTTGCAGATATACACTTTTAATAGGAATTGGGAAAGCTTGCCAGAACAATAAAGCCTTTTGCAATAGTCTATTTAACATTCCTGTGATATTGTTTGGACGTAAGAATTCTTTGGTCTTCTTCCCTTTAACATACTTTACTAAGTGTCCTGGTAGTGTAACTTAATTACGCTGTTGTATTTTATCTTAAAAATACTTAATTTTATTATATTATGTTAATTCTTTATCGTATAAAGTACCGAGTTATTTCCATATTCATAAGTTACGTAGGCAAACTGATTTCAAAATACATGTATGTCGGCGATTAGGTTATCAGGATGGTCGTTTCAATGCTGGTAATGGTGAAAGGCAGGTATTTCTTCATTTTCATAGTCGTCCGCATGGTGGTCGAACATGAAGGAAATCTTGAAATAAAGCTAGGGTTTTTATCTGTTAAGTGTACGGACAAGACCCTAGTCGTAGTAGTATTGGATGTCAAGGAAAATCAGTGGATTTTCCTTGACATCCAAATTTTGGTAGCAAATCATCATCTGACAGCTGTCATCTGTCATCGCTTCAAAACTAAACACACTCAAGCAATTATAAAAAGCATTGAGTATGTCTATAGACAAGATTAAAAGGTTACTAAAATGAAAATACATAACTGCTTAACATTCCATAAACTGTGTGATCCAAACTGTGATCTTCAAATAATAGGATACGAAATGTACATATATAACCTATTTTACACATACCTATCATGTGTGTATGCAAAAATGGACTCGTCTGACACAAGTGTACCGTAAGTGTATGGGAGGATCCAATCTGATTCATAAATTGTACTGGAAGTGATGAAATTACTTTCATAATGTTCGTTTTTGTGATTACAATTAGGTGAACTGATGACCTGGTGAAGGTGAAGGTATAAACTAGATGCGTATAGCACGAAACCGGTCGTCTTGGCGATCGTTAGCGAAGGTCTACGTGCCGCAGTCATTGATGTATTATTATTTGTATTGCAATGGATGTCTTTAGGCTAACGATGATCATAATTGGTTATGACGTGTGATCTTAGAACATCTATTTCAATTGGACCTACAATTATGATAAATATAATTCTTCGTTACATTCGCAGGTCGTCGCATCGCAGAATTGGAGATAGAAACATTTTTAGCTACGATTATGCGGAACTTCCGTGTGGAATGGTCCGGAGACCCGCCTAAACAAGTTCAGACTTCACTTATTTATTTTAAAGGACCATTTAATTTCGTATTCAAAGATATATGATTTAGTGCAGCATTTCCCAAAATATGGGTCGCGCTCGCAATATTGGGTGGGCCCTAAAAATTGGTCCCTCCTTCCCTTTAGTAGCTCATACCTATGTGAAGCGGGATTTTGGGCTATGGTTAATGGGGAAAGGTGGGTCGTGGTCCAGTAAACTTTGGGAACGACTGATTTAGTGTATTAGATTAAATATGATTGCCTCATTGGTCCAGTGGCATATAATACGCGTAGTGATCATAAGGTTCTGGGTTCAAATCCTGGGTCGGATGAAGTGTAGCTTTTCTATCGAAAAATTTCAACTATCTGTCCGGGTTCTAAAGTTGTGGGTGTACCCAGTGAAACTCTGCCACCCTGGCTATATATAGGCGTGACGGTGTTTTTTTATGATTGAGTGTAATATTCGACTGCAGTAACACGCCTCAGGAGGGGGTGGCAAAGGTGTACTGTGTACTCCAAAATTTCGCCGCTGGTTTTCATACCAGATATTTTATAAAACCTCAGCTAATTCTGATAGAAAAACCCCAACAACCATCCTACTATTATAATTGTAAAAGTTTGGGTGTTTGTTACTGAACCACGCAAAAACGGCAGAACAAAGTAGGATGAAATTCGGCACACAGATAGTTTATTACCTAGATTAATACATAGGATACTTCTTATCCCGGAAAAATGTTAGGCTCCTGTCTAAAGTCAACGCGGACGAAGTCGCGAAAAGAACCCGTTGCACATATCGTATGCATGTGTGTATTGTAGAGTTTGATCAATTAAATTGTACATTACATATTTATACTTGCAATTTGAGATACCTAACGTATACATACGTATGCATACGAGCAAGGTGACTTAGATTTTTCTATAGTGCTTATAATCATCCAATACTTGAGTTATTGATAAGCAAAATTATTACTGTGAGTATAATAAAGACACCATTTCATTACTAACTTGTGTTTAAACTATATAATTAATCCATGATGTCAATAAAAAAAGTATCTACCTAAAGTATACTGTTATTTTATTGTCAAAGCAAGAACATACCTTAAATCTGACCCAAAATCGGATATAACTACGATATTTGATGGTATAAAAACTCAAACAAAAGCATTGCGGACTACCAGAGAGCTTAGCATGAAAAGATTGAATGATTGAAGCATCCTTGTCACACTAAAAATTTACTGAATAAACATAATTGTGACAAACGATTACTCGCTAGCGTCATGGTAACGTCAAAATATTTCTCAGGTGATGATAATAGTGCCAAAAATATTATGCAACATTTTCCTTCCATTCTGAACGAAAAAAAGGAACTCGGGAAAAATATAAACAGCGCTACTAATAAAGTGTGCGTGTGTGAGACTGCGTCTACATTTTTGGCAACGACACCGGTTTCGAGGTTTGTTCTGGTGACTTTTTATCATGATTTCTGTGCGTTGAGCGCTAGCGAGATAATATGTCATCTTTGTCACACTTTAAATTTACTGAATAAACATAATCGTGGCAACATGCTCAACAAACGTCAAAGATTTCGTGCTATGCCTCAGGGGATACTAGCGCCATTTTCGTCCGTCCTGAAAGAAAATAAGTCGGGGTAAATATAAACAGCACTACCTATACGGCGTTAAGGAGTGGATTTTGCTGATGGCTGATCCCCTTTCAGAGCATTTGTTTGGGATATCTCGTCGCCCGAATGAGCCGACAGCGCTTGGCAACAGTAATGGCACACCGGCTCTTTCGGATTATTTGCATGGCTTTTGGTGGAATGAATTACCGTTGTCCTTATCTCTTGAAAAGTAGTCTTTAAGATATAGAGCTATACGGCGTTAAGGAGTGGATTTTGCTGATGGCTGATCCCCTTTCAGAGCATTTGTTTGGGATATCTCGTCGCCCAAATGAGCCGACAGCGCTTGGCAACAGTAATGGCACACCGGCTCTTTCGGATTATTTGCGTGGCTTTTGGTGGAATGAATTACCGTTGTCCTTATCTCTTGAAAAGTAGTCTTTAAGATATAGAGCAAGAATTTTTTGAACAAATTGGAAGCAGACAGACAGACAGAGAGAATATTTTGGTGAAATCTTTTCACCAGTAAACAAGATTTCAATAATGTTATATTAAAAAGACTTTTTAAAACAAGCTTTTATGCAGCTAGATTTATTTATCTGTATCTTCAAGCAAAATCTCTTGCGGGGTAGGCAGAGAGTACAGAGTTCCAACAGGTTCTTTCCTTACATACCTCTCTGGCTTCCACCACTATCATCGTTCGTCGCATACACGCTCGCCGGTTACGGAGACTCTTGACTTTTCCTTCAGATAAGACTCGGTTTATTTGGTCGTGGTAAGATAGTCTAGGACTTCCCCGGTACCTGCATCCTCTTTCACTCCACTTCCACATTGTATATCTGTTTTGTCATTCTTTCATCTGGCATTCTTTCTATATACCCGAACCAACGGAGCATGCCCTTTCTCATCTTTATACCGAAACTATCTTTCATATCTACTCGCTTTCTTACTACGCTGTTGCTAATGCAGTCGGTCAGCTTCACATCTTCGGCAGAGCTCGCATTTCTACCGCATTTATCCTACTTTTACTCTCCTTCTTACATACCCAGCTCTCAATACCATATAACAGCGTTGGGACAAGAACTCCGTTATGTATGGCCAGCTGCGCCTTATGGCTTAAGGCTCCCAAGTAGCTTTCCCATCGCACCATTCACCCTGTTCCCTGCACTCACTCTTCTCTCTATGTCAGCGGTGTATTTCCCATCCTTACTGAAGGCGCATCCACGATATACAAACTCATTCACTTGTTCCAGCACATCGTTACCAACCACAATCCTTACATTCGTTCTGGTTTCTTCCCTTTCAAAAACCATAATCTGTGACTAGTGTGTGCAGATCAGTGGCTGTTGGCGCTATTAAAACCGCGTCATCAGCATAAAGTAGATGGTTTGCTACTAGGTCACCCATTTGTACACCTTCATTCATCGCTTTCAGTCTTTGAAGACTTTTATCCAGATATATTATAAACAGTCTAGCGGACAACACGCAACCCTGTTTGACGCCGATTTCAACGTTAAACCAGGATGACCTGTTACCACCCACCCTTCCGCATGCCTTGCAGTCCACATAAGTGGACTGGACGGCTCGCAACAGAGTAACATCTATACCATATGAAATAAAACTGATACACCCATGGTCACGGAAGTCCCTCCCGTGACCATGGATGCTGCAAAGCACTCGAAACGTCGGGAACTAAAAATAAAAAAATAAACCGCGATAAAATCCGTAAAATAGTTTTATTTCATATGTAATATTCGCGTAAATCTAAGAACTCAATATCTATACCATACTCTGGCAAAATGACCTAAAGTCTCTTTCGCACAACTCTGTCAAGCGCCTTCTCCAGATCTACAAAACCGCAGAAAACCTTCCGGCCCACTGCCAGATGCTTCTCCACGATGTTGCGAAGGGAGAAGACTTGATCCGAACATCCTCTTCTGGACCTGAAACCCCCTTGTGCCTCGCACAACATTCCATCGGACTTCTCGCGAATTCTCCGTTCAATAACCGTACCGTACACCTTGGCTGCCAAGCTGATCAAACTGAAGGCTCTGTAATTGGCGCAGTCATATTGTGAACCCTTACTTTTATACAAGGGTACTATGACTGCGCGGCGCCAATCTGTAGGGACTCTACCGGTCTTCAAGCAAAGGTTTACAAGGCCCGGAAGGCGTCGCGGACGCAAGTTCCACCATATTTGATCATCTCGGCAGATGTCATGTCTACTCCCGCAGCTTAACCTTTTGCATACTTCCTATCGCCCATTCAACTTCTTACATATTGATGTCCTCTGTTGATTCTGGTGCCGAAAACTCGCCTGCAGCTAGATAATGGTGCAATTTAAAACCAATTTAGAGCCAATCTTGGGTTCAAAATCACTTCATGCTTATCATAAACATACATTGTCGTCAGAATTGAATCAAATTGTCAAATTTGACATAGGATAAGAGGAATTGTTTCTAATTCAGTTTACAAGATTTGACCAAAGCCAACTAACAAACATTGCAAGCGAAATAAAAGCTTGTAAAAAAGGACTTATTGCCTGTGCATTGAAATGCCAGAAATAGTCACCTATTACAGACTGTTCGAGCTGAAAGCTGCAAAACTATTGTGATGACAGCGCCTCTCAATGAAAAGAGTTTTTCATCAACTTCATCAACTGAAAAAATAAAATGTTCATTCTAAGTTCTCTAATCCTTAATAAAATATACAAGGTGTTACATAAATAACGCAAGACCTCAGACACCCCAATCAGATTATTGCTTTACGAATTCATTACGAAATATTAAATATCAAACGTCCAATTTTGAGGAGAATATTCCTTATAATATATAAAATATAACACCATTTTTTTAAGCTCTTTGGTACCCAAATTAATTATAAAATTGAATAATGATTTAACTTGTGTATGCGTATTGAGGTGTGGTAATAGAAATACTTTGAAAATGCTTTGAATAATTATTCAAATTTGTTTAATACATCGAACATAACGAGTATCATCATTTTTATTTATTTTAAGGAAAACCAACAGCTACATACAAAATAGAAGGCAACGTAAAAAGGTAGTACAAAGCCAATTACAGGTTTCCACGTTTAGCAATAATATAGTTTAAGAAAGATGTTTTAACAATCGCTGATTTAGCACACAACAAAAAAAATTACTTATACTATGTGAAAAATCGTAGATTTAACTGCTTTCTTACCGTACAGCTTTTTGAAGTGAATGGGTCGAGCAATAAGTCTTTACATATTTTATTGAAATCCCTGCTCGCTCGCACAATGAAAGAATTCTGCCTGTAATTTGAGGATGAAGAAGGAATTGACAGTGGGGGATTGAATCTTACTGACTTTTGAGGGACATTAAAGTAGAGTTTGTTAAGAATTCTGGGACAGTCCATTTCATTACAGATGATTATTGACAGGAAAACACAGTCCGCCAACTTACGGCGATATACAAGAGGCTGGAGGCTGGTAGTCCTAGGCTATCGCCTAGGACTACCAGCTAAAAAGTTTATCCGCTATCTCTGTTATCACAGAGATAGCGGATAAACTTTTTTTGTAGATTTTCAATGCGATCAATATATTTGTTGTAACAGAGGTTCCAAATTTGAGAAGCGTACTCAAGGTGACTTCTCACGTACGTGCAGTATAGTATCTTGAGAGTTTTAGCTTTTTTGAAGTTACTAGGCATGCGCATAACAAACCCAAGTGCTTTGGATGCTTTTGCGACTATTTTATCAACATGCACATCAAATAAAAGTTTGTATCCGTGATGAACTCCTAGGTCCCGTACAACATCGCTTCTTGGTAGTGTTTCCCATTTAATTTTATATGAAGTTGAAAGTAGGAAACGCTTTCTAGTGAAAGAAACCACTGAGCATTTCAACGGGTTAAGGGCTAGTTTATTAAGGTGACAATAATTATCTAATCACGTTAGATCTGATTGGAGTGCTTCTATATCGTCTTGCGACGATACAGAAGTGAATATTTTCATATCATCAGCAAATGAAAGTAGGCTTGAGTGTTGGAAGCAAGAATCGATGTCGTTTATGTATAAAATGAACAGCAATGATCCCTGAGGAACTCCGCTGGGAACCACCACCCAACTTGAGATGTAGTTGCTTACAACTACAGCTTGTGATCTGTTGTCAAGGTAAGACGAAAACCACCAAAGTAGATCTCCCCTTATACCGTTGTTTAATAGCTTAATTTTAAGTATATTATGATCTATCCGGTCAAAGGCTTTGTTGTAGTCTGTGTAGACGACATCGACCTGCATTCCATTATCCATATTTTCCATTATAAAGTCGTTAAGCAAGATAAGGTTAGAAACAGTTGACTGCCCTCTCAAGAAACCATGCTGCGTAGGAATAAACGAGTTCATAAGTGCGGCATAAACCTGGTCATATACCACTCTTTCAAAGATTTTAGCAATGACACAGAGTTTGGAGATTGACCTGTAATTTACAACCTCAGTTCGTGGCCCCTTTTTGTAGATAGGTGTTAAATAAGCTGATTTCCATAATTGCTGAACAAAGCAAGTCCTTAGAGATTTTTTGAATAATAGCGATATAGGAAGTGCTATAGATTTGGAACATTGAATCAGAAACTTCGGCGATATACGATCCGGACCAGCTGATTTAGATGGATCAAGCTTAGCTAGCAGTTTCTGAATAGATTCTACTTCAATTACTATGGAGTGAATGTCTGATACTGAGTTGCAGTTAGAAAGACTAATTTCACTGATACAGGTTTCAATATTAGTGTGGTTAAGGAAAGAAAAAAGAAAAAGTGAGGAGAACACATAACAAATTGCTTCTGGAGAGGAAGCAATAGTATTACCATACTTTAGGGAACTAGGTAATAATTGGATTTAGAAAAGAATTTAATAAATCTCCAAAAGTGTTTTGGGTTATTTTCAATGGATTGATTCAGTAGTAACTAGGTAATTAGCATAACACTCTGATTCCAGTTTTTTAATTTTATCGCGTAGGTGTCTAAATGCATGCTCATCACTAAGTCTACTTACGAAGGTATTTAGATTTTTCTTTTATTAATCGCTTAAATGATGGTGAGTACGAAATTGGGCAGGAGCTACGTGAGATATTTTTTGAAGGAATGAATCTATTTTGTAAGTCATATATAGTAGTGTAGAAGTAGTTCATAGCATCTTCTAACGATCGAGTGAAAAATTCATGTTGCCAGTCAATGGCTAGAATTTCATGATTGATAGACTCAAAGTCACCTTTATTGTAGAGGTAACGTGTATACGGTGCTGGAGCCATGAAACCACATTCAACAAAACTTGCCGCAATAGAGAGGGCTGGATGATAATCATCAATAGGCACAAAGGGGTCTAAACATTCGCTAACTGAGACTAACTCGTTGCATAAAACCAAGTCCAAAATCTTCCCATGTTTATTTAATATTCCATTGTACTGATTAAGTGCTAGAATAGTCAATTCATCAGTCAATAGGTACTCGTCGTTAGTAGATATGCTCTGAGGCGAAAATGAGTTAAAGTTTCCTTGCCAAGTTATATATTGTGCCGCGTGGTTCCCGGCTTAGAATAGGACCAACCCATCTCATCCCATCGGGTGTCGTACAAGGCGACTAAGGGAAAACTAGGGAATGGACAGCAGCGTTCCCTTACCACTTCTACGACCAAAAACTGCGCTCGCCAACCCGCCTGCCAAGCGTGGCCAAGAGTTTAGGTCATACTCCCCCACGCCAAAGCGAATTAATAGAGGCAGCTATCTGCTGTTTATACTTATCAAGCGCCTTAGGGCTTCTAACTTAGCTTAACGACTATTGCATTAGGTGGTAACTGGGACTAACTACTTAGCGTGCCTTCCGAAGTACCAAGATACTCAAATATGAAAATGGCACAAACTGTCACCGATCTTAAACCGACTGATTTGAAGTTTGCTTAATAGTGGTAATCGCTAAGCCGTTTGCACAGCGATACGAGCGCCTGATCGTTAAATACATTCAATCAACTAATGCGGCGGTGGCACGTGAGGTAGTGGAACGCGCGCGAAGGCGCCAGCGGAGCGCTGCGGTAGCGGCGCGAGAGGTGCGGCTGTGCGAGCGGGCTTTGGCGACGGTGTCGCGGTGGTTTTCGCAGCAGTTTTCCCGGCACTCGCGGTACTTTTTACCACCTTGCACCACACGGCACCAGCCTTCAACAATGAAGTCCGGCAGCGAGCGGGAGCCCTGGGATGGCCACATGGTTACACGAGGCCAAACCGGAGCAGTTGGCCCTTAAAAGGGCCTTTGGGTGCCGATAAATCGGCTAGGCGTCGGCTGCGCACCCTGCCGCGACCGTTGACAGACGGAGTCTGTCGGCGTTCGACGGCGATTAGCTATCCCCGCCGTACCACACGAGCGCGATACGGGTGCTTCTGCCTCACTTGTTTTTATTAAAACAAGTGGGTAGGTTGCAAGAAATGGTTACGGTCCGTGCGGCGGTTACAAGGAAATCCTAGTCACTGCGGGCGCGCGGT
This sequence comes from Phalera bucephala, assembly GCA_905147815.2. NCBI lineage: Eukaryota > Metazoa > Arthropoda > Insecta > Lepidoptera > Notodontidae > Phalera > Phalera bucephala. Next base: position 26,819,331 of record LR990615.1, read on the forward strand.
GGCAAAAATGCACTACTAATATCGATTTCTTTAGGATCACAACTAGCGGGAGTTGTACGCCGACCGGCCGCTAGTCACGTATTACAATTATATTTACAGTTCTATGTACTATCTATATCATCACGCCAGATCCCTTGCGGGATAGGCAGAGAGTACAGAGTTCCAATAGGTTCTTTCCTTACATACCTCTCTGGCTTCCTCCACTCTCATAGTTCGTCTCATACACGCTCGCTGGTTACGGAGACTCTAGACTTGTCCTTAAATTAAGATGAACATGTGTACTATCTTATACATTAAATATGTTTAATACTATGCCACCATGACGACAGAAGTTTCAGTAGTTGATACGTCCGTTACACTATTTATCAACATCGTTTATAACAAAGTTTAAATTTTCTAAACTGACAACATGAGTTTTTTGTAGAACAGGCGGTGGACCACTCAATTCGAATGTGAAGTTTTTTATAAGCTGCGTCAGTATGCACTCTATTTCCAATTCAGCCAGACGGCGACCTGATAAAAACACAAATAGATTAATTAATAACATTATAATAAACTTTCAGAAAAGGAAACCAAGTTACCAGAATGCAAAAGTATAATACCTAAGTTAGCTGAAAAGCAAAAAAAAATATGTATGAAGTCAGTGCCAGTCAGTCAGTGTGGTAGGTTACTTGGCTCTAGTTCGTTTGTTTTTTAACTCAATTAAAAATACTGTCTCATTGGATTAGCGACGTCTAATGCGCGTAGGTAGCGATCATGAGGTTGTGAGAGTGAAGGTTTCGCCACATGGCCGATGCGACGGGAGTGTAACTGTGGCGCGGATTGGGGAGTTGTAATGTACTTAAATATACAGGAGAAGTCACACAGCGAAGCCCCGCTCAGCGCGACGGCAAACGTTACAACCGAATGAAACCCAGCGCTTCCGCCGCGCTTCGTCGGCTATTTGACCAAACCTTTAATCCTAGGGCAGACAAAGTGTAGTTTATTTATCGAAAAAGCGACGAGCTCAAGACCTTCATTGCCAGCCACTCCAGACGGACAGGTAGAAAATATAGTTAAATGTTTTTAGTTTTACGCAAAATTTGTACATCTAAAAATCTTCTATACATATAAAAAGACAAGCCCTGATACACTCATTCACTGACTTACTCATCAAGGTCCAGTCCAAACGCTTGGAACTAGAAAGCTGAATATTTTCACAGAGGTTCCATTTATAATGTAGACCAGGAATAAATACCGGATTTATCTAAATTCCTAATGGGATTTGTGTTCTAGCTTTAAAGTTGCCTTATTTCCGTAACTATCATTATTATAAAGTTCAACTTTACCATGTAAGTAGGTAATTATAATGACTAAAAACTGTTTCAGGATATATCGAAACTCCTACGTTATAGGGATAATTTCACCACGTTACCGTAACGCCTAAATTCCCCAGAGGGGGTGGCAGAGGTGTACTGAGTACACCCACGTTTCGCCGACGATGTTAGGTCCCATGTAATAGGGGGCGAGCCTATTGCCATATACCGGGGACAGTTCCAGACTCCGGACTCGTACTGGGAATTTTTCGTTAGAAAAACTACATTTGTCCGACCTAGGATTTGAACCCAGGACCTGGCGAGGGACCTATGTAAAAGCTAGGATGCATAGCAACAAAGCCGGTCGTCGTGGCAATATTTGGGGGAAGCCATTGTCTTGCATTGGACGTGTTTCGGATGATAATAAATAGATAAAAGCTCGCTTCGTTTGCTCTTGCAACTCCATACGCACCTACACAACCCCGCAATCCACAACCGAATGGAAGATATGAAAATGAATGAGCATTGCCATAGTAGAGTGGATCATCTTTACCAGCCGTTCACCTCTCCGGGATGAACTCGTGGGGCCGAGGAAACTGGTTCTCATCCAGAGATAGGTACATTTGATTTAAAATTATAACCGCCTGGAATAGCAAAAAAATGTGTTCTCATTTCTATTATTCTCTCGAAGAGGTGTTTGTAATAAACATGCTTACATTGTCCCTCTGCTATGCTAAGGCCTTATCTCACAAATCGAGGCAAGGGAGATTAATTCATACTCTACAAAATGCTGACCCAGTACAGATTAATCGCCGCCTTATGGCTGGCTTGATATGTTGGAAAATCACTGGATTCGAGTGGTGGAGAATGATCTACTCTTTCTCTCCTCGATTTGTGAGAGAAGGTCTCTGCACAGCAATGGGGCAGTTCAGGCTTGTTTATTATTATTACTATTACATAAGTATATTTTTTCCCAGTGCTGCTCCGGCTGTTTCAGATATTATAGATTTTCTCACAATTTCTTCCATAAGTTGTTGGTCGTAATAATACAGTTTATTTGTTCTTTCCGCTTTCGCGCAGCATTTTTTTACAAATTTTTTTTTTTTTTTGTTGCGTAAGACCTGCGATCAGTCGCCTAGACTATAATCAGGTGTGTTACAAGAAGTAGGTATTTAGAGAGTTAGAGCCATCGCTCCTTCTCTCCTCAGTAAGTCAGCACATCAGCTCTCTTGAGTCGTCTATTTCGGTTAGGCTGTAAGAGCAAGCTTGATAGTGGGTTCGGGTGAGTTGTCAAGCGGTTCCTGTAGTTGGCCGAGTATCTTGTAACTTCATCCTGGATGAATGGAATCTCAAGGTACTCATGGATTTCCGAGTTGCGAGCATACCAAGGAGCCGATGAAAGAGTCCTTAGAATATTGTTTTGAGTTCTCTGCAGGTACATGATGTGAGATTTACTGGCCGAAGACCACAGTTGAAGACCGTACGTCCAGATCGGTTTTATTATGGAGCAATAGACCCTTAGCTTGTTCGACAGGGATAAAGCAGATTGTCTACCGAGGAGCCAAAGTAGGCTTTTAAATCTGAGGTTTATCTCATTTCGCTTAGTTTTTATGTGGTCTTTCCATGTCATCCTTCGGTCCAGGTGGAATCCGAGGTATTTAACACAGGTTGATTGAGGCAGTGTATCGGGACCTAGTTGTACTGAAGGACAGGTATCGCGTCTCAGGGTAAATGTAATGTGGTGAGATTTCAGAGCGCTTGCTTTTATGCGCCACTTGGTCAGCCAGCCATTAGTAGCATTAAGTTGGGATTGCAACAGTTCGCTCGCTATATTAGGGTCTCGGTTACAACTGAGAAAGGCCGCATCATCAGCAAATGTTGCTACAGTTGTTTCAGGTGTCAGGAGTAGGTCACAAGTAAAAATATTGTATAGAACCGGACCAAGCACAGAACCCTGAGGCACTCCGGCTCGACAACTGAAGAGCGAAGATCTTGCATCGCGGAGTTTCACTTGAAACCCTCTGTCACCGAGATAAGAGTCAAACAGCAAGTAGTAGGAGTGTGGTAGGTGCGTTTTGATTTTATATAGTAAGCCCTTATGCCAAACACGATCAAAAGCTTGTTGTACATCCAGAAAAGCTGCCGAGCAGTATTCTTTCTTCTCCAGGCATTCTCTTATTGTACTGTAGACTCTGTGGACTTGCTCAATAGTTGAATGGTACTTTCGGAAACCAAATTGATGGTCAGGTATAACATGATCCAAATCAAGGCAGAGTGATAATCGTGCAAGGATGATCCTTTCCCACAACTTTGACAGCACCGGAGTAAGGCTAATAGGACGATATGATGATGCGTCGTTAGGCGGCTTACCAGGCTTATGAATCATAATAATTTGGGATGTTTTCCAGAGGGCAGGAAAATGTGAAGATCTTAGCGTAGCGTTAATAAGGATGGTCAGGAATACAACACACTTCTTGGGGAGCTCTTTCAGTATTCTGGGGGTGATTAGATCAAATTCAGGTGCTTTGTTAGTGTCCATTTTGGCTATTTCTCTAGCAATCTCTCTCGGTGAAGTAGGATTCAGTGGCAAACATAGTTGCAGGTCTTGTTTTAGGACTTCATCTATTCCTGGGTCTTCAGGACTGTCTGTGTTATTGGGTTTGAAAACACTGGCCAGGTATGTAGCAAAAGCCTCTGATTTTTCTTGATCAGTACGCGCCCATGTGGTGCCGGATCTTATAGGCGGAGAACATTGTTGTGGTTGAGGGAGGTATTTTGTTGCCTTCCAGAGGTTGTGGATCCCGTTTGCGTTAGGGGTCATATTCCTCAGTCTCATTTTGAGCGATTCATTTTTTACCTCAGCCAGGAGATCCTTCAGTTCTTTTATTGCCCTATTTAGTCTAGTTTTGTCCTCTCTCCTGTGGGTCGTCTGCCAGATTCTACGAAGGCGACGTTTTTCAGCGATTTTTTCCCTGACTGCAAGAGGGACCGGTAGCCCATGTGACGAACCCTTCAGCTCAGGGGTGCTGGACCAAGCCGCTACCTGGATCAGGTTAGTGATATAGAGACATGCGTCGTCTACGTCCTCCTTGGATTTGAGCGGAATATTAAGGTTGGTGTGGGAATCCAGGATTTCCCGAAAGCAGTGCCAGTCAGTTTTGTAGTTATAGAGGCAGTCGTTATGGGAGTCGTTGGGTAGAGCCATTGAGCTGACCAGCAGTAGGATAGGTGAGTGATCTGAGACACCATCAAGACTTGACTTTATGAGGGTGTTCTGTTCACTGATACCCTTAGTCACAAAGAAGTCTTTGAGATCGGGTGTTTTGTTGCTATCAGTAGGCCAATGAGTAGGCTCCCCAGTTGACATAACTAATAGACGGTTGGCTGCAACACTCTTTTTTAGTTCTCTGCCTCTAGTGGAAGTTAGTCTTGAACCCCAATATGAATGTTTTGCATTCCAGTCGCCCCCGGCAATAAATCTGTTGTTGCCTAGCGACTTAAAAAAGTTTGTAAACATTTCCTCTTTTATAGTGTGACGCGGAGGACAGTATATTGCAGAAAGATTGAGGGGTCCCGATCGGTCTTCCACTCTGACCGTTGTGGCTTGAAGGTAGGGAGCGGTATTGGGTTCCAATACGCAATGCTTAATACTATTCTTGATGATTATTGCGGTGCCAGCGTGAGCACTACCATCGGGATGACAGGTTAGATACACGGAAAATCCTGGAATGATTATTCGACTTCTTAACGTGGTGTGAGATTCAGAAATGAGGCACACATCGAGCTTGTTGGTTTTAATAAACGTTACCAATTCGTTCTTATTAGGGGCAAGACCATTAATGTTCCAAGTGGCAATATGTAAAGAAGTCATTTTGGAAGCCTAGAGACTAGAGTAGCTATAAGACTCACTAGGGAGCCTATTTGTTGTATTAAGAGATCTATTTTCTCACTTTGTTTTAATAGAATTTCATCAAGTTTATTTGAAGATTGTTGATTGGATTGGGCCTTCTTCCCATCTGTAACTTCAGCGTATGTACGTTGGTGTGAGGGTCTAACAGTTCCTTCAATTAGAGTAGAGGTGGAGCGGATTGGGTTGTTTGGCAGGGCTGAGATGGATTGGGTGAGATGATTATCTCTGGGGGTTACATTTTTGTTTCTTCTAGCAAGCATATCTTTGTATATTTCACAGCCTTTGTAATTAACCGGATGGTCGCATGAACAGAGAGCGCATTTAGCAGGTGTGGATCTATCTTTCTTTTTGCACTCCGAGGTTTTGTGGCCTTCGCCGCATTTGACACACCTATATGGTCTCAGGCAATTATTCTTCGAGTGACCGTAGCGCTGACAACGTTGGCATTGGACAATACTTTTTGACTTTCTAGGATCCTCTATCTTAACCTTTTGGTTAAATATATGAGTGATACTTTTTACAGCGGGATTGTTTATACTGGGCTCAATGTTCACAAAAAATGTTGATGTGGGCGTCTTGTCTGGTCCATATCGTGCGTTGATGATTTCGCCTTTAATTACATTGTTAGTTGCTTCAATGGCTTCCGATATCGCTTCATGGGGAGTACTGTGGTGGAGATTTTTTATGACAATGCGATAACATTTGCTGTCTTTAGGGGTAAATGTATGCCCTATAAGACCATTCGCTCTTATAACTGCTATAATTTTCTTGTACTCCTCAGCAGTGTTGACAAGAATGTGAAGTAGGTACTTGTTATGTATATGTTATGTATGTATGTTGTATGAGCTTGAATTTGAACTCTTCTTTATTGCTTACGGTTTCAAGTAGATTCGATAGCTTAGAGACATCTTCAATGCCATTGAGAACGATAGGCGGAGGTTTGCTGGGCTTCGGAGAAACGGCAGTGGATGTGTCATCCTTTGGTTCAAGAGGCAAGGTACTGAAGCGATTATTCGTGGTAGTACTCTCTGGTGGTGAGCTGCAGTATTTCCTTTTCTTACTGCTTCTGCTATTGGGTAATGGCACCCTTTGCCATGGTGGAGGAGCAGGGTGCTGGAGCGTGTCCTCCAATCGGTTTGGTTCTGGCGATTTACAAGTCCCAAGTACTTGCTCTGCTTCTACTGTTTGATTGCTTCCGGATGGCCTTCCCAAGTCGGAAAGGGATGACGATCGTTGTTTGTTGAAAAGACTTGGGAGGAGTGCTTGTTGCACCAGAGATTTTTGTTGTGGTTGAGGATCTTTTTGGGTATTTGGCTTCATTTTGTTCCCACGAGTAGGGACGAATAGTTGGTCACTCACGGGGTGACGCCCATTCCCATGAGAAGGCACTATACAACGATGTGGCCAGGTCCATCGAGGTTGGCGCTCGAGACTGAGTTCCTTCAGCCATACATTCTGTCGGCGCGTTTCCCACCTTAGAATTAGGTTTATTTTTTATAGAGATTGTCTTTTTCTTGGTCCGGGCGGTAAAGCCAGGGCCACCGTTCTCACGAAACGTGACCGCAAGGTTACGGTTTGTGAAAGTCATTTCCTAATTCCACGTGAGCTGACCGTTAAGTCAGCATAGTAGGTTAGTTGACCGCCGCCTACGACTCGGCGTTTGTTGTTCTTTAGCACCACCCGGGGAATACGTGTAGGGTTGTGGTTAGGTATCTCCTACGGACGCGAACAACTTTATCCCCCTTTTTTACAAATTTAAAAATAAAGTCGTCACGCCTCTATTTTTAAGGGGGTTGGGCTGATTGTGTTAGAAGTTCACTGTGTGTACCTTTATATCTTCGACCAACTTAGGCCCCAAAAAAGTTCCCAATAATATAGGATTTATCTCAAACAGCAGAATTAGGAACTTTACTACTTACGCCTTTAGGTAGTTTTTAGCCCAAAATATTGCAATCTTAAGACAGAATTCGTTAGTTTACTGGTGCGACTGGTATCACCCTCATTGCCTCTTTTAAGCATGCTTTCAAATACGGTTTTGATTCGTTTGTTGATATTTTTTTGTCTGAGGATCTCTTGCTTGTCTGGATTTAGTGCTAAGAAGTACAAAGTGATAACTGCCGCAGAAGATGTCTGAAATTTGATCAGATATACGTAAGTTTTGGATTCCAGTATGCTCTTTCAAGTGAATCATAGCCCATCGAATTTGACCTTCTACAGTAATTAACTCTAATAGAAAACGGAAAAGTGTATAGAAATGACAATGAAAGGGAATAAAAACATAATGCTTGCAATTTGACTAGGTTCCCAGCGCCCCAGATCCTATAAACTTTCGGTCATGGGGTCAGCTTGTTCTTATTACCGGGTCAATACGCGGTAACGTAATTATTATATACCATGACGTGGTAAATGTAGATTGACACACTATTCTTTATTCAAAACTAATTATACCTACGACTTCGTTCGCGTGATTTTCAGACACGTTATTTTTGACACGCTTAAGCTTTTTTTAAACCAACAGGAAGCCTATATCCTTCCCCTGGATAAAATATTTCTCCTTGCCAAATTTGATCTATATCTGCTTAGCGGTTTAGGCGTGAAAAGATAACAGACAAACAGATAGAGTTACTTTCGAATTTAGATAACATTAGTATGAAAGTGGATTCCATCTATATTCATCCAATATGATTTCATATCAACAAGAGGCATTCTTGCATAGCGCAAGATCTTACGTAACTTGCTTTACAAATTTACATTACTCACCAAACCTCTACTTATGATTACCATTTTCTTAAGAATTTAGATGTAGAAATTAACTACAAAGTTTGGCATATTGAGGAATGATGCTATAGAGAAATAGACGTATTGCTTTCAATTACGGAGAAATTTATTTTAAGGGCCTACCCGTACTACTTCTATGAGCCTACCGCGATCGTTCATTTATCGACTGGGAGCAGAGTGACAGTAATGCACATAACAAAAGAACAAGAGAATTATAAAGGACGAATATATTGACCGCGCGCTCGGAAGTAAACGACGGAGGCGCAAATACAAATTTTATCATTTTCTAAAAAAATACACTATGAAATATAAAACGGCTTTAGAAAAACTTTGCTACAATTATTTGCTATGTTTTAAGTCAATTCTTTTGATTCGTTTGTAAGCATTTCACGTGATTATTAGAAAATGTAAATAAGCAATAGAGAAGACTAGATAATTTTTTTCATCGAGGAAATTTCGTTTAATTGTGTATTCCCTTCACCAGGTTCTAAAATAAAAAGTCAAAATTCATATTTCGAAATATTAATTCTCTATTTCATATACTTTCATATACTGGAAGTGCATAAAGTACAAAAACATGTTTTTTTCGCGGTACTCCCTGCGAAGTGAGCAACGACTGGAATAAGTGACAGCAATTTTAGATAACTGAAGTTCCTATTTAAAGAAAATGTAACATGTGTTACATAGTATATTGTATATTTGTGCCCTGCAGAGAGTTATAGATAGCTGGTTATGAAATGTAAAATATAAATAATGTAAAATAGTCAGGATCGATTCAGTTGACGAACGATTTAGCGCAGTGGTTAAGACGCTCCGCCCACTGTGTTTAATAGTCGCGGATTCGATTCCCGTACGAGACAAATTTTTGATTACACGGAATTATTCGTTTTGGTCTGGGTATTTGTGAATGTGTGGGCTTTTTCCACTTTCGAAGTTCATCTTGTGTACGTTCGCCGCTTATTGAGATTTTTTACTTGACCTTCAAGACAGGTCTATTTAGTCAGCAGTCTGCTAAGATAGTCTGGATCTCTTTCGTTACCTGTATCTTTACACTTTCGCAACTTATTTCATATTTATGTTTATCATTTAGCAATATTTTTTAAATACTTACTGCTTCAATTCCACCCAGATGCGTGTCATTGGCTTAAATAATAGCTGCATCTTCATCTTTCTTAAGCAATTTTTCCAGTATACTTTTTTCGTCATCTCTCTTGTTACCATTTTTTAATTCTTCCTTGGCTTGACGAATGTATACTTGAACTGATCTGGGATGTAAAAGCAGTTTATTTAAATTATCTTAGTTTCACCAAAATGGATTGCTTCGAATATGACGACAATTGAGTCGCCATACTTCAGATAAACGACTATAGAAATTAGTCTTATGTCGAGAGCAAATTTACAGCCACAAATTCGATAGCCAGTTACGTAGACTAAAACAAAATATTTGTGTTGCAAAACATTGTCGAAGGATAGCACATCCTGGAATCTAAGCGGACTACGCGCAAACTCCTAGACTAAGCCGTTGTCAAAGATTACCGCGGAATTAAGGTGTACTGTGTACACCTTTCTTTACGTCTTAGGTAATCCTACACGCGAGAAGAATTTATATAAAAACTAATTTCTGGCCGCTAATTTTTCAGCCTTATTTTTAGACAGGAACCTAATTTTTCCCGGATAAACAGTATCCTTTGTGTTAATCCAGGTAATAAACTATCTGTGTGCCAAATTTTATCCAAATCCGTTAAGCCATTTTTGCTTGATTAAGTAACAAACATACAAACTTTCACATTTATAATATTAGTAGGAAGTAGGACTATAGTAATGATATTTATACATACTTCTCTAGTTCAAATAAAGCTGCCACTGCTATTTTGAAAGATTTTGTGTGATAGTACTTCCATATCAATGGCATAACTTGATCCTAGTCCCGGGTTTCAATCCTAGGTCGGACAAATGTAGTTTTTCTAACGAAAAATTCCCAGTATGAGTCCGGAGTCTGGAATTGTGCCCGGTATATGGCAATAGGCTCGCCCCCTATTACATGGGACCTAACATTGTCGGCGAAATGTGGGTGTACTCAGTACACCTCTGCCACCCCCTCTGGGGAATATAGGCGTGACGATGTGTGTGTGTACACACTGTGTATAACTTGATCCAAGTTTGACGTTACATAAAACACTTTAGTCAAGTTTTTTATCAATATGTCTGCATCTTCAGTCTTAGTCAATTTGTCATTAAAAGGACAATTTCGACGCCCAAACGCAATAAGTCCAGTCGATTCTAGGGACCATAATTTCATTTTGTTTTCAAAATTTTTGACATAGTAATTTTCATTCCGTACTTTTTTTTTTTTTTTTTGGGAAACATACAATATGTAATACACCTTAAATTATGATATATTAACTTATACATAGATCAATTAAGTTTCCACTATTAATAAGTACATTTAAAAAGGCACTAGAATAACAAAGGTTATAACTAAAATTACAGTTAAAGCAAATAAACTATTAAAAAAAAAGATGAAAATTAAAATGATAAACTGAAATTAAAATAAAACTAATAATAAAAGTAAAATATTCCTGTGATTACAAAGCTACATTCTTTTTCGCTTTTAATATGTTTTTAAAAGCATGCAATTTACAATTATACATATCTAAATTAGAGTAATCATTATTATTATTTCTACACACACGGTACAAAAAAGTATTATTTGTGAATTTAGATTTGCAAGAAGGTATAGTAAAAGGGAATTTATTACGCGATAAAAATCGTGGACATCTAAATAATATATTGCTCATCAAAAATGGAGAGTCTACCAAATTATTAATAATTTTAAATAAAAATATTTGGTCTCTCTCTGACCGCCGAACAGACAAGGAAGGGATATTAGAAATAATGTTTTCAGCATAACCGTGCCTATAACGTAGATGCCTTATAAACATATTTTGTATGCGCTCAATACCGTCTGTATATACTTTGTATTGGGGGTTCCACACTGTAGAGGCGTATTCGAGAACAGAACGAACAAAGGAATTAAAAAGTGTAATCATAGTAGAACATCTTCTGAACTCCCTGCCAATTCTCAAAACAAAGCCAAGCATACGATACGCCTTAGCAGTAATGTAATCGAAATGCGCAGCAAAAGTTAATTTATGGTCAAGGAGTACACCCAAGTCTCTTACCTCATATAGTCTTTGAAGGGCTTCACTACTAATTGAATAGGAGTGATGTATAGGGCTTTTTTTTCGGGTAAAAGTTATTACGCTACATTTATTTAAATTTAACTTTAATCCATTTCTAGTACAGTAATGTTGAAGATTATCAAGATCATTCTGTAATAAAACACAATCAGAATATGATTTTATAGTTCTAAACATTTTCAAATCATCAGCGTAAAGCAAAATTTTACTGTTCTTGATGATCAAAGCTATATCATTTATAAATACATTAAACAATAAGGGTCCCATGTGAGATCCTTGAGGTACACCGGAAGTAATAGGAACAAAAGAAGAACAGTATCCCTTAATTGTTACCGCCTGACTTCGCCCCCTCAGATACGATTCAAGCCAACGTAAAAGGTCTCCATGTATACCTACCGATTCAAGTTTCTTAATTAGTAAAAAGTGAGAAATTTTATCAAATGCCTTGGAGTAGTCGGTATAAACTGCATCAATTTGACCTCCTCCATCCATAGCGGTGGCTATTTGATAAGTAAATTCACAAAGATTAGATTCCGTGGATCTACCGTCAATGAAGCCATGCTGTTGGTTAATAATCGTAGGTCTAAGAACAGGGTATAGATTGTCATACACAATTTTTTCAAACAGCTTAGGGATGCAGTTTAGTTTCGAGATAGGCCTGTAATTTTGTATATTATGTTTGTCACCTGATTTGAAAATGGGCACAACAAAACATTTTTTCCAATCCGTAGGCATAGTGCCAGTATTAAGAGAAAGTTGAAATAATATAAATAAAGGCACAGCCAGATTTTTAGAGCAAGACTTTAGAAATAGAGGTGGAATCCCATCAGGTCCACAACCCTTAGAAACGTCTAGAGTATTTAAATACTTTTCAATTAAAGTTATTGACAAATCAATTGAACCTATAGAAATATTATCATAGCTTATAGCATCCAAGTCGTCAGCGGTAGCCTGAGAATAACTTTCAAACGCTGCTTGGAAGTGACTGTTAAAAAGGTTACAAATTTGTGATGCGTTAGAAGTGTGCACGTCGTTGAAATACATTACCTCAGGCAATTGGTTAACGTCCTTTTTTGATTTTACAAATTTCCAAAAGTATTTACTATTTTCCATAATTTTTTTCTCGCAAGTATGAATAAATTTATCGTAGCACTCCTTTTGCACACGTTTTTGCCTATTACGAAGGCAGCAAAAGGTATCATAATCACTAATCCTACCATAGGTTTTCCATCTCTTATGATACTTAAGTTTTTCATTAATTATTTTTATTAAAGAATTAGAAAACCAAGGAGGGTAGTGGTTACTACGAGTTATCTTAATAGGTACGTGTTTTATAATAATTCTATTTATAATATCATAAAATTCAATTAAAGCAGTATTAATGTCATTATAATTGAGAGTCTCATTCCAATTGACCAGAGATAGATCTAAATTGATAGCATCATAATCAGCTGCTTGGAAAATATGTATCAGATGTGAAGAAGGACGAAGAGTTCTCATACCTGATAGAAGTATGGAAGTACAAAGTGCTGGGTGATGCGCATCCTCACTAACCAAAGGTTCAGTACACTGCCGCACCGTACAGTAAACTCTGCTTATGACAAGATCGAGTTGTTTGCCGTTTGCATTAGGCACAGCATTTAACTGCATAAAATTTGTAAAACTAAGAAAGTTTTGGACAAGATTAATAAACGGATTACTACGATCATAGTTAGCCACAATAATACTATCATCGACCTCTGAAATATTCCACATGGCAGAACTGATGTTAAAATCACCAAGTATCAGGAACCCATCGTTAACATTATCTGTATAAATGTCACTAATCAAGTCTAAAAAATGATTTAAACATTCCAAGTGAAGACGGCAATGAGGAAAATAACAACAGTAAACTCTTAATAAATTTGAAGGCCTCGATGATATATTAACAATAACTTCAATGGCCTCGGCAGCATCATCGGGAAAAGATAAGCTTCTAGCAGAGACGACCGAAAAGTCACGACGCAATGCAATAAGCACACCACCCCCCATGCTGTCGCCCCTAGATGCATAGTTCCTGTCACATCGGTAAACATTATAACGACAATCGAAAAGTTCCAAATCGTATATCCCAGAGCAAAGCCAAGTTTCACTCAAACAAATTAAATCATAATCAGTCGTCATAACATTTTTATAAAAGACATTGGTCTTCGTCCTTAAGCCACGAACATTTTGATAATAGGCTGAAAAGTTAAATCCAAGCATGAGGAGAATCTAAGTCAATTGCATAATTCAAAGCATTGTAAGTGGAGGCAAGGTTATTCCAAATACTTAACAATAGTAACAATAGTAACATCCTAGATTTCCTTAAAAAGCAGCCAGAAAGAGAATAGATTAAATATATAATGAAATTAACTTTAACTTTATTTTTACTGATAAAAACTGTACCCTCAGAAATCGATAACAACAATTCATCCATGCTAACGTGTGTGTGACAACAAACATACAACAAAAAAGAGTAACCTAGATATTTAAACATTAACATAACCGCAAGCAAAAATATTAAATAGAAATCTAAAGCAAAGTACAAAGACAATTTTGTTCTTACTTTATTTTGTTTAAATCGTTTACATCTGATATGTGTACAATTGGACTGGTATCAGAACGACGAACTAAAATAGAACAATTTTTAGTCCAAACATACGCAAAGTTATGTTCTTTCGCTCTAACTTTAGTGCGCTGTAAAAGAGACTTATTGAAACTAGTTAAGTGATCATTAAAGAATATTAAGGAACTATGGGTGGAATATCCAAGATCCGAAGCCTGAAGCTTTAATTTTCTAGCTTTATACAAAAAGTCGTCTTTTTTATGGCGCGCCAAGAAACGGACTACAATGGGTTTTGGTTTCTTAGTATTATTATCTTTTGGTGCAACACGCGTCACAAAGTCTATATCGTTCTCTATGTTTAGTGGGAGATCAATTCTATCAGTAATAGATTTTAAAATCAAAAATAAATTTTCACCCTTTTTCTCAGGGACACCAAAGATCTCCACATTCGACCGCCTCGACCATTGTTCTCTCTTGTTAGAATCAGAGACTATATTACTCAGGGAAGATTTAAGTTCGCCAATTTCTGACTTAAGGGTAGCTATGGTCTTCACATCTTTGTCAATTGTGTCTACCCTTCGATTTAAATCATCGTATTTTTCTGTTAAGAATTTTAAACTATCCTTGAATTCGGCGATCTCGTCCTTAAGTGGTTTAATTTCGTTCGCTATTGCATTTATAATTCTCTTCTCAAAGATATCCCATCGCTTGTCCAACTCCGCTGAGACAATTTCCTTAATCTGCTCGCCCGATAATGATGTTTTTATTGGACTAGGCACAGAGGAAGGGCTAGCACTGGCTGCGCCTCTTTTAGTTGTTATATTGAAACTATCGGGGCTCTTCCTAGTATACTCTAAGGTAGGTCTAATAGGTGTATTATCGTTGTGATGTTCTCTTGGCTGATTTAATACACATTCCGGGCAAACCCAAGATTTCTTGTCATCGTTTGACACCTGTTTCTTTTTCTTACTGTTGGGGTACAAACAAGAAATATGATAATTATTATTGCAATTACAACAAGTTATTCTACCAGCGGAGCCATCAGTCGTCGATTTGCAGCAGGCAAACTTCATGTTGTATTAAAGAAAATTTATTTGCGATAAATTGTTAAGTCGCAAAAATTACTTGAGATTAGTGTGGGCGCGAACTCGGGTCTTATGTACGCCAATAAATGTAGCTAATCACTTAGCCACCGAAGTGTTATTCAGGTTCCGTGAAAATAGTGATACTATGGATGAATAAATGTAACTTAGCTCATTAACGACTGTGATTGGTCAATAGAACTGTCACAACAGTATACCAATAGCAGAGTGGTAACACAAACAGCAGCAGTTTGAATTTTTTTCACAACGGATTTGTAAAGGTTAACAGTTAGTAAACAAACACAATTATCAAGTTATTCAGGTTTGAATTACGGTCACAAATTAAAGATTTGAGTGATGTATATTTGCTTATCATTTATAAGAAATTGTCATTATATTTGGCACTTTTATTTTAATTATAGCACTAGAAAGACACGTATCATTGAAGTCACTGTATTTTGCAGAATTCTTATGGAAATGTCTCACCAACACTAGACGTACAAATTTAGGGTTTATATAAACTAATAAATACCACCGGAGATTTAAGTAACGCGATAAAGTATTTTTAAATAAAGTTAAATACGAAGCCGTTTACATGTTCAACTACTAACGCCATCTAATGTTTATTCTGAAAATAGTTTTTGAAATCATAATAATACTCTACTGCTGAAGTGGAAGACAATTCTTTTTATTTCTACTACCACGTGGACCTAATACAGATTGGTTGAAGCAGTTTTATGGCACCTGTTGTTAGGACTTTTTTATGGGACTAAGCCCGCCACACATTCCCACCATTGTAACTCCTTTAAGCTAGGATCCACAATGGTCTCCTTAGACGACGCCGAGGTTTGAACCTTGAGGTGTCCCGGGAAGCGCTTTAATTGTCTTGGAACCCGCAACACAATTAATAAGTAAGATAAACAGGAGGACTAGGAAAAATAGAGATAGTAGGAAGTTAGGACTTATTACATGCCCATTAAATTAGACAAAATGACAAGCCCGCTGAGTTTCTCGCCGAATCTTCTCAGTGGGGGCCGCGTTCCGACCCGGTGATAGATTAGTAAGTTAAAAAAATGTAAATATGACAATTTGTAAACATCCCCGCAGGGTTTATCCAAAATAAACGATTTGAGTTTAAGTTTGAGTTTAAAGGTAAACGGCTACTAAATTTAGACCCACGGATAAGTTAAAAAATGAAGATGCCGAAACGTGCCGTAATGTTGGTGATTAGCAAAAAAACTGTAGTATTTGTAAATTACTCTCACAATTAGCATTATGTTAAGGTATAAAATGTGAAACTGAATCTACGTGACTATAAGTCACGAAATCATGACTGATATAAATATATATCTGAATATATGCAATGTTCAGAACACAACTTCTGGTTTGATTTGTTTTGCGGAAAAAATATATAGGAGATCTTTAATCGTATCTAAGTTGCCGTGGTAGCTTTTTAGTATTGCAGAGTATATGATAGAGCTTCCTTGCCCACCTTTATGATGTAACGGATAATAGAAGGTGCCAAGTCTACTTTAGAAGGCAATATTTTAATAACATGACAGGAACCGTCCCAGCACTGGGAATGATCCTCGGCCATCCATTAAAAAGGCAATCATAAGAGAAAAATCATTTAATATTATCCGTCATGGCAATATCAGCACTTATCTGACGTCAAACGTTATTGTCTCTTAAGTTCGGTTAAATGTGTAGACTTGGAACAGGAAGTTCCAAATGTATCTGACTATCCTTACTTGAATGACGGTTGTGAAGGTATGTCTACATGTACCTACCTTTTTATCATATCATAAGAAACATCTTCAACAGCTTTTCTATGTTTCGTCACCACATCTAGCTTAACCAACACGTGATTAGCTATTGATCGTAGTTTTGTCCAATTCTCTTCGTAGCTGAAAACTACAGAGAGAGGATCTTATAGAAGTCGCGATTCCGTGTGAAAAGATTTATTCGCGAGAGAAGGGTTAGGTACATTACAAGATTATAAGCACATCACTAAATAGTTAGCATAGACAATTCTTTTCTGTCTGATGTTCTTGCCGCGGCTAACACGCGCCGAGACAACTCCATATACCATGTAAGTCGATATCGTGAATTCGATATACATATATTAAAAAGTCAAGACATCCAGATAACAGTATTTCATGACCTACGACCCAGAACATTACAATAAGGAGGAAGAACGTATAATAATGATTATTTTTAGTCTCAGAGGTCTTAGCACGAACAGATTGATGATATCGTAACAGTGTGGAGAAAGCGTGCAGCCACTTTCACCTACCTTAATAACTTTGTAGTTTGTATATCAATTCGCTAGCGTTACTCTAACAATAATCTTTCGTGCTAAGCCCTCTGAGCTTGATGTTAGCGAATAAGCGTGTTGGCATATTCAAGTTTATTAAGTAAATTTTTAGTGTGACGGATGGTATATCAACTCGCTAGCAACTCGTCACGATGTCGTCAATGTTAAGCAAAAACCACTTGACGTTATCGTAACTTCGTCGAGAAAGCATGCTGTCACTCTTATATATATAGTATATTTGTAGCGGTGAAAAGGATGGCATATCAACTCAATAGCGTTATACTAACGTCAACCTACTCATGCTAAGCTCTCTGATGGCGTAACATTTTCTTTAGGGCTAGTGAAATTTTGCACACCTCTATTTTACATCCTATAAATAGATAAATAGTATCACCAAGTACCACAAGTAACAGATGTCTACTGTAGCCACACTGGCTTCAATGTAGTGTGTTTTTGAGCTCATGGGTTAATGTGACCACGAGCAATAGACATTACATGGGAATAGATGTTACATGGTAGGCACACCAGTCGGTGAGACAATGGTGTAACCATAAATCTGTAGTATAAATTATGTCCTCTCTTTGCGATTTCTATGTTTATATTTATCTACTGAGTCAAAGATAGTGCGTGCGAACTGTTACCGCGTTTGGCGCCAGTAACGATTTAGCGTTCGGTTTATTTGGTTGCTCTGAGCCGGGAGGTTATTTCGTAGCTAAGGCAGAAAGGCACAACATGACATTACAGCAACAGTTGCAGTACTGGTGTATTTGCCCTTACAACCCCATTAAGTTTGAACTTGTTAAATCTCTCTAGAGAAGTTTTATAGATCAAGATGTTGTCCAGGGGCTGATGATGGAGCTGGAAGGTGGCCATAGGAACTCCCAAACTACTCGACATAGGTCCGCCGTGTTTAGGCTCGTTAGATTTGTCGACAAGTACTATAACTCTAGGGGGTAACCAGGTTCTGATGATGAAACAGGCAGGTGGTTAAATAACATCAACACAACAAGACATCTCAGACGTGATTTTGCTATAAAATCTTGTTTTTAATTTTTAATTATAAATATTAAATTATTAATACTTACTCAGTGACTAATCCTACATAGCGGTTTTGGGGCAAGGCATCTCCTTTATCAAAATGTCTTCTATAGTAATCTAGAACGAACATTCCAGGGCGACGAGGGCCTGCTAAAGATATCACATTTTCTGAATGGAATACCTAAAAATAACTCAGTATAGCGAGCACGATTTAATTTGCATAACGTTACAATGTGTATCTTTTGAGTGATAACTTTGGCACTGAGAGATGGTCGTCACGACTGAAGATAATAGGCAAAAGAAGGCTTGGGGACATCCAAAGGGCTATGGAGAAACCTATGCTCCTAGTCTCCTTGCGTAAAAAACGATCACGAACAAATTGACAGCCAAAAAAACGCCCGCGTTTGGATATAATTACGCATCTTTACCTACTCGTACTGTTGAAATTGGTTTTGAATTATTAATGACCTCAGATCTTTTTATCGTTATGGCATTTCAACGCGTCCTCATATTGGCTATGTTTGGATCGAACTAATCCGAAATAAGACCACACCAATACTTGTGCTTTTATTTTTGGTCCACTCTTAGAACTTTCACCTTTGATCGAATACATCGATGATGATCTAATACATTGATCATGATCGATGTAGGAGGCCTATGTTCTGCAGCAGACCTTTAGTTGATGTTGATGAATAAAATGCTGTCGAGATGGAATGCATTTCAAATGCTGCAAGTTTATTAAACATGTTGTCAACTTCGTTTTAATACTCAAAACTTGTATTCTTCTGAATATTACTGTGAGATTTTAGTAGAAGACATAGTGGAATTAAACTAAAGCAAGTTAATGGGGCCACAGGCCACTATGGTGCAAAAAAAAACATATTTACAAGTGAACCTATCCAGCGACGTGGTAGGCAGGAGCTGCGGCACAGAAACTGAAACCATGAAGCATGTCCTCTACAAATGCGAAGCTTTGGCGGCGCGGCGAAAGAATCTGCTAGGAAATGGATAGGCTAAGTGTAGCCTATCCATTTCCAGAGGAATACAAGCTCTTCCTCCCTGGTGGAAACTAAAACCTGTTATAGGGAGTACTTTGGTCACCAGGTATGTAAGAGATCCCATGGGGTCGAAATGGGCTTCAAGCAACTCAGCCCATTCATATGCCAAGTAAGATAAGATATTGTTACATTAACAATAATTCATTCGTATATATTTGAAGGCAATAGCAACGAACTAATAATTTTTAACATTGCTGCATGCTTTCCTCATTAATTGGTCTTATTTTCCGTTCGTAATGAACCCTTGCATCATAAGACTAAATTAACTTGAACAAACGTAACAACCTCAATCAAAACAACATTTAAATTAAAACTCTAAATACACTTTATTAAGATGCATTATTGAATAACATATTACTAATCATTCTTTACCTGCTGTATGCTTTTGGGATCTGATAGAAGAATTGTTGGGGGCGTTAATATGACATCTAACTTTGCGATGGAAAACTTACAGCAAATCAAAACATAATAGCATCGGTACAGAAGACTGAGAGCCAATAACAAGTTTTCACTTATAGAAATATTTTAGTATTACGTGAGCAAATACTACATACTAATCTAATACTAATCTTACAAAATTATAATTAAATTATAGAAAAGAAAACAAAAACAAAATAAAGGGAATTATTTAAAGAAATTAAGGCTAACACACCTTCTTACCGAGGACACGCTCAATGTGTAGGGATCAAGATCGTGTTATACCATGGAATGATCCTGGAAAACATTAATACTTTTGAGATCGTTTGAATTAGACACAGACAGTACAGTTTTGGCTGGAGGCACTTGTAGCACTGTGGTACCGCGGTGTTTGTAATGATCAACAAGGTTAAGCAATGTTTGACGCGGTCAGTCTAAGATGGGTGGCCGTTAGTGACATTACCACTTTCAAGCGTCTCCAAGCCATTGGTCCCGACTTCCACTTCAAGTTGGAAGCCTTGAGGTAAGTTTCAACAGCGGGTGGCTACAAACCTGCCTCCACCAATCTGCGCTGGGTTCGCGTGGCTTCACCATGTAACACATTCTCTCTCACCCTGATTAGTGAGAGAAGGCTTTTGCAGTACTACAGTACTACGTACTAACGAGGCAGTCTACGACATTCTTCAACAAAAAGGAAAAAGTGAAAGTGTTAGCCTATGAAGTGCCGTTTGTGCAGGATAGTATTGATCGCTTTCTAGTGACGATATAGTTCGTATTCTGGTCAGTGTACGATCAGCGATATAAACCTCATCAGCAAATAATATTGTTGATTGTTGACAATATACTCCAATTATTGTGAAATAACAGTATTATAAATTTTGAAAATTGAGAATGTTCAGTGAATTATTTATTGATATTAATAAAAGGAACAAAATATTCAGCACCTCCTGGTAGAAAGTGGTGTGTTTGTCTTATCAACGGCAGGGATGAAGGTCCGGGGATCTCTTTCCATGATTTGAGATCAGTCTCATTTTTATTTATATTAACCAATGGCGTTGTCAGAGATATGGTTCTGAAAAATCACAATATTATTAGTTACTAAAAGTTACATTATTACCACGTAAAAGTAACATAAGCATAATGTGCAATGCAAAAATATTTTTTCGGGACTGTATTTTATGGGAAATGACCCACTAGTACTTCCATAAAAAACAATCAAGAAAAAATAGCAATTTTTTAAGTGTATCTGAAGGGCAAGTCATGAGCTTCCGTAACGGGCGAGTGTGTATGAAACGAACTATGAGTGCCGAAAATAAGACAGGTCTGTAAGGGAAGAACCTGTTGGAACTTTGTACTTTATGTCTGCTCCGTAAAGGATCTGGTGTGATATTATAAATAGATAGAAGTGAGGGAAAGGTGCTTGTAAATTGCCTGTTGACACACTATTACTGCCGCCTATGTACCACAACCGCCTATTTACCAAAGAAACAAAGTAACAGTGTCACTACTTTACGTGGGTTTTCTGTGAGAGGGTGGTACTTTCCCAGTCGAGGCAACCTAAATATTAGATCCTTACCTATGAAATGAACATAGAAAAACTCAAACAATGTTTTTTAAGACAAGTATATATTTAATTAACCGGAGTATTAGCCATTATTGTCGATGCACTTTTGCCATTTAATGGAAGTTCGTTGATGCCTCTAATGTAGAAATCCTGTGGACCGGGAATCGATCAAGTCTTTAAAGGCGTTTTTCACTGCCTCGTTGGATTTGAAAATTTTCCCCTCTAACAAGTTATCCAAATTCCGAAAAAATTGGAAATAGTTGGAGTGAGGTCTGGTGAGTAAAGTGGCTAACGGAGAGTTTCCAGTCGTAGCGCCGGTAGTTTTGAAACGGCCTGTTATGCAGTGTGAGGACGAGCGTTGTCGTAAAGATCGAGTGGAACAATTGAAAAGTCTCGGTTGTTTGACAGCGAGCTTGTCCATCATCGATTTTAATTCTTCACAGTATACCTCTGCTGTAATTGCTGTGCTAGGTCTCAAGAACCTGTCATAATTGATGGTCGACCATAGACTCACGGCTGCCTCCCCTGTGTACAACCAGTGTGACAGTCGTTTTCAACTGTCATAACAACAAGAAAGAAAGCTAACTAAACCTATGATAAAGTTGGCTTAATATTAGCGATGAACTGTCTGTCGGTAGATTCTGAGCTACAAATTAAATGGACATATAGATAAACCCACAATTCTATTACATTATTTTACTGCAAATAAGCCGCTCACTTATTGAGTTTAGCAGCTGTACGCTTAGTATGAACGCTCTACATAAAAAGTATTGGGCGTTAACTAATGGCTCACAATCAGATGAAAACTGGGACTGAAATATGTAACTAATTTAAAAATCATTTTATACATAGTCTAAAAGATCATTTTTATAATTTCCCTTGCTTAATATGTAACAAGTTAGACTACGTAAACATCTGTCCACTTTATAAAATTAATAGATGATTGTTAATATCATGATATCAGCCAAAAGATCTTTACAAGAACGCCACAATCACTTATAAAAAACTAAAAAATTAAAAATACAATTCAGGACTATTAAACTTTATTTGTGTAGTAGCAAATGTTCCTATAGGCACCTTATGTCTTCATTTACGTTTTGCTCAATCCTTGTAAACTGGAAGTTTGATCTACTCTAACCCAACAATGCAGCTTGCTGCGGTCAAAGTTCTTTAAGTACTACCCAGAGTAATATAAACAGCAAATATTTATTTTAATTATTTCAGTATAACACTGTGGACTGTTCTGAGCTAAGTCCCACTTTAATACACGACAAGATAAATAGCTGGGACTCCCCCGTCGCTGCAGCTAATTGCACCATTTTCACTGGACGGCTTTCAGCTTTATTGAAAGCTGGATGTATAGTTGGTGAGCTGCATTTAATGCCGGTTGCTGAGTGGAAGATGGACGCCATGTTTGAAACTAGACTATAATAGTCCGTAGGAGGAAGGGAAAGGGAAGTGAAATGGAAGGTTAAGAAATATTTGAAATATATATATTTAGAACTGTAATCATAATTTTTGTATTTCGGGAAAATCTAGACCAAAAATATGAGGCACGTTTGCACCAAATATTTCATGCTTGCTTGCAGTTATTAGTGCAAATCTGATAAAAATTCTGGTATTTATATGTCTATTTTAATAGGGTCACTACTCCAAATTGTTATTTTACTTGACAACTGATTACGCAGGTACATACGGTAGAAATCCAATTTGTTCCTTCTATATTTGTAACTTTCTAAGCCCTCTTTCTGAATATACAAGATGTTACATAAATAAATCAAGACCTGAAAGTAGTTTCGATTTCAACTATTTTTAATGTATGTAAATTTTTTTTCAGTATCAAAAATTATTGATACTTGTCTAGTCCGTTGTATTAAACGAAATTTAATCATTATTCAAAGATATATGGCCGTTTTAATCCATGCATAATACATATACCTCAATATGCGCACAAAAGTACAGGTTTTTGGTTAGTTTGGGTACCAGAGAGCTTAAAAATATAATAGAAAACTTTTTCAAATTGAAAGTTCGATTTTCGTACGAGTTACGTTCGAGTTTCGTCGAGCTTGTGTAAAACGAACACTTTGTAAGCAAGCTTATTATTCAATAGAAGATTATTTAAAAGATAAAAATGCTTGGATAGATGCTATTCCAGCTCCACTTGAGTCATGACAACCTATTCAACTGTTGTTAGTTAACATTCCCTCTCTTCCTTCTATTAATTTAACACAATGTGTACTTCTTTTTGTAAATGAGGGAACCATGTAGCCATTCTCACAAATAGTATTATTCGCTTTTTTAAGTTAGACTCACCTGATGACCAATCTACATTGTTCTTCCATACCCCACAACAGAATGTAGATGAAAAAGTTTGTAATTTCGTATTTTAAAAGAGTAACCGTGAAGTTTCTTGTCCTTCCTCTCCACAGTAATGACATTCCGAAGTGGCGGTAGAGTCTTTGTTACTTTTCTGACGATTCATAAATACTGTGATGGATTACATAAATAAAAAAAATAATATCTGATTCGTATTTGTAAAGGTGTAAATAATCTAATTTAGATGTCTGAGGTCTTGCGTTATATGTGTTACACCTTGTATACGTAACGTTTTAAGTTTTCTTTGTATATTTGTAACTTCAAGAGATTTATCAATCACCCACGGCTAAACTATTTGCTGAAATACCTACGCCAATCTAGTAAAACATTCGATAGCCGAAAATCCCATTAGTTCTACCTAAGAACTGTTTAGTAGAACAAGTGGTAACGAACCGTTTATTCCATGTAGTCCTATCAGTAGTCCGACTCTCGGAATGTTTAGTGTAGTGCTTGAAATTTGTCACAAGGGTGACAAAGTACTTTTTTTGTATTTAAGATAAAGTAAAATGCCAACAAAAGAATACATAATATAGTAATTAGCAACATTGAGGTTTTTCTTCGTCAAAGTTTGAGGGGTTTGTACATTTTTTGTCCATAACAGTGTAGGTTATTTGTATTAGAAGGTTTTTTTTGCATGTTAAAATTAAAATGTTTTATAAGGTTGATTGTGTAAAATTTTCGGGGCCTAGCAGTGAATAATAAGTAGCCACTACTGGCAACCCTGACGAACGTGCTCGACAAACGTATCGGGAATTTTCACTGTGTCACTTTTTCAATTTTAATATGGGTTGTTCAGTGTTATACTTACTTGAATTTTATTATTCAAGTGTTGAAACTGAATAAATAATTCATATTGTGAGTTTTACACCAAAGTGTGCAGGGGTTTCACGCCCGTAAATAAAATAAAATATGATACTTTACAATTAAAAAAAATACATTTTTATCCTCATGAGGAATTGCAATAATAGAATATGAAACTTCTGAATAGGATAAAATTAAATTATTAGTTGCACCGAATTATTAGTGGGCCAGGGATGTACTGTGTGTCTCAATACACTAGGAGCGAGAAAGC
Organism: Phalera bucephala; assembly: GCA_905147815.2. Classification (NCBI taxonomy): domain Eukaryota; kingdom Metazoa; phylum Arthropoda; class Insecta; order Lepidoptera; family Notodontidae; genus Phalera; species Phalera bucephala. The sequence goes on from LR990615.1 coordinate 26,844,025, forward strand.
CGTCCATAGCGGGACAAAGCCGGGGTTCTAAAGACAGTACCGGACATAATTCCAGATGTCAGACTGATACTGAGAGGCTTTCGATACAAAACCAGACTTTGTCCGTCTAGTATTCAAATTTAAGATCCTGATTGCCAACCGCCCTACGCGCCACTAGACTAAAGACAATCGGCAAAAGGCAATCTATTATGTATTATTCTACTATCGTCATAAAATATAACCACAAAGAAGTAAGTCCATATTTTCAAGTTGACAACGCCTGAGGCAACGGAAATATACAAACACGTAATACAAAAGCGGATAAAACATCATTTTCTGTCGCTGTGCCAGCGATAAATCCTTTGAATAATGTACGACTTTTGATTTGAAAAGCTTTGCCGTCGTATTTCATTCTCTAATCTTGTTATGAAAGCTTGTTATGTGGCTTCCTTGTAGGTCTCCGTGATCTGATGATCACTTTGATGTTTTTTATTGAGGTTTGAATATGGAAATGTTTTCAGAAGCAGTAAGGAGACTGAAATTGTGCCCAGTATAATGACTATTCATTTGTTCCGTATTTTACAGAGATCAATAACACCATCAACACCGTACAATGTGGATGTATATGGTATACTCTGTACAGTCACATTTCGCCGGCTATGTTAGCAACCTTCGCCACACCTGCTTGAGGAATACATGTATTTTGAGGTAGAAATTATTTAATTGATGGTTAACATCGATGTAACGTCATTGATTATAGAAAAATTGTATTCTTAATAATACATTATTAGAAATGAGAGTATTAATTCCAGTAACATATTTTTAGATTAAAAAATCCAGCAACTACATATAAAAGAGTTTATTATTATTTTGATCCGTGAATCTCCGAACCCTTTCCCATTATTTGAAGCAGCTAGGCTAGCCTTTTTACCGACATGAAAAAGTACAGAGATTTCTGAAATTCGTAGTATGATGTAATGGAAATAGAATAATTTAACTAGTTCTCCATCTCAAGAATATCATGATGATTTATAGTGTTTAAGCGTTTTTCTATTAAAAACCAGTTAATCTTTAAATTTGGCATAGTGGAAATTTAGGCCAACTTGGAAAGTATTGTTAGTGTTAAAAAAAGAAGATAAATAAGTGAGTATTGTCAGAAGGACACCACTGTCACAACACCAGTCCTCAATAAATGGTGTTAGAATGACATTGAGGAGTTATAAACCGTGGTTGGCACAAACACCGGCTGGGAAATATTTCCTATTCTCATCTTAAGTATTAATTTGATTTAGCTCATTTTTTTATTTATGCCACCGTAAACGCTAGGCTAGGGCTTCTGATTAAACCTGAGTCAATATCAAAATATATGTTAATCAAATTCAAGCTCTAACAGTAATAATCTACATGGCACACAGTTTGTTACATTTCTGGACACAAATAGTTTTTAACCAACCTAAATCTAGAATAAGCATTAGGAAGAAAAATTAAGAATATTTGCCCGAAGCTGACAGAATTCTGAATTTGACAAATTCCGGATTTCAAACATGAAAATTTTATCAAGAACCTTTTCACGTGTGGGAAGCCTGAAAGCTCCTCGGTCGAAAGAACTTTCGCTTTTATAAGTTTCAATATTTTTTCTTAGTTGTCTTCCACTTTCGTTAGTTCCGGAACCGAAACCGGAACCGAAATCGGAACCTTACTATCTTTCATCTGCGACTATATTGCTACTTGGTAGTAGAATTTCCGACTTTTAGCTAGCAATCAGTAAATCTGCATGTCAATATCTATATTACAAAAAGTGGCGGCCTTTAATTTTAATTTATTTAAATAGGCACAGTATCTTCTCTTATCTTATTTGACATTTTGTAGGGTTGATCTTCATCAAACGCACTTCGACCTATCATTTTGGAATGTAGCCCCCAGGTTTTTCCATACGCTGATCTGCACATGTTCAGCACTCTGACTGCCTTTTGAATGGTATGATCAGCGTGATGGTGCCAACAAAGTTGTTTATCGAGTGTTACACCCAAGTATCTGACATCGTTGGTCCATTATATTTTATTGTTGTACATATACAGGTCTTGTAGGCCTGTGAACAACTTTTTTCATATGAAAAGAATCGCTTTTTTGGATTAACTGATAGACTATGTGTCGTGCACCATTCCGTCACCTTGTCCAAGCATTCTTGCATTAATGTCGATACAGTATTGTTGAATTTCCCATTGATTAGTATCCCGATCTAATCCGTACGGTCCTTTCCACACGGTATACCGTGTGGAAAGGACCTGTGTTCGTAATTTTCCAGGAGCGAGTTTATCACGAGATTCCATAGAGTTGGTGATAAAACACCTCCCTGCAGACATTCTCTGGTTGTTTTGGCGGTTAATCGATCATCTAAAATAGTAGATTGAATAACCCTATCATTAAGCATGTTTTTAATCCATTTTTTCAGTTTTGGTTCTATTCCATACCTTTTTGCAGCTTCCTCGATAAAGAGGCAAGTTGTGCGATCAAAAGCACCCTCAATATCCAGGAACGCTGCACCATATATCTCTTTTTGTTCTAGGGCCATCTCTGCACGGCTAACAACATAGTGTAGAGCTGTTTCTGTAGATTTGCCCGGTTGGTATGCACATTGCATTTTATGTAGGGGGTGCATCGTCAGTGATCCATCCCATATGTGTCTGTCTATCATCTTTTTCATTCATTTTAGATTAAATGATGACAGGCTAATTGGTCTGTATGACTTAGCTTCCTCAGAGTTCGGTTTTCCTGGTTTTGGGATAAACGTTACTGTGACCTGTCGCCGGATTCTGGAGGTATGCCCATAGGCTACACACGCTCTGAATAGCCTACAAAGGTGTCGATTGAGTGTCAATTCACCCCTTTGTAATAGAATGGGTTATATTCCATCCGGGTTTAAAGCCTTAAAGGGCTGGAAGCTATTAAGAGCCCATTCATCTTATTCGGTTCCACGACCTTTTTTGCTATATCCCAGTCAGCTTTAGTTGTTGTAGCATTTTGCTCTTCATCCTCAAAATCACACACGATGTCATCATGTTGAATCATTACTGAACCTGGGAAGTTTACGTCGAACATTACCTTCAGCGTTTCCTTTCCACTGTTTGTAAGATCACCTTTATCATTTCTTACCGTAGTAAGGGGATTTATTCTGGCAGTAGACATCGCCTTTGTGAGTCTCATGCCCTCTGGTAAGCTGCTTATACTCTGGCAGTGCCTTTTCCAGGCTGCTCTTTTAGCTTTCCGCACCTCCTTATTGAACCTCGTGAGTATCCGCAAATATTCACTAAAGTTCTTTATTGCTTTCGCTTCATTAAATACCCGGCGAGTTTCAAGCCTAAGCTTAGCAAGTTCAGGAGTCCACCACGGTTCACGCTTTGCTAATGCCAATTATCCGGACAGTTATTGTTCCAGGCGGTGTTAACCGCCTGAACAATGTTGTCCGCTTCAAACTTTATATATATTATAGAGTTGAGCTTACCTTGGACCTTCCCTAGTTCTGTATTTAGATCCCGTCCGTAAGAAGCCCGGTCGGTATTCCAAGGATTTCGTCTTTTTATAACTGTGTTATTCGTTTCGACTATGTACTGGAAACATATAAAGTTGTGATCAGTTAACGAAATCTCATTGGACAATTCTTGATCTTTCTGCTAGCTTTGTTAGTAGCGAGAGTAATGTCGATGATTTCTGCTCTTCGTTTGTTTACAAATGTAGGCCTATCGCCTCTATTAAGTACATGAAGTGAAGAGCTTACCAGGAAATCCAGAAGGTTTTCTCCTCTTTGATTAGTGTCCGAACTGACCCAGACGATGTGGTGTGCGTTGGCGTCACATCCTATTATAAGCTCGAAGTTATTCGTGCAGGCGTAGTTGACCAAGCTGCCTAGTTGTGTCACAACTGGGTCCGTGTATTCGTATGGTAAGTATGCAGCCGAGAAGATAACTTCTTGGCTGCCTCTGTTACCTTCCAATTGTAACTTGACCGTGGTTAGGTCCCTGTAACAGAAGATGGACAGAGGCATTGCATTTATGCCATTCCTGAAGAAAATACAAGTTCTCATGTCATTAGTTGTGCATTTATGGAACAGGTTACCCCCGCCCCATCTAATATATATATATATATATATATATATATATATATATATATATATATATATATATATATATATATACATATAGACGGCGCTTAGCGTCAAGTAAACATCAGCTCCGTGTTCAAATATTCGCTAAAATTGTTTAAACCTAGCTTTTTAGTGTATTTTGTGTGAATTCGTTAACTAAAAGAACAATAACTGAGTGATACTGTTTGCAAGTGTTTTTTTATGAAGAGCAGTGAAGTTATAAGACAATCTAATAAAAAACCGTAAAAGGCCTGAAATATCTCTGTACGTCAGTATTGAGTAGTGTGTGAACTATTTTCGTGTAAGGATATTCCATCTGAACAAACTTACATCAAAATTAAATAAATATATTTTATAAAGTGAAAAAATATTTTAATTCACAACTGACAATTTAATGTTTATCAACCCCAAACGGTGGTTATCTACAACTGCCGTATTTCACCCTATTCTAATAAGTCAATTTGGTGTGAAGGCGAACTGTTCCGTTCACATCGGTGCGTCACGATCGACGCGAGTTCGCGCCCCATAACTAATTTTCTCCGTTTGTTGGTTATTTAGATTATTAAACTAGACAACTATGTCGTCCTGCGATGCGTGTGGTAAATCCGTTAAGGCAACAGAAAAAATTTATTGCCAAACATGTGAAAAGTGCTTCCACTATATATGTGTTAACATTAACGCTAATTAATTCAAGAAACTGAGCAAACATGCTCGTTCTGCATGGATATGCCCTAGTTGCACGATCAATAAACTTAGGAGTAACAATACGAATACACCTATTAGGCCTATGGTTGAAGATAGCGTAGGGAGTTCGGATACTGAATTTGACCAGGCGGATACTAATATTATAAAAACCATTCGTAAAGAAATAAGGAGTACAATGCGTGCTGAAATAAGGAACTTAGTGCGTGAACTGATTAAAGTAGAGTTAGAAGGAATTATTAATCAAATAGACGATTTGAAATCTTCTGGGTCATTTGATATTGCTCAATACAATGAACTAAAAGATCAGCTTGAAGGACTCCGGATAGACAACAAGGAGTTACGTGAGGAGAATGAAAAGTTGCGAGAGTCCGTCAAAAAACTATCGGGACCAATTAATTCTATGGAACAAAATCTGCGTGAAGCGAATCTAGAAATTCTTCCGGAGCACAACAATGAAGACCTGCCAAATTTGATTAGGCAACTAGCTAAAGTAGTCTCTCATCCGCTGAATGATAATGATATTTTAAAATGTACAAGAGTTGCAAAAATCGATAAGAACTCCACTCGCCCTCAGTACAGTTGTACTTAAATTGGGAAGCCCCAGGTGCCGTGATGAACTGTATTCGGCAGTGACAAGATACAATAAAGCCCATAAAGATGCCAAGATTAATACGAGTCTTCTGGAAATCGGCGGTGACCCCAAACCTGTATACACTGCAGAACATCTATCTCCTATCAGCAAAGCGATGCATTCAGCTGCACGTCAAAGGGCTAGAGACAAGGCATACAAATTTGTCTGGGTCCGAAATGGTAGAATTTATGTCCGTAAGGATGAAAACTCTGGACACATACTTATTATGGATATGGACTGTCTAGATAAAATTATTTAAATTAATGTCTCTGTTTACCTGTAATATTATTTTGATTAAGTATTGTATTTATAATGGCTATAACAGTATACTATCAAAATGTAAGAGGTATTAAGTCAAAATCATTGGATTTTATCAGTTCTATTCTGTCAAATGATTATGATATTATCTGCTTAACGGAGACTTGGTTGGATGAGTCGGTCATGTCCTCTGAATATTTTGATAAGCAATACTCTGTAATCAGAAGGGATCGTGGGAATGATTTCAAACAAATGCACTCTAAAAGACATGGAGGTGGTGTACTGATCACTGTTTCAAATAGATTAAATTTTTTAACGAAAATTGATTGGCAAACATCATCTGTTGAGGATTTATGGGTCCGAATTAACCTTGGTAGATCTTTTATAAATTTATGTGTCGTTTATTTACCATCCTATATTACTAATGAATCTTTTAAATCCTTTCTGACGAAGGCGGAAGAAATTACATTAAATAATTCTAATAATGTTAGTCTTTTGTTAGGCGACTTTAACCTGCCACAAATCGACTGGGAACATCCCATTGCTCCATTTCGCGCATCTAATGACTTCAAAGCTTTAGCCCTGCAAGAATACTTGGCAGTCACCAACCAAACCCACATTAATTATATTAATAACTATAATAATTGCATACTTGACCTAGTTATTACTGACGAAAATCATAATATCTCTATAGCTAGTGCTCCTCCCCTTACTAAACAAGATTCTCGTCATCCTCTATTTGAGTTACTTGTGCAATTGGCAGACATGAATGAACTACCACTCAATAAATCAAGCGTCAAATATAACTTTAGAAAAATGAATTATGAGGCATGTTTGGGTTTACAACACATAATGGGTTATTATTGAAAAGCATACACCATTAGCTAAACAAAGAAAGTCAAATTATCCCGTTTGGTTCTCTTCTTTACATATAAAATTACTTCAAGAAAAATTCAAGTTCAGAAAAAGGTATAGGAAATTTAAAAACCACAGAGACAATGACACCTTTTTGAGTCTTAGGGATAGGTCTAGAAGAGTTATGGATGAGTTTTTTAACAGTTACATTAAAAACATCGAAGACAACATTACCGTCAATATCAAGGCTTTTTGGCGTTATACCAAACAAAAAAAAGACGGTAACAGTATACCGGGCCAGGTTATCAGTAATGGAATAGTCTTTGAGGGAGGTTACAATATCGCTAATGCATTTTCAGAGTACTTTTCGTCTGTATATGGGAATGGTTCATCATCCGGATCTTTTTTTCCAACTTGCACGAGATCTAATTATACCCTTAGAACAGTGCATATTCGGGAACAAGACATCCTGTCTCGACTTGAGAAATTAGATCTATATAAAGGCGCTGGTCCCGATGGCCTACCCCCTATTTTCATTCGTATGTGTGCTACGGTGCTGATTAAACCGTTGCAATTAATATTTGAAAAATCAATTAGTGAGGGGGTGTTTCCTGAACTTTGGAAAATTGCACAGGTAGTGCCGATCTTTAAGGATGGCAACAAGAACAATGTAGCCAATAATAGGCCAGTGTCTCTAATTTCTTGTTTCGCGAAGGTGTTAGAGGGCTGCGTTTATGATGCGGTGTTTTACCACTTTAAGCACCTACTTAATGATCGGCAGCACGGATTTGTTAGTAAACATTCAACGGAGTCTAATTTACTAATATACAGCAACTTTATTTATGAAACCTTCGAACAACGTGGACAGGTGGACTCTATTTATACAGACTTTTCCAAGGCCTTCGATCGAGTGAACCACTCTGTACTATTGACGAAACTTAATCACATAGGTATACATGGTGATCTTTTGAGATGGTTCCAAAGCTACCTAGCAAACAGAAGTCAGTTCGTTGCGATAGCAGGGTATGAGTCTTCGCCATTTACAACACATACTGGAGTTCCTCAGGGTTCCAAATTAGGGCCATTATTATTTTTGATCTTTATCAATGATCTTCTTGGTAGTCTTCATTGTGAATGTTTGGCATATGCTGATGACATTAAGATCTATCGGGCTATAAACTCACTTGACGATTGTCTGATACTGCAAAATGACATGGATGTACTTTTGAAGTGGTGCGAATATAATCGTCACTGAATGCTAAGAAATGTCATTACATTAGCTTCACTAACAAGAAGAAATACGTTGATTTTGAGTATAAAATTGGACAGGACAAATTGAAGAGGGTATATTCAGTTCGTGATTTGGGAGTGATATTTGACTCAGCAATGTCTTTCCGTAACCATTGTGAACAAACAGTTCTGAGGGCAAACAGAATGTTAGGTTTTATCATCTATGCCATTTAAGAATCCTTCCAGCACAATTCTATTATACAATGCTCTTGTTAGGAGTTTGCTGGAGTATGGTGCTTGCATTTGGTCACCATATTATGCCAAATATATAGGACGGATAGAATCAGTGCAATCTAGATTTGTTAGATACCTAAGTTCACGATCAGGAGTCAGAAAAGTTATTTCTGGATATGATGACAGATTGTGCTACTTCAACATGATCAGCTTAGAAGTTCGACGTAAGATTTTTGATTTGTTAATGTTATATAAAATCGTAAACGGTATGATAGATGCCAATATAATTGAATACTGTAAATTTAAAATAAATAATCGCGTTCAAAGATATCCTAGACTTTTTGAGTTGCCTAGTTCCACGCTTAACACAGTTTTCAATAACCCACTTACTCGTATGTCCCGATTATTTAATGAACTCCAACCTGCTGTTATTGACATTTTTAACCCAAACTATTTTTCATTCAAACATTCCTTATATTCACACTTTACTCAATCCCGATTCTAAGTTTCAATAACATTAACGAAGTATTGTTCTTTAGTAACGTCAACTGTGTGCTGTTTATATAATTTTTCACAATTTTTCAAATTTCAGTTTGATATTTAATTGTTTTATTTAGTTTTGTTTTTTTATTTTGGTGTGACATTTTTTTTTCTCTTATTATTATTATTTCATTCAACTACAATTTATATACTTTATTTTTATTATTATTTTATATGTGAGACGATGTTTGGACTACTAGGTGTATGTTGTACATATATATATATATATATAGGGCTCTTGAATTAATGCTAAGTCAAATCCGGCTTTACGCAGTAAACGATAAAATATATATAATAATTTAAAAATATTTTTTTTTTTTTTTTTTTTAAATTAAATAGGCATGAATGATGATTTGTAAATACGTATCTTGAAATTCGTTTTTCTTTAGGTATATAATGTATCACAATATGTGAAAACGATATAAATTTGTGTAACAAAAAATCTTAAAGGTTGCACATCTCTAAATAGGTTTCGAATGTTCTTTTCGACATTTTACAAAACCAATGCTACAAACAGCCCGATTCTAACTCAATTGGATTTCAAAGGATCGTCGTGACAGCGCAATTTGCGACGGAAAGGCACAAAGAATGTTGACGACTAAGTTTCGTTCACATAGACTGGCCGAGGGCTTAGCACAAAAAGATTGACGTTAGCGTTACGCTAGCAAGTAATCGCGCTGACATGTTTATTTAGTAAATAATAGTATGAGAAGGATGGCATATCAACTCGCTAGCGTCACGTCGCTAGATTTAATGTCAAAATTTTCATTCTAAGCCCTATAAAAAGCATTAAGCGAGTGACCGAAGTTTTTAACGCAACGAATTCGCGCCCATTTTACGGTGTTTGCCGTCTAACCAGTTGCATTACTCGATTCAAACTCTGTGCTCAAAAAAGGAGATGTAAAAACATTCAGTGTCCCAAAAATCTATATTAAATGTGATCGGAATGCTCTGCTATCTAAACCATCTATGTGGACAGATCCTTAGGCTTAAGATGTTTGATTGTGACGCCGGCAAGTGCGCGCCACTTTGTTATATGTCGAATGCAATTTGTATTGGTAAATAATTGTACCTTAATATGAAAAAAACTTTTTTTTTTTAAAAAGTGCCTGTTGTTCTGTTAGGGTAATAGTGATGGTGATCACGTGGCTAAGAAATCACGAGGCACGGCGATTTTCTATTGAAGATTTTTATATAAGGAGGTTTTTCTATCTAAAAATTCTCAATAACAACCCAGAATCTGAAATTATGCATGGTATAACCCTTCTTTTACATTTACTCTTTATTACATTGAGACTTTACATCGTCGGAGATATTTATTTTAGGGTATAAGGCAGATATTAATAGAACCTCTGCCATACTGGCGAATATAGGCGTAACAATCTTTTTTTTGCTCTAGGGAATCATAACGTTGATTTTCGAGTTGACAAAAATAATCCTAGTAATAAATCTCAATTTATCTGTGCGCACCTAATATAATTTCGAGTTAATAGCAAAAATACCTAGATGAAACAACGTGGATGGGTACATAGAGATATGAGCACTCAGCAAAGTATTATCAGGGGACATTGGTGCACTTAAGTTTGTCTTGCGCCGCGTTTCCAGTGCGACAATTTTTCTTTACACTCTGTTAATTTCTATAAGTAATAGATATGGAATACGTAATTTAAGTGTGTTCCAGTGATTTTGACAGTATTATCCACATCATCAACAGCTTTCTATAACACACTGCATGGCCATACTTGAATCAAACAATAATCCTACAAATAGGCTCGGCTCCCTTCGTTTCTTTCTTATTAAATTTACTTTTGATTCCCTGACAATCATAGCGCACCCGATATCTTGGTGTCTTCTATGGGAGCCGTTTCAGATTCTGTTTTACAGGTGTTACTGTGGTGAAACTTATAGTTGAAATAATTCATTATTATCATCAATCATTCTGTATCAACATACAATAGTATACAATAACATACAATAGATAGAGGAGAGGCTTATACTCAATAGAGTATGGGCCTCTCCTCTATCACGTCATTCCGGTACTGTGCTAGACTATTCCACAATTTGCCGGCCACCTTCACGATGTCATTGCTCCATCTGGCTGATGGTGTGCTTTAAAACAAAAGAAATACGTAATAGTGAGAACTCAATTATTTTAGACACAGGTAGCCACAAATCTGCAATCACTAATCCGCGTTGCGCCCTTGTGCTACAGAATGAGCTAAAATAGGTGACCACAAGGTGGTCACCTATTTTAGCTCATTCTGTTAGAGCAGGTTTTTGCCCAGCAGTGGGGCAGTGGAGGCTGATTTACTAGCTGATATGTTTATCAGTGCATTCTTAGGGATCGCCAAAGCTAAGCAGGTAAGTTCGCCTCTGTCTGAGACACGTAGTACTAACTGAGATAGGTGACGTTTAAGAAGGCAATTCCTTTTCGAGCATCTCCTTGCTTCCAAAGGCATGATAAGTTGTTGGTCTGATAATCTGGTAATCATTAAGCTGAGTCCGATATCTTACAGGCGGCTTGATAAATTGCAATAGCAAGCAGCCAATAACCTGCCTCCACCAATCTGGCGTGGTGTAGTATTCTACGAGTATCACACCTGATTTTAACTTTTGCCAAGAAGTTAATCCATAACGGCAGATTTATTTATTACAAAAGATATAAGGTGACATATTTATATCCTAAATCTTTTGCCTTGTTCTTTCAGTTTTGGTTGTCTGGAAGAGATCGCTATTAGCGATAAGACCGCCAATTGTGCCTTTGTTTTTTTTTTTTTTCTCTATGTAAATGTATTGGTGTACAATAAAGAGTAATCTATCCATCTATCTATCTATCTACATCCATACTATCCTTAAATTTGAAAGAAACTCTGTCTGTCTGTTACTTTTTCACGCCCAAGCTACTGAACAAATTTTGATCAAATTCATTTTACCCAGGGAAAGGACGTAGGCTACCTTTTGTCCCAAAAAAAAACTCAAGTGTGTGAAATACACGCCTGAGAATAACCCAAACGAAGTTAAGGATACAGCTAGTATAATATATACGAGTACGAGGCGATTACTTCGAATACAAGAAGTTTTACTGATTGTCTTGGGAGGGTCGACGACTTAAACGTAAATTTGTGGAGTTTATTTGCTCATCTGCCTGATCCGATATTAGTCGCGAGTATTTACAAATGATACCCTCTAGTCTAGCAATAAAGATGAAGATTCTATTAGGATGGCTATTATCTTTTTATTTGCAGTCTCACTGAAACTCGCGATTTTGCCTGCGGTGTGTTTATCAGAAATCGGAAATCGGTTAATTTTTCAAACCAGTTTCGTTCATTGACTGGTTCATTGGACATTTTTTGGATAAAGGTAACCGTTTAAATCCTGAAAATGTGAAAAAACCTGTTCGATTTTTTCGTCACTTTAACCGATATTGAAACCTTTCTCAAGATCATGATCGTATATGGATAGGTAATAATTCAACGACATAGTGCACGTGCGAAAGAGATAGGAACATTTGTCCTTAAAAATAAAAGAACGTAATTGCCGCATCTGAGTTTATCCGATTTATTATGATATTAAAAACTAAAAAAATATATTCTTTGTAGTGACAAATAATCGAAATTAAATTCGTTCAATTTAATAAGGTTTCTTCATAAACCAGTTAATAAAAGAACGTAAACTTTAACCGGATTCTGAACGTTTTGAACCGGTTTTTAAAAACCGGTTCTGACCCCTGGTGTTTATAATATAGAGGGCTTAACACTAACAGATTGATAATAAACATGAACGTGATAGCACGTTTTCTCAACAACGTTACTGTAATGTTAAATTATTTGTTCTAAACCCATTAAAGTGTTATATTATCATTATACCGTATGTTACCGCGATAAGCCTGTCGCACGTTGGCTACTTATTATATGACCTTGAGAGTTTTCCACATGCACACCCGTGTGCTCACTTGACACGCAAGGTATTCAATACTCACCTTGTATTAAGGAGGTCAAAGGCTCAAAACCTAGCCCGCACCACTAAGTTTTCCGAAACATATATGCCCTATAAGCCTTGTAGTAAGCCTTGAAGCCTATTAGTCCTAAAGTCCAAAAATATGTGGTATTATGACCCCAAAGAATGGCAATAGGCTTGTCCTCCGTCACATTGAAACCAAAAATACCTCAACAGAAAGTATACAAAGTACGGTGTACTACTCTGAGTCATTATTTATAATATTTAATAATATTAGCCCTGTTAAGAAACTGTCCCACTGTTGGGCACGGGCCTCCTCTCAAACTGAGAGGGTTTATAGGCCATTGTCCACCACGCTGGCCTAGTGTGGGTTGGCGAACTTCACACACCTTCAAGAAACTCTTAGGCATGCAGGTTTTCTCACGATGTTTTCCTTCACCGTTAAAGCAAGTGATAATTAATTTTTAATACGCACATGCTTTCGAAAAGACAGAGGTGCGTGCCTGGGTTTAAACCCGAGACCTTTGACTTTGCAGTCCAACAGTCTAACCACTAGGCTATCACTGCTTTCATGTCATTATTTACTTCTTCGTTATTTATTTACTGCCAAATTTCATCGAATTTTACTTTGTTGTTTTGGCGTACATACATCATAAACATCCAAAGAAACCTTTAGTTCTGTGAAGTATATCTACTTATCTATCCGACCCGATAAGGTCTCAAGTGAATATATAATTTGTACACTCAAGTATATCTATAGAGAAGATACTACTTGAATCGACGTTATATCTTTATTTGTAAATATAGGTTCGATGTCGGGAGAGGGCAATAACACCAGTAGATGGTATTGTTTTAAAAGATTGATAGAGATTTATTTTGTTTTATTATCCTTTCAGACCGTATATTATCCTTTGATATGGCCATCGTTGTGACGCAAATAATGATAATCATTCAAGGTTTTACGTCTAATAAAGCGGAGATAAGAAGAAAGATGTACCTTGAGTAACAAAAACGATATTGATATTTCCATATATTTTCTTCCTTTAGCTCGTGTGGATATAATTCTAGTGAAGAGGTGGGTTGGTCACTCAACTTTAGTTGGGTCAAACCTTTGTAGTAAATACGAGTGGAGATGTGAGGATTGTGTGCAGAGTGCTGTGCGACGGAGTGCAGCCGGGACGTGAGGAGATGTGAACGGTGTGTGTCGAACTGCTATTGTTGTAGCGCATGTCCTAGACCACAGTCTGCCTTAGCTATGATTCGAATTAAAACACCAGCTAAGAAAAGATGTATATATCGAGGGATGAAAGGCATTTTGCGACATTTAATTAATTTTGTAGGAGAACAATATAATATTAAATACTTTTAATTGATAAATGCCAATAATTGGAACGCTTATACTAAAATCTAGCCCGTATCAGTCCACTGCTAGACATAGGCCTCTCCCAAAGCATTCCACTGAGCCCGGTCCTCGGCTCTTCACTTCCAACCGCTGCCAGCCACCCTGCATATATCTTTGGTCCTTCGGCAAATATGGCCAGCCCACTGCCACTTTAGCGTGCTGATCCTGTGAGCTATGACGATGGCCTTGGTTCTCTGTCGTCTTTTAAATTAAACTTGTGTACATTTCATAAAATGTTGCTTAAAACAAATCACCTTTCACCCTTCAAGATATTTTCTATATCCAGACAACATGAGTAAATATCCCGACGAAGAAAAAGCTTCCTACAACAACGGCCGCCGTAAACTGATTATACATTGAATTGAATTTTCAAGTTTGTAAACGCACCCATGACACAGGAATAAATCCAAGTGTGGGGCCATGTTTTTTATTAATAAATAAATAAGATACAAATTTACATGATATTTTTAAGCGGTTTTAAAAAAAACGCTGCCCCACACTAGGATTTATTCCTGTGTCGTGGGTGCGTTTACAAACTTGAAAATTCACATGCACATATACCCAGACTGAAACAAATAATTGTGGGTCGAGCAAAGATTTTTCCCGTGCGGGAATCAAACCCACGACTATTCGCACAGTGGGCCGCCCCGGCTTAAGCTCTTAAACACTGCTCTAAAACTCCCGTCGAACTAATCGGTGAGTGGGTACTCACACACCGCCGCGCCTTGTAGTAGTGTACTATCCTAGCGCAGTTATAAAGTGTCGGAAGATTGAATGACACGACATACACTGCAAAAGAACTAGTCTTTTATTACCATAACCAAATCGATTGTCTCTTATCTGAAAGATATATCAAAAAAGTCTCCGTAATCGGCGAGCATGTGTGAAACGAACTATAAGACTGGAGAAAGCTAGAAAACTCTGGAACAAGATTGGAACACTGTATTTTTTAGCAAAACCGCAAGGTATCTTGCTAGGTAGCTTGATGATGAAGGCAAATAGTTATCTATTTGCCTACATCATCACGCTCAAGTAGTATGAAGCTATATTTCTGTTGGAATATTTACTCATGTGCTCAGTCTCAAATTCTCCAGATGTGGGAAGCCTAAGCCTAAATATAAAGAAATAAGCCATGTAATAAATAAACACGTAAAAAAAAATAAAGTTCCATCAATAACTGAACAAGTACGTTTCAAGCTGTAAGCCTGGCAATATAGACAGTTGTAAAACCGCGTATCTTCGGATAGCATGAAAATGCTCATAAAAAAGTGAACCAACGGCTGAGTTGCGACAAAATGCGACGTGACTTTACTAAATCAAGTTAATAAATATTGTAATATCGTACCATGGGAGTAGTAAATGTCGAGTTTTTCGATTTAGAAATTGATGGATGACTTTCTCGTTTACAGCCTTGTTGGTGGTTGGTACAACTTGCAATTACGTAGTCCTGAATTCGAATATTGGGTCGAAAAAGGAAATTTTAAGTCATAGAACATAGTAGGTTTTGTTAAATCACTACCACATTTTTTTGCCTCAAATCTATAATTTTTCTTGGTTTAATATCTAGATAGGTAGGTAGGTAACCCTATTTAGATATTTTTTTTTTTTATTATAATAAGACACTGCGGGCCCGGTTTGTCCCGAACCTTTTTTTGTTTGATTAATATTTTGTTAGTTTTGCTTTTATTATAACTCGTATGGTACATGTAGCTTATTTTTTTTTGGTTTTGTTGTTACAGTGATTGATATTTGTTTGTTGCGGTACTTCAGTAGAGATTTTTTTTTATATTACTTTTTTTAAAATTTTATTTTTATTATTTCTTTTTACTTTTTTTATGTTATTGTTTTAAAGGTTTATGTAAGTGTATGAGGTATTTTTTTTTGTCACAATTTTGGCTTGCCTGCGAGCGAGAATGCCTCAGTGGTGTAGGTGTTTGGCTGCTTGTGAGGGTTTGCTTTAGGCCTCCGCCTCCAGCAGCTTTTTAACAACTACCATGTCTCGACTGCGAATAGCCATCTTAATGTTGTATTCTTTTATATTTTTAGTCGCAGCTGCCCCCGCCCTGCTTATTAGTGTAGCCGTTGCGTCCCCTTCACAGCTGTCTGTGTAGTAGACGCAACTTTCAGTGTGGCGAGATATAGCTACGACCGCGTGTGGATAGCTTCCGTGGAGCTTCAGTCTCTTGGGGACCGCTCGCACTATCACCACGTTTTCACTCGTTAGTCCCTAAGACTCATGCACGGTGAGGATACGCGACCCGTTTCCCGACGCTAGCCCTGTCCGAGGAGGATTTCCTTCTCGGCCTGGGTGTGCACCAGGAACAGGGTGTTCTCCTGGTGTTTTGGAATTTGCGCTCCCGTGTACTTACTGAGGCTCAAGGACCTCACGAGGGATTTGGACGAGTATATGCCTCCGTATATCTCGTTGAGGGCATACGCTACGCCCATTGGGTTTTTGTGAGTGCAGAGCAGATCCCTGTTGACACGCGCCACTGAGTCTGGGTGGTTGTAACGCAGTCGAAACAGGTTCTGCCTATCAATGAACGGCAGTTGGTTGCAGTCGCCGACGAGAAGAGCCTCTCTCGCGCCAGTTATCTTGATGGCCATCACTGCGGCTCCAAAGTGGTTCATGAGTGCCTCGTCGATTATAATACGTGTGCACTCTTCACCTTCTTTTAATCCGTTGACCAGCATTGAAGTGCGGACCCTCCTCTTGGTGTTTGTTTTAACCTTTTGCGCGAGTCTCTCCCTTAAGTCATTCGCTGCCTCGGTTGTAGATCTATATCTATATCATCACGCCAGATCCCTTACGGGGTAGGCAGAGAGTACAGAGTTCCAACAGGCTCTTTACTTACATACCTCTCTGGATTCCTCTACTCTCATAGTTCGTCTCATACACGCTCGCCGGTTACGGAGACTCCTGACTTGTCCTTCAGATAAGACCCGGTCTTTTTGGTCATTTTAGTCTAGTTCTTCCCCGGTACCTACATCCCTCCACTTTCGCATTGTATATCAGTTTTGTCATTCTTTCTTCGGACATTCTTTCTATATGTCCGAACCAACGAAGCATACCCTTTTTCATCTTTGCAACGATACTCTCTTTCATACCTATTTGCTTTCTTACTACGCTGTTGCGAATACGGTCGGTCAGCTTCACTCCGCACATCTTCCGCAGAGCTCACATTTCCACCGCATTTATCCTACTTTCATTCTCCTTCTTACATACCCAGCTCTTGCTGCCATATAACAGCGTTGGGACAAGCACTCCATTATGTATGGCCAGCTGCGCCTTTCGGCTTAAGTGCCGGCTCCCAAGTAGCTTTCCCATCGCGCCATTCACTCTGTTCCCTGCACTCACTCTTCTCTCTATGTCAGCGGTGTATTTTCCATCCTTACTGAATGCAAGATATACAAACTCATTCACTTGCTCCAGCACATCGTTCCCACCCACAATCCTTGCATTCGTTCTGGTTTCTTCCCGTTCAAAAACCATAATTTTGGTTTTCTTCACATTCAAATGTAAGCCATTTTTCATGCAGTCGTCTTTCACAACTGTGACTAGTAATTGCAGATCAGTGGCTGTTGGCGCTATCAAAACCGCGTCATCTGCATATAGTAGATGATTTACCACTAGATCACTCATTTGTACACCTTTATTCATCGTTTTCAGTCTTTGAAGACTTTTATGTAATTATATTATAAACAGTCTAGCGGACAACACGCAACCCTGCTTGACACCGATTTCAACGTCAAACCAGGGTGACATTTTACCGCCCACCCGTACGCATGCCTTGCAGTCCACATAGGTGGACTGGACGGCCCGCAGCAGAGTGCCATTTATACCATACTCAGGCAAAATGTCCCACAGTCTCTTTCGCACAACTCTATCAAACGCCTTCTCCAGATCCACAAAACCGCAGAAAACCTTCCGGCCCACTGCCAGATGCTTCTCTACGATGTTGCGAAGGAAGAAAACTTAATCCAAACATCCTCTTCCGGACCTGAAACCCCCTTGTGCCTCGCACAACATTCCATTGAACTTCTCGCGCATTTCAATAATTTTACCGTACACCTTGGCTGCCAAGCTGATCAAACTAATGGCTCTGTAATTGGCGCAGTCATATTGTGAACCCTTGCCTTTGTACAAGGGTACAATGACTGCGCGGCGCCAATCTGTAGGGACCCTACCGGTCCTCCAGCAAAGGTTTGCAAGGACCCCAAAGGCGTCCCAGACGCAAGTTCCACCATATTTGATCATCTCGGCAGATATCATGTCTATTCCCGCAGCTTTACCATTTTTATACTTCCTATCGCCCATTCAACTTCTTCCATAGTGATGCCCTCCGTTGATTCCGGTGCCACAAACTCGCCTCTGGGCTCGTCTGTGGCACCAGTATCCGGGGCATATCGGTTGTAGATGTTATTAGGATATCGCTTTCGATGTTGTAATTTGCGATTATCCATGTTGTTTTACCACATCCAGGAACCCCGTTGACCCATGTTATCTTGGGTACGGTCCAGTGCTCGATTGCGGGTCCCCGTCCCCGGCCACTCGAGATGGTTTCTGCCCTTTCGAGTATCCGGTCGGCGAGCACCACCCTCGTGCACTTCGCCGCGACCACTATTGGGTCGTTAAGGGGGGTCCTGAATGTGTGTTTGCCGGTCCGCCGGGACTCCTCCTACTCGTATTCGACGAAACCGCTGGTCCCACTATAGGCCGCCATGTACTTCCCCGACATTTCTCCTTTGGAGATGTCGTTGTTATACACCGCGGCCTCTGCCTCCTCGAGCTTCACCTCTAGCAATCCTTCATTACCCAGGTGATAGGTTTGCAGGATGAATCTGCAGGTCTCAATGTTGACCCTTCTTGTTGCTTTGGTGATTGCTTTGAACTCGAGGAACGCATTTTTCGTGTGTTGCAGCGGCTCCGTCGCCTCGCTGAGCTCCAGCGGATCGACAAGTCCCATTTGGGCTCTTGTTCGAGCCTCTTCCGGCTGCTTATGACTCTTGGGCGGGGGCTCCCTCAAAAACGTTTCGGCGGCGATTGCCACCTCCTCCGTTCGTTGGTTTCTCCTGATTTTTCTCCCCAGCACACTTGGTATGCCAAAGACCGCCTTCCCGAGCGCCGTTGTTAAAGACGCGAGTTTTTTGGCACCTATGGTGTCTTTTGGCTTCGGCTTCGCTGTGCTCTGCTCGAGAGCTGCCCTCATTTGTAAGCGTACAGACCCGCTGAGCCCGTCTTGAGTCGCTATGGGGTGTCCCTAGATGTCAGTTGGGGTTTTTGTGGTGAGGTTTTCGGGCAGTCGTGGCCGTAGGAAGTCGAGATTTTGTCCTCTATCCTCATAGGCCACTAACTTATGGTGTTTTGAAGCTTCTATTATCCCGATGTGGTTGGCAGCCTCACCTTCCTCATACTCCACCACCATAGCGTCTACGCTTACTTTTGTTGGTTTGTCCCCTCCCCCGCTAGGCTGATCAGAAAACTGCATGCTTGGGCGAATTGAGAGGTGTTCTCGCCCGTTTGGAATAGTGCCACGGTCTTGTTCTTGGTTTGCACTATTCTGCACGCTGTGTTTCCATTCCCCGCGGTCTGCAGCTCGTTGAACTTCTTGCGCTTCATTGTGTTCTTAAACGAGCTGCCGTGAAGAAGGGAGACAAGCCCGGGCGAGATGGTTACCCGTTTGGGGCCGCTTGCGTTGCAGTAGCCGATGCCAATGCACTCGGAGTTGTCGTCCATGAACAGGGCGACTGATTTTATATGGATACCCGGCTTCCCACGTTCGCCTCTCCCAAGAAAGTTTATGCTCCTGGGAATGGCAACTGCCAGAGGGGGCATGGGGTTTTGTGTTAATGTGTTTGTGTTATTTGAATTGCTGATATTTATGTTTGTGTTTGTATCTGTTGGGGAATCTTTCGATGCCAGAGTGCTGTTCCTTCTGAGGCAGATGCGGATTACCTTATTTGCAAACTTCAGGAAGTGCGGTCTCGCATCGTCGCCTGCCATGATGGCCGCCAATTCGGTCCAGCTGAGGTTTTCGTTTAACCTCTGTTGCGGGTCCAATCTGTCGGCCGCAAAGCGCGGGCAATCCATGATTACGTGCCACACAGGCTCACTGGTGTTGGGGTCGCACTCGCACCCTGGGCTGTCTTTCAGCCTGAATCGGTGCAAGTACTAAGCTATTCCTCCGTGTCCCGTCAAGACTTGCACTTGGTTGGCCGTCAACCTATTTAGATATTAGCAATATTTTGCCTTGACAATGTTCTCCAATATTTGTAAAATAGTGTTACCGATTTGAGCAATCGAGAGTTTTCATCAACATATGCCGCTCAATGTACTTATTCATCGTAAGTATACAACGAAAATACATCTAATATACAAGATCGCTCGTTGTATTTTTTATCAACACCACAAGTATTAAACTTTTAATAAACAGACATGATTAATGAAATGAATGCCAAAAAACATCTTTGAAAGTCGAGAACATTGTTGCCGAAAATCCTGAGAGCAAATATTATTACGAAAATTGCCTCACTTAAAGTCAAGATAAGTTTGTTCTGAAACTTGAGCGTTACGAAATTTGCGTCCTACACACTGAGTAATGTACAGTCAACTGTATAAGTCACGGAATATACCTTAAATTTTAGGGTCTCGTAACTTAGTCAATAAAAAACGGAAACTTTATAAGATTATCTTCTTGTCCATCTGTCTGTTGGAGGTGTAAGTCTCTTTTTCTCGGAAACGGGTAGAAGTGTCAATCTGAATGGTATGTAAGATACCTGCTACGGTTCCCTAATAGTGTAAAAAACCAAAGCTTCTAAGACACTGTATTTAAAAAGATAGCCATTTAAAATTACTCATCAAAATCTTTAGATTCCGTACTTCCCGTTATTCTAGAATTATCATGAAATTCGACTAAATGCAAGCTTTTAGCGTACAAGGGAAAACAAACAAAATTGATAATACCTTTTATTTTACAATCGTTGGTAAAGACCCTGTGATCGCGTAACCCGACTGTTTAGTCCGACAGATCGGACTATAGCAAAAATATTATCAATATATGCATTTATATTACATATTTATATTTATGTATCTCGATGAGATTCATGAGTCTTACCAGGACCTCCAGAAGCCTTAGATAGATAGAGTACTCTTTATTGTACACCAGTGATATTAACAATTAATTACATACAAGAAAAATAAATAGGTACAATTGGCGGTCTTACGCTATAAGCAATTTCTTCCAGACAACCAATGTATTGGAAGAAGCAACATACGTACCATACGCAGTTATGGTGGCGTACACTATAAACCTCAATAATACATACTGCCATCATTTTACTTACATACATATCATAGTTATAATATAACATTATATACATACACATATACACACATAATACTATGCAAATATATAAATATATCTTACATACAATACAGAGAGCGTGCAATGAAAAATTTATAAATGAAGAAAGTGGAAGTGAACCATATTTTTAAAGGACGCCAACGACTGTGCACGACGCACTGTTACAGGCAATGCATTCCACAAGCGAACGGCTTGATTAGAAAAGGATTTATCGAAATAGTTGGTAGAATGCATTGGTGTTTTCAGCCTTAGGTTCTCCGATGACCTTAGAAACCTTGAATGTGTGTCGTGAATTCAAATCGTTCTTTGAGGTAAGTGGGAGATGTTGGATAAAATAAGATATTATAAAGAAGAGATAATATGTAAGCATTCCGGCGAAGGCGAATTGGTAACTACTTGAGTCTTAAACGAAATTCAGAAATGTGATCATATTTGCGAAGGCCAAATATGAATCTAATGCAAAAATTTTGAAGTCGCTCAAGCTTGTTATATTGGTTCTCTGTGAGATCAAGATAGCTGGCGTCTGCATAATCGATTATAAGGAGTAGAAGGGAATGTGCGAGAGCATTTTAGTGGCAGTAGGGAGAAAATTGCGCAGTCTTCTCAAGGACCCTGCAGAAGCAAAAACTTTGCGACTAACTTCTTGAAGTTGCGGGCCCCAAGTGAGATTTCTGTCAATATAAATCCCCAAATTTTTAACAATTTTGCTTATTGGTATGGTAATATCGTCAAACTTAATTTGAGGTAATTGTGACCAATCAATCCGGGAAGTCATTCTAGAGCTACCAATAATAATAACCTGTGTCTTAGTTGGGTTGACTTTGAGACCAAATTCCTTACTCCAAGTACTAATTTTGGATCATCATTAATAGTGTTAACAGCTTCCGGCAACCTGACTAACGGAGCTTGAGTGTAGATTTGCAAATCGTCAGCATAAAGGTGGTATGAAGATTGTAGTTGGTTGGGAATAGAGTTAATAAAAACAGCGAAGAGTAAAGGAGAGAGAACGCCACCCTGTGGAACACCGGCATTAGTGTTGCACCAAGAAGAGTATTTTTCTTCAATGCGAACACGTTGCCGGCGCCCAAACAGGTAGTTACGAAACCAGTTAATCGCTGTTGGAGATATGTTAATAGAGCGAAGAATCCCAAGTAGAACATCAAAGTCCACAGTATTAAAAGCATTGCTATAGTCAAGCAGTGCAAGTATAGTTAAATTACTATTTTCCATTCCTGACCTTATATCATCCGTAATATTCACCAACGCAGTAACGGTACAGTGACCAGGACGGAAGCCAGACTGGAAAGGATTAAGAAGAGAATTTTTATTAAGGAATTGACTCAGTTGATCGTGGATGAGGCGCTCGAGAACCTTTGATAGAAAAGGTAATATAGATATGGGACGATATTCAGAGAAGGACGTGGGATTGCATTTTTTCGGGAGAGGCGTTATTTGGGCTTCTTTCCAAGAAGATGGAAAGTGGCCGCTGGATATGGAATGGTTACAGATATGGCAAATGATAGGAAGGATTTCATCAAGGATAGGTAGGATATTATCACGGCTGATACAATCACTGCCGACTGCATTGGATGTAATCGATTCTATGCTCTTTTTAACATCACAAGCAGGGAATTGACTAAAAACAAATAGAGAATAATCGGGCTTACGTGGACACGGTCCAATACGTAGAGGCCCATTTGGTATTTATGAACATATATTTACATCAATAAAACAAATGAGTTTGATGCCAAACTTTTTTTTCTCTTGTGAGCTGTACACAGGTGATTTAAAAAGAAAACCGAGAACGTTGAGTTAGCGATG
The DNA here is from genome assembly GCA_905147815.2 of Phalera bucephala. Lineage (NCBI taxonomy): Eukaryota > Metazoa > Arthropoda > Insecta > Lepidoptera > Notodontidae > Phalera > Phalera bucephala. The sequence continues at coordinate 26,867,142 of LR990615.1, forward strand.
TCACTGTACCTACGAAAATCTGTATTCCTGTATCATGTTATGGAACTTTATGAACGTAGGGAGAATTTGAGGAGTCTACCTTGTGTTGGGATAGGGTTGGGATAGGGCAGAGATAGTTTTGGGCGGGCGAAAGGCTATCCCACCACACGCGTCCTTCGAGGCGCAGTGGCATAGCTTCTCGCCTATCTTGCTTGTCTGTCCCGGCAAGCAATTTGGCGTGGTCTTGGGAGTAGCGCACGGTCGCGACGATCCCCAAGGCAAGTGTGACTGTATCCTGCTCGCGGTTGCTGCCTGCTATTGGTCTGGTCCTTCTGAACCGACATAACAGAAACAGTCATGCGCTTACCCTTCCCCGCTCGGTCCCATCCCCCCCTTTCCTTTTTCCCCCGGCTTTAGCCGGAAGGTTGCGCCCCTCCGTGGGGTGCAGCAGGTGGCGCCTGTCGCTTTGGGTGGTCGGTCGAGGTCAGCGCAGCGCTGTTGTGCGCCGTGCATTTTTTAGAGAGGGAAGGACCTCCCGACCGCCCGCTGGGCGGTGGGCCCTTTTGGGTCCCTAGCCCGGCTGTGCTGGGCCGACCGGCTGCTGCTGCTTGCTCCCAGAGGGGCGGCGTGACGGCGGCTGGAAGGCTCACGCGCCTTTCAGGCGCGATGAGTGTGGGTGTGGCGCCTGGTTGCCCACTCGCTCTCCCTCGGGAGAGAGAGTTGGGTGCAGCAGGTGGCACCGCCCCTGGTAGGGAGCCGTTCGGGCGCCTGCCCTTAGGGGTGTGGCGCAGATCGGCTTGGTGGTACGGTGGTCGGTGTAGGTTTGCGTAATCTCCCGACCACCTGCTGGGCGGTGGGGCCACTTCGGGTCCCTAGCCCGGCCGAACCGGGCCGACCGGCTGCTGCTGCGTGCCGCCAGAGGGGCGGCGCGGCGGCGGCTGGGCGGTTCGCGCGCGTGTGGCGCGAGGGGGCGTGGAGATACCCATGGCCTCGGATGTCAAAGTCCGGGTACATGGGTGTCTCTACCGAATCACCTGGGTGGCAGACTCGGGGGAGTCTGCCTCCCAGCTCGAGAGGGAGACGCCGCGTTGGGTGACATCAACGCGGCGTCTACGTAGAGGGAGGGCGTATTTTTACCCCAGGGAGGTGACTCCCAAGGTGGGCCCTCAACAGGGCAGGTCGCGTTGGGGTCGCGGAGCGTGCCGAACGGCGATCCCGTGATCCCCGACACTCGCGACAAAGACGGTGTCACCGCAGGGTTTTTAGTCGGTACACTTGGTCCATCAACAGCCGGGGCTACGGCCCCGAGTGTTGATGGATCAAGGACTCCGACATAACCCCTCCGCGTCCCCCGAACGCGGACGGGTACCCATAAAGGGTTTTCCCTGCGATAAAAAAAAAAAAAAGGTTCTTTTCATCCAGTTAGACCGGGTCACGCCTTCTAACTAGAAACTGCTTTCGCCAAAGCGCACTGGCCGCTTACAAATTTTAATGTTCAATACGAAAACTCAGTGTCAAAGAGCATATAATCAAGACATTATCACTTGCTCAGTCTAATAAAATCTTTTCTACGCTGCGGATGTATTGTTCCCGAAAAACACGCCTCGAATCAATCAAGAGGAAATTAGCGCCCTATTTCAAGCTTCAGGAAATTCGAGGCCCTCGTACCGACCAACGGAGCCACGACGCGGAGCCCCTGTAGCGCGAGGCAGTAGACGGTTAAAAAGGTAGAACTCGGTCATACTGTACAGAGTCTATTGCCATTTACTGAGCACAATTCGGGACTCCTGACCCATTCTGGGAATTTTTCAATAGGAATACTACATTTAGCGCGACCCAGGATATAATCCCAGGACATTGTAATCGCGCATTATTCGCCCCTAGACCAAAGAAGCCGTTACAAAAAATTTAACCGTCATATTTTATAGATTTAAGTAGCCAAGTTGGTTTCAGTTTCATAACTAGTTGTGATGGAGGTCGCAGCTTAGTTCCAATGAAAAATACAATTAATAACAAAGTTTTGAATCACTTGGCAAGGATAAAAACTGTTGTTTTAAAATTTTGGATTATCTTGACGATAAAGCAGATTAAGTTTAGGTAGCTCCTCAATCAGTAATTATTAAGTACAGTGTTGCCATTTAGAGAAAAAAAAAATATACATGGGAATTAAAAAAGGCAAGTCAAATAAAAGAAATTAAGTTAAAAAACTAGCCCGCTGAGTTTCACGCCGGGTCTTCTAAGTGTAAGCAACGTTCCGATCAGTGGCAAATGTAAAAAGTGTAATATTGTCGTTTGTAAGTGTTTTTTTATTGGGATGTTTACATAAATTGATTTTCACTGTGGAGCCGTATTTAACTCTAGAGAAAGCTAGCAGTAATAAGTGTGTATAAACATTTGTAAAACTAAATCTAATTGAAATTGGTTTTGCCTTTCAAAAGCTACAATACACCAGGCAGGCAACAAATTTAAACAACCATTTGTCTGACCGGAGCTTAAATGGACAAAAAAAAACAATATTGTGTCAATGTTTAAACCATTGCCACGAAAATTAGAAATTAATTGCTACTATCTAGAGTTTAATTTCAAACGCCACGTCGGATGAGTTTAAGATGTTTTTGCTTGTTTCTGCCTTATAATACTAGTACAACTCTTGAACAAAGCAATGTCGATATTGCTTTCAGATCACCAACGAGTGGGTTTGTTTCAAAACAAAAACTTTGCCTTCTATTCCACGTTATTTAAAATCAAGGGTACAGCATAGTGTAGCTATGCTTTTTAACTGCTATAATTTATTTTATGTTTTATATCAGAATCTACGTGCCAAAATAATGGGGTACAATTTAATTTTAGTGCCTAGATTTTTGTACCCAAGTTTGGTAGGCTATATTGATTTTGGTGGTGAAATTTCAATTTTGGTGGTTACAAAAAAAAATTAAAAATATCTCAAGAAGTTACCAACATAGTGATCTCTTGCAGATTTTTATAGCGTTATTATGTTCTTCACGAAAACTGAAGATAGCATTTTGCCACTAAAACTGCATTTGTTAAACCATGTTCACTCATAAAACATCGAATATTATGCCACCATTTTTACGTAATAAGTGTACACAGGACACGATTATGCCACCCATACTTGGGAACATAGACGTGACGGTTTATTTATCATATAAATCATATTGAAAATCTTCAGACATTGGGCTCCATGTTGAAACTCTAGAGCTAAACATACAAACCACGAACTTTAAAATCAAAACTCATACAATATTTTCAAACAACCAAAAATAATCTTAATCTTGCGTTACCATTTTCTGAGTGCAAACATATAAGGTCTGAGCCCACGGGAATATCAAAATATTACACCGCAAACACGAATGTAAGGACGCGGTCAGATTGGTGACCTATTAACTGGTGGGTAACGAGCTAATTTTAACTATATAAATAAATTAAATAAACACCGTCACACCTATATTCCCCTGGCGGGGGTGGCAGGGGTGTACTGTATACACCCACTTTTCACCGACGATGTTAGATCCCATATAATAGAGAGCGAGACTATTGCCATATACCGGTCACAAATCCAGACTCTGGACTCATACTGGGCTCATACATTTGCCCGCCCTAGGATTTGAACCCAGGACCTCGTCGACCCCAGGAACAAGCGATGCGGTTTGCCACTAGACCAACGAGGCAGTCTATTAAGCTATATTTTTTTTAAAATCATGGTTTTGCTTTACACTAAGAATGATTTCCTTATCGTAAAAGTCTTTACAACCGTGAAATTTACATCCACAAACACCCAGACCGAAACTGTGTGGGTCTTACAGAGATTTGTCCCGTAGGGGATCGAACCCGTGACTGCTCGATTTAATGAGCAGAGCGGCTTAAGCTCTTAGTCACTGGACCAAACCGGGTGGTGGGCTTACTTTTTGGTGTGCTACTTACTGAAGAGCTAGCACAAAGATATCATTCAGCGAGAAAGTAGATATATCCTACTTATATCATATATGTAAAAGTTTGTATGTTTAGATGTTTGTTACTCAATCACTCAAAAACGGCGTCACGAATTCGGATAAACATTGGCACTCAGAAAGTTTATTACCTGGATTAACATATAGGATACTTTTCATCACAGAAAAATGTAAGGATCCTGTCTTAAGTCAAAGCGGATGATGTCGCAGGCAGATACTAGTAAATAATATTTTTATTTAATACCAAAATTGGAATTTACAATTCAGATGCGCTATCCAAGTAGATTTTGTATCTAAGCTTAAAGTATTCTGAAAATTAATTTATATAATGACACTAGTCCCTTGTCCGTGTGGGGACAGATTAAAAATACAGTTTCGCCACCGCATGTTGGACTAACAGCGGGTCGTAGGAAGCGAACAAATCCAGCAACAAATACCGCAAAGCGGTAGTTCAAGTGAGGCAGTACTGTGGTGCCACATCGGAAGAGGGCTCGCTTGGGCTGAGTGCTGTCGAAAGCAGGACACCACTCTCTAGGATGGCGATACAAATGGCATCTAAAGCCCTAGTTAGTTGGGTTACTGCTAGGAGACAAGCCCACAGGTGTCGTAAGCGGTGCCTAAGGGGTTGTAAGACTAGAGGATGGACGGCAGCGTCCTCTTAATACCTACTAACGATATACTGAGACCGCCAACCCGTCTGCAAAGCGTGGCGATTATGGTATCATTCCCCTAATGATTTCCACAAAAATCAAACGGCCCCCAGTCCTCGGCGGCCCCGCTAGTACTGGCCATGGTTGCATCCACAGTAACGGCGGGGCGGGGGGTGCTAAGAATCCCCGGAAGAGGCATGGCTACCGACAACGACGACCATTGGCCCTGGCAACATTTTACACGCGCACACTGCGAACTGACGAAAAGTTCGACGAGCTGGAGGAAGAATTGTGCAAGTTACACTGAGATATCATAGGAATGTCTGAAGTCCGAAGAGAGGGTAAGGACTCGATAACACTTTACTCCGGTAACTTGTTCTATTTCCGGGAGGGCGACCATCAGTCTCAGGGTGGTGTTGGGTTTATTGTCCACAGATCCCTCGTGAACAACTTTGTCAAGACCGAGATCGTGTCGACCAGGGTAGCGTACCTGATACTCAAAATGACCGAAAGGTATCATTAACTGTAAATTATACAGATACACGCACCGACTGCGACACACCCCGATGATGAGGTAGAGGTTATATATAAGGATATATTTAGAGCCATACATACCTCTAAAACTCACTACACCGTTGTCATAGGGGACTTTAACGCAACACTGGGCAGACGAGAAAACGATGAGCTGAGAATGGGAATCTTTGGTACTGGACAAGATAAATCCTCGGGGACAAATGCTGGCTGACTTCATGGAGAAGGAGGGACTCTTCATGACGAACTCCTTCTTCCAGAAGCGGGAACACCGTAAATAGACCTGGGTGAGACCTGACGGTGTTACAAGAAACGAGATAGATTTCATCATGTCGACGAGGCGGCACATATTCAATGATGTCTCTGTGATCAACGCAGTTAAAACTGGAAGTGATCACCGACTAGTGAGAGGCACATTGAATATCAATTTCAAGCTTAAAAGTTCTCGACTGATGAAGTTTACACTTCGTCCAGCACCTGCCAGATTTAAGATCCCGATAGCTTTCAGCTCGAACTGCAGAACTGCTTCGAAGGTCTAGGTGAGTGCATAGACGTGGATGATTATAGCAGCAGGGTAGTGGAAACTCTCCATACAGTCGCCACACCGAACAAAAAGAACCAACAAGCTCTCAGGTATTACTTTCAAGCTTATGGAGGAAAGGCGCAGGATGATCCTGCAGTCTTCAGAAGAAGTTTGAAGAATTATAGACCATCTCACTTCTGAGCCACGTCTATAAACTGTTTTCGAGAGTCATCACGAATCATTTCGCACGCAAATTTGATGACTTCCAGCCTACCGAACAAGCCGGTTTCCGAAAAGGCTTCAGTACCATAAACCTCATACATACGCTGCGACAGGTCGTACAGAAGACTGCATAGTACGACCTGCCACTATGCTTAGCGTTTGTGGATTATAAGAAGGCCTTCGATTCGATCGAGACTTGGGCTGTACTACAGTCTCTCCAGCGGTGCTAAGTAACCTACCGGTATATCGTTACGCAGAGTTACGCTACCATGTCAGTACGCTTTCAGGACCAGAGCTCGAAATCTATCCAACTGCAGCGCGGTGTGAGACAGTGCAACGTTATATCTCCGAACCTGTTCTCCGCCGCGCTAGAAGACGTCTTCAAGCTTCTGGACTAGAGAGGACTAGGTATCAATATCAACGGCGAGTACATCTCTCACTTTCGATTTGCCGATGATATTGTGCTCATGGCTGATACCCTGCAAGATCTCAGTACAATGCTCAGTAGAGTCTCTCAACAAGTGGGTCTTAAAATGAACATGGACAAGACGAACATCATGTCAAACGTCCATGTAGTCCAACTTCTATAAAGGTTGGAGACTCTACGCTCTAAGTTGTTGAGGATTATATATACCTGGGACAAAGAATCCAATTAGGTAGGTCCAACTTCGAGAAAGAGGTCAATCGTCGAATCCAACTCGGATGGGCAGCGTTCGTGAAGCTACGTAACGTCTTCTCGTCCCAAATACCGCAGTGTCTCAAGACAAAAGCCTTTGACCAGTGTGTGTTGCCAGTGATGACTTACGGCACTGAGACATGATCGCTTACGATGGGCCTCATAAGAAGGCTCAAGATCACCCAAAGGGCAATGAAGAGAGCTATGCTCGGAGTTACCCTGCGTGATCGAATCAGAAACGAGGAGATACGCAGAAGGACCAAAGTCACTGACATTGCACTCAGAATTGCTAAACTTAAGTGGAAGGGCGGGGCACATCATTCGTAGAACTGACGACCCTTGAGGCAGAAAGGTTCTCGAATGGCGACCACGTACCAGAAGAAGTGGAATAGACAGGCCCACTACAAGATAGATCGATGACCTGGTGAAGGTCGCGGGTAAAAGTTGGATGCGTACAGCACAAAGCCGGTCGTTGTGGCGGTCTTTAGGGGAGGCCTTTGACCTGTAGTGGACGTTTTTCGGCTGAAGATAGATAGATAGATAGTCCCACTCAAGCTAATAAATAACTTGTGGTATGGGTGACGAAGCTACCACAATAACTTAAAGAGTTGTTATGAATTACTCAAAATATCGTACACTAGTTTTATTAGTTCAACTCGAATTTAAATCCTACTAATCCTTCTAATATTATAAATGTGAAAGTTTGTATGTTTAGATGTTTGTTTATCAATTACGCAAAAACGGCTGAACGAAGTTGCATGATATTTGGCACACAGATTATATATTACCTGGATTAATACATAAGATATTTTTTAACCCGGAAGAAAATTTGGTTCCTGTCTAAACTCAACGCGGACGAAGCCGTGGGTAGAAACTAGTAGTTCATAATTTGAACAGATAATCATCATCATCATCATCTCAGCCTATACTTGTCCACTGCTGAACATAGGCCTCCCCAATCGCTTTCCAGCGTAACCGGTCCGATGCCACCTGCATCCAACGACTTCCTGCGATTTTCACAAGATCGTCGGTCCATCTGGCAGGCGGTCGTCCCACACTGCGCTTGCCAATACGTGGTCTCCACTCTAGAATCTTTCTGCCCCAACGCCCGTCCGATCTACGCGCTATGTGGCCCGCCCATTGCCACTTCAGCTTGCTAATCTTAACGGCTATGTCGGTGACCTTGGTTCTTCTACGAATCTCCTCATTCCTGATTCGATCGCGTAGAGAAACGCCGAGCATAGCTCTCTCCATAGCTCGCTGAGCAACTCTGAGCTTTTTTATGAGATCTATAGTAAGAGACCACGTCTCTGATCCATATATCATCACTGGTAACACACACTGACTAAAAACTTTAGTCTTTAGGCACTGAGGTATTTTGGATGAGAAGATGTTGCGCAGTTTCCCGAACGCTGCCCAGCCGAGTTGGATTCGTCGATTGACCTCTCTCTGAAAGTTGGACCTACCTAACCGGACTACCTGTCCCAGGTAAATGTATTCGTCGACAACTTCAAGAGTAGAGTTCCCAACGGTGAGTGCGGTGGGTACGACATGGACGTTACACATTATTTTCGTTTTGTCCATGTTCATTTTAAGACCCACTTGTTGAGATACTCTGTTGAGGTCACCGAGCATTCGTCCTAGATCTTCCAGCGACTCCGCCACGACCACAATGTCGTCGGCAAATCGAAGGTGAGTGATGTATTCGCCATTGATGTTGATGCCAAGTCCTTGCCATTCCAAGAGCTTGAAGGCGTCCTCTAAGGTGGCCGTAAACAGTTTCGGAGAAATGACGTCTCCCTGCCTTACTCCTCTTTTTATGGGGATCGCCTTCGTGCAATGCCCCTGTACTCGGACTGACATGGTGGCGTTATTATACAAGCACTTCAACACTTCAATGTACCGATAGTCAATGCGGCATCGCTGGAGAGATCTAAGAACCGCCCAAGTCTCGATCGAATCGAAGGCTTTCTCATAGTCCACAAACGCCAAGCATAGTGGCCGATTATACTCCTCGGTCTTCTGTATAATCTGCCGCAGCGTATGTATGTGGTCTATGGTACTAAAGCCTTTCCGGAAACCGGCTTGTTCGGGAGGCTGGAAGTCATCAAGCCTGCGTTCGAGACGATTCGTGATGACTCTCGAAAACAACTTATAAACATGGCTCAGCAGTGTGATGGGCCTATAATTCTTCAGTAAAGTGTTATCACCTTTCTTGAAAAACAGTACCACCACTCCCCTGTTCCATGCTTCCGGCGTTTTCTCTTCGAGCAAGACGGAATTAAACAGCCTCTGAAGGACTTTAAGTACCGGCGTTCCGCCCGCTTTCAGAAGCTCTGCGGTAATTCCGTCTTCGCCTGGTGCTTTGTTATTTTTGAGTTGTTTGAGAGCCATCGTAATCTCGTACAGGCTGATGTCCGGGATATCTTCAGTGTAGTGTCGGGTTAGCTTGGCTCTTGGGTCTTTTACCAAGTCAACAACAGGTTCAGCTACTGAGGTGTACAACTGCCCATAGAACCTCTCTATCTCCCTGAGCACCTCTGACCTATTCGACGTTACGTTTCCGTCCTCCGTCTTCAGCTTCGTCAACTGGCTTTGCCCAATAGACGCGTCTCTTGCGAACACTTTGGAGCCCTTGTTCTGTGCTATGGTCTCCTCAATACGCCTTGTATTGAAGGACCGTAAATCGTGACGCAAGGACTTCAGTATCTGTCCATTGAGCTGCCTATAGGACTTAGCATCATCGGAGGTTTGGAGCGTCATGGAACGTCGCTCAGCCATGAGATTTCGGGTGGAGTTAGATAGATTTTGAGGTCTATTTTTACGGTAGGGCTTATAATACTTGGACCCGACCGTATGGACAGTCTCTACCAGCCTGTTGTTGATTTCGTCCACTGATGCGCTGCTGTCTAGCAATTCGAAGCGGTTTGCCAATTCGAGTTGAAAGTTCTCGGGGTTTTGGATGTGTGCATAAGAAGGTCGGAGCGTAGACTTCATCAGACGCGATCTTTCCATTTTGACATTAATATTTAATGTGCCTCTGACCATTCGGTGATCACTGCCGGTTTTTACCCTGTGAATCACGGAGACATCATTAAATATTTGTCGCTTGGTGCTCATGATGAAGTCTATCTCATTTTTTGTGGAACCATCAGGGCTCATCCAGGTCCATTTTCTATGAGGCGGCTTCCGGAAGAAAGAGTTCATCATAAAGAGTCCCTCCTTCTCCAGATATTCGGCCAGCCTCTGACCCCTGGGGTTGCGCTGCCCATATCCAAATTGCCCCACTCTCAACTCATCATCGCCCCGTTTGCCCAGCCGCGCATTGAAGTCACCCATAACCACTGTAAAGTGTGCTTTGGAAGTATGTATGGCTCTACTAATGTCCTCATACATTACTTCGACGTCATCATCTGAGTATGCCGAGGTCGGTGCGTAGACCTGTATGACCTTCAGCGAATATCTTTTGGATATTCTGAGTATCAGGTACGCTACCCTGCTCGACACACTAGTGATGGACACAATGTTGTCTATGAGTGACTTGTGGACGATAAATCCGACACCACCTTGGGACTGCTGTTCACCCTCCCGGTAGTAAAACAAGTTGCCGGATTTTAAGGTTATCGTGTCCTCGCCCTTTCTTCGGACCTCCGATAAACCAACAATATTCCACCGCAACTTGTTTATCTCTTCTTCCAGCTCAACAAGCTTCTCATCTGTCCTTAACGTGCGTGCATTGTATGTCACCAGGGCCAATTTTCGATGTTGGTGGTAGCCGAATCTCTGCCGGAGATTCTTAGCACCCCTTGTCCTGTCGTTACCATAGCTGCTACCGTGGCCAGGACGAACAGGACCGCCGGGGACTAGGGGCCTGGTTTTATTCTTATCTTCCATTTTAATAAATTGGGGGTGTTTGCCCTACTCGCCACGCTTGGCAGGCGGGTTGGCGAGCGCAGTTTTTGATGGTAGAAGTGTTAAGGGAACGCTGCTGCCCATTCCCTAGTTTTCCCTTAGTCGCCTTGTACGACACCCGATGGGATGAGATGGGTTGGTCCTATTCTAAGCCGGGAACCACGCGGCAATCATAGCTAATTATGTTGCTATTTTATTAATACCTAGCAATGAAAATTTGACTTTGCTATTAAGCAACCGCTTAGTACTTAGCCTTCGTCAAGGTAAAGCAGCGTTCGTGCGTGCTTAGCGTACCTTCCGAAGAAGGTACGCTAAGCCACTGGTCCCAGTTACCACTTAATGGCGTTAAGGCAAATAGGAAGCCTTATAGATGGAGGCTTGATAAGCTACAATAGCAGGTGGGCACAAACTTGCCTCTACAATCCACACTAGGTCCGCGTAGTGGAATATGACCTAAGCTGTTTAAACTGAATTTGTGGGAGACTTTTGTCCTACTTTTGTCTGAGAAGGCCTTTTCCCAACACTAGTGCAGTATACAAGGTGTAACATATATAACGCAAGGCCTCAGACACCCCAATTAGACTATAGCTTTACGAATTTAATACAAAAATCAAATTATCAATTTTAAGGAATTTTCTACCATTTTTTAAGCTTTTTGGTACCCAAATTAACCATAAAATTTAATAATTAATTAACTTTTGAATGCATATTGAGGCGTGTGTAATAGAAATATATTTAAAATAGCCGTAATGTTTTGAATAATTATTAAATATTGTTTAATACAGGGAACAGAACGAATAACAGCTTTTTTGAAAATTAAAAAATCACTTATTTTAAAAATATTTGGAATCGATTCAGTTGCCGATTTACAACAAACTACTTTCAGGTATTGAGTTAATTATGTTATACCTTGTATGCTTCTTTATTATTATTATTAAATAGCAACTATCTACTAGAAATCGCCCTCAATTTGACCGCGTCCCAACGTTGAGAATGCCAAGATGGATTTACCAAATCAATGTTGGCTATTATTCTTCTACACAATGGTTTCTCGTAGTGACCCTTCGATATTGAACCTCGGCGCGGCATTTTAGGAATTTTTCGTTACATTCGGGAGAAAATTGTACTCAAGATACGAGGGTTCTCGAAGGGTTTTTAGTTCTGTGTCAATATGTAAGAGTTTAGTAGTTTATTTAGGAGTACGTATCGTAAGTGTTCGTTTTATGTTCGTGTAATAAACAAGATGTCGCCGCGTAGTTGGTGAGGTAGAGTCGTAAAGATGTCGGCAAATAAATAACGTTCCCGTGAATTTAAATTGTAAGCACAATCCAGACACCAGGTCGCTGCTAAGATTTACTCGGAAGGAAAAATGCCAATACCTAATACTTTTCCGGCCCACACTGAACCCAGGCCCTGATGATTGCCAGCCGCATCATTCGCCACCTAACCAACGAGGTGGTTTTAATACTAAATAGCCTTTTAAAACAAGAAAATAACACAATTATAAATAAAAACTAAATAAAAAAAATCAAACTACCATCAATTTGCAGCTTAATGAACCATCTACCACGGATTTAGTGTTTTTATCGCCACAAAAATAGCTATTTCCGACAGCTTTATGACCAAGTTAAATGTTAGTGTGCCTTTAAAGGTCCAAGGCCTTATTCGCTATTACCAGACGCGGCGCGTTCCGATATTTTTTCTTACATTAGAAATTATTTCTGTATCATGCCTGCGTTTACAAACACGCAATTTACATACAATAACACCCAGATCTACACAAATATTTGAGGGCCACACAGATTTGTCCCGTGCGGAGAACCCGCTGCTACTCTCACTAATGGGCGGAGCGTCTTAAGCTCTTAACCACTTGAATAAGCCGTCGTCCTCTTCCAGAAATGATCTGATCATGATCATGAATGTGTTATGGTATTCTGTATGGCAGTGGAGTACCATTAAACGATCATTTCAGGACGCCTTATCCGGTTATAAGCTTAAGTCGCTTCTACCATTGGATCGAGTAGCGCACGGGACACATCTTTTTGTGACCCACAAGATTTGTTCCGGGCTGGGTGTTTGTGTACGTAAATTTCATGTACCTACAGGAATAATACCCAGTGTACGTTTTACGTTAAAAAAAAAACAAGTTGTCATAACACGTCGCGTTTCATTGGTTATAGTGGATAAGAGTCCAGGTTCGATATAAATTGAACAACTTACGTATATCGTGATGCTATTAAGTTTTCAACGAGAATCTTAGTAATGAGGCAAAATTTTAAGACGAAGTAAGTTTGTGGATAAGCTTCTGAAAAATGTTTTGAGGCGGAACTTTTCGCTAAATTGATCTGTCTAAGCTGGTGTATTATGTTTAATCTTATTTTTTGTATAATGTATGTACTTTAAAGGGTGCAAAAAACTCAATTATCAGACTTGTATAGCAAAACACAACAACAGATATATCTTGCTTAGTTGGCTACTTCTAATAATTTTTTCAGTCATTTCTGTCGGTGAAGGTCATGTCGATAAAGGACTTACGTTAAGTTGAAAATAGCGACTGAATTATAGATTTAGAGAATTTAGATATATACAAATCTAACATAGTTATAATCACTAAATCTACCCTGCAGGAGATCTGGCGTGATGATAGACTACCATAAATTTCAAAGAACTTTTTGTAGTCGTATACTTATTTACTAATAGTAAGTAAGTATAATTCATAAAAATACTCTGGAATTAATTTTATATAAGTATAATTACTTAAGTACATAAAAAAATAAAAAAAGAACGATTTTTTTTTTTAAAAAGAAACGGGACCCACACTAGGATTAATTCCTGTATCGTGGGTGCGTTTACAAACTTGAAAATTCACAAACACAAATACCCAGACCGGAACAAATAATTGCGGATTACACAAAGATATGTCCCGTGCGGGAATCGAACCCGCCACTATTAGACGCAGTGGCGGAGCGACTTAAGCTCTTAACCACTGCGATAAATCGTCCGTCAAGTCAAGACGAGTCCCGATTGATGACGATAAATCTATTGAACGATGCCAAAACAATCGACGGTGCGTTCGATTCGTCTGTTGATTGCACACTTGTTACTAAAGTTACGGGCGCGCGCTCGAAACGCTGACCAACAATGTAACAATCGACCTATAATCGAAGAATTATGATTCTCATTCGATTATATTCGAATAAACGGAACTCTCGAATGATTCGATTGTTTTTAGTAATAATCGCCCGTCATTAGTGTGGACGACTAATATAATAGAGCTAAAGAGATTGGTTTTTTGGTTGTTTAAATCTCTGGAACTGCTAGATGGTTCTTTTTGCATGTGATAGCCCAATGGCTTGAGGAAGTTTGTAGGCTATTTAACATCACTCTAAGACCCTTAAGCAGTAAAAAGAAAAAAGAGAAAACGGAGTAAGAACGCGGGCGGGCGATGTGTTGCGAACGTATTAGCATTGTGGTAAACGGCGAATGATACCGCGCGGCGCAGCTAGTTATTTATGTGGGATTGTAAGTGTATCCCAATATTTTTAGGAATGATAGTTATCTATCCGTACGCTCGCCCTCTTTTCCGGTGAAGCTGTAAAGACCCTGCAGCCAACAGCGTAGATCATTCACACACACACACACAAATGTATCTATCCCAAGGAATGGGTGAGTGCGATATGGAAGAAAGGAATGGAAAAATGGAGTAGTGTAAAGAGAATTGTGCAAGAAACGACGGACGAGGTTTTAAATTAGAAAATAAGAAAATAAACTCAAGAGATGAAGTATAAATTATTTACTCGAAACAAGTTGTTTAATTTAAACTGAAAGAACCTGCATGTATAAAAGTGAACTTTTATGAGGATGGATGTATGTTTGATATGCTTTCACGCAAACATTACTGAACAGATTTTAATTAAATTTACATTAATTTAGCTTATACATCAAAATAATACGTATGCTATAATTTAGGAATATATAACAAAACAAACGCGTGCACAACCGCAGGTAAGCTAGTACAATATCATAAAGAAGGTTTAGTACCAACGATTATATGTTAAAGTGACTTTGTAGTGAAAGCATGCTGTCACGTTCTTTATTTAGTAAATTGATAGTGTAACAGGCTAGTACAACAGTTTAAACAAGTTTTTGCAGGACTAATTTAAAACAAAAATTACTGTCCCGAGCTACAAATCAGTCGAATCAACAATCATTTCGAATACTGGAATGGCATATAATAAGTTGGCGTATCTGGGTAGATACGTCCTGAAAACTAGCAGACAATTAAATTGACTCATGAGTCACTTGAATGTATAAATACCTACTATCCTACTAATATTATAAATGTGAAAGTTTGTATGTTTAGATGGTTGTTACCTTATCACGCAAAAAAGGCTAAACGGATTTAGATGTGTGCCAAATAGTTTATTACCTGGGTTAACACATAGGATACTTTTATCCCGGAAAAATGTTAGGTTCCTGTCTTAAGTCAACGCGGACAAAATCGCGGGCAGAAACGAGTAATAAATAGGAATGAAAACTTTAGACAGTTTCGTAAATGGGAGTGGTTGCGGTGTAGAACTGTAAAATTCACTTTTAAAAGAGCAACCGCGGAGTTTCTTACTCTTCTTTCTTAAAAAGACGAGAATTTTACAATTCTACACCTCAGCCACTACACCCGTATCAATAGTCTTAAGAATCCACTTAGCTTCCTAGTAGTTCATCCTATCAGCGTAAATCCTATTATATAAAAAAGTAATGGCCTTTACTTACTTAAGTAAAAACAAGTATAACTCAGTACTTCAGAATCTATTGGATATATATTTTGGATTGAATCTAGCAATATTAAGTATTGTTTATTAATGAAAAAGGAGATAAGGAGCACCGGTACTGCAAAGTTATGCATTGTTACAAGTAGTGCTCATGGCTTAAGTAAAAATTATGGCGACTATTAAGTAATAGCCAAGTGGCTAAGAAAACTAACTTTTGTCATTTCTTACTTTCTCCACTCACTGTATAATAAAAATGTACTAAGTAAATTCTTGAATAAAAGTAGTTACTTAAACTTTTTTATAATTACGGGTGTGAGAGTCTGAAGTAATCATTTTATTCTTGGGTATTCATAAGTAATTTAATAAATGACTTATTTTGATTGACCGCTGTATTAATTACGGCTAGCTGAATTTCACAAAATGGCGAAAATTCTTTCAGCCTTATTTAATTCAGTGAAAAGTTGATCCGCTTTTTTAGAATCGAGTCCTGTTGTTTTTTAAAAGGCGAGCCTTTTTAAAATTGGGTGCATTTTACGATTTGGTAGCGGCATCTATGCATTTCGGGGTTACAATTTCCTTTTAAGTCCTTTTAAGTTAAAATGCTTAAGTTGCACTCACTTAATGTAAAAAAATATTATCAAACTAATGAAATGGATCGGCCGTTTAATCAAAGCTTTTCGAATTAAGTTTGTAATTTGCCGTGGCAGGCTCAATGTTACATAAATCGATTTTATGAAGCGTTTCAATTAGCGATTTGTATGGTGTTATGTAATTTGCTTTATTGAAGACGAGAAAATGTGTCTATTCCACTTCACTTTCATTCAGAAAATCCATCGGGGATTTATTTCTACTAATCTATGTAGTAGGCGCTTGTGACGCTATGCGGCCGCGGTATTCTAAGCGATCACTGAGGCTAAGAAGCGTTTGGATTGGTCGACCTGAGATGGGTTACGTGACTTGGGAATGGCAACACTGGGCACATTGGGTTGTCACCCAGCATTTCTGTGCTTCAGAAGTAACGTTAAGCCATTAGTCCCGGTTACAAAGTATTGTTACAACGTACGTAGTTGTAAAGCTAAACTGGGAACCTTATCGATAGCTTGATAAGTTCTAACAGCAGGAGACCATAAACCTGCCTCAACTGATTTGTACTGTGTCCGCGTGGTGACCCACCTGAATTTGTGATAGAAGGGCTTTGCCTAGGGGGACTGTAAAGGCTGATGCTATACTGCCTTTACCCAAGTAAACCCTAAAGGTTTGGTCAAATAGCCGACAGTGTGCGACGGAAGCGCTCGGCTACGTTCGGTCGTGACGTTCGCCGTTGCGCCGAGTGGGGCTGCGTTGTGTGGCGTCAACGTACATTACGACTCATCAAGCCGCGCCACCGTCGCGTTCCCGTCGCGCTGCGACGGCTATGTGACAAAACCGTAAAGGTTTCCGTGGTACGTTTTGATAATATATTGTAATTAATTGTGAGGATGTTGAAATGCTTCGCTCGCTTGCGCTCAATGCTTATCATTGCCATGGATAGACGTCATTGGATAGCACAAATCCAGCAGACAGAGGCCTTTGTCTTGCAGTGAACGGTTTTGGGCTGATGATAATTCCTTTTTTTCCAAAAGCATGAGTTACTCCAAGTTATACCTTCCGTCCGGTAATTACATGAGTGTCAATGGCAATTTATTATGGAAAAGTGATTCTTAACCTCTAGGATGTTTTCGCACTCAACGGATTAAAAAAACAAAAACACAGAATCCTTTGGGTAGAAAATGAATCTACGTAATCCGCCATACTACGGCGACATGAAGCTACTGAAGAGTGCGGTGATGTGTGAACAATTTACGCTGTTGGCCGCGCGGCCTTCACAGCTTCGCCGAACAAGAGCGTGCAAATACTACGCTCGAGCTAGAAAGCTACTGAAGCTGGAGGGAGCTGCTGAGGTAGTATTTTTTTCTTTCTGTAGTAATATCGCGAATCGTACTCAGTACTATGACGATAAAGTTGACCTCTATTAAATTGGGATCTAAAATTGCTGGCTAAATATTGGTCTACACAATAGACTCCTGCCACCATCGCTTGGGAATTTTCTACTGACTAAAATATCGTTACCAATAACGTCCGCTAGCCACACAAATTGAATAGCTCTCATACAATTTAACCGTTCAAAGTGGACACCGAATGCCTCAATTTCAACAGCCACAGTGGTAATAAAAGTAATCAGAGTATTGCAATTCGGCGAAGCGTTAGGATTGACATCGGCTTTTCGGGCTTAAACGATCCTCATTCTGGATGAGAGCTGGTTCTTAAGTACAATATGTCTATCGATCGATATCATCATAATATAATCAAAGTTCCAATAGTTTATTTTCTTACAGGCCACGTACACACGTATACACGTTCGCCAGTTACGAAAACTCTTGACTAGCCTTTCATATATCTGCTTCGCAGAAGAAGTTTTTCGTCTGGTAATGATACTGTTTCACGGTTTGTTTGGTCATGGTAAGAGAGTCTAGGTCTACCTGGTATCTATCCTTCCACGCATTTCATCGCATTGTATGTGTGTTTATTCTTTCTTCCGACATTCTTTCGAGAAAACACGTCGTAACATAATATTATTGGGGGTTAAAAGGCTTATTTGTTCTATTAAGCGGTGATAAAAGCTACGTGACTATCACTGCCTGTCCTTGTTTGAGATCATTACATTTAGAACACATTCAGATCATATTCGTGAGCAGTAAAATAGACATGTAACTGGTCAGCGGAAAAATGCAAACCAAGTTGGTAACTGGACATCAAAATGAACAGAATAGTTTAAAATCGAGCTATGCTGCCTATTTTCCTTTTTAATTGCCTGGTTTAATGTAAATCCGGTGTAACAAAATGGGCCTATTGCCTTGGATTCTATGGAATATAGACTCGATATTTTCATGTTAATTCAACTAAGCCCCACAGTACAAATTACTCCCACAAATTAACTAACATCCACTTACATACAGACTGTAACAAATATTTGTAGGTCATAAAAAGATTTGTTCCATACAGGCATCGGATTCAGAATCATTCAATGGGCGGAGCGGCATAAGCTATCAACATAAGACAGAACCGTTGACCCTTTTAAAAATATTTTGCTCTTTTTTATCCGTAGTTTTGAAAGACGTCCACCGCAAGACATGTTCTCCCAAAAAACGCCATAGTGATCGGTTTTGTGCTTTCCGAATCTGACTTAAGCCTACCTTGTCCCTTCAATACACCGTGGCGAATATGTGTTGCACATTTTAATGTTTTATTCCTCAAATTTAATTACTATGACATAAATTAAGGTCACATATGACGTCACAGCTGTGTGATGTATCAGCCTACTGAACGCGGCCATGTGGCATCTTCTATAATCGGAACCGTGTCGTGCACCCTTTGCGTTCCGAAGGCCAAGGTTCGCTCTTAATCCTCCTAATGGATACCCCTACTATTGTTTCCGTGTTTTGTTCAAATCATTCCAATACGGGTAGAGTCTGGTTTTGTTCTATTCCGGTCTAGAAACTTTAAATATAATCGGCCTTACATGAAATGCCATTTTAATTTAAATAATGAAGAAAAATATTAAATCAAATTTAGTGGAATTAAGGTGCTGAGCGACGTTTACTGGTACCGAATATTGGTAAAAGTGACAGACAACAATTGTGCTCTATACAGCACAAAACCGGTCGTTGTGACGATCTATGTAGGAGATCGTCCTGTAGTGGACGTCATTCGGCTGATGATAAAGTGTACCAATTAGAATATTTGAAGATTAATCTTCAACAAGATTTTTACGTAAAGAAGGAGGAGATTTTTGCAAGTAAGTGTCCGTAATGTTCTACAATACGGACGAAAATTGCACCCAGTCAACAAGTATCTTTTGAACTAGCTTACCGGAGACTCAGTACTTACAGCTGTTGACATATTTTATTAATTTATTTGATCCTTGTGAATTGCAAACAATCTCTACAATTGATAACAACGGTTGGGTCTCGTGGTTTAAATGAAAACTCCACTCAGTGGATCGAATAGTCACGGGTTCAGTCCCGAAACAAATATTTATGTAACTCACAAAATATGGTTCTTTTAGCCAGGGTGTTCGTGTATCTAAATTTGGACTTATCTATCTATATTACCATGCCAGATCTTTCGAATTTCATGTTTATGTTAACAAGCGCAAAAGGAATTTAATATCTAGTGTGCGCCTAATTCCTAAAAAAGGTAAATACAAATGTATATTGTCTGATTCTATTTGTAACTGTAATTAAAAAGGTGATCGTTATTACCATCAAGTGAGGCAGTCATGCGCTAACAAACAAAATGCTATTAGCATATTCTTCGCCGCCGCTTTCATAAAATTGCGAAAATGTTTTAAAATGCAAAGTAGACTTTTGCATTGGAAGCACAAAAGCTGGCTTCTGAAGCAGATTATTATTGGCTACAGGGTGGAAATTTGATGTTGCTTATGTACTCCCCTTACGTAATTTTTATAAAACCATTATATCATCAGAGGCACCTGTGATGTTCTTAGTGATCACGAAACTGTCAATACGGTCAGTTTGAGATGGATGACCGGCTATAATATTTCTATTTTTGAGGAGACTAGAGATTAATGAAAATATTTCTTATTTCGTTACTATTCTTCTAGTACAGTGTATATGATCTAACTTGGCTGGATTGAATTTGAAACTCCGCAACACATATATGGGACTCATGTCTAGCAAGTTATTCTGTCACTACTTCTAATCAAACTAAACAGGGTACTTGAGCTTTAGTTGATAAGTTTATTTTTATAATAACTCTTTTCTACATAATCATCGAATTCTAGTAGGTAAGATGTTTTTATAATGACTTTCTCCTTAGCAACTACACATGTACCACAGCCTGGAGAAGCTAGATTCAATCCGGGTAAGTTAAACCACGCATACTGTATTTGACTGTACTTCTTGTTTAAAGTTTTACTTCACAACTAAAACCATTGGTAGTGGTTAAGGGTACAGATCGCGTGTGTTACACTTAAGGCTTAGTACCAAATTACCCTTATCGTGATTACATCAACTTTAAGATAATTTACTAGTAGCCGTTTATTCTTTACTAGCTGTTACCCGCGGCTTAGCACGCGCTTATTTTGTAATTTGAAATAGCTAGGACTTTTTGGGATAGCATTATTCCAAGACTTAAGAGACACCTTCATAATTAGTTTCAGTTAAATCCGTTGTCATTAACACGGCTGGACGGATAGAGGAATAAAAGCAACTATCCCCAGGAATCTTGCATTTCCCGACATAAAAAATAGTCATAAACAATCTCTGAAAAATTCTCCATTTTCCAGTGATGGTGTATTTAAAATCGGTTCCGCCGTTCTGGATATTATATTATTCTGGATACGGACAAACATTTTTTTTATTGTGCCCATATGCACATAAAATATCTACTTTATTTCAAAATCACAAATCCCAAATCAATATTCCCGTGCGCTGTGCGGGAATCGTATTTGACAAAGTAAGTTAAGCAGTCTACGTTTTATCGCTTAAATCTCTGTCAGTTGGTAGTGTAGCTAGAACAGGACGTAGATATCGGGGAAGACCTAGACTATTTTAGTATGACCAAATAGACCATGTCTTATCCGAGGGGCAAGTCAAGAGTCTCCGTAACCGGCGAGCGTGTATAAGACGAACTATAAGAGTGGAGAAAGCCAAAAAGGTCTGTAAGGAAAGAACCTGTTGGAACTCTGTACCTACCCTCTGTGCCTATCCGCAAGGGATGTGACGTGATGCATAGATTGGTAGATAGTATTAAAGTATAAGATACTTTAATACTCGTTTACTAGTCGTGAAATTATAATATGAAATAGGTAAATTTGTGTACACACTAGATCATGCCGATATTGGCCGTCTAAGTGGTATATAAAATGACACCAATATGCATTTGGTGGGTTATTACCGGCCTGCATGAAGGCCCAAAAATATTAATGATATTTTGGCTCTTTGTAGGTGACTGGAAGCCTGGAGACCTGCTGAAATAGTTCTACAACGAAAATGTACTCATATTTAAGTTGACTTTATAAATACTTTTGCAAAACAAAGTCTATTTGATTTAAGCGATAAAACGTAGAGTGCTTAACTTACTTTGTCAAATACGATTCCCGCACAGCTTTTAACCACTGAAAAGTTTTTGTGAGGATATGAACCCGAGTCCAATATCAATTCAAGAATGAATTCATGTGTAGGCAAAATCATATATTTTTCGTCGTAACATTGCAGTTCTTTCCTCAGAAACTGTTACATTATTCGAAAATGTAAGTATACAGAGTTATGATCTTTTGTACAGGCTATAATTACACGAGATTTAATTTAAATCCATCAAACAGGTTTGGAGTAAAGTGTCTTTTTAGAAAACCAATGATTCGCTTATTTTTGTCTTTTCTAGAGAAACCTTTTCATTTCCCAGGACAAATACTATGCAATATGTTAGCCTAACATTTTAAGGTACCCGCGTACAAAGTTTCATAAAAATCCGCTTGGTAGTTTTTGCGTGATGATGGTTCATACCCTTCGACAGACAGATAAACAGACACGAAAGCCAAATATTGTAGAATTAGCTTCTACATCGATCGATAGGATAACCCTGGTTGGTAATTTCCTAAAAATATTCCATGTGCAGACACAACTTCCTTACAGTTTTATTTTATGTATTGACAACAACGCTTTTGTGTAAGTAATAAATGATTTAACTTGTCGTTGAACGAAAATCAATTATTTTTAATTTAACAAATTTTAACTTTACTACTATTTGTACTTTACTTAACGTTACATTAAAGTTACCGCGCGTGTTTTAGTCACGGTCAACTTTTTTCCCTTTATTGCATACAACGTCAACAAAACTGACCAAAACTGTTTCACTATAATTAAAAAAAACAAGCATTAGACAATGAGTGAAAACACAACGGCATCTGTTATATCTGCGAGTTGTTTATGTAACAGTCTAATTAGTTATGCGAGCTTGGGGAGAAGGGTTAACCAAGGCTAACATGTTGTACGTAGCAGGTTCAAATACAAGTTGTCGATAGATTCAGAGATAGGGTTAACGAATACTTTGAATATTCATCTAGCTCAAATTTGATGAATAATTGTGTTCTTTGACAGTCTCATGTAGGAATCGTGAATAAATTCACAGTTGTGCATCACAATCGTGCATCCATAGTCATACATATCAAATTCAAATGATTTTCTATCTATCTATATGATTTATTTTTTTATTAAATTTTATTTTATTAGGGGAGCTTACGGCTATTTTTTACAAAGATTTTTGCTACTTATTTAGCTAGGTGGAAGTGAAATTTAGTAGACTTAGGACAAAATAACGCATAAGGTATTATTACTTTTTAATAATACTATCTATCTATCTCTATCTATAACCTCACGCCAGATCCCTTGCGGGGTAGGCAGAGAGTACAGAGTTCCAACAGGTTCTTTCCTTACATACCTCTCTGGCTTCCTCGACTCTCATAGTTCGTCTCATACACGCTCGCCGGTTACGGAGACTCTTGACTTTTCCATCAGATAAGACTCGGTTTATTTGGTCGTGGTAAGATAGTCTAGGTCTTCCCCGGTACCTACATCCTTCCACTTTCACATTGTATATCTGTTTTGTCATTCTTTCGTCTGGCATTCTTTCTATATGCCCGAACCAACGGAGCTTGCCCTTTCTCATCTTTACACCGATGCTATCTTTATACCTACTCGCTGTCTTACTATGCTGTTGCTAATGCGGTCGGTCAGCTTCACTCCGCACATCTTCCGCAGAGCTCGCATTTCTACCGCATTTATCCTACTTTCATTCTCCTTCTTACATACCCAGCTCTCGCTACCATATAACAGCGTTGGGACAAGAACTCCGTTATGTATGGCCAGCTGCGCCTTATGGCTTAAGTGCCGGCTCCCGAGTAGCTTTCCCATCGCACCATTCACTCTGTTCCCTGCACTCACTCTTCTCTCTATGTCAGCGGTGTATTTCCCATCCTTACTGAAGGCGCATCCAAGATATACAAACTCATTCACTTGCTCCAGCACATCGTTACCAACCACAATCCTTACATTCGTTCTGGTTTCTTCCCTTTCAAAAACCATAATCTTGGTTTTCTTCACATTCAAGTGTAAGCCATTGATCATGCAGTCGTCTTTCATAACTGTGACTAGTGTTTGCAGATCAGTGGCTGTTGGCGCTATTAAAACCGCGTCATCTGCATAAAGTAGATGGTTTACCACTAAGTCACCCATTTGTACACCTTCATTCATCGCTTTCAGTCTTTGGAGTCTTTTGTCCAGATATATTATAAACAGTCTAGCGGACAACACGCAACCCTGCTTGACGCCGATTTTAACGTCAAACCAGGGTGACCTGTTACCACCCACCCGTATGCATGCCTTGCAGTCCACATAAGTGGACTGGACGGCTCGCAACAGAGTGCCATCTATACCATACTCTGGCAAAATGTCCCAAAGTCTCTTTCGCACAACTCTGTCAAATGCCTTCTCCAGATCTACAAAACCGCAGAAAACCTTCCGCCCCACTGCCAGATGCTTCTCTACGATGTTGCGGAGTGAGAAGACTTGATCCGAACATCCTCTTCCAGACCTGAAACCCCCTTGTGCCTCGCACAACATTCCATCGGACTTCACGCGCATTCTCCGTTCAATAATTTTACCGTACACCTTGCCTGCCAAGCTGATCAAACTGATGGCTCTGTAATTGGCGCAGTCATATTGTGAACCCTTGCCTTTATACTTTTTAATAATACTGTATAGTATTATTAAAAAGTAAACCTTATGCGGAAATACAATATTATAGTTATATGGAAAACTAAACTATATATGAATATACTTGATGAACCAATTATTACAAAAGAAAAAAGTTACAGAAGCACTGAGGGTTTCTTAGTTAAAATATTTTTACAACTTTGAGTAATACTACAAATCATGTCAGTCGAAATGTCAGATGTTTGTTTAACGAACGAAAAACTCTAGGTAAATAACTATTACGTCTATAATTACTGCGACAGGATGGTACAAAAAGAAGACGTAAAATCTCACTCTTACGTAAAAATCTGGTGAGAATATTGAGCTTGATATTGCAAAGGAGATCAGGATTATTATTACGTTACGTACGTTATTATTACGTTAGAACCTTGCAGGGTAGGTAGAGAGTAAAGAGTTCTAATGGGTTATTTCCTTACAGACTTTTCTGACTTCCTCTACTGTCAATCGTCAGACATCGTTTTTCTTGTATGAAAGTATTTTTAAACAAAATATTTGCTTGTTTTGTTACAAGCGAACCTAGCAAAAAGGGATAACCAATTTAACACGCCTTTAGTATCAGGATCGATATGAGACGTCAATATTTTTCGAGATGATGTTGAAGGTCATAGTATGCATTCACAGACATCAGTTCCATAAATGTGATTGCCTCGTTGGTTTACTTGCGTATGCTTCGGCTAGCGTTCACGAGTCCTAGATAGACAAAATTTTGTAGCAGGCACAAAGTATTATTGAGGTTTTTCTATAGAAAAAAAAGTGTCAGTCCGGAGACTAGCATCGTGAATTCTAAGTACAATTGTTGAACTTCGTCTAGCGGATTTTAAACTTAAAATTCTCTACAATGTCATTTGTGAATAAAATTTTCATTACCAAAATATTTCAAAAGGAAAAAAAAACAAACCTAATGGAATTTCATGGCTACTGTGTGTCGAAAAATATTTACTTAAAAGCCTCTCAAAACCAGTCACCGTACTTATACAATTAGATTTATGGTCTATATAATAAAGAAAGGCAATTTAAGTATTTAACGCAGAATGTTGAGTTGAACTCAATATTGTTTTTGTGTGAAGTGAAGTAGAAACCGAATAATTTTATATTTTTAGGAGTTATTCGTAAAAGAAGACCGGACCGGAAAAGGAATTAACAAACAATTTTGATTTATATTTTGTCCTCAACGGTATGCGAAAATGAAAATATGCAAATATGATTAGAGTAAATAAATACTATCATAATTGGGTCTATTGTGTTACCTTTGTGGAACGAGACAGGTAGGAATTATAAAGGTACAATTCCTAGGATAGCGGTAACATAACATGTTATATCCAAGCTTGTGATTACGAATTATGATATGAAACCTTCATAGCCATCAATGTTAATAAATATTTTTGTTCGCAAAATTTCCTTACGGGAATAAAATGTAAATCATTATATTATAGCCTCTATATAACTCTATACAACAATAAAATGTAACTCATTATATTATAGGCTCTGTTGGAATCCTAATGTGTGAGTTTTAATGACCTGAGGCTGGTTGAATCAGTGACCTTCGCGTAACTCCGGCAAGGCCCCGACCTTTCTACTAGAGATAAAGATGTAAGAGAATAATGATGGTTTACACCGGGTTATACGCAACATGAGGAGAAATCAAAATGTACAGTCAAGAGTTTATGAAAGCTCTTTAGTACTCATTGCTCCATTGGTCTAGTAAAGCATAGTCTGACAATCGCTACGTCCTAGGTCACGACATAAATAGAAAAATTCTCAGTATACAGTAGGAAGACTAGAATTTATGTCCAGTGCAATGGCAATAAATTGGGAGATGATAGAGAATGGATCATACTCTACCGCGCAGATTGGTTGAGTTAGATTTGTGGCCAATTGCTTTTGGAATTTAAGGCTTCCAACTTGGCTTGGTAAGTAGGAAAAACAAAAAATCAAGACGCTGAAAAATGGAAATGCCACCGATGGTCACCAATCTCAGACTGACCTAGTTAGAAGCCGCTTAACCTTGGTGATCGTTCCAAACACCACGTTACCACAGTGCTACATCTAATCCTCTGATGCTCACACTTGGAGAATATAAACGTGACGGTGTTTAACTTAAATCCACTTAAATCCACATCTGCCTACCTCTTCGGGGACAAGCGGACATGAGAAGAATTTAAATATTACTCTCAGGAGGTTTAAGCTTCATAAATTCTTTATATTTGTGTGTCAGTCTAGTGTCAAATTTACGAATGTTGTGATCGTCTTAATTATTTTTGTCTTGGGTCGGTTGTGGAAGCTTAGGAACCTGATTTTACATGTCCCCAACCGATAGCGTCACAGTTTATTTATTTATATTCTACTATCGAAAGCTGCGTTCATAAATCGGCCAATACGCGTCCAACCCGACGCACAAACATTTAGCAAACGTGACCACGCCTCGTAGACTGTTTAGTGCCCACGAAATAGGATTGTTTTGCTACTCGTAATCAACTTTGTACATGACTGGGTAATCTGGTTTGATATTGGGCTATTGGGGTAAGAGGGCAATACGTATGAATAAATATCCTTGTTTACATATTGGAGACGACTAATAGGGAACCAATGTAGAATGGGGTACGGCTAGTCGAGGCATTGTGCTCTGTGATACGGGGTACTTGGTAGACATAAGAGCGTAGCTGGAATGCCAAATTGATCGTTGATAAGAATACTCTGAGATATTATTATGATAAAGTTTTCGGGGTACGCTAGTGGAAGGCGTTCTTAAAGATTTGAGGAAGCTAATGGGATTTATAAGATTTGTGTATGAGGTTGTCACTAGGTGACAAATGAGAACACGACTTGTTGGTTAGACATCTCGTTTATTACTCCTCTAATGATCGGTTACATACTGGGTTATATAAACTTAACTAGGTATATTCTATTTACTACACCATACGCCCCTTTAACAAAAAAGAAAAAAAAAAAAACTTTTTTTTTTTTCTCCTATACACCAATATAAGCTTTGGTACGGTTTTTGTGTACAACGTCTATTTTACCATTACGTTCTATTTTAACGTTACATAGTAAGTCTTCTAACACTTTATATGGACCCAAATACACTGGTTCAAATTTGTTATCATTTTCATTTTTAACTAATATCAAGTCACCGGGATTATAATTTACAGGTTTAGTATACTTATCATACATAACTTTACGTTTCTCCTTACTGTTAATTAAATTACATTTTGCATCACTTTGTGCTACTTGTAGTCTGTATTTCAATTGTTTTACATAATCAGTATCATTATACAACGGTTCTACCGTTCCAGACTTCAAATTGCTAGGAATGTTACATGTTTTCCCAAAAACTAGTTCAAATGGTGTATATTTTGTTTCTGAATGGACTGCTGTATTATATGAAAAACAAAAATATGGTAACCACGTACTCCAATACATAGGATTATTATCCGTTTGAATCCTTAAATAAGCATTAAACGATTTATGCGAATTTTCTAAGGCGCCGATCGACTGATGATGGTAAGCTGTGGAAGAAATTTGATTAATATGAAGAAGTTTACATACCTCTGCCATCGTGTTGGATAAAAATTCAGTCCCCCGATCCGTAGCTATTTCTTTAGGGATTCCAAACCTTAAAATAAAATTGTCCACAAAAACCTTCGCAACACTAACACTATCCTTATTTTCTAAGGGATACGCTTCTATATATTTACTTAATTCACATTGCAATGTGAGTATGTAAGAATAGTTATAATAATCTCTACTTAAGGGCCCTACTATATCTAGAAATATTTTGTCAAATGCTGACTGCGCGGTAGTAGTAATCTCCATTGATTGTTTAGTAGGTAAAGAATGTTTTTGTGTCTGACACTTAGCACATTTCTTTACGTACCTCTTTATATCCTCCTCCATGTTCGACCAAAAATAATATTTCTTTATATTATTCAACATGCGTCTAATTCCGGCATGTCCGCTTGTCGGCAGTAAATGAAAATCGTTTAATACTACTAATTTGTCATCTTCTTCATTTATTTTAATTACTCCTTTTACTACACATATTCGTGGCCCGGACCACGTACTTCTTTTATCATTATTTACACTGGTTAACCATTTAATATACTTCATAGTTACATTATTTTTTAAAATGTAAACTTCTGTTATACCATTTTTTGTACAAAATAATCCAAATTCTCTCACGAAAACGTCTCGCGTTAGACATGATTGAGCATAAGGATTTAGGTATATTAAGCATTTATCTTTAGCGTAAACAAAAGCTTCGTGCGAGGCTTTCTGTATAATCAATTCAATACATTTCTTTGGTTTTTTAAGCATTTCCACGACAGTTGGGTGATTAGTCCGTCTATCGGTGGAAAAATTCTCATTCAAAATGTTGGTTTTCTTATCTTCAGTCAATTTTCTTGCCTTACTTCTCGTCATCACATTCACGGCTTTTATACTCAACTCTTTCAACTCCTTCGATGACACGACTATACGAGATAATGCGTCTGCAGTCACATTATTCGTACCTCTAACATACTCGATCTTATAATCATATTCTTCCATAGTTAATCTAAATTTAAGTAATCTACTAGAAGGATTACTGATGCTAAATAAATAAACAAGAGGTTTATGATCCGTAAATATAGTAAAACTTTTTCCATACAAATATGGTCTAAAGTAACGTACTGCCCAAACTATAGCTAGCAATTCTTTTTCTATGGTCGGATAGTTAATTTCGGATTTGTTTAAGGTCCGGCTTGCATACGCAATTGGCAAATCATTCTTATTAGACAACACTGCGCCTAAAGCTCTGTTCGATGCATCCGTACGCAAAATGAATTCACTATCTTCTGAAAAATCTGGATACTGTAATATCGGTGGTTTGCATAATTTTTCCTTAAGCTTATTAAAAGCGTATTCACATTCACTATTCCATTTAAACCTAGCACCTTTCCGACATAGTTTATTAAGTGGAATTGTTCGGCAATTGGGCAAAATTTGGCACAAATTTCCGATAATAATTTGCAAAAGCGACAAAGCGTTTTACTTCGTCACTAGTTATAGGTTTTGGGTAATTTTTAATAACTCTAGTTTTTTCTGGGTCTGGTAGTACACCTTTTGACGATACTATGTGTCCTAAATACAATAATTCTTTCTTTAAAAATTGGCATTTACTTGGGTTTACTTTTAAATTAACTTTTCGCAATCTTTCGAATATGTCAATTAGATTTTTATTATGCATATCTAAATTACGTCCAAAACAAATTAAATCATCCAAATATACTAATGCTTTATCATAATTTAAACCAGCCATTGCAACAGTCATTAACCGACTAAATGCACTGGGGCTAATTTTTAAACCCATTGGCAATCTTTTAAGTTGATATTGCTTATCAGTAGTGCATTAAAGCAGTGTACTTTCTACTCTCTGGTTGTAATAACAATTGGTAATATGATTGTGTCAAATCTAAATGACTAAAATAGACTGCGCCAGAAAGCGAATCCAGAATTTCCGTTATGTTCGGCAAAGGAAATTTATCATCCTTAATCCTTTCATTCAACTTTCGGTAGTCAATCACAACACGCCACTTTTTTTCAGAATTTTCGCTCTTTTTGGGTATAAGCAAAAGAGGACTACACCATTCACTCTGACTCTCTTCTATGATATCGTCACTCAACATCTGTTTAATTTGTCTATCCATTTCTTTCTTTTGTGACCTAGGCAGTCTGTATGGCTTCACATATGCAGGCGTAACATTTTCTTTTAAATGGATTTTTTGTTCATATAAATTAGTAACTCCCAATTTGTCTCCTGGTAAAAAGAAAACATCAGAATATTTCGCACAAATGTTTTCAATAGATTTTTGTTCTTCTGAATTCATATGATCTAACTTTAACATGGAAAACATTTTCTTTACCCTATCCGCGTTAACTAATTCTTTTTCAAAATTACAGACCATAAAATCTTGTAAATTTAGTAATTCAGGCGTAAAATAACTTAGTCGAACTTCTTCCTCTCTAGTGTTTAAAATCTTAATAGGGACTTTTCCCTTATTTGGTCGTACTAAAACACTTGCGAGAAAAACCCCTTCGCACAATTGACTCGGAGCAATTACGCAATCCTGATTTATATCGAATTCAATATAATGTATTGACTCGCACCTTGGTGGTAAGGTAATATATCTATTCTCACCTAATTGTCCCATGTGTAATGGTACTACGCAAGGTACAATATCATTTAATATTAAAGTATTTGTTTCGAAATTCAATAGGCATTTAAATTTACTAATAAAGTCTTGTCCAAGTATACCATCTGTACGACAAGGTAAGTTTTTAAAAACATATAACTTATGATTAAATTCCTGTCCGTTTGAACAAAGTTTCAGATATACAAAACCTTCTGAAATAACATCACCACCTATACCCTTAATTCGCATTCTCTCTATATGGAATGGAATTCCGTCTCTGACCATAATTTCGTGCTTGACGACTGAAAGCGAAGCGCCGGTGTCAAGTAACCAAGAGTAACTAACATTATGTAACATCAAAAGTTGCCGAATTTATATTTTCATAGTAACAAGAAATATGATTATGAACGGAAAAAAAATAATTACGAAGTTCTGAATTTTCAGATGTATTTGGAGTATCGGTTTTAGTACTGGTAGCCTCTACAAAATTTACCTGATTTCCGCTAGTTTTACGCCGAACTGAATTGTTATAAAAATTACGAGTATAATTAGTTCTACCACGATAACTACTACTTTGTGGCCTACGATCTGCACCACGAGTATTATTATTGCTCGGAAAATACGTCGATTGTCCTCTTGAATAACCTCTGAATGAAACACGATTCCGTTGAAAATTACCACGGAAATTAAAATTCGACCTACCTCTTCCTCTATAAAAAGTCATCACCTCAGCATCTAGGCCCGATAGTGATATTTCCTCATCCAACGCACCTCTTACAGCCTCGTTCAAGGCACTGTAGTTCCTTGCTGCTATTATGGTCCTTATGCGGCTATTTCGGAGTCCATCTGCAAAACGTTTGATTGCATTCTATTCATTAACGGCCTTTAAAATCTTATATTTATTTGAGTCACCGTTAGCTTGTGAAACGATCAAGTCCACAAACAAATTTTCGATATACTTACCAAATTCTTCTATACTCTTTCTATCCTGCCTAGCCCGTTGAAGCTGTTGCTGCAATGCTGTGTCTGACTTCCTCGTCAAAAGTCGTTCTCGCATGTCGTGGATTAGATCTGAAACTGAGTCATAAGTTTCGCGAAGTCGAAGTTTCGCATTTTCCGTTAACCTTGACTTTAAAATAAAATTAATTAATTTTTTACTTTCCCCAATTTCCAACATACTGGAGTACATTTCTATATTCGAAATAAGTTGTTTTGTTACCATTTCATTGTTATCCATTACTGGCAATAAAGAAATAGCAGTCCTTAATTCAAATTTTTCCATTTTTTTATTTTCCTCTGTATCAATTTCGTCAGAAAAATATTCCTCAACCTCCTGTTCAATACACAATTCCTTTATTTTATAATAATAATAACTTATTTTACTACATAATTTTCCTATATTATCTATTTGTAACCAAACTTGCCAATAATTACTTCGAGTTCCTTATCCATTTAAACATACTTTAACAAGGGCGTATAACTTGCTGAATTTGTCTATTACACATTTCGTTTAATACGTAACTAAATATAACATACCCCATTTAAAATGCTAATCAAACTGAAATAATAAAAAAAATATCATAGTAGTGATTACATGAGGATTAATTTATACATTTCTATTGAAACAATCAAACATGTCTGTTAACACATACCGCACACAACGATGGTTTTACATATGCACTAAAGTAATTATGTAAAAACGCGGCGAACGCAAATTAAGACGTCACTTCACTTTAAAACGCACTTAAACATTTTCTCCCGGGGCATTCGGTGTGGTGTTATTGGGCTGCCAGCGCCGAAAGTAGCTCGTAGAACGCCTCAATGCAAACTCATGTATTTGTTGTTGCATCCAGTCATGATGGCACTTCTTGTACAATTTGTAGGCAATCATAAAGGCTCCTGCACCCAATACGAGCCCAATGCCAGCCAGAATATAGTTGGTAGCCGAAACGCGATAATGTAATAGCTCGATAGCAGCTTTATTTCCACCATCCGTAGCTGTCTGAGCAACGACAATCTCTTCTCTTTCATTAGATTGCGAAGAGCCCATTTTCAAAAATTCTCCAAATTTTTTTTTTATATACCACAATAAGCGCAACGACACGTTGGCGTGGTCGTGAAGAATAATCAAACCTTGATCTCATTTTAATCCAAACAGTGCAGGCGGGATACAGTGTTATAAAATCACGCACCTTTTATGGACATTGGAATTTATAAACACTCGCGCGTGCGAATCGGCCCCTGTCCTGGCAGGGTCGCCATATGAGGTTGTCACTAGGTGACAAATGAGAACACGACTTGTTGGTTAGACATCTCGTTTATTACTCCTCTAATGATCGGTTACATACTGGGTTATATAAACTTAACTAGGTATATTCTATTTACTACACCATAGTGCCTATGACATCAATTTCCATTTACTCTGTGAAATATGTTGATTAAATAGGCACTTGTAGACGCGGTGTTCTTGTCAGAGCCAAGGGCCCTCTTCAGGACTTCAGGGACTCAAGACTGAGTGATAGGACGAAGTCAGAGGGAGGACTTGCAGTAGCTTCGAATAAGGTAGATGCTATGATGCGAAGCTTTTTAAGAACTAACCCCACATTGCAAAGCGGACATCCGATCCCGATTAACCTTAGATTAGTTCAAACATAGATTAGTTCTTTTAGTTTTTAACGTCTTTGAGTAGAACAAAAATGAAGATACAGGAAGACTCAGTCCTGTCAACTGGTTCTCAGTAAGTACCAAATTATAGTTCTTTTTACACAAATAACTACAAACGGCCTCCAAACAATGCTTAAAAATATTATTACCGCTAATAAAGCATTTCCATGACCATAACCTACCTAATGTCGGTCACGGTGAACTTGGGCTAAAATAAGAAGTGAAGACATTATTATTTGTAACTCATCGCATTGATTATTTTCTATGAGGTTCTACTTAGTAATAGTTCGTATTTAAGGATACTATCACCTGTTTCAGATTCTGCACATCTGTCTTTTACACCCTGTTTGTGCATGTACTCACGACTGTAAATATTTTAATCTCTATGGTAAACATACCGTATATTACTGTCAAGGTGACTTTTTAATCATTGGATAGGTCTTATTCAACAGATCAATCAAAATTATAGTTGTATGAATAAAGTAGTTTAACATTATTACTTTAATATTTACTTAGGTTACAATTTAGTTGGTACATAGTACTTGTTTGAATCATTAAGATTCAAAAATTCGCCCTTACCTCACTGACCATTAATCTCATGTTTCTATCTACACAGTACCTTAAAAATATTAGAATAGCGTTATTTACCACCCTGAGACCATCAGAGGCGAATGTATAAAACACACAATGAATAATTCAAGTCGGGCTGGCCATCGCTTCTTGGCGGACGGCTGATTCAGTTAGACCCTGCTACGGCCACAACACACGTGAATTTCTATTGTATTGTAGCTTTTTAATTTGATTAGCGTATTTGAACTTGTTGATGTACTTAAATGTTTTGGATTGTCTTCTGTGGTTGATGGATTGCGTGTTCTAATGGGGTTATAGTCAAACTTTGCTAATTCTAATTCTTAGTAACGATCTCTCAGAAATATAGTTAGCTTCGTTTTTCTTTATGGTTGTGTAATTAATGTTTAATACCAATTACCCTCTTATTATGTGCAATAACCTTACTGATTATTTTAAATACAATGATCGGAATTTTTTAATGATCGTATAGTTTTTGTAGATTAATGCACTCCATATCGTGCTGTTACCCTGATTCGTGCAGTTATTAAAATTGCAGCATGGCATTAAATCTTCTTGTTATTAAGCATTTAACTACAACACCTGCAATATTGATAAGGACGTCATCAGCTACACAGCTCAGAATATTTCAATATTTAATAAATCTACCATGCAAAATCATTATACTAAACGATCTTCGAATCCCACTGTAAAAGTGCTTAAAGCCCCAATCTACCTATATCGCCCATCGGCGTCAAATAGCTCGGATTAGCTTCAAATCGGATTAGCTCCAAATCTGCTTTTCGATTCCAGCATTTTCTTTATTAACATTGGCGTAGCGTCGTGGACAGAGCTCAATTTACATAAAGAAGAGATTGTG
The DNA here is from genome assembly GCA_905147815.2 of Phalera bucephala. Taxonomy (NCBI): domain Eukaryota; kingdom Metazoa; phylum Arthropoda; class Insecta; order Lepidoptera; family Notodontidae; genus Phalera; species Phalera bucephala. The sequence continues at coordinate 26,901,487 of LR990615.1, forward strand.
AATAAGTACGCTGTTGGCCGAGGAGCATTTATAGCTTCAGCGGATAAGAAAGCGAGCATGCAATAACTCCGCTCAAGCTGGAAAGAAAAAAAGGGCAACTAGGTCAAAGGTCATTTAAAGAGAAACGGCCATGGTTTGGGCAATTGCTATAGAGGAATTCAGAAGAGCAATCGTTTTCTCTTGAAATAAATGCATGAGTGGGAAGAGAATTTTGGAGACTTCAGAGTTACCATATTAGTATACGTATTGAAAAACGCCACTGCGAAAGTTTTACAGTATAGCAGAAGTCCCACTCACCTCATTCTTTACCTATAAAGGACTAAGAACTTCTGGAATAATTTCCTCTGCGAAAGTCATAAAAAGCGCATTTAAGGTTAGATCCATAAACTAAGGTGGCTGTTGTAATGAGCTGTCGCATCAGACATCTCTGGGGCTGACATGAATGGCCAATCATAAAATGCAAAGCTGCGAAGGGTTAGCACCACCCTAATACTCGTAAAAGTCGTAAACGTGATATATTTACGTGATTTGGTTAAATTTCATTTCATAAGCGAGTTAACCAAATAGAATCTGAACACAAAATATTGGACTCTTTACTACACAATAATTTAGTAAGATGCTAAAATCGCCATGTCATTTTGCCACCTATGTCATTTTATAAAAGTTTGCATTTTGTGAATGAATACCTAGTCTACCACCATATAACACCATACTACCATATTCTAAAAACTGGTTTATATTATATGTCATTTAGAAAATTGATATAAACCAACATATATACTGTCGGACACTTACCGTGAGCCTTACCTACTGCCAGATTCTTCAAAGGTCGAATACGTAAGCCCCTTTTAGTATTTTTATAGCAACTTATCACGTTTCGTCTGATTAGTCATTGTAGTAATTACATTTTTACACCGTCACGCCTATATTCCCCAAGCGGGAGTGGCTGAAGTGTACTGGGTACACCCACTTTTCACCGACGATGTTAGGTCCCATATAATAGAGGACGAGCCTATTGCCATATACCGGGCACAATTCCAGACTCCGGGCTCACACTGGGAAGTTTTCGTTAGAAAAACTACATTTGTCCGACCTAGGATTTGAACCCAGGACCTCGTGATCACAAAGCGATGCGCTTTGCCACTAGACCAACGAGGCAACAACGATAATATTTGTATTCAACGAATTTATTTTAAAATACGACCAATTTGTTGTTAAAGTTCTGCAATGGTCACTGAAAAATTAAAATATCAATATAAAGCACGTCAAATTGAAATGATATTGTTGGCGTTAGTTAATTTCGATTACAAGCTCTATTCTCCTTCAACGTCTTACACAAATTTATGTGTGCAAGCTATAACTATCGTAAATATCATCAGAAATCAAGTTTCCAAGGTCCAAAGTCCTTCATTAATGACTTTAAATCAACTGGTGTGTTTGACAGTAACTTCAAAGTCTACTCCAGATTATGGGTACTTGTGCCGGGGAATTATTTTAAACTGTCTGTTAGTTGATTCGTTTAATCAAGATTTATAGTTAGGAAATGTTTAGTCAAGATTTATAGTTAGGAATTTTCTTTATTTTAATACATTTTCAAACGAAATTACTGAAGAAAATAAATTATAAAAATTTATAAACACTACGCTGTAGTAGTTTGCAGTGTAGTCATATTAATCTATTTTTCATTTGTTTGCATAACAGTTAACTTAAAAATTAATACTCAGTCGCATCTTAACTCCCCAGGTCGGGGTGGTAGAGGTATTCTATGGTCTAGGTGTTTTACCGAGGATCTCAATTCCAATGTAATAGGAGGTGAGCTTATTACCATTATACCTATAAAGGTGTAATAATAATATTATTGCCATTATACCGGACCATTCAAGTTCGTACCGTGCAATTGAAGAGGGCTATGTCTAATAGTGGACTGCTATGGGCTGATTATAATCCCATATTCCGTACTTGAATAAGTTTAACTAACGTCTAGTTAACTTGAATAAGTTTAAATAACGTCTAGTTAACATGGTCACGTTTAATTGTTGGAGTGTCAAGAGATCCATAGAACAGGTTAGATTATTATGTGACCATGCGGATATCGTGGCACTACAGGAGACATGGCTATTACCCCACGACCTTGATTTTGTAAATGAGAATCATGCAGATTTCAGATGTTTTGCTAAATCCTCGGTCCTCTTCTGGTGTGCTCCGGGGTCGTCCATACGGTGGACTAGCACTATTATGAAGGAAATCTGTATTCCCTAATGTCAATATAGTAGAATGTAGCAGTGATAGACTGGCTGCCATTGAAATTAACTTAGACTCTCGAAAGATTTTAATTGCAAGCGTTTACCTTCCGACAGATTCGGAGGAAAATTTAATTAACTTTACGGATTGCTTAGCCAATATAGCTGCACTAATTGATGACGGCAATGTGGAAGCCGCATATATCTTAGGAGACTTTAACGCATATCCCGGGGCCAGATTTGGTGAGGAACTCCAGTCGTTTTGTAAGGACCATTCCCTGATATGTGTGGATGAGGAATTGCTGCCTAATAAGACGCATACATATGTGAGTGATGTATATGCAACAAGAAGATGGCTTGAAAATTGTGTGGTTACCAATGCAGCGCGTGACACAGTGAGATCTGCGCATGTCGAGTATGGAGTCTTTTGGTCATTTCCCACTGATGATTACATGTGAAATGAATACTGTGATAAGGAAAGTTGGTCTGCCAGGTATGGACTTGCTACGAGGTGTCAAGTGGGGTCAGAGGGGTAAGGACCAAATAAGTCTATACACAAAATACTGTAGTGAAAAATTAAGTTCCTTAAGTCTATCTAGTCATTGTAATAACTGTGCCGTTTCTATATGTGATCAACACTTACACTTGATTGATAAGTTATACAATAATATTGTTAGTATATTACAGAAGGCTGCCAAAAATAGTACAAACATTTCCTATGGTGCACTTAACAAGAAAAAGAAAATTATGGGGTGGAATTATCATGTTAGGGACTGTCACCAAATAGCTAAAATGTATTATAATTGGTGGAATTATAATGGTAGACCTTGTTCAGGTGATTTATATAGCAACATGTTGGAAAGCCGAAGGTCTTTCAAAAATAAACTGAGGTGGTGTCAAAATAATGAGGACAAGATGAAAATGGACGTGTTAGCCGTACACCAATCTCACAAGAATTTTGTTAAATTTTGGCGTGCAACAAAAACCCTTAATCACAGGACGAGTGTACCCGCAAGCGTAGAAGGTGTGCATGACCGCAAAAAAATTGCTGAATTATTTTCACACCACTTCAGAAATAAACCGGGACCGGCCCGTGATCCATGCCCACTGAACTGTACTGATTCGCATGTTACTGATAGGATAAGCTTTACAGCTGATAAAGTGGCTACAGTAGTGCGCAAAATGAAAAAGGGTAAATCCCCGGGGTTCGATGGGTTAAGTTTGGAACACATACTGTTTGCTGGCGAAGAGATTTTTGCGACCTTAGCCGAACTATACAATAACTGTATCAAGATCGGTTACCTGCCAAAAATGCTAATGAGGACGGTTGTGGTGCCTGTCCCAAAAAATAAAACGGGTGACCGCTCAAGCCTGAAAAATTATAGGCCAATATCGCTTGGTACTATAATTAGTAAAATCCTGGAGCGGTTGATTCATCCCTTTATAAAATGTAATATTAAATCGACCTTGTAAACTATGATTTACTTTGGGAGAAAATGTGTACCTCTAACGTCCCTACAAGTACTGTGAATCTGTTGCGATACTGGTATGAAAACCAAGTTAATAGTGTAAGATGGGGCGACTCGACTTCTAACGAATATAGGTTAGAGTGCGGTGTTCGTCAAGGAGGGCTGACTTCTCCTGATCTATTTGGCCTGTACGTAAACGGCTTGATTGCGGAGCTGAGGCGAATCAGAGTAGGCTGCCATATTGGTTCTACTTGTATAAACAACCTCAGCTATGCCGATGACATGGTTCTACTCAGCCCCTCAATTAGGGGTATTCGTATACTGTTAAAGGTATGTGAACGCTACGCGGCTGAACACGGCCTCAAGTATAACGTAAAAAAGACGGTTACGATGGTGTTTCGTTCAGGCAGGGGTCCGGAATTGATTCCGCCGGTATATATTGATGGAGGGTTAGTCGAAAGGGTGGAGTGTTTCAGATACCTCGGACACATATTGACGGAGACTCTTTCTGACGACCAGGATATCGAACGCGAACGTCGGGCTCTGGCCATGAGGTGTAATATGCTCGCGCGCCGATTTGCAAAGTGTAGTGATGGGGTCAAGGTGACATTATTTAGAATATACTGTCTATGTTTCTACACATGTCAGCTTTGGTCTAAGTTTACCAGGCGCACCAGTAAATACAATGATGCCTATCGTATCCTAATGAAGTTACCTAGGTACTGCAGCGCATCGGGTATGTTCGCCGAGGCTAGGGTGCCTGACTTCTTTGCAATTGTTAGATCTCGCATCGCAGCATTTTGGAACCGCTTGCGTGAGTCCGACAACAGAATACTTATAACGTTAGTAGAGCATCTGGATTGCTCCATCCTAAAGTATTGGAATTCGGTGCACCGGGAACCAAATAAAAAGTAATTATATTGTTTATGTGACGTACCTCCTGGGTTAAAAGTTAAGAATTGCCTTATTGGGTAAAAAATATTTTATATTTATTTTGTGTTAATGTTTTAATTATTATTTTAGTTTTATATTTTTGCTATATACCTTATAATTATTCGAAATTGTAACTTAGTCTATTTTATATAGAATATTGGGTTTTATACCTTTAAATAAAGAGATTATTATCATTAACTTAAGATGCTAAGAAGTAGATGGGGCGATGGGCGTCAACAGTGCGCCGCCATCCCAGTCGATCTTGAGCTTCGCGCTTCAGCTCGCTCCAGGTCTTCCCTGTAGCCTCCGCTTCGGCAATGATTGGCCGCCGCTAGGTCTGCTTAGGATGGTTACGTTTACGCTTTCCTTGGGGGTTTGCGTTGGAGAATTTCTCGGGCCAGTATATGCCAAGAAACCGGCGTAGGCATCGGTTGATCGATAGAAACCTTATATTCTGTACCGCTACCGTGAATTTTCGGTAGAAAAAATAACACATCGTATGATTTAGAAGTCAATTCCAGGACCTCATAATTTTCACTATGCACTACTAGATTGGTCTGTTTACGAGTAGGTATCAACATTCTATAGGAACAGTTTGTGAAAAAGATAAAAGCAAAAAATAAACACTGTCACACCCATACTCTGGCAGAGGTGTACTGCACCTACTTTATGCCAATTTTCTTAGACTCCATGTAAATGGCGGCGTACCTTTCGCCATCATACCGGACAGACTCCAGACCGATACTGGATTTTTTTCTACAAAAATTGCTTTTTGTCTGACCTACGTTTTGAACCCAGGACCTCAAGATCGCTACGCGCGTTATTCAACGCTATAACAACGAGGCAGATGTAAAAGATCTTTTTTCACTACAAAAAAAGAAGGATGTAGGTACCGGGGAAGACCTGGACTATCTTACCATGACCAAATGGACCGTCTTTTATCACAAGGGTAAGTCAACTATGACAGTGGAAGAAGCCAAAAAGACCTGTAAGAACATAACCTGTTGAAACTTTGTAGTCTCTGCCTATTTCGCAGGGGATCTGGCGTGATGTAGGTAGGATGTAGATAGTAGCTTCTTATTTTCTTTTTTTTATTCTTTTGTTCTTAGTCACCAATGTAAAGATTCGAATTCGATATAACAAATACAAATGTGATTATATGTATGCAGAATGTGATTTTACTGTATCACAATAAAGCATCAAATATTAATTACATTCATACACAAAATATTCCCGAAGGCAAGATGGATAAACGGCAAAAGCATAGGACATGGTTGTTTTGTACATCCTCCTCGTGAATGATTCGATTTTGTCCTGTAACTCACTCAATGCTTCCTTTATAAATGCAAATTGATCTATGTACGTACTGGAACTTCGATCATATTTTTTTTGTGATTCGTCTTATGACGGTGAATGTAATTTATTTTCTGAAAGAAAGGTTTATTTTGTTTAGCAGAAATAAGAAAAAAATACAATTTCATGTAGGAAATAGCAAAATATATGGCAATGTAGGTAAACAGTTTCAATCTAGTTACTTATTTAGGTATCTTCAAATCACTTGCTACGTTCAAATAATTACTGGTATCACTTTTCAAATGCACAAACAACTCTTTTTACATCCAAAAAATGGAGCACATGCAATACCTAGATAATTATGGAGTGTAGGGTCACCGCATGACAGAGACGCCCTCCCCTGTAGCGAATGCCCAAGGCGAAGTCGTTCCTCCTCGAGGCGCCCTTAAGCTAGTTGCCCCCTTGCCCTTCTGGCTCGAGCGAAGTGGCTGCACGCTCGCCCTCTTGTCTGGCGAAACTGTAAAGGCCCCGTGGCCAACAGCGTAGATCACTCACACACACACAAAAGAAACGGTCTAGTTGGTTATGGTAAGAAAGTCCTAGTCCCCCGGTACCTACATTCTTCCACTTACGCATTTTATATCTGTTTAGTCATTCTTTCTTCCGACATTCTTTCTATCACCGTCTGGGGAATAAAGAAATGACTGCGAATAGTTTTGTTTCACAATTGCATATATACTAGATGAAATGAACCGTATAAACTGTCACGATCATATTGAAGAGAAGGAAGTACCATTCAATACGATCGATTAGGAATACCATATTATTAGAATGACGACACTTAGCTAGATAACAATTTATAAATTACCTATTTCTGTTTTTGCGCACATCTCCTTTATTCACTACCCAATTACAATACTACTATAAAATTTATTCGCAAAACTCCACGTCAACTATCATTCAATAAATATGCAAGGGACCAGTCGACATTTTAAAGATAGTAGGTATTTTTATCTGCAGAGTAAATCGAGTTTTATACCTGTAGTCGTTCGATCACTCTCAGAGGAAATCAGCGAAGTGCATCTTACAAAAACCTTAGTAACGTCACATCTCTGCGTTGTATATTTTCTTGTTGCCAGACAGCTATGAAAATACATAACTACCTTTTATAAAATATCTTTGTTGTCAGTTCAAAAAGTACCTTTACATATATGGACGTACCTATATCTGACTGGACGGGACGGCGTCGTGTCGTGATGCCGAGCGACGGGTCGTAGGTAGTTGTAATATACAGAAGTATGCATCTTCTGTATATTTCAGTACATTAAGTTTATGTATCGTCTCATTCATTTCAGGTTTGAAAGGGTATGTTCAGATCATTTCCTCCTTCCACAATATCGTAGGGAAGCATCTGGTAGTGGGCTGGAACGTTTTTTTTTTGCGGTTTTATGGATATAAAGAAGGCGTTTGATAGTCGTGCGATAAAAACTTTGGGACATTTTATTAGAGTATGGCAAAAACGGTATTCAGTTGCAAACATACGTAAAAGTGAACCTACGCCTATATTTAAGAAAAAATTATGATATAGATAAATCATTCACTGTTCTAAAACACTTAGCTACTAGATTGTCGTAGGACAAACCATAAAATCATATTATCGTTTATCCCGAACTGCAATGTTACGACGCAAAATATGTGATTTTGCCTACTTATGAATTCCCCCATGAAGTAGTTTAGTATTTCCTCCACTCTCAGGTTCGTCTACTCTCGAAAATCTCTTTAGTGGTTAAAAGCACTCACTCGAAATTTTTCATACACGTTTGATTTAAACGCTCAAACATGGTTTCGTGCATGAACTGATAATCCATTCAAGATTGTTTCTTTTGAAGAGAACTCTAACGATGATTGGACTACATACGAAACTTTGCATATTCATTTATTTAACATGGTTTTAATTATAAGCACTATAATATCTTCTGAGAAAACTAACACAAAATGACACATACTACATTTTTAGACTACATTTTTAGACATGAAATAAAACTATTTTACGGATTTTATCGCGGTTTATTTTTTATTTTTAGTTCCCGACGTTTCGAGTGCTTTGCAGCACCCATGGTCACGGGAGGGACTGAGGTGTTAGACGTCCAATAGGCATAGTTGTTCCGGGGTACCCTCAAACTTCTTAATTATTTTTGTTGTTGTTGGTCCGATCTACGCAGAATGAGCTCACGGTGTCTTGAGGTCTTGCAGTGTTATGCTTGGTTTTGGATTTGATTATATTAATTACCGGATCCCAAGACGATGGAAGCACCCAGCCATCTTCTCTATTGAAATTAGGATGTTTTTTAATTTCAATAGCCTCGCGAACCATCCTTAGTAGGAATCGGTGTTCTTTCACGAGGATTTGTGGTCTATCAAATCTGATGTTATGGCGGGTGCGGTCAAGGACATGTTCACAGACTGCAGACTTCTTTGAGCGACGGTACATATTTAGATATTATTACGCTAGATTACAATTTTTGGCAGGGTAAGAAGGGAACGTTTAAATCAGAAATATTTTACTAATAATATACAAGGAGGGATCAAAAAGTAGTGAGAACGACATACTCCTTGGTAAAAAAAAAATACTGGCAGGCATAGCTCAGAAACATATTTGTAATATTAGTAAAAAAATCTTCGATTCTCTTTTGTTTTTTTCTGATTGTAGTCATTTGTTAGCTTCGTGTCGGAACGTGTTCTCGAAAATGGAGAAAAACGAAGAGCGAGCCGTTATTAAATACCAGAAAAGTTAACAATTTATATAGTAGATTAAATATATATAAGATATAAAGTAGATTGATATTGGCGTTAAATTAATATGGATAAAATTTTTGGGGTTTTTGGGGGGTGCTGATAACGAATATGTTTAATTTGCACCATATTCGTAATCAGCATACCCTTAAACCCCAAAAACGATGCCCATATTGATTATTCATAAGAAGACGACCGCCATCTTTGATCAAAAAATTAACGCCATTTTAGTTATTATCATCCCCTAAAATCTCATAGATGATTATGTCTTATTTTGTCTTTTTAGAAGGCAAGCTTTCACTCAAGCTTCGCACTCCCGATTCAAGCCTTATAACACCAGAAAGAAGTGTACATTGTACACTCCGACATTTCCCTAACGTTAGGTGTGCTTTTAACACCTACATTGCGCCGACGGTTTTTTTTATGATTAATTGTTTAATCGTAAATGTGCATAAAACGATTAACAATTGATCAATTGTAATTGCAATGTTTTGCAATTACAATTGATCTATTGTTAATTGCATAACACTGCAATTACAATTGATCAATTGTTAATTGTCAATTATTTAATCAATTGATTTTTGCCCAACACTGGTGCCGAGAATGTGAACCGATAGTCAGAAACAAAATCGACTTGACATTTCGAAGATATTGTTGGACAAGTTTCAAGAAGATTCTGAAATTTTTTGTCTCGTTTCGTAACCATGGACTCACATAACTCCATCATTTTGATCCCGAGACAAAACAGCAATCTTCGCAATGGAAACGGCCATCATCACCGACCCCGAAGAAGTTTCGTGTCGTGACATCGGCTGGCAAGGCCTCAATATTTTGGGACTCAGAAGGAATATTGTTGATTGATTACCTGGAGCGTGGAACCACTATTACAAGCCAATATTATGCAGCTTTAATTCCCAAGTTGAGGAATACCATCAAAAAGAAAAAGAAAGGGAAACTTCGAAAGGGCGTGCTGTTTCATCACGACAACGCACCCACGCACAGGTCGGCAGTTGTGATGGCTGCCATTCAGCAAGCTGGCTTCGAATTGGTTGACCACCTGGTCACCTGGTCTGGATTGGTTGGTTGGTATGAAAAGTTACTTGGGAGCCGGCACTTAAGCCAAAAGGTTGGTATCGTCTGGTCGGATGCTGTGTCCAAGCTTTTATGTAAAAGGTTCCTTTCAAAAGGCAAAATACTGTTTGTTTTGTTAAGTGTGCAAGAAGTTTAAAATATGTACGTGCGTGGGTGCGTGAGTGCATGCATGCTTGCGTGCGCGCATGCGTATGTGTGTGTGCGTGTGTGAGTGTATGTGGGAGGGTTTGCCTGTGGGTGCGTGCTACCTATTATGAGTTATAAGAGAGAGAGTCATCATCAGACCCTGAACACTATCCGGTTGTGCAGTACCTACTTGTCAATACAAATCTAACAAGCCTAAACACAAGGGGATTGCGTATATAAATCACATGTTCCTATAGCCACCTTCCGACTACATCATCAGACCAGCTCAATGGTACCATATTCTTGCATTGCCACCAACTTTACATACGTACGCCAAATTTCAGCTCAATCGGCTGCCTGCAAGTGCTTGAAAACTGGATCACAAGATTTGAACCAAAAAAACAGACAGACAAACATATGAACATTGTAAGTTAAATAGAAGCTTGTAAAAAAGCGTAACCAAACAAGAGGTCGAGCGCCCAACAATTACGCTTGAAACTGCTTAGCGTGCCATTTATATAAACTATAGTCTTTTTCACGAGACATGGGTACGGTGACGTTTGGGACTTCACGTTTCTAGAAATGTGTTAATAATAAAAATGAATAAAATATAATCTATTGCAAAATTGTATCGAGATAATTTAAAAACGAATCGATTTTAAAAACAATAATTAAGTAACAAAAAAAAACTAATTTCATTATTTATTTACAAATCAAGCGATTCGTCAGAAAAATAATTTGTCTTAGCTTGTCTTAGCTTCATTCGTCGTGCGTGTGAATTATTATTTAAAAATCTATGAAACTGTCTATTTCAATGTGTCAAGATGGCGCATCCACGTATTTTTTATTAATTTCTTGACTTTGAGCATACCGTGTATTTTCTGATACATATAATAATATTCATAAAGAAATCGGCAATCAATTTTGTACAAATTTGAAAGCAATTGATGAATTATAACGATTTCATTGAACGCAAACCGTTCCAATTTACATAATTAAGAAATGGAGTTATATAAAATCTTAAGTTTTTTAAGTAAGTCTTAAGTTTTTTAAGTAATTACGCAAATTTGCGTATATGTTTTAAATGCAATTGAAATACATTTTTGGTATATCTTTATATTCTTGTTTATTTTCTGGATTCCCTATTTTAAATATTCCACAATAAAAATGCGTGTAATGGAATTTTATGAAACGTCGCCGTGCCCATGTCTCGTGAAAAAGACTATAATAATGATTTTCACGTCTTTATAAATACTTCGTAATAGTGATATCGCGTGTTTCATCCTTATATTCCGTATGTATATATTTTCCTTTGTTTTTTATCATTAGAAAGGATATTAGCGAGGGAGGCGTAATAAATGATGCTCTATTGTGGCTCTATTAGCAGCATTCGCGCTGTATAATTGAACCTTTTACGTGATAAGAATCTATAGATACGATTGCTCTTGATGGACAATTTTTGTTCTATATTTAGGTAGTTTGACGATCTGCCCCGTCGATCTAGAGGAGTAAAATGCGCGTAGCGATCACGAGGTCTAGGGTTTGAATCTTAGCAAATATTTGTTTCTAATCAATCCAAGATGGGTGACGTAGCATTTATATAATTCAGCGTAGTTTTTCTATCGAAAAATTTCCATTATCTCTATCTGGAATTGTTGCCCGATGAAATGGCAATAGGATCACCCCCCGATACTTGGGACCTTAAATTTTACGGGTGTACACAGTACACCTCTGCCACCCACCTACAAAAATAAGGCACATTTTGGTAGAAATAAGCTAATTTTTTTTTTAGAATAGAATAGAATAGACTTTTATTTTGCTGAAAACATGGTGTACAATAATAATTGCGGTTTTAGTTATATAGAGATGATCTACGTGTTTTACCATTGTCTGTCTGTCTAAAATAACTATCTCTTTCTTGAAAATATTAATTTTAAATCAGCTGAGAAGTTGAGAATCTAGTGATATTACACACAAACATTATCAAAATGTATTCACTAAGCCAAGTTATGTCATAATTAATTAGTTATTAAAATTAGCTATCATGATTATTAAAATTTTTTTAATTAACATTCTATTCCTATCATTTTCGATGGCTTGGTGGTTAAGAGCTTAAGCCACTCCACTAAATCGAGTAGTAGCAGATTCGATTCCCGCACGGGTCAAATTATGTGTGACCCACAAATGTTCCCTTCGGTCTGGATGTTTGTTTATGCGATTTTCAAGTTTGCAAACGCACCATACAGGAATAATTGATAGAGTGGGAATACGTTCCTTTTTAAAAAAAAAAAAAAATATAAGATTTCCAGTAATAAATTTAATATTTCAAAACCTTCTTGCAAATGTATGAGTTGTTATTGCATATTGAGTTATATGCCGTCCTTTTCGTACTACAAATTTGCTAAATAAGAATGACCGTGACAGGACACCTTCTCGACAACGTTACGATAACGTCCAATAATTTGTGCTTAGCTCTCAGTTTAGTTCGTTATAATCAAGGCCAAGAGACATAATCTTGACGAAGCTATAGATAGTTTTAATAAAATTACTTAGGAATAACTTGGGGCTTAAATTCGGGGCATCATAGAGTTTAGAGATCACGACAATTTAAGATTAGTCTGAGATGGGTGACTGTTCCTAACGGAACGGACGGCGCGGGCATTTTATTATTAAAAAAAATACAACAATTTACCGAGACTATTTATATTTAGAAGCAGTGATAGCCTAGTAGTTGGGCCGTTGGATTGCAGTCATAGGTCTCGGGTTCAAACCCAGGTTCGAAGGCATGTGCGTATTAGAAATTAACTATCACTTGCTTAAACGGTGAAGGAAAATATCGTGAGGAAACCTGCATGCCTAAGAGTTTCTCGAAGGTGTGTGAGGTTCGCCAACCCGCACTGGGCCAGCGTAGTGGACTATGGACTAAACCCTCTCAGTTTGCGAGAAAGCCCGTGCCCAACGGTGGGACAGTTTCTTAACAGGGCTAATATTAAAAACTACTCCCATAAGTCGTAGTGAGAGAGAATAAATCATACTCCGCCACGTGGATACAGTGTAGAATAGTGAACCACAGAAGAATGGAGTTAAACACCTTTTGGATGTCTAACATCTAAGTCCTTTCCATGACCATGGGTGCTGCAAAGTATTCGAAACGTCGGAAACTTAAAACTCTAAAATAAACTGCGATATAAAATCCAAAAAATAGTTTTATTTCATGTGTAATATTCGCGTAAATTTTAAAACTTAGTATGAAATTAAATCAATTAATTAAAGCACGGTAACGCAGTGTTTGTTGCTCCCGGCGTAAGCACAAAATCAATCGAATGTTCAACCCAGAATGGAATCGAGGTTATAACAATAAACCTTGGCCCCAGTACTGTCACCTCCCTTTACAAATCTTTAAGGACATAAATAATATTACTGCCTCGTTGGTCTAGTGGCAAATAATGCGCGGCGATCACAAGGTCCTGGGTTCAAATCTTAGGTCGGACAAAACTATAATATTTCGTATTGTGCCAGGCATAATGGCAATAGGATCGCCCCCTATTACATGGAACCAAACATCGTCAGCAAAAAGTGGGAGTAGGTAAACAGCATACCTCTGCCCAGCCCAGGGGAATATAGGTGGGATGGTGTTTCTTTTTTACAAGCTTTTATTTAACTTGCAATGTTCGTATGTCTGTCTGTCTGATTAAAATCTTCTGATCCGTTTTCAAGCACTTGTAGGTATCCGATTGAGCTGTAATTTGGCATACGTATGTAAAATCGATGACAATGCAAAAATATGCTGGTCTGATGATGGAGTCAGAAGGTAGGATATGTGAACTATACAATGAAGCCCCCTCGTGTTTAGGTCTGTTAGATTGGTATTGACAAGCACTATTCAACCAGAAAATTTTTAGGGGTTGATAATGAGGCCGAAACGTGACCAATGGAACCAGCCAACTACTTAATATAACCCCGTCGTGTTCGGGCTCGTTAGATTTGTCTTGATGAATACTTTAGACCCACACGGTGTTCAAGGTCTGATGTTGTTGATTATAAGAAGCTTGTTCTAAAAGAGGTCTTTTTAAATTAAAATTATTTTATGTTATAAATGCACTTTCAATGTGAGATCTATTATAATAATACATATACAATTACCCTATTTAGAAGAATTTTTATGTATATAATAATTTACTCGAAATCTACTTTAGCTTTTATGTTTATAACGAACTTTAACGAAATTAGTTAACGAACGAAATTTCATATTCTAATTTAGTCAAATTTAAATAGAATTCAAACTATAATTTTTCTTGTCTTATTTTTTTTTTGGCGGGCAATAAAAATATTGAATCTTATTTTACTAACAAAATACCTCTGGCAGTTTAATTTAAACGCATTATTCACTTGGTATGAAAAATAAATAACTGAACAAATGTAAAGGTACCGAGTGTGAATGGAACATGATTTATCGATATTTGAATTATATATCGCTCACCACATTCATTCATAAAGTAAGGTTGTTGACTCGTCAATATTATTGGCACAGTAGAAATATGTAAGCAGTGATTCATTTGGCTCACTGAATCAAATGGTTTCAGGTTCGACTTCCGCACGGAACAAACCTATATTGCGTGCAGAGGTATACGTATAAGGCTAGCTTTTTATCCTGGAACAATGTTAGGTCCCAGTCTAAAGACAACGTGGAAATATGTGCGAGCATTTTAGGTAATAAGCTATCTGTGTGCCAAATTTAATCCAAAGCCATTTAGCCGTTTTTGCTTGATTGAGTAACAAACATCCAAACTTTCACATTCATAACATTAGTGGGATGTCATATAAAAAGCATTTAAAATTTAACTACCCGATACATAATAATCGTCATATTGGTATTTACATCGTATAAATTGTCAATCAATGACTGCCTCGTTAGTCTAGTGGCAAAACGCATCGCTGGGTGATCAAGAGGTACTGGGTTCAAATCCTAGGTCGGACAAATGCAGTTTTTCTAACGAAAACTTCCCAGTCTATGAGTCTGGAGTCTGGAATAGTGTCCGATATATGGCAATAGGCTCGCCTCCTATTACATGGGATCTAACATCGTCGGCGGTCGTCGGTGTACTCAGCACACCTCTGCCACCCTGCTTGGGGAATATAGGCGTGATAATGTTTATTATTAAATTATCAAAAATAATAATTTCAATTTACTAAACGCAATGCAATAGCCCTAATCAAATTCAGTACTAACTTAACTGACTTGCACTGAATAGTATATTTAACTAAGTTTAAGTGCCTATCGGGTAGATCGCAGTGCGCGGCAGTGGCACAACTTTATGATTTATGGCAATAAGTTTCAAACAAAAATGACTATCGGGGACTTTAATGCTATTTGTCAATCTTGTTCGCCGCACCGAATCCGGTCGTAAGGTAGGCCTCACAGTGGAGGCCCCCCGCAAACGTGGCACGCCCGGGCAGTGCCACAATTGCCAGCTCTACGGGCACTCTGCTCGCAATTGTCACGCGCTGCGCGCCCTCGATGCGTGAAATGCATCGGGGACCACGCGACGTCCCAATGCACCCGCTCTAGGGAGACGGCGGTCGAGCCCAAATTATCGCGGTTGCCCCAAGGCCTCGAAGAGGAAACGCCGCACTAGGTGCGGCCACCGCCGCCCTCGCGCGGATGCCCGCACCCCTACGCCCTCAGCGCAACACCCCCCGCGCCCCTCCCCCCAGGGACCTTAGCTCCCCGCGCTCCCGCGCCACAGACGCTGAAGTCCTCCCCCCCTCTTAGGCCGTCGCTCGGCGCCAACGCGTGGGTTAAGCCGCTGTCTTACATCGCGGCCTCCCACCCGCCAGTAGGCCCTGCCCGCCCCCCAAAGCGCTCGCCGGCGTTCCCGCCGGCGGTGGCTTGTCCCCCTCCATCCACAAACCTTCCTTCACCCTGATTATGAATGTTTCGGCAGCAATAAGCCCCGCGTTGATCCCCAGAGTCCAAGAACTCGCCCTCAAACTCCGCGCCGCCACCAACTTGGCGGACCAGGTTCTCCTGTCCGCGGAATACAGGGACGTCTCTGACGTCCTGGCGTCCCTCAGAACCCAACCCCCCCGCACCCAATAATGGATTTACGACCTTCCCGTCTTAAGCCCCACAACCTATCCCTGGCGTTTTTTAACGCCGATGGCCTTCGCTCGCAGCGAGATCAGGTTGCTGATTTCTTCCGAGATCACCAGCTTGATATCCTCCTAATGCAGGAAATATTTCTCAAGCCCGTACAACGCGACCCTAGGATCGCAAACTACAACCTCGTGCGTAATGACAGGATCGGCTTCCGTGGAGGCGGTACTCTCATTTACTACAGGAGGTCCCTTCACTGCATCCCTCTCGATCCCCCTGCGCTCACCAACATCGAAGCCTCGGTCTGTCGCATCTCTCTCACTGGGCACCAGCCCATCCTGATCGCCTCCGTATACCTTTCCCCCACTAAGCTCGTCTTTAGGAGTGACTTTGAAGCACCTTTCAATCTGGGAAGCGCCGTCATTCTGGCGGGCGACTTCAACAGTAAGCACGTGGCCTGGAATGGTCTCACCACTTCCCCGAACGGTAGGAGCCTTGACGCCCTGGTCGACCTTCTCGACTTTGATGTCATCGCACCTATGCACCCTACCCACTATCCCGGCAATCCCAACCACCGACCCGACGTCCTGGACATGGCGCTTCTGAATGGTGTTACCTTACGGCTGCACTCCTTAGAAGTAGTCCAGGAGCTCGACTCTGACCATCGACCTGTAGTCATGAGACTCGGTTCCCCCCCTTCCGCCCCTCAGCGACCCAAAAAGATGGTGGTGGATTGGCATACGCTAAGCACGGCCTTGGCGGATGCCGACCCTAACCCCCCCTCCCCCTCAGCTCGGACTCCATCCCGTCCCCTCAGGACACCGATCAGGCCATAGATGCCTTCACGGACCACATCCGATCGGCTGTCAGTCGATCGTCTAGGTGGAAGGAAGTCGAGGCGGAAGATCTCAACCTCAACAGCTTTCGACTGCCGGACGATGTTAGGGATCTCATTCGTTCCAAGAATGCCTCAATCCGAGCGCACGACTCTTACCCCACCGAAGCCAATCGGGCCCGGATGCGCGCTTTACAGCGTGAGGTAAAGCGTCGTGTCGCGGAGGTCCGGGAGGAACGGTGGGGTGACTTCTTAGAGGGCATCGCGCCATCGCACCTGGCCTACCGGCAGCTGGCGCGTAGCCTCAAAACCGACTCCACGACTGGCATGCCTCCGCTGTCCCGCCCTTCAGGCGCACCCCTAGCCTTCGACGACGACGAAAAGGCCGAGCTTCTCGCCGACTCCCTCGAGAGCCAGTGCACCCCCAGCTCTCAGTCCCTCGACCAGTCCCACGTCGACACGGTCGACAAGGAAGGCATCCCTATGCCCTGCGCTCGACTCGGCGTGGAGGAGGAATCGGATTCCTTACCTCCTATCACGCAAACGGAGGTCAAAGACCTCATTATGGGTCTCAAGACCAAAAAAAAACCCGGCTCTGACGGCATTTCGAATCGCGTTCTGAAATGCCTGCCCGCCCAACTCATCTGCCTCTTAGTGGCCATATTGAACGCCGCCATGGCGAACTGCACCTTCCCCGCTGAGTGGAAGACGTCATGGCATTCCCAAGCCCGGCAAACCTCGTAATCTCCCCGCGAGCTAGCGCCCTATCAGTCTTCTCAACTCCCTGGCTAAGGTCTACGAGCGCCTACTTCTGGCGCGGCTCAAAGACTTTGTAGTGTCCAGGGGTATCCTTATCGACGAGTAGTTCGGCTTTCAAACCAAACACTCCTGCGTCCACCAAGTGCACCGCATCACGGAGCACAACTTCTCCGGTCTTAACAGACCCAAACCCGTCTACACGGGCGCCCTCTTCTTCGACGTCGCGAAGGCATTCGACAAAGTCTGGCACAACGGCTTGATCTACAAGCTCTACCAAATGGGTATGCCGGACAGACTCGTGCTCATCATACGAGACTTCTTGTCGAATCGCGCCTTCCGATATCGCGTCAAAATGACGCGCTCCACTCCCCACTCCACCCGAGCTGGAGTCCCGCAGGGCTCAGCTCTCTCGCCCCTTCTGTTTAGCCTTTACACGAACGACATTCCTCTTTCGAGTAAGGCGCATCTAGCACTATTCGCGGATGATACCGATCTCTAAGTCTCGCATAGGAATAAGGGTCTCATTACCAGAAACCTTCAGGCAACCGCCAATTCCCTAGGGAATTGGTTCAGGAAGTGGCGTATTGAGGTGAACCAGGACAAGAGCGCTGCGGTGTTCTTCTCCAGAGGTGCCACCCCACGCCACTCCCTGCGCCGCCCTAGAAGTAATCTCGGCCAAGTGACCATGTTCGACCGACCCATTCCCTGGGTCAAAGAGGTCAAATATCTAGGGGTCACCCTAAACAGTACCATGTCCTTCGGCCCGCACATCAAGCGGGTCCGTCACCGGGCATCGTTTGTGCTCGGTCGTCTCCATTCGTTAATCTGCAAGCGGAGTAAAATGTCCCTAAGAAATAAGGTGACGCTTTACAAAACTTGCGTTCGACCCATCATGACTTATGAGTGTGTTGTGTTCGGGCATTCGGCCCCCTCTCACATCGATAAACTCCAAGTGGTTCAAAACCGCTTCCTCCGTAAAGCCGTAGCCCCCTGGTTCGTACGGAATGTCGATCTCCACTCCGATCTAGGTCTCGAACCTATTCGCGCCTATATTAAAAAGGCGACAACACGACACTTCGCGAACGCATCTACCCATGCGAATCCGTTAATCGTAGCCGCCGCCGACTACGATCCCACCTCCCGACCCACCCCTGCCGCCAACGCCGGCCGCGACATGTTCTCTCCGATTCCCCCGATGCTTTGTCATCCATTCTTTCCGCGCAGAATACGGGCGACGACGACGTAGTCGTAGATCCCCTCCTATAGCCGGCGGTTGACCGGTGCACTTAGTAGTGCACCCCGAACCCCCACAGCGACTGTCCTACCAAGGGCACCTCTTCAAGGCGCCCTCGAGTATGTCGCCCTTCTGGCTCGAGCGTAGTGGTTGCACGCTCGCCCTTAAGTCCGGTGAAGCTGTGGCCTCGTGGCCAACAGCGTACATTACTCACACACACTGATTTTAAACGACCTACATATTAGAGGGAGAGCTTAATGTGGTGAAAAAATAACTCCTACATAGAGGAACTATTTTAAATGATTAAATATTAACGTACACCGCAAGGGATCTGGCGTGATAATATAGACACATAGAGAAATATCATATTTAGCGTAACTTCAAGCTTTCATTCTGTATCATTGCTCAGTCCAACAATGAAAACCCTAGTACTCATTAAAATACCCTACTATTACATCTTTATTCTCTTATTGGGAATAGCAGAGGTATGCTATGTTCAACGATTTATGTCAACGTTATTAGAACCTCAGAGCTCATGCCTATTCCCATTGTATCTGGCATATTCTAGACGTCTACATGCGACTGAAAAAAAAATGAAAGAAATACCTCAACTTCAATAACACAAGCAAAACGTTACTTTTATATCTAAAAAACTGACTGATTACTTTTCATCAGTATTATAACCTGTTTGAATATAAATGTAATGAAGTAAGACTGTGACTTTTAATTTGTTTGGTTTGTATTTTAAACCATCAATAGCTAAAACACGAATTAACAAAAACATATCGTTTCCTGATTACTAAACATAATGCGGCAACCCCAGGTTGAAGTGAGATAAAGGTTTACGCAGAGCGGAACGTGGACAAGTTTGACTGGAGTGGTTCTTAGGCTTAGAATTCTCACTAATAGCTCTTCCGTATACATTGGGTGCTTCAAAATTATTCCAGACTGTTTACGAAACAACCCTCTTATATAGATAATAGAACGTTTTAGACAGCTATACGGAGTGATAATTTTTATCTTAACGTAATTCTTGAGTAGAATTTACAAGAATTGCCACATTGCTTATAATGAACACGAATTGAAACATAAAAAAAAATATTATTCTATTTTACTAAACAATGAAATAAAACACCGTGACACCTACATCCTCTAAGCGGACGTGGCAGAGGTTATACTATTTACACCCACTTTTCGTCGACAATGTTAAGTCCCACGTAATAGGAAATGAGCCTATTGCCATCACAATGCCAGACTCCGCACTGATAATGAAAGTTTTTCTATCGGAAAACTACATTTTGTCCGCCCTAGTATTTTTACTATTAATAATTTAATATAATCCTAAAAAAAAACGTGAGTGTGTGTGGTTATCCGCCCGCGTGGGCACCTGACGAAAGCATACAGTACTATCTATACACATTCATACCAGGTGGCAGGATATTTTTCTAATCGAATAAGCGATATTTTAGTTTGTTGTCCAATGAGTCTTAAGAAAAATATTGACTAAAAAGGAATAAAACGTGCTTTTTTTTAATGTATAATAATAAAGTACCTCAACCTTTTACATTTTACCAGAAGACCCGTCTTTGGCATACCCAGAAATCCGCGAGAAAGCTTGTAGATAAAATATTAGGAATTAAAAAATAACAATACATTTAAATATCTCAAAGAAACCTATTATCTCTGATACATTTACAAAGTCAAAATATAATGCCAGGTACCAAAAGAAAGCTACAAGGTCTTTACCTAATGGAATAATGTAAAAAGGATTGAATTTCGCGTACAAACCATTAAGACGCGAGACTTTTATATGTTAAAACCTTTTCGGTTTCGCAAAGGGAAGGGTAAGTATTTGTTACAAAAGATAAGAGAAAAGCTTTTGAATGTTTATATAATTATACGGAGAAAAATACGTAAAGGAGGTATTGCTACCAAAGCCGATGACATTGTGAAGTACGCTCGTAAGAAGACCATGTACACTCTGAGGGTCGAGAAACTGAACTCGCAAAACAATACGGCGTTTAATTCATTTGTGGTGGGAGTTCCCACTGTCAAGCTGGAAACCTTCATAATTGAGGAATTCTGGCCGAGGGGTTTCGTCTTGCAGTAGACTTCGTGGGAGACTGCGAGACGCCCCTGCAGAACGCAACATGTCACCAAAATTATATGTTACTTTTTTTCTTTTTCTTTAACGTAGCCCCACACTAGGATTTATTCCTGTGTCGTGGGTGCGTTTACAAACATGAAAGTTCACATACACAAATACCGAGACCGGAACAAATTAGTTATAAGTTTAATATATTATATGTATGTTAGTCTGTAAGGTATATATTATATGGGCCTGTAAATTGTACAATTTCCGATTACTGAAATAAATAAATAATAATTATTATTATTAACCTTCAAGCACATTGCTAATAGAATGTACAGGCGTTAGGGTAGAAAGGTTCTTAAGTGGCAACCACGTATCAGAAGACTTGCAGTGGTCAGGCACTCTATAAGATGGATCGATATGTCGCGCGTATAGTCAGGGTGCATATAGCATAATACCGGTCGTGCGTGCGATTTTTGGTGAGGCCTATGACCTTCAAAGGATGCCTTCCGGTTGATTACATCAATAGTCTCATATATCGGTCGTACGGCATCACCCTGGAGCTAGATCGTAAACTATTTAATTGTAACCTTAACTTCGTATTCACACAATATGACTAAAAAAAGAGAAAGAGGATTAGATAAAAAAAAACAAGCCCGCTGAGTTTCTTCGCCGGATCTTCTTAGTGGAGGCCGCGTTCCAATCCGGGGTAGATAAGTAGTTAAATTAGATTAAAATAAAATGTAAATTGACTATTTGTAAGCGCCTCCATAGGGCTTATACAAAATAAATTGTTTGAGTTTGATGATGATTCAGCTATATTTTTCAAAGATGGTTGATATTAGTCCTATCTTGCTAATTTTCTTTTTTTTTTTAAAGAACTTTAACTCCTTCATTGACCATTAACTAACTTTTTTTCTTTTTATCGCAGGGAAAACCCTTTATGGCTACCCGTCCGCATTCGGGGGATCGCGGAGGGGTTATGTCAGAGTCCTTGATCCACTGACTGACCGTCAGGCTGACCCGGCCGTCAGTGGACCAAGTGTACCGACTAAAAACCCTGCGGTGACACCGTCTTTGTTGCGAGTGTCGGGGTCACGGAATCGCCATTAGGCACGCTCCGCGACCCCGACGCGGCCTGCCCTGTTGAGGGCCCACCTTGGGAGTCGATCGCTCCCTGGCGTACAGGTACGCCCTCCCTCTACGTAGACGCCGCGTTGGTGTCACCCAACGCGGCGTCTCCCTCTCGAGCTGGGAGGCAGACTCCCCGAGTCAAGGTCAAATCTATTCGGCCTGACACATGATTCTTATTTTCAGGAAAACATGCATTTCTTACAGAGCACTGTGAAAATGATTTTCACCAATATAATATTTTTGGCACATACGTATTAACCTTAGATAACGAATGTGAAGCCAAAATAGGCAACATTACATTACGGAAACATCTCATACAGATGACAGTACAAATTTTCCATCAAATACCAATAATAAATTTGCCCAGCGTCACGAAAACAGGGAAAATCTACAAGCAGCCAATCAGCTTAGATGATGTCAACTTAGAAAACCTCCAGTTTCTGTCACTTGTAATAAACAGTGAAAGTGCAAAATTTAGTGAAAACCAAGTATATTCAGTGAATGTGCATAGCATAAGTTAGGCACTGTAATTATTTATGTTACTTTAATAATTGTACTCTTGATTGTTATTTATATTAATAAGTGTCAAATATTGTCCTTATGTAAACATAAAACATTCTCTGAAACCGAACGCTGATTTTGAACTTATGGAGAGAAAAGTTATGTATACCCAACCAGTACACAGTTAAGTGCAAGTACATTAGAAGATGATGCAATAAAAACAAAGTATTGCTCATACAAATCCATTCTAAGAACTATTTTGATGATTGTGCTTAACTTGCCTCAACTGCGTATTTATTTAACATATGATGTAAACAAATATCAGATTACATGTTTAGTCTCCGTTCAGTTCCGCTAACTGCTTTGATTCATAAGCAATTATGAATTAATACGGCGCATTCTGCGTAGGCGGCCCCACGTAAACATGTTTGTTTGGCGATGCCGATAAATAACCATCACCAGACGAAGTAAACTTACACAAAGTACAAACTCAACATCGTCTTAGCTCTCTTACCATTCGCACGAACTAAAGAAGTATTGTTAACGACTGGAATACTTTGAATATCTATCATAAAGAATATATTTGTAAAATAAAATATATTTTTTATAAAGTTACGCCGGCCTTTATATTTGACTAGGTTGTCGCGGGATAAACCATAAAACTTTATTATTATTTGTCACGACGTTTGTTTGTAACTGCAATGTTACGACGTAAAATATGTAATTTTGCCTACACATTAATTCCTCCATGAATTGATATGGGACTCAGGTTCGTCTCCTCACGTATTTCATGAGTTCTTTTCAGTGGTTAATACACGTTCGTTTATACTCGTTAATACTCGAAACATAGTTTCGTGCATGAACTAATGATGCATTCAGGATTGTTTCTTCCGGATTCCGGAGAGAACTCTGACGATGAATGGGCCGGATACGTAACTTTAATGCCGATTAATATCGTACGAGTAGACTAGAACAAAATGTAGTAACAAAACTTTGCTACATACGTAGCCGGCAATATACTTTTTAACCGACTTTAAAATGGAGGAGGTTCTGTGTTCGTCTGTATGTATGCTCCTTATTTTTTCTTTTTTTTTATGTATGTTCGCCGATATTACCGTCAATTGTGAACCGATTTTGATGATTCTTTTTGCATTGAATTCAGTATAGCTCCAAGGTGGTTCCATTTTAATTCAGCGGTATTGGACCTATGACACTAGGGAACTCTTTAACGACAAACAACACGAATGCGTAGATTTAGATATTATGTGTATTACGTGAATCCTATAGGTGCCCTACTATAGAACTTAGCAAAATATTAAGACTTCAAAAAAGAAGGAGGTTTATAATTCGTTTGTGTTTTTATAACTTCTTTGTTGATAAACCGATTGTGATGATTCTTTTTGCATTGAGTTCAATATAGTTACGAGGTGGGTCCATTTTTATTTAATAGGAATTGGACCTTGGACTTTAAAGAAATTGAAAAGACTATAAAGAATGTGTAAAATCAGTTACTATGAAAATTATATTAATCCTGTATGTACCTAACTGTATAATAATATAATATAGGTATATAAATATACATAATTCATTCCTCATCACTTAAAATTAAAAAACTTTAAAAAAAGAGAAAGTGTGACTTATCATAAAATAAATATTTGAAATCGATGAAAAGTAACCTTCTGCACCAATCAGCACAACAGTCAAACGCTGTTTTTTAGATATTATTACGCTATATAACAATCTTTGGCAGGGTCGGTAGAGAAGGTTTAAATCAGAAATATCTACCGATAAATACGGTTAAAAATACGGTACCCGGAAAAAATTACGGTTCTTGCGACATAGCTGGTATTTATTCATATTAAAATGGCTAAACGAATTTAATTAAAACTTTATATGAAGGTGTCTTACATCGTAAAATATAACAGAACACTTTTTATCTCGAAAAATATCACGACTTCTGCGAAATTTTTATTATTTCTTCATACAACTAATACGGGTGAACGGATTAAAAATGCAACTTAATATGAAAGAAACTACACAGATATGCAATGCGAAAGTGGAAGGACGTAGATATTGGGGAAGACCTAGACTACCTTACCATGAACAAATTGACCGTATCTTATTCTAAGGGCAAGTCAAGAGTCTCCGTAAACGGCGAGCGTGTATATAACGAACTATGAGAGTGGAGAAAGCCAGAAAAGTCTGTAAGGAAATAACCTGTTGAAACTCTGTACTCTCTGCCTATCCCGCAAGGGATCTGACGTGATGATATAGATAGATAGATGGTATTAAAGTATCCTAAGTTGTATAATAATATGAAATAGGTAACTTGTATGCACACATACCGATATTATCCGTCTAAGTGGTATATAAAATCACATCCACATGCATTTGGTGGGTTTTTACCGGGCTGCATGAAGGCCCAAAGATATTAATTATATTTTGGCGAAAGAAAAGCCTGGCAATCCTTCGATTTCCTTCTTCCTCTTCACAGGAGACTGGAAGCCTGGGGGCCTGTTGAAATTAGTCTACATCTCATTGTTAAGTTGACTTATAAATACCTACTTTTGCAAAACAAAGACAACTTGGTTTAAGCGATAAAACGTAGTCTGTTTAATTTACTTTGCCAAATAGTCGCAGGTACGATCCCCGCACAGTGCACGGGAATATTTATATGGGATTTGTGATTTTGAAATAAAGAAGATATTTTAAGCGCATACGAGTACAATAAACAAAATGTTTGTTTATCCATGTTAATATATAAAACGGCGGAACTGATTTTAAATAGACTATCTAAAGTTTTTTTTTTGTGTCGTGGGTGCGACAAACATGAAAATTCACATACACATATACCCAGACCGGAACAAATAATTGTGGATCACACAAAGATTTGTCGAACCCGCGACTATTAGACGCAGTGGGCAGAGCGGCTTAAGCTCTTAACCACTGCGCTAAATCGTCCGTCGATATTCATTTTGCTACAGCAGTTTTTGGTCGCAAACTGTAAAGCTGGGTATCCATTTGAGGCAGCTTCGGGCCGAGCGGCTGCCTCGACCCGAGGCAGATCTAGTGGAGACCGTGCCGCGAGTCGAGGCTTGCCGCGACTTGAACCAAACGAGGCGGCCGCGCAACGAGCCAAATCGTGTCGGTAAATGGCCATGCTAAAAGACGCCTCAGTGTGAGTTGTGCGTTCAGTGGAGACGGACGTACGTGTGCTCAGCACGCGGCAAAATGGATAATGAGAAATGTCTCGAATTAATTAAGTTATATGAAAACCACCGACATTTGTGGGATCCAACTTCACCGCATCATTATAATAAACAATTGAAAGAAGATTCTTGGAAAATAATAAGCAAGGAAATGAAACTACCCATTTCCGAAGTAAAAAAAAAATTACTTCGCTTTGTGGATCTTTTCGGAGGGAAAAATCTCGGCATAAAAAAGTCTCGTCACGGGATCAGGTAAAAATTCATTGGTTTTTGAAAATTAGTTGTATATTTCTTGTCATTTATTTTATACTCATTTTACTCACGTGTGTAGTGTACCTCTAAAAATGATTTTTATTCTAGGTCGTAATGAGGTGTATATATCGAAATGGTTCGCTTATGAGCACTTTTACTTCTTGGCTGACAAGTTATCTCCCCGTGAGACTCAAAACTCAATGTCTATCGACACATCGTCGCCTTCTGCAGCAAGAGACACAACAAATTCAGAACCATCGCCTTCTGTAAGTATCTGGGGTCAGTAAGCTTTGGGCTAAAGGCGGAAACATATTTACGTGTCGTGGCGTGTCGTGGTGCTTACTGTCGTGACGGTGAGTTTAATTTCTGAACAGAACCTCGCAGTGTTTAAACGTACATAATGTTTTCTTCTGATTCGGATAGTTAATATCTATGTTGCCATGTTATTTGTCCATTTGTAACGAAGTGTGTAGCCAAGTGTGACCGAATTGCTTTTGCGTCATTTGCAGACCTTCGAGGAATTGCACGTAAAGGCACAAAAGAAGTCGAATCTGGTTCATTCCTCCACGACCCTTGTACGAAATTTCCATCGATTTCAGAGTCCAAACTTCCTCATCATCATCATCATCTCAGCCTATACTTGTCCACTGCTGAACATAGGCCTCCCCAATCGCTTTCCAGCGTAACCGGTCCGATGCCACCTGCATCCAACGACTTCCTGCGATTTTCACAAGATCGTCGGTCCATCTGGCAGGTGGTCGTCCCACGCTGCGCTTGCCAATACGTGGTCTCCACTCTAGAATCTTTCTGCCCCAACGCCCGTCCGATCTTCGCGCTATGTGGCCCGCCCATTGCCACTTCAGCTTGCTAATCTTAAGGGCTATGTCGGTGACCTTGGTTCTTCTACGAATCTCCTCATTCCTGATTCGATCACGTAGAGAAACGCCGAGCATAGCTCTCTCCATAGCTCGCTGAGCAACTCTGAGCTTTTTTATGAGACCTATAGTAAGAGACCACGTCTCTGATCCATATATCATCACTGGTAACACACATTGACTAAAAACTTTAGTCTTTAGGCACTGAGGTATTTTGGATGAGAAGATGTTGCGCAGTTTCCCGAACGCTGCCCAGCCGAGTTGGATTCGTCGATTGACCTCTCTCTCAAAGTTGGACCTACCTAACCGGACTACCTGTCCCAGGTAAATGTATTCGTCGACAACTTCAAGAGTAGAGTTCCCAACGGTGAGTGCGGTGGGTACGACATGGACGTTACACATTACTTTCGTTTTGTCCATGTTCATTTTAAGACCCACTTGTTGAGATACTCTGTTGAGGTCGCCGAGCATTCGTCCTAGATCTTCCAGCGACTCCGCCATGACCACAATGTCGTCGGCAAATCGAAGGTGAGTGATGTATTCGCCATTGATGTTGATGCCAAATCCTCGCCATTCCAAGAGTTTGAAGGCGTCCTCTATGGTGGTCGTAAACAGTTTCGGAGAAATGACGTCTCCCTGTCTTACTCCTCTTTTTATGGAGATCGCCTTCGTGCACTGCCCTTGTACTCGGACTAACATGGTGGCGTTATTATACAAGCACTTCAACACTTCGATGTACCGATAGTCAATGCGGCATCGCTGGAGAGATCTAAGAACCGCCCAAGTCTCGATCGAATCGAAGGCTTTCTCATAGTCCACAAACGCCAAGCATAGTGGCAGATTATACTCCTCGGTCTTCTGTATAATCTGCCGCAGCGTATGTATGTGGTCTATGGTACTAAAGCCTTTCCGGAAACCGGCTTGTTCGGGAGGCTGGAAATCATCAAGCCTGCGTTCGAGACGATTCGTGATGACTCTCGAAAACAACTTGTAAACATGGCTCAGCAGTGTGATGGGCCTATAGTTCTTTAATAAAGTGTTATCACCTTTCTTGAAAAAGAGTACCACCACACCCCTGTTCCATGCTTCCGGCGTTTTTCCTTCGAGCAAGATGGAATTAAACAGCCTCTGAAGGACTTTAAGTACCGGCGATCCGCCCGCTTTCAGAAGCTCTGCGGTAATTCCATCTTCACCCGGCGCTTTGTTGTTTTTAAGTTGTTTGAGAGCCATCCTAATCTCGTACAGGCTGATGTCCGGGATATCTTCAGAGTAGTGTCGGGTTAGCTTGGCTCTTGGGTCTTTTACCAAGTCAACAACAGGTTCAGCTACTGAGGTATACAACTGCCCATAGAACCTCTCTATCTCCCTGAGCACCTCTGACCTATTCGACGTTACGTTTCCGTCCTCCGTCTTCAGCTTCGTCAACTGGCTTTGCCCAATAGACGCGTCTCTTGCGAACACTTTGGAGCCCTTGTTCTGCTCTATGGTCTCCTCAATACGTCTTGTATTGAAGGACCGTAAATCGTGTCGCAAGGACTTCAATATCTGTCTATTGAGCTGCCTATAGGACTTAGCATCATCGGAGGTTTGGAGTGTCATGGTACGTCGCTCAGCCATAAGGTGTCGGGTGTAGTCAGATAGCTTTTGAGGCCTATTTTTACGGTGGGGCTTAAAATGCTTAGACCCGACCGCATGGACAGTCTCTACCAACCTATTGTTGATTTCGTCCACTGATGCGCTGCTGTCTAGCAATTCGAAGCGGTTTGACAATTCGAGTTGAAAGTTCTCGGGGTTTTGGATATGTGTATTAGAAGGTCGGAGCGTAGACTTCATCAGACGCGATCTTTCCATTTTGACATTAATATTTAATGTGCCTCTGACCATTCGGTGATCACTGCCGGTTTTTACCCTGTGAATCACGGAGACATCATTAAATATTTGTCGCTTGGTGCTCATGATGAAGTCTATCTCATTTTTTGTGAAACCATCAGGGCTCATCCAGGTCCATTTCCTATGAGACGGCTTCTGGAAGAAAGAGTTCATCATAAAGAGTCCCTCCTTCTCCAGAAATTCGGCCAGCCTCTGACCCCTGGGGTTGCGCTGCCCATATCCAAATTGCCCCACTCTCAACTCATCATCGCCCCGTTTGCCCAGTCGCGCATTGAAGTCACCCATAACTACTGTAAAGTGTGCTTTGGAAGTATGTATGGCTCTACTAATGTCCTCATACATAACTTCGACCTCATCATCTGAGTATGCCGAGGTCGGTGCGTAGACCTGTATGACCTTCAGCGAATATCTTTTGGATATTCTGAGTATCAGGTACGCTACCCTGCTCGACACACTAGTGATGGACACAACGTTGTTTATGAGTGACTTGTGGACGATAAATCCGACACCACCTTGGGACTGCTGTTCGCCCTCCCGGTAGTAAAACAAGTTGCCGGATTTTAAGGTTATCGTGTCCTCGCCCTCTCTTCGGACCTCCGATAAACCAACAATACTCCACCGCAACTTGTTTAATTCTTCTTCCAGCTCAACTAGCTTCTCATCTGTCCTCAATGTGCGTGCGTTGTATGTCACCAGGGCCAATTTTCCGTTTTGGTGGTAGCCGAATCTCTGCCGGAGATTCTTAGCACCCCTTGTCCTGTCGTTACCATGGCTGCTACCGTGGCCAGGACGAACAGGACCGCCGGGGACTAGGGGCCTGGTTTTCTTGCTTTCTTCTATTTTAATAAATTGGGGGTGTTTGCCATACTCGCCACGCTTGGCAGGCGGGTTGGCGAGCGCAGTTTTTGGTTGTAGAAGTGTTAAGGGAACGCTGCTGCCCATTCCCTAGTTTTCCCTTAGTCGCCTTGTACGACACCCGATGGGATGAGATGGGTTGGTCCTATTCTAAGCCGGGAACCACGCGGTTAAAACCAAACTTCCTGGTGGTGTATAAATATTTGCCCTTGTTTTTCGTAAAAAGTTATGCAAGTAGCCAGTACCACTTTCGTAGCAATTTCTGGTTCCAATAACATTGGTTTTCTTAACACTCTAAATACAGAACTCATGATGCCAAAAGCATTTTCTACTACCCTTCGTGCTCTAGATAGACGGTAATTGAATATTCTTTCCGGAGAACCATTGTCTGGGGTTCCTTCAAACGGTTTCATAGTATAATTGTTTAAAGCAAATGCCTTGTCAGCTAATATAACATAGGGCACTTTAATCAAATATGGTGTATGTAATATACAGGGTGCTGGTAACTTTAATTCATTATTTTCCAATGATTTGTACAATGCACTGTTTTTAAAGACTCCACCATCGGATATGCGTCCTTGACATCCAACGTCTACATACATAAAATTATAATTAGCATCCACCAAGCCAAGCAATACGATGCTGGGACAATTTTTATAATTTATGTATTCTCCGTGACTATTAATTGGTGATTGAAGAATAATATGTTTGTCATCGAGGGCCCCCACACAATGAGGAAAATGCCACTGGTTTTCGAAATCTTGTGCTACTTTTAACCATTCTTCTTCTGATGATGGTATCTGAAAATTATGTCACATATTTTACTATTAGGCTATCGTACTGCTAAAACATTATTTGATGATTTTATTTATTTTAATTTATAGAATAAAGAATTATTCGAAGAAAATGAATCGATGCGTGAAACTTCTTCTTCCGAGCGATCATCTTTGCCCCGCGATGATCAACAACAGACGCAGCCCGAAACTTCAAGATCAAATAAAAGAAAAATGACTGATGCTTGTGAAGATAATATAGATCTAGATAAAGCTATGGAAGTGTTAAATTATACAGATGATAGTTATGATACGTTTGGTAAACATATTACTGCAGAACTTAGGAAATATGATCCAATATATTTAGCACACGTTAAAAAAGCTATAATGGATATCTTATTTCAAGCTGATACCGGAATATTACCAGGTACACGACAACAAGGATACTACACGCAACAATACGGCCAAACTTCTGCGAACGTACAAAATTCCCTACAATATGGGCAAACTTCTGTGAACTCACAAGATTCTACTAGAAATACTGAACAATTTACTACTCTGTCATTATTGTAACTTTGTACTTTACAAAAATTTTGATTAATAAAGCATTTTTAACATACCTGAACATATTCTTTGAGCACTTTTACCAAGGCATCACATGTTTCGCGAACAATTTTTGAAATAGATTGCTTTGACACTCTAAAAAGGTATTGCAAACTAACAAACGAATCACCACTTGCTAAAAACCTCAGGGTAATGGCCAGTCGTTCTTTTGTTGTGATTGCATTGCGAAACGATGTATTTTTTTTTCCAATTATTGGTTCAAGCTTGATACATAGATCTTCAAAGGTTTCAGAGTTCATTCTGGTAAAATTTTTAATAGTTTCTTCTACGCCTTCAAAGGTCATATCTGACAACAATTGTTTTGCATGAACATTTCGCTGACGATATATTTCCTTAATCCACCATCGATGTATCCGTTTCCTATGTTGCTTCCTTTTGTAGTGACTAATTACTACTAATGCTGCAGCGACTTTACGTGCGTCAACCATGGTGGTTAATGAGGAATTGAGAAAATCGTGGCTCGGGTTGAGGCTTGCCGCTCGATACGATATTATGTGTGCTCAACTGGAGACGCATGTACTTTCCGCAGCCCGCGGCACGCTCAGGATGAGGCAGCTCGCCACGAGGCTGCGCAAATGGATACCCAGCTTTACATTTTAATTCGTTCTCACGTTGGCTATAGTTGGCTAAAACTAATTCTAAATAAGACTATCAAACTTAATCTTGTAAATTTATAACTATGTGAGAAAAAGGCGCTATCGATTACCGGTAGATAATATGGGTACTGAACAATATTTCAACGAAAAGTCATATAAATCAGAAGGCACTATCGATCGCGGGATGAATAATAAACACAAAATGCTTGCAACTCGGCTAGGCCTACTGCAAATTATTCAAAGCATAATAAAAGGCTCCAAAAATACTTTTGTTTTAATAAACTGAATCGCAAAGCTTTCAACAATGCTGTTAATTAATTTAAAATTTCATTAACTTTGCGAATGCACCGTGATTCAGTTGCAACGCTTTTGTAATCCCACTCCGTATGATGCACTTGTGCTGAAAACTAATTAGATTAATTTTAAACATAAATAATGGTGCAGCGTTGGGATAAAATTTGTTCTGTTTGAGTTAGAAAGCCAGATGTAGTTAAAAGCACATTATAACATATACGAATAAATCTCTAAAGGGTTTCCCGAAATTAGTAAACGAAGACATAATTATTATTCTGACGTTTTCAATTAAACTTACCTATGATAGGTAAGTTTAATTGAAAACGTCTATAATCATGCCTGGTAGCAAAATGGTGGTAAAATTTTAGGGTAAACAAATCTAGAACATAAATTTGAACATTTTTTTAGAATTTACATTTGCTGAAAAAACAACCTATACTCTTCTATTTCTAGTAGTCTCTGTCATACCGAGGTGAGAAATAATAAATCGTATAAAATCAGTGCCGATTGTATGAAGTGGGTTGTTGCCACCCGCTGTTGAAAATTATCAATCCTTCTATAAAACTTCTAACTTGGCCGAAAGACTATAAAATGAAGTGATACCAAGGTCAATAACTTGAAGTAGCTTCTGTAGTAAGAAAACGCTCAAATATGCAATGCCACATACAGTCACCTATCTCAACTGACCGAGCCGAAAGCTGCTCAATTTCTCGTTATAATAAAACACATCGCGGCTATGCAGTACTGTGATCGTCCAACTACTTGTCAGTTAGATCCCATGTAACAAGGGACAAGTATAGTACCATTATACCGGCCACAGTGACTGACTCCAGACTGATACTGGAAAAATAAATTTGTACGACCTCGGATTCAAAGCTTGTTGCTGAGCTACAACAAGGCAGACAAAGTTTGTATTCGGTGCAAAGCTAGTATAATTATAAACCTCCTTAGGGAGGCAACGACGTGAAGGTCATTTTTTTTTTGGAACTGTAATATTGATGATCGATTCGAGAGCAGAATAAATTATTTGAATATTAAACTAAAGCTATATGCTAAACTTAAAGATTACAAAGGTTTGAATTTTTCTGGGACATCCTGAATATGAAAGCTGAGATGAAAAAGGTTGGAAATAGACTTCAACTTCTTCAACCGAAAGACTTTCCTAGCAGAATATAGGAATATCCCCAAGGAATGGCACGACGACAGGTTTTGTGCTGCATATGCATATAAGATTAGGACAATAGAAAAATACTCTATCATCATCATCGTCTCAGCCTATACCCGTCACTTCGTTCCCTCTAATATGGTCGAGGGAGGTGATGGCTGCTCAAGTATTCATTCTCGTGAACGGGTGTTGCTTGTGGAGAGTGATCCACCCAGAATCCTCCAGCTTTTTATAACAGGTATTTAAAAGTATTTTTATGAGTCTTTATCGTAACTCAATCACACTGGAGCTGAATCGCATAAATGATTTTGTATGACAATAAACTGTATGTATCTATACAGAAAATGACGAAAAATAAGTGAATGAAAGCAAAAAATACAATCCCGCTGAGTTTCTCGGCGGATCTTTTCAGTGAAGGCCGCGTTCCGAACCGGTGGAAGATTAGTAAGTTAAAAAAAATAAAATAAAACAATTGGTAAATACTGCCGCAGGGTTTATGCAAAATAAACAATTTTAGTTTGAGTCCACTGCTGAAAATATGCCTCCGCAATTGCTCTCCAGCGCAACCGGTCCGAAAATACTTATCTTTGACTAATTGTGCCATATAGCCCTGCCCGTCTGCGTTGTAGACTACTGGTTAAAATTGAAGATTACAATGGCTCCCGGTCTTCAAAGACCAGACAGAACGACATTTTTAAACGTAAATTAATTTTAATCTTATTTCATTACCCCTAACATTAGTATTTTGTTGGTTGGATCACAAACATACCCACATACAAAGTATGAAATAGCCGACCATAACGCTTTCGCTGCTAGTCCCTTATCGAAAAGTAAATTTTAAACCTATGTTTCTTAAGCGGGAATAGCAGAGGTGTATTATACACTGACATGATATTACGTATCAATGTTGTAAGGAGCAATTTTATTACCATTATAACCGACACAATTTTAGAGAATGTCTTTCCATTCCAATCAACTGACCAACGAGGTATGCAGAATAGAAATCAATACAGCAACTGCTACTAATAATGCTTCTAAAGACAACCTTCAACAAAATTTTGTCTGATCTAGTATTCGAATCTAAGGCTTCGTTATTTCCAGAAGTACTTTGCATCACAAGACCAAGGAAATAGGTACTGACGGTAGTTCTGGGTCGAGTTCTGAAAAATTATTTCCTTCGCTTTCGATTTCTTGCGAGTGAATGTGTTAGGGATATTTTTGCCAGAATTAAAACAACCGGACTATGTTCAACATTCAATTTATTCGACGTTTATAATATCGGAATTTTCATTATAACTTATTTTTAGCTTGTTATTTTTTTTACTATTTTATGTTTTTACACCACCGTCACGCCTATATTCCCCAGAGGGGATGTCAGAGGTGTACTGAGTACACCCACATTTCGCCGACGATGTTAGGTTCCATGTAATAGGGGGCGAGCCTATTGCAATATACCGGGCACAATTCCAGACTCCGGACTCATACTGGGAATTTTTCGTTAGAAAAACTACATTTGTCCGACCTAGGATTTGAACCCAGGACCTCGTGATCACAAAGCGATGCGCTTTGCCACCAGACCAATGAGGCAGTCAGTATGTTTTTACACTCGTCGTTTACACCTATGAGCGGCATATCCTCGATACAAAGTTGTTTCTATTTATTTATAAGCATAAAAGAAGCGCTGGCATCTACAAATATACATTTTTATATATTTTATATACAAAATATTATTTTAAATGATTTATAATACTTACAGATACGTCAAAGATCGCTCGGTCTAGACCACTCGCGGTATATAGTAGGTATACCAGACCTATAATAGTCTGAGCGTATGCGTTAAGGCCACGGTTCAGACCACTTTAGGCTAACGGCCATGAGTGTGACCCCTTTGATGGTTGAGAATTTGACGCAACGGAGTATACCTGATTATGAGATAACATAATTAATCTTATGATTTAAAGGGTGTTTAAAAGTCCAGAAATACCTCATCCAAAATACCTCAGTGCCTAAAGACTAAAGTTTTTAGTCAATGTGTGTTACCAGTGATGACATATGGATCAGAGACGTGGTCTCTTACAATAGGTCTCATAAAAAAGCTCAAAGTTGCTCAGCGAGCTATGGAAAGAGCTATGCTCGGCGTTTCTCTACGTGATCGAATCAGGAATGAGGAGATTCGTAGAAGAACCAAGGTCACCGACATAGCCTTCAGGATTAGCATGCTGAAGTGGCAATGGGCTGGCCACATAGCGCGAAGATCGGACGGGCGTTGGGGCAGAAAGATTCTAGAGTGGAGACCACGTATTGGCAAGCGCAGCGTAGGACGACCGCCTGCCAGATGGACCGACGATCTTGTGAAAATCGCAGGAAATCGTTGGATGCAGGTGGCATCGGACCGGTTACGCTGGAAAGCGATTGGGGAGGCCTATGTTCAGCAGTGGACAAGTATAGGCTGAAATGATGAAAAGTCCAGAAACATCCCTATCCGTTCCCCATTATCTTGCAGGCCCTTATTTGCTATGATCAAATGACTTCGTAAAATGAGTGTGTAATGATATTCTATATGGTACCGGAGTACCATTAAACGATCATATTAAAAAGCTACTGCTGAGACGTTTGATTGTTCATACCGGATAATGGTTTAGACCAACAAGATGGCCGCGTTTATGGTGGTTGACCTACAGTGGTCTGAACGGCGATTATCTCAATGTATCGAACAGTCAGGCAGGGCACTTCATATGCCCTAAGTATTATCGGAATCTCCTTCAACCCATGGCATCATAGTAGGTTCAGTACAAGCGTTGCTAAATTTGGGATAAAGCAATTCATGTGTGTTCAGGCTTTTCCTTTTATTCATTAATTGGGACACGATTATAATTTCATGCTTACGCATGAAATTATAATTTACCTTATTTTTACCATGTTGATCTGCCGATACACGTCTCTATGCTTTCAAAAAAATACGCAAATCGATCATATTTTGAAAATCATATATACCTACTTAGGCGAACCAGGGTTAGCATTGCCTATTACTAACTCGATGTTAATTTGAAGGCAATTTAACGCTTTAATGTCGAGTTATTCAATAAATTTACGTTAGTTACGCTAGTCCTGATTCGTGCAAGTGAGCCTTGCTAAACATATTATCAAAATAATGATAGCCTAAACCTATTTTCAAAAGAACATTTTGATGTATAGGCCATTATTCTGCTCAACGCCTACATCATCTTGTCAAAGAATACACATAAGAGATAGCTACAATTTTCGTTAAAATTTTATTATGTGGCTGCAAAATGAACTGTAAACCTAAATTTTATGGCTCTACATGTAACTAACATAAGCAAACTTTATTGTACACTTCAAGTCTTCATAAAAAAACAAATGTATACAGAAATCAAGACACACTGGTTTTTGTCTGTCCCTCGTTCAACAAAAGTGGTAGACGCAAATATCAAAATCCGTCGACAGCTGGCAAACATTAGGGACCTCGTTAGCTTTGTTTTTTTTTAGGGGGAGGGTACACATTCTACTTTCTTGCGAGAAAAATTGTTTGTGCAAGTAAGCATGTAAGGGTAACGGTACAGTTAACACATGCAAACAATCAAGCTTCATAGTACCAGCTGTCTGAATAGAATCATAGCACACAGACGCGTGCTCTATATACGCGCTAGTAATACATTCTATGTAAAATTATTGTGTGATGGTATTCTACATACAACTGGAGTACCATTAAACGATCATTTCATGAAGTTAGTAAAGTGCGCATTTGGTGCGTGATTCTTATTCGGACTGTAGTATAGTAGTTTAAGGACCTATATATATATACCTTTGTAACCCATATTATTCACTTACAATAAACCTATAGGTGTCAGGCAGCGACCGCGGAGTGCAAATTCCATTGCCCTAGAAAGACTATTGGTTACATTTCTTTTCATTGCGACCTTATGTGGTAAATAATAATAAGAAAAAAATATAAAATATGAAACTTACGTAATCAAGAAGGTTCAAGACCAAAAGGCAGAAGACAGGGGGGCAGAAGTTTTATATGTGTTAAAGTAAAATGTCTATTTACACATGTTAAATGTGGTAACGATATTCTTGGGTAAATAATTTGCAAAAACGTTAATTTGCAAAAGCGAGTAAGTAAAACTGCAGATATATGTGATTAATTACTTTTCGCATGTTTTCAGACAAGTTACCTAGGTACTATCCGTATGCAATTGCTGCTATGTAGACTTCGCGCACGATACTGTAAATATATTTTGCGCAACATTTTGTACGAACTATTTGTGTTTGCAAACCAATACATATGGTCCAGACTTTAAGCTTTCGACGTCGGTATTGGTAACTACAGGACAAGGGTGCTAAGAATCTCCGGCAGAGATTCGGCTACCATCAACAACGACAAAAATTGGCCCTGGTGACATACAACGCATGCACGTTGAGGACAGATGAGAAGCTAGTTGAGCTGGAAGAAGAGATAAACAAGTTGCACTGTTTTAAGTTTATCGGAGGTCCGAAGAGACCCACGATAACCTAAAAATCCGGCAACTTGTTTTACTACCGGGAGGGCGAACAGCAGTCATAAACAACGTTGTGTCCATCACTAGGGTGTCAAACAGAGTAGCGTACCCGATACTCAGAATATCCAAAATATATTCGGCATACTCAGATGATGAGGTCGAAGTTATGTATGAGGACATTACTAGAGCCATACATACTTCCAAAGCACACTTTACAGTAGTTATGGGTGACTTTAATGCGCGGCTGGGCAAACGGGGCGATGATGAGTTGAGAGTGGGGCAATTTGGATATGGGCAGTGCAACCACAGGGGTCAGTGGCTGGAGACAGAGGGACTCTTTATGATAAACTCTTTCTTCGAGAAGCCGCCTCATAGGAAATGGACCTGGATGAGCCCTGATGGTTCCAGAAAAAATGAGATAGACTTCATCATAAGCACCAAGCGACAAATATTTTATGATATCTCCGTGATTCACAGAATAAAAATCGGCAGCGCTCACCGAATGGTCAGAGGCACATTATATATTAATGTCAAAATGGAAAGATCGCGTCTGATGAAGTCTACACTCCGACCTTCTTATGCATATATCCAAAACCCCGAAAACTTTCAGCTCGAATTACCAAACCACTTTGAATTGCCATACACTAGCGCATCAGTGGACACACACACTTAACCCACAAATCAACAACAGGCTGGTAGAGACTGTCCATACCGTCGGGCCCAAGTATTTTAGTCTCCACCGTAAAAATAGGCCTCAAAAACTATCTGACTACACCCGGAACCTCATAGCTGAGCGACGTTCTATGACGCTCCAAACCTCCAATCCTATAGGTAGCTCAATGGACAGATATTGAAGTCCTTGCGACGCGATTTACGGTCCTTCAATACAAGGCGTATTGAGGAGACCATAGAGCAGAAGAAGGGCTTCAAAGTATTCGCAAGAGACGCGTCTATTGGGCAAAGCCAGTCGACGAAGCTGAAGACGGAGGACGGAAACGTAACGTTGATTAGGTCAGAGGTATTCAGGGAGATAGAGAGGTTCTATGGGCAATTATATACCTCAGTAGCTGAACCTGTCTTTGACTTGGTAAAAGACCCAAGAGCCAAGCTAACCCGACACTACACTAAAGATATCCCGGACATCAGCCTGTACAAGATTAGGATGGCTCTCAAACAACTCAAAAACAACAAAGCGCCTGGTGAAGATGAAATTACGCAGAGCATCTGAAAGCGGGCGGATTGCCGGTACTTAAAGTCCTTCAGAGGCTGTTTAATTCCGTCTTGCTCGAAGGGAAAAAACCGGAAGCATGGAAAAGCGGTGTGGTGGTGCTGTTTTCCAAAAAAAGTTGTAACGCCTTATTAAAGAACTATAGGCCCATCACACTGCTGAGCCATGTTTATAAGTTGTTTTCGAGAGTCATCACAAATCGTCTCGAACGCAGGCTTGATGACTTCCAGCCTCTCGAACAAGCCGGTTTCCGTAAAGGCTTTAGTACCAAAGACCACATACATACGCTGCGGCAGATTATACAGAAGACTGAGGAGTATAATCGGCCACTATGCTTGGCGTTTATGGACTATGAGAAAGCCTTCGATTCGATTGAGACTTGGGCGGTTCTTAGATCTCTCCAGCAATGCCGCATTGACTATCGGTACATCGAAGTGTTAAAGTGCTTGTATAATATGTGCACAAAGGAGATCCCCATAAAAAAAAAGTAAGACAGGGAGACGTCATTTCTCCGAAACTGTTTACGGCCACCTTGGAGAACGCCTTCAATCTCTTGGAATTGCAAGGACTTAGCATCGACATCAATGGCGAATACATCACTCACCTGAGATTTACCGACGACATTGTGGTCATGGCGGAATCGCTGGAATATCTAGGACGAAACGACCTCAACAGAGTATCCTAACAAGTGGGTCTTGAAATGAAGATGGACAAAACGAAAATAATGTTTAATATCCATGTCGTACCCACCGCACTCACCGTCGGGAACTCTACTCTTGAAGTTGTCGACGAATACATTTACCTGGGACAGGCAGTCCGGTTAGATAGGTCCACCTTTGAGAAAGAGGTCAATCGATGAATCCAACTCGGCTGGGCAGCGTTAGGGAATCTGCGCAATCTCCTCACCATCAAAATCTTCTCATCAAAAATACCTCAGTGCCTCAAGACTAAAGTCTTTAGTCAATGTGACAGTTAAGCCAGTGATGACATATGGATCAGAGACGTAGTCTCTTACAATAGGTCTCATAAAAAGCTCAGAGTTGCTCAGCGAGCTATGGATCGAATCAGGAATGAGGAGATTCGTAGAAGAACCAAAGTCACCGACACAGCTCATAGGATTAGCAAGCTGAAGTGGCAATGGGCGGGCCACATAGTGTGAAGATCGGACGGGCGTTGGGGCAGAAAGGTTCTAGAGTGGAGACTACGTATTGGCAAGCGCAGCGTAGGACGACCGCCTGTCAGATGGACCGACGATCTTGTGAAAATCACAGGAAGTCGTTGGATGCAGGTGGCATCGAACCGTTTACGTTGGAAATCGATTGGGGAGGCCTCGGAAGGAGGGAGGTTCAGCAGTGGACAAGTATAGGCTGAGATGATGTTAATTGGATACAGATTTGTATAGTAATCACATTATAACGACGGGGGAAAATTACGATGATTGTGTCATTGGACACAAAAATTAGAAATTGGAATTATTAAAGACCTGTACTTTGCATTGCATATCGAATAGATATTTTTGTTTTCACATTTGCTTCAATTTATTCAAAAAATAACCTTAAATCAGTCTTGCATTATAAGGATTTCAAAAAACAGACGACAGTGTAGTGATGTCCTAGTTCGTGTAAGCTTGCATCAGTGTCACTCTCAGCGCCTCCTAAGAGGAGCGTGGACTCGCAGGGTTGGGACTGGCGCGGATGGTCACGCTCCAAAGTTTGGAGGTATAAAATAAAATATCGAAAATAAACAGAAGTATAGATAACGTCATAATTCGTGTAAGCTTGCGTCAGTGTCGCTCTCGGCCCCTCCTAAGAGGAGCGTGGACTCGCAAGGCTGGGACTGGCGCGGATGGTCAGGCTCCGAAATCTGGGGTGGAAGTAGTCACAGTTCAATGGGCGCTGATCCTTTCCACGTGACGCCGGCACGGAGGAGGTGGTACAGCCGGAGGATGCACCATATGCAGAGGCACTGCGGAGAAGGAATTGTAGTTAGCATCAAAATTGTTCTTACGTTCTGAAAAAGGCTCTTTACGGTCGTTACCCATGAAAAAGTTAGGGAGATGTGCATTTAACACTTTCACTGAGATAACTTTGGTTCTAATGGTTTCGGTTAATTATTTTACATGTCTTTCAAAATCTTGTAAAGGTATGTATTTTTTCTAACAATGATCCTTCACCAAACCTAATTGATTGACATTAAGAACATAAAGTATCATTCAGGCACATCACTGACTACAAGTTCTAGATTAAGCATCTCCAGGCACTCTGCACACCTAGTTAAAGCACTGCGTTTCCGTGAAACAATCACAAATATAGTACCCACCATATATCCGCTATAAATGGAGCCGAATGGATACATTTGGCTCCATTTATGTATCCTAGTGTACTTTTTCCTCCACTTGAATCCATCGTGCGAATCATTGAAATAATGGAATTTGAAACACTCAAAAGTGCACCTAGATAGATTTTTTTTAAAAAACGGTGTTTTTACAAACATAGAAATTCAGATACACAAATATCCAGACCGGAACAAATAATTGTGGATCACACAAAGATTTGTCCCGTGCGGGAATTGAACCCGCGACTACTAGACACAGTGGACGGAGCGGCTTTAGCTCTTAACCACTGCGCTAAATCATCCGTCAGATTGGTGGATCCTAGTAGTTGTCTATTGAGTGATGCGAATCCAATGTTGAATCAGCTGCATCTCTTGATTACAAGGTAACCGTTACATCGTTTCCGTTCCAGGTTCCGTTCTAAGTAACCGTTCCAGTATCATCGTTTTTCATAAAATCGTATAATTTTAGGGGCAGTTCCACAGTATGTTAAAATACCAATATTCATTTCCAACTTGTTTAACAACTTCCATTAATGTGTACTCTGAGCCTTACAAAAACATTTCGAACAGCCCATTAATGTCCAACTGTCACCTAAATTCCTCTATTATTAAAGTTGTTAACTTAAATGGACTAATAGAACATAATGGTTGGACAGTCGGACATCTGATATGAAACACAAAAGATCACCGGAAACAATGTTGTCCTGACTACATACGGAATGTTTTAATGATTGTAAGCTTTATTTTGGTACGTTAAAGTAGAAATTTGTATTAACTGAGTGTCAAGTCAACTTTACGATATACTAGTTCAAATTTGGGTGTGTTTACAGAGATGAAAGTCAAAGGAATGGCTTTTATATCTTAGAGTTTATTTCTAGCTAATCATCGCGTTGTATTCATGAGGGCAAAGGTTCAAATCACAGCTTGTATCTATGTTTTATAAAACATATTTACGATTGTCACTTGCTAACGGTGATGGGAAACAACATAAGGTAACCTTGATGTGCAAGAAAATGTATTAACTGAAATACGTTTGAAATGATGTATCGTAAGGATCCGTTTATAGGTAAACGCTAGTCCAGTATGAAAAATCTTATACTCGTAATTGTATGATTTTGACAGCCAGTAGTAGAGACGTTCTTAAAATTTTAAAGATGACATTAATCGGGATATAGTATCAGCCTATACTGTCCACTGCTAAACAAAGAGACATTAGGTCACACACCCCCACGCGGACCCAGTGCGGATTGGTGGCGGCTCGATATCGAGCCTCCTTTAGAGTTTCCAACTTGACTTAACTACGAACACATTAAGTGGTAACCGAGACCAATGGCTTAACGTGCCTTCGGAAGCACGGAGACGCTCGAATATGAAAATGCCACAAACGGTCACCCATCACAGGCCGACCGAATGTAACGCTGCTTAAGCCTGGTAATCGGTAAGAACACCGCGGTCACACAACACTACGAGCGCTGCCTTAATCGGTAATCAATCATAAAATAATTACACAAAACACAATAACGACAAATTCTGTATAGAAATTATGATCTCAGTATTGATAATGTCGCTTTATTTAATGAACAGTTACAGATGAGCTTTCTGCAATTAAATGTTTATAGCTATGATTTGATTTAATTGAATTTTAGTATAAGGGGAAATGGTCGCTGTAAACTACATGTTGAAACACGTGCATAACTAAAAACTATGTCAAACTTAAAGCGGGCAGAGTCGCCAAGAAAATAAAAAAGTTTTAAAATTTTCTTTAAAAATATTTTCAATTTACAATCAAAACAAGACTGCCAAAAGTCAGGTGAAAAGCGCAACACAGGTCTAAAGTACTTTACCAGTGGAAAAATGTTGCGCAAACAATACAAAAGCTGTGTTATTTGGGGGTCATGTCGCTCGTTGTTGACTTGTCGTGTCGACTGACAAAAAAGGGCGGAAAAACCTTAGATATGGCGTAAGCTCAAAATTATTGTACAGGCCGCAACAAAAGTTGATCTTACGAGTTTAGAAACTAAAATTGTTCGGGCGTGTTTTAATCTCGCGGACGTTCAATTTGTGGTGTTTAATCTTTACAATTTTGCCTTTGTAACAATTGTGGCTTTGTACTTGATTTGTACATTACAAAGGCCGTCGTCTAGCGATATTTTTTGTGAATGAGTGGATAATGTAGACACCAGACATTAATTTCAACCATGCGTAAGTAAATTTATATGTATACTTGAGCTTATGCATTTTATATTTACAAGGAAATTCCTAAGAGACGAACTATGAGAGTAGAGGAAGTCGGAGAGGTGTGTAAGGAAAGAACCTGTTGGAACTCTCTGCCTACCCTGAAAGGGATATGGCGTGATGATATAGATAGATAGAGAAATTCCTAAATATCTAGGTATTTACACCAAAATATAGGTACTTATAAGACCCCTCCCTTCCGTTTGATATATCATTCCTGTAGAGAAGAAAAGCAAAAAACTCCGCGTTTACTTTAAACTTTGACTGCCTCGTTGGTCTAGTGGGTAACTGCATGGCTTTGTGATCACGAGGTCCTGGGTTCAAACCCTAGGTCGGACGAATGTAGTTCTTCTAACGAAAAACTTCCCAGTATGAGTCCGGAGTCGGGAATTGTGCCCGATATATGGCAATAGGCTCGCCCCCTATTACATAGGATCTAACATCGTTGGCGAAAAGTGGGTGAACTCAGTACACCTCTACCACCCCCGTTTGGGGAATATAGGCGTGATGGTGTTACTACAAACAAATGGGAGGTTTACATTCTTTTATACATTGTGATCCATGGAATATGGAAAAACAATGCGGAATAAGCTAGATAGGCTTAAGTAAAAATTAATCACAAACATTAGTATTTACACAGAGGATTTAAATATCTCCAAGATAATACAAATTACATTATTATTACAATAGGTTTATATTGAGTACGAATAAAAACACTGTAGCTCCAGTGCAGTGCCGACTGCGTTGTTAAACCACTCAGAGAAGACCTACAGAAAGCAACTGTAGTCAGTTGTATTACATGTCACATGTTAGTACATGTGACATGTAATACAGTTATGTAACCATTGCATAGTAACCGCCCGAATGGGCAGGATACACAATCTCAAATTCAAATTCTCTATTTTGCGAATATGGGTATATCAATATATTGTTAATTTGATACATTTGCCATATTCTGCCAAAACACATGCAAAAGGTTATACATAACATTGACATGCAGTTCAATTAAAAATATCTGAGTCCAATAGTATTATATTAAATTAAATCTGCCTGCTTAATTGATAATAATTTAAAAAATTATATAATAACTCACGTTCAAAAGTATCCTTGGTATTAGAAATGATATTTCAGCTTTGCATATTGAGTCGAATTGCTGCAACAAACAAAAAAGATAGTCATTCCTTTGTATTATTTTATTTAACGTTGAACACATTTGCATCT
Source organism: Phalera bucephala (assembly GCA_905147815.2). NCBI lineage: Eukaryota > Metazoa > Arthropoda > Insecta > Lepidoptera > Notodontidae > Phalera > Phalera bucephala. The sequence goes on from LR990615.1 coordinate 26,946,156, forward strand.
AACATGGTAGTGATCATCCCGCGAGGTCCCGTATTTATAGACTACAGAATGCCAACAGGCTTTTTCCTACAAACCTCTCTCGCTTGCTCAATGAACTATTAGAGTTCATTTCATGACATGTTCAACTCATAAGTTACAGAAACTCTTGCCATTCTAGGTAGAAAGAGAAACTTATTGTTACAATACGTAATTCACCATCCCCCATCAGGTAGCTCTTTGTTGCTTCATTTGCACGCGTTGTGTATTGATTCCTGTGTTGATTGCTCTTCAGATCATTTGAATAAGGACCATAGCACATTTGTGTATTTAGGTTCTTATTACTTTAATCACCTGGGTAATTTAGGCCACGTGATTGCTGTTTTATAATCATCCAGCAGGAAATACCTAGGTCGTAATTAAGCATTGGTGATCGTATCACGTTTCAGCGACTAACTGCGTTCGATCGCAGTATCAATAGAGCGTCTTAGCGACTGCATTTATGCTCTGTCACGTTTTGGCGTATTTTACGGCAAAATCCGGCATAAATCACATGCACACCATGGAGCGTTGGGACGCTCGTACATTTTTTTTTTTAAGGTTTTTTCCCTTGTTCCATTTATGTATTTTTTGATACAGATCGCCTTTAGAAACTCCAGTAATGCGGAACAATACTAAAGAGCATTTGGTTCGTAAATTGTACGTGTTGTTTTAGAAACTAGCCCTTGCTGGTGTTTGGGTGGATTTGAGGTTTAGGGTAATATTCAATAAATTTCTGCTTTCCTACTCATTGGGGCCCCTGCAGTTTGAAAGTCCGCCCCTAAATCGCTTTATCAACTAGACACCAGCGGTTCACGACCTTTGGGATGTGTGAAAGCTCTACAACGAACCTTTACAACTTCATAAAACATGTATAGTTTCAATAACAATTTTACTTGGCACGTCTAGTCCATGTGGATAATTACTTCGCTCTTGGGTGTTATAAACTAACTACTGGTAACAATGACCTTAATAATCTCGACCAGCTGTTATACGTAGTACGAGTATATTTCATGTAGTAAAAAATTAAATTGCTGAAAATTGAAGTTGATTTTCTTGTGGTGTGTGTGTAATAGTACTAAGCTGTTGGCGGTGGTGACTAGGTCAAAATGGCAATTACATGAACCATAGGGATTTAGAATTGGTTACCTAAATAGTAGTGTCCACCAAAAGTATACAGATACAAGTACACATATATATATATATTTGCTATATACTCTATCGACCACCATCATGCCTATATTCCCCAAGCGGAAGTGGTAGAGGTGTACTGAGTATACCCACGTTTCGCCGACGTTATGTTAGGTCCCATGTAATAGGGGGCGAGCCTATTGCCATATATCGGGCACAATTCCTGACTCTGGACTCATACTGGTGAGCTTTCGTTAGAAAAACTTTATTAGGCCGACCTAGGATTTGAACCCAGGACCTATACTCTATCGAAACTTCAGAAAATGGCTGCACTTTGCTCGTGTTATGCCAAGTCTATATATGATTTATTCTTCATTACTGTCTTGCGAAAATCTTTTTATATGTCCGAACCATAACTGGCAAACATGTATGAGCTGAAGTATACGATTGGAGGAAGCTAGAGAGGTCCATTATGAGGAATCTGGCGTGATGATATAAATATATAGAAGGAAAAGAATTGCCTTGTTAACGTGATCTCTAAGGATATTGGAGTACACCATAGCCATGGCTTCCAGCGCCATGAAGGTGATACAGCCGACCACCCACGGCACTAGAAAAGCGACGTTTTCCTGAAACATATAGATTCTATTTTCATTTGAACTTGAGAGCTTATACTAATATAATGAAATTATGTTTGTAGGATAATTCTACTTCTATTATAAATGTGAAAGTATGTGTGTTTAGATGTTTGTTACTTAATCACGCAACAACAGCTGAAAAAAGTTTATTACCTGGACATAATAGCATTTTAAGATATCCACGAACGAAAAGTTAGTATCGCACTTTTTACGCTATTCTAAAATATATTATTTAAAAATAAAACATTACTCAATTCAAGGAATTATTTCTATGATTTGGGTGCGTTTACATACATGAAATTTTCATATACAAATACCCAGACCGAAACAAACATTTATGTCACACAAAATATGTTCTGTGCAGGAATCGAACCCACGACAACTCGATTTACTAAGCGAAGCCCTTATTTTCTAACTACTACACCAAACCGTCGTAAGAAATAAAAACGATTATTGCGTGGTTAATTACAATATTTTAACACAATTGCGACATGAAAAAACCTTTTTGAATCTGAACAAAAAAATACTGTTTACACAGCATAAAATACAATAGCATTTTACAGTCACAATCTGTTATGCTCACAAACGAAAATGAAAAGGAATTTTCTTTGAAAAAAATATTTTTATGAATACAGAAATTTGTTCAACAGCCGCCGCTAGCATGTTTTATTTATTTAAATAGCTTGTAAATAATTCTAGACCAGAAAGATTCTAAATAAAATTATATTATTGGATGTATCCAATCCGCATAATGCTAGAATACGAGTGGTTTTTTTGCGAAATATATGCAAATAGTTTTTTCGGTTTCTACCATTGTGCTACAAATGTCTATACTCAGAGAATCTAAAAGAGGTTTTTAATCCTTATAAGAACTTTTCTAGCTGACTGTAAGTTCTTTTTTTAAAGGATAAACACTGAAAAATAAAAAGATACATGCACTTTTGATTATTTTAGGTTTATCGTGTTTGCTCCCTCGGGTGGTCAAATCTAAAGCTTTATTTCCACGATAGTTCCCCAGATTGGAGTAACAGATATCGCATCTTAAAGATCTGTATCTCCAAGATTTAACAAATGGACACTCAAAAATATCGCAAACAATTTTCTCAGGTGCATGGTTTGTCAACTATAACATTGGGGCTTAATATTTGACTGTAAAATATAGCTTTACACAGTATACCTCTGCCTCTCTCTCTCGGGGAATGTAGCTTAATAGCAGTTAAACTAGAACTTGTTACTTAATGATACAGTTTTGGCGTTAATAAATCTTTAGCCTTTGGACACTCGACAAAAAACACAGTAACCCTAAAATATTAATTTTATTTTCAATTATTTTATTTCGCAGGCTAACATGACAAAGTAAATATAGATGAATAAAATCAGAAAATTATTTACAAGCACCCGCAGATGCGGGATAGATAGTATAATAATATCTCCTCTTAGATAAGATTACTTAACTAAATTACTTCCAGCAAAAATACCTATGTGACACAGACAATCGAAAATTGTCGAAGATAATTTTTATCGCAGAATCTTTTATACCTTTAAAACCTTTCCAACATGCGTATTAAGGTACCAAATGGTACATCCATTTCCCTTTTACAACTGTTGAAGCTTTGTGACCAAAATTTAAGGACACATAAAATTATCCGGAGGGACCCGTGAAGGTCACTGCCGAATGGGCTCGAACACATTTATCTGGTGAAAAAAGCTTCAAGACTAGGGCACGAATAAATGTATGTCACCTTTTTTATTACCACTCCAACAGAATAAGTGTGGAATTATTTTAATAAGATTGGATTATATTCCTAAAAAGGTTGGGAATTCCTGTCATAAATTTCAAAAAAATCTCCATTTTTATATAAGGGATCCGTGGATGGTTACGATTTTCAGTTTACGATAGTTCTTGAAATAATTTGTATCAAAAAAGTGTTTTGTATTTCACATAAATATGTTAGTCTTTGCAACTTTGTTACTAAAGGTTTAATGCAAAATAGATTTTTAGAATACATGTACATAAGGCAGTAATATAAGCATTTTTTTAAGAATACTTACTTTATAAATCCCGTAAAACAGGAATATGCTCAACACTATCATAAACATCTGTGTTCCTATTATTGCAAAATATGCTATCTGTACACCTGAAACAAAGAAAAATAATATTTAAGTCAGTTATCTATTTTCCAATATATGTATGTGATTTGTTTAGAAATAAGTTTCATATTGTAGGAATGTTATAGGTCGAAAAGAAAAGCGACAAGGAACTGGCGCATGGAATGACGGCCGGGATACATGACATGAGTAAGGTACTCAGCGCGGGCAGTCCATGGGTTGCGATCCTCGGCGGCTCCGCAAAGCGTCTTGAGAGATGAGAACATCCACATTAGCTCCCTCAGGCATATTGCTTCAGATCTGAGCAATTGAAATTGCAAAAAATCCATATATGGAGACTATTATCTCAGGAGCGGCGGTAGAACACGTTAACAAATTGTCTACACATACTACTACGACATCTTACTAACGCCCATATTACAACAAACTGATCTTGGTCAGCTCACATAGTAGAGGGTAAGGCTATTGCCATGACCGTCTGCTGAATAGCGTTTAGTATTTACTTAGCCTCTTTCTAGTTCATCCTCAGAGTACAAACAATGCTATTTTACTATACAGATCGTATGATCGTCCAATTCACAGAAAAACTTTATCGGTAATTCTTCAAAATTTATCTCAAACTGCTCATATTTCACCCCTCAAAATTATTCGTTTGAATCGTAATTATGTTATACCTGATTTACACACACCTGACTCACGCAGAAGTATGTAGGGAAGTATGGGTATGTAAAATGTACGTAACCATTCTGCTCATCTTTATATCTATTTCCCTGTTCACTACAGCGGTTTATTTTCTCACACTGTCCAATTTATGACCATTTTACTGCAGTCTTAAGAATCTGAATCTGGTAATCCAGGATCCAAATGAAAAATATAGTAACATTACTAACGCCATTACACAGGCAACACTGATAAAGAATATATTTTTAAATCACCACCCTCGCTGCACCAAAACGTTCATCAATAAACGGCAGCACTCAATAACGTTGAGATGACGCTCCCCCACATTGGGTGTCATCCGAATAAATGACAACCCTAAATATGACAGATATTGAACGATATTTCAGGGCGAAACACCCATCAGTTTGCGGAGACAAGCGAATTGAAGCATGAGCCGGTTCTGGAAGGCCAGGCACACCCTTCTTGCAAATTTCAAAAGATGAATAGTTTGCTGGAATATTTTAGGGTTGTTGGAAATCATTGTGTGATGTAAAGGGTTGTATACGATGAAAACATAGATATTTTCATTTTTGTAGAAAATATCATGCACTTTAGTTACTTTCAGTATTGATTATAGTGAAAATTGGATTTTTTTTTACGTGAACTAACCATGAAGCAATGAATTTGGTGTACCAAGATCTGACAGAGTTGCGTCCCAGAATTCAACCAAGACCAAAAGGTAGATCATCAGCCAGTTGGGCGATGACATCGTAATGGTTACTGACAAATGATAGGTAGACTAGCACCGGACCAAATCCAATATCGGAAAAGGTGTCACTTTGAATTTCACTCACTCAGCTTTGGGCACAACTTTGTGTTACAGTTCCACTCAACATTGGCTAGATACAGGCTGATTGACGATCATGATAAGTTTTTTTTATATATAGGTACCTATACCAATTATTGGCAATACTTTTATCATTTAGTATTTATCTATCTATCTATATAATCACGCCAGATCCCCTCGGAGTAGGCAGAGAGAGCAGAGTTCCAATAGGTTCTTTCCGTACATACCCCTCTGGTTTCCTTCTGCATTTAGAATTTATAGCCATTTAAATCATTAGTTTCTATACTGTAAGCAGAGTTGGGCATAAATAAATATCGAATAATTTAAGTTGTAATTAAATTACTTCGGATTGTACCGCAGTTTATTTTTGGTATTTAAGTTCCCGACGTTTCGTCTGCTCTATAGCACCCGGGACTATTCCCGTAAGGGACTGAAGCGTTTGACGCCCTAAAGTCACTGTTATTCCGGAGTATCTTAAGAGGCTAAATTTGATTGCAATTGAAATTTCAATTAATTATTCCTACAATTAAAAATTGGTTGAATAATGCCCAACACTGACTGTAGGTACATTATGGCACTTTTACAGGGTAAAGTGAAGGTGGTCGAAGGTGCCTGTTCTCAACGTTTTTTATTCCAGAGTTCCATGCAATGTTGGCTTAAGTTTCGCAAACATTACAGAATATTGAATGTACAAAGTCCGCTTGCGATGAAATATTTGAAGGTAAATTTCCTGCTTTTAATAATCTTGTTGTTTTATCACTTTACTTATATAGTATTCTAATTTTACTTATTTTGTTTAATCCGTATAACTTCAATTAATTTAAGTAATTTCGTTCAGTAGCTTCAAGAATTTCCTTTTTAAAAAATATTTGGCTTTTGCCATCTGTTAATTATCTGGGCTTGTAGATATCTAGTGATTGTAGATATCATGGTCATGGTTATTAATAATAATAATATAGTTTATTTGTGAACATAGGTATACTGCTCCATCTTCACGAGTATATCAACAATATAAACTAATGGGTGAACTGCCTGCCACAAAAATATAGGACAGCACGAAAGTAAGGCTAACCTCAAAATCCACATCCCTCACAACACACGATGATAACGTATTCGACTAGGACTAGACTGCCCAAAGTAATCAAATAGCACCCTACAATCGTCACGTAATCGATTCTGAAGTGAACAAACAAAATCTGGGCAAAATCGATTAAGTCGATAACCCAGGGGTATTTGTTCAATACTCCTAGTGCGAGTTATATTCAACAAATCGTGAATTGGAAACCAATTCCAGGACGATACCATTCAATGGGTATAATAGGGTATGTTAAGTACTGGGGCAATAGGGATTCAGTGCATTGTTCAACTAACGCCCGCTGAGATCTATAAGAGTCATCCGCGAGTGAAATTTGCCAAGCAGGATTTTAGAATGAAATATTCGTAGGTAGTACGAAAATTCTGGCTCATGAAATGACATTTATTTGAAACTAGCTGTTACCCACGGCTGCGCACGCGGTTATTTTGTAATTTGACATAGGGTAGTGTTTTATCTCCCTGGGGATGATTTTCAGAAACGCTGAAACACGTAGTCCTTTATTTCTTAGCAAAAGTCTATGTATGAATTTTCATATGCCTAACTTGAATAATGATGGGTTCCCCATACAAATTAATCCCCTATTTACACCCTTAAGTATCTTTTTGGAGATAAAAAGTAAGCCAATGTCTTTATCCAGGCTAAAATGTATCTCCATGCCAAATTTAATCAAAATCTGTTCAGCGATTTAGGCGTGAAAAGTTAACAGACAACAGACAGAGTTACTTTCACTGTCACGCCTATATTCCCTAAGCGGGGGTGGCAGAGGTGTACTGAGTACACCCACTTGCTTTCGAATTTATAATATTAGTACGAAGACGTACAAGTACAGATACTAGACTATTTTCTGGACTGCCTCGTTGGCCCAGTTGCAAGTGTACATAGTGGTCCTGGGTTCAATTCCTAGGTGGAGAAAGTGTGCCTTTTCAAAAGGCTGCAATTGTGCCTGGTGTAAACAGATATACAATGCGAAATTGGAAGGATTTAGGTACCGGCGAAGACCTAGACTACACTACCATGACCAAATAGACCGAGTCTTATCTGAAGGACACGTTAAGAGTCTCCGTAACCGGCGTGCGTGTATGAGACGAACTATAAGAGTGGATGAAACTAAAGAGGTATGTAAGGAAAGAACCTGTTGGAACTCTGTGCTCTCTGCCTACCCCGCAAGGGATCTGGCGTGTTGATATAGATAGAGAAAGATTTTCTATATCAAATATTTAAATCATTCGTCAACACATCGACATTACACCAAAACCAAGTGTGTATGTATAAAAATCATCGTGTCAAACAATATAAGTGTACATTTTAGTTAATATTGAGAAAACTACATCAAATAATTTCTTGAGTCTTTGAGAAGAATAACCTTTAAGTAAGTTTCTATCAATAATCGGAATCACCTTTCAATTAAGTACAGCAGAAAAAGTGAGAGGAATTTTATTTTTAAAATTTTAAGGCGTATTTCTCAAAACTATGTTTTTCGACTTGTATCACCTTTCACTGAACATAGGAATTCATTTTGATGAATCTCTGTCTCTTTGACCGTAGTGTGTGTAGTTCTTCTAAAAATTCTGGAGTCTGGAATTGTGACCGGTATATGGCAATGTTCTAACATCGTCGGCGAAAATTGGGTACACACAGTACACTTCTGCCACCGTTTGGAGAATATAAGCACGACAGCGTATGTTGAAGCTTCGTCTTCTTTGTGAATTCTACTTTACCAGGCGAAATTGCCTTACGAGGAGACGGGTCTAGCCCGATCATACCTATTCTTAGTCTAACTTCCGTCCCCTGACCCTATGTCAGAGAGAATATGCTATTTATTACTAAGGCAGCGAGCCACATCATGGGCCATATTTTCACTTTCTATTAGGTGAAATAGAGGCCAATCAATCTATTAGTATGGCAAACTTAAATTTTCCGCTTTCCACAATCACTACGGATCAGATGGGGCCAGGTTAGCGCGGCCACCGTTGGCGACTCACACGCACAGAACAGTAGCATTTAATGGCAGTTTTCGCTACCAGGCGACTAAGTGTTGGAACAATATACCACCTCCTATAAAAAATGGATGCGCTCGTAGCGCTGTGCGATTTTGGTGTTCTTACCGATTACCGAGGTTAAGCAGCGTTCGACTCGGTTGGCCCGAGATAGGTGACCGTTTGTGGCATTTTCAAATTCGAGCGTCTCCGTGCTTCGGAAGGCACGTTAAGCCGTTGGTCCCAGCTACCACTCAATGTGGTAGTCGTTAAGCCGAGTTGGAAGCCTTAAAGGCGGCTTGATAAGTTCCAACAGCAGGTGGCCACAAACCTGCCTCCACCAATCCGCACTGGGTCAGCGTGGTGGAGTATGACCTAATCTCTCTCACCTCGATTAGTGAGAGAAGGCGTTTGTCCAGCAGTGGGCAGTATAGGCTATATTATATTATATAAAAATGCTACTACAAGGGTTACTTTTAAAAAAAGCTTAAAATCAGCAATTTTGGAAACTCAAAAACTAGGTTTACTCTTTGATCGTCCTGGTAGCGTTCTTCAGTTGACGTCGGTGCTCGTATAGTCATAACATAAACTCAATATATTTTTTTTGCCACGAATAAATAATATTATATGTATTCTTCTTCTTTTATGTATAGATTTTATTAACAATTTTTGGGATCATGTCTGTAACACTGCACGAGTTTCTCGCGTAATATCGTGGTTGCAGCTGAAAATCAGCGTTTTGCTCCTCGAGCAAATGCCGCGCTGAGCTGTGGCCCTTTTGTACCACTGTGACACACTTACTACAATAATATTATAATTTAAATTGTACTGCATGTTTTATTTTTGTTTTGTATTTTAAGAATATATTTTGTACTGTGTATCCTTTTGTAACAAATAAATTTTTATCTATTTATCTATCTATCAATCGCTGACTAACTTTAATAAAAAAAATTATTCACTAAACAACGCTTAAGCACAGACAACATAACATTATAGTAATGCTTCTTCTTCTTTGCGTTTCGACGGCAAACATGCTATAGTTACATAGAAGCAGCCCAGAATGCGGCCACATTGACTGCATTGTCGGAGGCAGCCATCAAATCCTGCTGCTTACACGTGTTAGGGGATGGGGAGCACAATATAAGGTGGGACATCGTATGGGTTACGCCGCACAAACACCCTAAATTGGTACCGTCCGGGAATCCCCATCTAAACATGTTTTCCTTGGTGCGGCCGACCTGGGTCCGAAGACTATTTAAAGATTTCCAGACCGGCCATGGTAATTTATGTCCAGGAGGGAGACTCTCAGCAGGTGAAACAAAGGGATTTGGTAGGGATATTTGTTCCTTCCAGAGATTTCACCTCGCTTTTGTTGGCTCTAAGGTTAATGGCTCGACGCACTTTATGAAGCTCTTACGGCTTTTCAACCTTGGCTTCACTGGGTTGTGGCTAAGCATAGGGTGCCGTGGGTCTTTAACCATTTAACTTCTCTCTACAGAGCTCGCCACAACCCTGCGAACATCTGGGGGCGCTATACCAGCCAGTGGATACAGCAGTTTTACCAGAGTCGGTTACAGACAGCCTGTGATAATCCGAATAAGTTTCGTTCAGTGCTGTATCCACTAATCCTGTGTGGGCGGAATGACTCCACACAGGGCACGCATATTCCCCCACCAGAGAATGCTAGCGCCAGGCCAGTGCCCGCACTACCTTTGGTGAGGCTCCCCATTTGGTTGTAGTTAGGCGTTGTAGTAAGTTATTGCGGGCGTGCGCCCTTTTTTAATAGTTTCGCATTTTTTTCCTATATGTAAGGGACCTATCCAGAATGATTCCCAGGTACTTAGGATAGCGGTTGTGGACTATAGGCACACCCTGCCACGTGATGTTGAGCCTTTGGCCCGCTTGATTGTTACGTAGATGGAACACGCAAGACTCGGTCTTGGATGGGTTAGGCTTGAGAGAATTTTCCTCATAGTACCGACTCAAAGCGCCAAGAGCCATGGTGAGGTTAGCCTCTACTTCCTCAAAGTTCGTGGCTTAGGAAGTAGGCGCGAGGTCGTCTGCGTAAACAAGGCGAGTCGTGTTAGGGCTAGACGGTTGGTCGTTGGTATATATGTTAAATATGAGCGGTGCTATAAGCACCCTACCCTACGGTAAGCCGTTCTTATGAGACTTCCAGCAACTCTGGTCTGAGATAAGGTGGACCTGAAAGCGACAATTGTGGAGAAGCTCTCGGAGTATTGCGACAAATTTGTGATCGCCAGTCATAGTTTCAACTTTCCACAACAATCGCTTTAGGTTCACTGTGTCGTAGGCCGCAGAAAGATCAACAAATACAGTACCAGTAATCTGCACCAACTCAAAACCATCCTCTATGTGCTGCATGAGTTTAAGTGTCTGATTGCAGCATGACTTCGCCGGTCTGAAACCTGCTTGCTCCGGAATCAAAACTGGTCGTGAACCTGGTCAGCAGCTATCTTTCAAACAGTTTGAACGTGTGGCACAAGAGTGATATTGGTCGGAAGTCTTTGGGATTATCTGCTGGTTTTCCCAGTTTTGGAATGGCTATAATCTTAGATTTTCTCTAGAGTCGGGGTACGGAAGCGAATTCCAGGCAGCCGTTGAATAGAAGCAGCAACTATGACAAAGCAGCTGGGCCGAGATGCTTTATTTGCTCTACAGATATATAGTCCACCCCTGAAGCTTTACCACTTTTAAGGTGGTTAATGGCCGAATTGACGTCAGCCAGGCTTAACGGCTTGCTTATCTCGTCATTTGTGGTCGCGCAGCTGTTTAATTTTGGGACTTTTGCAAGCCGGCCTGATGGCTTTTCGTTAAGGAGGAGCTAATGGGCTATCTGGTTTGCAGTAATTTGGCTAAGTGTATGTGGAGGAGGGGAATCACCAATCAGTTTCCGGATGGTGTTCCATGCCTTCTTACTGTTATGTGTCATGTCTATATTCGTGATTGTGTCGATCCACCTCTCCTGTGGGGCTGCACTGATCCGCGATAGCAGTTCCTCGCCGACTAATGTGGTTTCCTCAGAGAAAGGGTCATGGCTGTAAAGGGTCTCGTACTTTTTAAGCAGTTCTGCAGATTCCTTCGATAGGCCTGGAATGTAGGATGTTCGACAGGCTCTGGGGATGCATTGGCGGGATGTTGTTGATACTATGTCGACAAACCGGTCATAGTTTCCTGGGGTTGGCGGAACATCCAGTAGGGCCTAGTCTATCAACTGCGAGAACTGTTCCCAATTGGCCTTGGAATAGTTAAAACGGCGCTTTAGGGGGACTTTTAAAGGCCTATGCTGTGAGTTTCGTCTCTATGGGTTTCTTGGATACACAAAACGTCGCAGTGCGTCTTGCGATATAACTCAGAAAGTATTTCTGATTTATCCTGTGAGAAACCCTCGATGTTAATAGAGACTACACACAGCGCCGGCTTTAAGACTAGACTGGAGTTGTTTGCCATCGTGGTGAAAGGATTTGCCAATCAGCGTGGGATACTCGCCGATTGTTAGCAGGGTGCGCCGGATGTACGGGGGTTCAGAAGATACGTCACACGGGGAGCCATGTTTCATGCATCCATAGTAATGCTGACGAAATATATATAATATTGCAGTTATAATTATAGCTTATTAAAAAAGTAATTAGCCCGCATTAAAAATATAATTCACGCTTTTCTATTATTATAGAAGCGTTTAGAAACATTAATTTTACATGCACACATCACTCAGTTCGGAAAAAATAATTAGGTATAAGTCATACAAAGATTTGTGTTATACCGGGATCTAACTTATGACCACTCGATTAAATTATCAGAGCGGCCAATTTTTAAAACACAAAAGAACAAAGGAAGTTATTATCTTTACGCTCTCTGATAAAGTATAACACGTTTTTTCATTACACTTACTTTACCTTTTACACAGCCAAAGACCTTAGTTACAAACGATCAAACCCAAAAACAGTTCACAATTGTCCTTAAAGCCTTACAAGCCAACGATGTCTTTGAGACAATATTTTCTTTTGATTCTTTTTATGACATCCCTTTTGTGTCTAACACGTTTATTTTTTTTTTTTTTTTAAATACGTAGCTCGAACGTAATATTCCTGTATCGTGGATGCGTCAATCATGAAATTCTCATACACAAACACCCAGACCGAAACAAACATTTGTGGGTCACACGAAGATGTGTGTAATGAGCGGAGGTTATGTATGTCAATGTTCCTCTGTGCATATAATGTATCTCTGCAATGATGTATCCAGAAAATACAAGAGGGATTTATCCCCATATCATTGAATATTGTTAAGGTTCTCTTCATATAATGAGGCGCCCCAAAAATGTGGTATACTTATATTTTCTTATTGCACGAATATATTAACTTTAGCGTAATGTTGTCGAACAAGCGTGTTGTCCCGTTCATCTTTATTTAGCACATTTTTGATGTGAAAAGGATGGCTTATCAACTCGATAGCGTTACTACACGTTACTATAACGTCAATTTGGTCGTGATTAGTCTTTAGGACTATCGTCAAAAAACTTCACAACATAATGTGTCTATTTCATTATACATAAGTCACAGCCATGTAGTGGCTACATAAGTCACGATCGCGCACGATCGTCAACAGTAACGGAGTTGCAGTCGCCATGGCCGAAATCGGTCTGAATCACATCATCATCATCATTCAATTATGTATCCGGCAAATACCTAAGTGATTTATTCCCATATAACTGAATATTAATAAAAATCTCTACACAAGAGGCGACTCAATGTGTGAAATGTGAGAGGTATCTGATATGGGCCGCGTTCTTAAACACAATTGTTCGAATTCCCGACCGCCGTGACTTGGTAATGAGAATTCTTTACCTTCGACTGCCGACAGGTGACCGACTCGACTGAGTTTTGAGTACACTTGCTTTTGAATCAGACGGCATAGTGCGAAAAGATTGATGTTAGCGTAACGTAGTCGAGAAAGCGTCACATTCATATTAATTTAGTAAATTTGAGATGTGACAAGGATGGAATTACATTTCATGCTAAGCTCTATGTCCCAAATAATCTTAAAATTTGTTTTATTTTTAATAACGGACAATACTTTTATTAATGTTTATGCAATACGAGTATTTTAATGAAATAAAAAAATGATTGTCCGCAATTAGACATTTATTCAAGAAACAGACTCTTCAAATGTCATCTTATCAGATTATATATTGGTCAATGTTAATACCACTTACAAATTTAATTTCCCACATTTTAAGTAATATTTGTCGGAATTTATAACAAATATCATCATAATCGTTTTTAACTATCTACATCATCAAGCCAGATCCCTCAAGCAGACAATACAGAGTTCCACGAGATTCTATCTTCTATTTATCATTTCTAGATTAATTTAAAATCACAGCATTTATCTAGTAACGATGACACGGCTAAAAATATCTTAAACATGAATCTCTTAATTTTTTCTTTATTTTCCATTGATCCATCTCCAATTAAAACTTGTACTCAATTCACAGCGTCCACTTTTTGTCTGCAATAAACGAGCAGCGTAAAATTTTTCACAACTGAAAATTTCACACGAAAATTTAAACCTCTTAAGAAAAGACTTTCACGCTGAAATTCTGAATTGTTATCTGAGGAAGACCGTCTAAATGAGCCTTAGAATGAAAGAACATAGCAAGAGGACATAGCATTGTGGTATATAGAGATATTTTAGTTTTGAAAATCTTATTTCTAAGACGATATGTGTTATCATAATTGAATTCTAAAGTGAATAAATAGTGAATTGGTTTCTCGAATCAAATTATTGATGAATAAATATGTATCAAGTGACTTCAGAAGTCCAAACACATAGCGCGTAGATTTTGCATATGTAATCGTTAAACACGTAACGTTAGGATGCAAGGGGGACACCTACCATCTACGCTCCCCAAGTCAACCTCTCCTGCCCGCGATGCATCCTGCTGATCAACGGACGAGGCTCTGACGACCGACAATGGCGGTATAACCATTCAAATATGGCGTATCTAAATTTTAACCAGACCGGTGACGGGCAGCAGCGTCACTAGTGCGAGAAGCTACGCCCTGCGATCGCCAACCCGCATGCCCAGCGTGGCGATTATGGGCAAAACCTTCCATGGCAAGGCAAAATATACCACGGCCCCCAGTTCCCGGTCGCTCCGCTATTCCTGACCACGGTGGCGGTCACGGTTCCGGCGGGGCAGGGGATGCGAAGAATCTCCGGGCTACGGTAGGCCGCCAACCTTATAAACATGAACTGACCCTGGCTACGTATAACGGACGCACGCTGCGACTCGATGAGCATCTTCTGCAGTTAGAAGAAGAACTAAAGTGCATAAGATGGCACGTTTTGGGTTTATGTGAAGTTCGAAGAGAGGGAGAAGACACCATAACCCTAGAATCTGGCCATCTTTTGTACTTTAGAGAGGGAGACCAACTTTTCCAGGGTGGCGTCGGGTTTCTGGTCCATAGAGTCATCGCTGACAACGTTTTAGAAATGTCCAGTGTGTCGACAAGGGTAGCATACCTCATAATTAAGCTGACCGAGAGGTACACCCTCAAGATCGTGCAGGTTTATGCACTCTACGAGGACATCTCTAAGGCCCTTCATAATACCCCTAGGGCACACTACAACGTTGTCATGGGAGATTTCAACGCCAAAGTGGGAGTAAAAACTGACAGCGAATCCTCAGTAGGACCATACGGCTATGGCAGCAGGAATGACAGGGGGCAAACGCTCGTCAACTTTTTCGAAAAAGAAGGGCTGTTTATGATCAACACTTTCTTTAAAAAACAGCCACAAAGAAAGTGGACGTAGCAACTCCACGATGGTAAAATAAAAAATGAGATCGACTTCATCATGGCGGACAAGAGGCGCATATTCAGAGATGTCTCAGTGATCGCAAGGTTTAAAACCGGAAGCGACCACCGGCTCGTACGGGGCACTCTGAATATACAATGGAAGCGCGAAAGAGTCCGCTTGATGAAGTCCAGTCTCCGACCGAATTTGCTCCAAGCCGCTATGGATTCCCAAGCATTTCAGCTAAAATTAGAAAACCGATTCGCTGCCTTAGAAACCACTGACAGCGTTAATCAGAGATTTGGGGTGGTACAGACTCTTAGAGAAGAGGACACTAAATTCTGCGAAACGAGGCGTACAGGCAGGAAATCTAAACTTTCGGGGGGGACTCTGGAGCTTATGAGCGAACGACGCCGAAATGCTCCCTCAACCTTGTCAGACCACCGGGCCTTAAATAAAAAGATCACAAAGCTGGTCCGACGCGACCTCCAAGCTTTCAACAAGCTTGAGATTGAGAAAGCCATCGAGCAGAACCGGGGGTCGAAAGTGTCCGTCCAGTCACTTGAGAGAAACCACTCGAAAAGGTTGACTACACCAGCGGGTACTGTGATCGCTTTTAGGCCGGAAATCCTCTCGGAAGTCAGGAATTTCTATAGCCAGCTCTACGCCTCACACGCACCTCGACCCGAATCACTTAGAGGAGATCCCAGAGCCACCCTTACACATCACTTCACAGAAGACTTGCCCGAGATCAACCTGGATGAGATCGAATTGGCCCTTAAACAGCTTAAAAATGGAAAAGCCCCGGGTGAGGACGGCGTCACGACTGAGCTTCTGAGGGCAGGAGGTACCCCAGTACTTAAGGAGCTTTGGAAGTTATTTAACACAGTCCTCTACACTGGGAGAACTCCGCAGGCATGGAACAAAAGCGTGGTCGTCCTGTTTTTAAGAAGAGTGACAAAACCCTTTTGAAAAACTATCGACCCATATCGCTTCTGAGCCATGTATACAAGCTGTTCTCAAGGGTCATCACGAACCGTCTTGCGCGAAGGCTCGACGAGTTTCAACCCCCGGAGCAGGCCGGGTTTCGAAGTGGTTACGGCACCATAGACCACATCCACACAGTGCGGCAGATTATACAGAAGACTGCAGAGTACAATCTGCCCCTATGTCTAGCCTTCGTGGACTATGAGAAGGCCTTTGAAATTGCCGAAACCTTTTGGACCTTTTTTGGACTCCTTGCAACGATGTCAAGTTGATTGGCGATACATCGAGGTGATGAGATGCCTTTTTGAAGCCGCAACGATGACCGTCCAAGTACAGAACCAGCGGAGTGAACATATCCACCTGCGCCGCGGAGGGCGCCAAGGTGATGTCATATCACCAAAACTGTTCACCAATGTACTGCAGGATATGTTCAAGATGCTGGACTGGAAAGGTCGCGGCATCAATATAAATGGCGCATACACCTCTCACCTGCGATTTGCGGACGACATCGTCATCATGGCTGAAACGTTGCAAGACCTACAACAGATGCTGGACAGCCTTGCTAACTCGTCTCAGCGAATCGGTCTCCGGATGAACTTAGATAAAACTAAAGTTATGATCAACAAGCATGTTGACCCGGGACCGATCGCCGTAAACGGAGCCTCCCTCGAAGTTGTTTCTGAGTATGTATACCTAGGGCAGTTGCTCCAACTAGGTAAAAACAACTCCGACAAGCAAGTTAAGAGACGGATACAGCTGGGCTGGGCAGCATTTGCAAAACTCCGTCAAGTCTTCTTATCGCCCATACCCCAATGCCTAAAAACGAAAGTTTTTAATCAGTGCGTCCTACCTGTAATGACATACGGAGCCGAAATGTGGCCACTCACTGTGCGACTTGTCCACCAGTTCAAGGTCGCTCAGCGAGCTATGGAAAGAGCTATGCTCAGAGTTTCTCTTAGGGATCGAATCCGGAACGAAGTTATTCGTCAGAGAACCAAGGTTACCGACATAACTGCATGCAACTAGCGAATTAGCAAGCTGAAGTGGCAGTGGGCAGGTCACATATGCCGCAGAACCGATGGCCGTTGGGGCAGACTGGTTATTGAGTAGAGACCGCGTGTCGGCAAACGTAGTGTAGGGCGCTCTGTAGCTAGGTGGGGCGACGATATTCGTAAGGCAGCGGGCAGGGATTGTAGAAGGAGAGCTGAAGATCGAGCTCAGTGGCGTGCCATGGGAGAGGCCTACGTCCAGCAGTGGACTGACACGGGCTGATGATGATGAATCGTTAAACGTATGCGTCCCGTAGTTGGCGTATAACATCTATTTACAAGCATTGATTTAACTTGCCATGTTTTCTTCCTTATATAAAACATAGCACCAGACTAGGAATTATTGTGGTGCTATTGTATAAATAGTGGGTGCGTTTACAATCACGAAATTTATTTGCATATTTGTGCATCTAAATTATGATGATATTTGTTGTAATCAGACCGAAACAAATATTTATAGGTCACGCAAAGATTTATCCTTTGCTGGCATCGAACCTGCGACTTTCAATCTAGTGGGTGGTGTGACTCAAGCTCGCAATCACTGAACCAAGCCGCCCAGTTGTTTGTCAGTTTGCTTAGGTCAACTCTTGCTAACTGAATTTTCTAATTCACACTTTCTCTTATTCCACGGAGTTGTTATTTTCCACGATGGTTAAGTTTCAAAGGCAATGCATTCTTATGGTAAGCATGATTTGATTCTAGTAGTAGCTTTAGATGAAAAAACTCACTAACGGCCAACAGCATAACACTAAATTATGTATACATACATATTTAATTTTGATTGCATGCATAAAAGCTTGTTTTATAAAAAGTAATTTGTTATGCTTATTATGCGATCCTAGACTATTTGTAAAAAAAAACGCATTTTCCTTTCTTGGTTTATAATTGAAAACAAAAATTTACTGATAACACAAACAATACATTCTTAGAATAGCCAAAGTTATATAACGATTACGTTCTTCATATATTAAACCAATTTAGTCTTAAAATAAACCATAAGAACATAGCATAATACCCCGCAGTGTAGTTGAACCCACGAAATGAGCTCTGAAAACGAATGACCCACCATTGTAGTAACTGGGCTATTTAGAGACTCTAAGATTGTTTCATTTACTGAATTTATCAGATACCTACATTAATTGTCAAACGTACACTGAACTTTATACTATTGGTGGCACGAATTGCATCATGTTATAAGCAGGTAATAAATAACAACTTTAAGGACGCTTACAAATTTGGCGCAAAGTACCGCGCGGAGGCAGCGCTGCTCAAGCGCTGCGTCTGCTCTGCTGGCGCTGGATTCAAAAGTTCGATCGATGATCTGATGAATTCGGGCATGTACCCAACTGACTGATTTTACTCCCTTTATAGCACAAAAGAAATGATAATAGGAAAAGAGAGATGGAGTCGAAAAGTTTTGGTCTGGAGACTGAGAACAGGACGCGAAAATGTTGTCTGTCAGCGTGTTAGATGGTCCGATGTTATCGTCAGAGCGATTTAAAAATACTGGATGAGAAAAGCTACCAGCAGACAAGAACGACGTGCTAATGAGGAGACCAACACGCAACAGTGGGTAACTAGGGGGTTGACATGAGGATGATGGTGGCAAAGCAGCGGCTGCAGCGCTGCAGCCGCGCTGCCTCAGCGCGGAACTTTGCGGTGAATTTGAAGGCGCCCTAACAAGGGGTCAGATTAGACAGGTCCAAGATATTGTAAGCACCACTGAAAAGAGGGTTCAGCACGAGCAGATTGACGTTAGCGTAAAACTATCGAATTGAAATGCTATCCTTTTCACACTGCAAATTTACTAAATAAGGATGAACGTGTTAGCATGCTTTCTCGACAATGTTGTTATAAAGTTAATTGAGTTGTGTTTAGCCGCCGGAAAGCTATGATTTACCGACGATTTACCATTGAAATATTCCCAAATACATCCACAAAAAATTATTAATTTTTTGTATCTCCCACAAAGAACTCTTTTTAACATACATTTTTTTTTGCAATGACCACGACCTCCATCACTTTAATACTGTAGTGATTTATTAAACTTAGACTAGTGTTCCTTTAAAAAGTTAAAGTTTCTCTCATAATATTCGAAGCAGCAAGGATTGCATAGAATGTGCTAAAACCGCTAAAAGTGAAGCTGTTTTTACGACGCGTAGCTACTCGTATTTCATTTACTCTGCCACTGTGTTTTGTTACGTGAAATTTTAACGTAAAGTGATAGTTTTAGCGGAATGCGGTAAATACGTACAAAGTACTGTAAGTGGCAGCTTATTAATGGCACTAAATAAATCAGTGAAATAATTTCTAAAACGCGAAAAGAAAAAGTAATTGTAATAATGACAGCGATCAGGGCATATTCTTCGTAGCAATGATGGCCGTTAAAGCAGAAAGGTTTTGAAGAGGTGACTATTTACCAGAAGATGTAACATGGAGTTGGCATCCTCCCCACTCAAAATAGAACTATGATCTGGTAAACATTGCAGTAAAAACGGTCATTGTTGCTGTCTTTGGGGAGTCTTATGTACTGTAATCTTACCGCTGATATGATGATGGTTTTATACATCATCGTAATTTATTAAAAAATATGGTTAGAGTGATTTTGGGACTCAATTCTATATGAAAAATCTACATTTCTCAAAACGATCAAAATCAAGTTACAGAGCCTATAGCCAAATCAGGGTGCTTATGATTTCTACTTTTCAGTCTCCTTTTCTATTTATTTACATTATTATGCCAGATCCCTTGCGGTATAGTCTCTTTTCATGTCTTTTTAAAGGAAAGTAGAGTGATATTATCGCACTACGTAACTAAGGAGTACTAGCACAACGCGGAGTCACCATACTATTCACTTAAAGTCCTATTGTCATTCGTGGATCTTTCCCACGCAGACAGCAAAGAAAAATCACGCAACTAAGGGTGAATGAATCCAAAAATTTATATTCACTGTAATAGCCCTTACTACCAAGAAGATTAGGCAGGAATGAAAAGGAAATGAATAAGAAATCTGCAAGATCCTTTGTATAATTCATTTGCGGATAATAAGTACTGGCACAGGTTTTTGTATCAGCTTGTTCACTTTACGAACGTTGAACTGGTAGAAACCAATGCGACAACATGATGTATTTTAGGTATTTCATCTTCTGAGTCATTATGCTTTTTGTACAGCTCGTTTAAAAGGAACGGAATGCGTGGTGCCGTACTTCGATATAATGTGTATCAATATCAGACTCACCTTTGGTCTATGATGACCAAATAGGTTACATGTAGGCAGGTCTGCTATTTGACATTTACGCACCCATGTTTAACCGCGTCCCGTCGCGTAGTCTAATTTCATTTTACGATAATTTGGTCAACTACAGTATAACACGACACATACGCATGCGAGCTTTTAGGCCATTCTAGATATTGAGAATCATAGCTATCAATTCTAAAAGCTAATACCATTAATCTGCCATCTTCAAATTGAATTTTTTTTCTATTTAAAATCACTTTTCCATTTCAAAATTTTTGCACCGTCGCCATCACGCCTACATTCCCCAAGCTGGGGTGGCAAAGGTGTACTGTGTACACCCACTTTTTGCCGACGATGTTAGGTCATATGTAATAGGGGGCAAGCCCATTATCAGATACCGGGTACACTTCCAGAGTCCGGACTGACACTGGGAGTTTTCGTTAGAAAAACTACATTTGTCCGACCTAGGATTTGCACCCGGGACTTCGTGATCGCAATGCACCAACGAGGCAGGTAAATATTTGCAGTTTAGAAATAGTTTTTTGTGTCTCCTAAAGTAAATAATTTATAGATACGGTGTTTTGGACTAACAGTGAAGAAATATGTGTCTTATACTTGTTGTGGCGACCGAAGAACTGGACTCGAGACGTTTTCTTACTTTGTAAATATTATCTTTATTTTCATCATCATCATCAGCCTATAGAAGCCAGGCCGGCAGCCAGGAGGAAATCGGCCGCTCCAATTCCGAAGCACTGAAGACTCAGCTACCCTCGTCTAATTTCTGTCAGCCTTACGATAATCATCGCGGCCTCCACTGAGAAGATCCGGCGAAGAAATTCAGCGGGATGGCTTTTTTATTTACTTCTCTTTCTCTTTTTTCTTTCCTTTTTTTAATCATATTGTGTGGATACAATGTTTAGGTTACAATTAAATAGTTTATGACCTATCTCCAGTGTGATACCTTACGATCGAGATATGAATCTAATGATGTTATCTGTAAAGAGCGTCTAAAGGATTCCTTATGGACCAGTCTCCACAAACAGCACCCTTTCACGAGTATGACTGCTGGAACAGCCATCACTCCCCTCAGCCATATTGGAAGGAAGGGAGTCACCCGCGTCAGACAGCCACCGCAAGCAAAGACATTATAGTAAATAACCAGATGATGTCCTGTAGTAATCTAAATGGTTTGGTAATCTGTGGTCTTCACTCAAAAACTTTTTTACCTCAGTGTTTATCGGTTTCTCAACTAAATTGTTCGGTAAGTTTTACATTTAGTTGTATTACCCATACATAGCACAGCTATTTTACTGGCATTTGAGAATTAGTATCTGAGAATTAGTTCTGTTGTTAGTTCAAAGTGAGCTCGCTGGGTCTGAATGCTATGGTAATAAACGTACACTGCATAAGTAGGGTCAGGACGTTCTGGTACAAATGGTTTTCGTCTGAAAGCGTAAGGTTTTATGTGTGTTGAGTCGGGATGTGGTAAAAGATATGCGCACTGGTTTTGTATTGATGTTTCGTTTGAGATCTGTCGAATAAATTTTTGTTTAGGGAAAGAACAAAATTTACATAGGTTAGTAAGAATTTATTTTTGCATATTTTTCTTTGATCCTTCGTGTAGGTAGGTAGGTAGGATACACGATACAGTAATTGTATGGCAATGATTGTAACTCTGTTCTAATTAACTCGCAAGGCATTTACCTTCACGCCTCTATTTCAGTGTGTGGCAGAGGTGTACTGTGTACACCCACCTCTCGCCGACGATTAAGGTCCTAGTATTGATATTTTACTAGGCACAATTCCAGACTCCGGACTAATGTTGAAAATTTTGCTCTGGCAAAATCACATTTTGTCTGACCCAGGATATAAATCCAGGACCTTGTGATCGCTACGTGTGTCATTCACCACTAGACCAACGAGAAAATAACCTTCTATATCAATATTCTATCTTCTACGAACCTTTCCTGCCGTAGTAACAGGTTTCAAACATTAGTACCTTATAATTACAAACATTCAACAAGAAAACTAACATCTCAACAGTAACAGGTGCAAAACTTTAAACAAAAACGTCATTAAAATCTCATTACTATTTCTAAAGAAATAAAAGTCTAACAAAAAGATTAGCTGAAAAATTTTTAAAAGAGTTTCTTTTAGTTTTTTCGTACATTCAGCTCAATATTATTCATTGTCAAGTTAATCGCACAAGTTCATCTGTTTTTCCAGACCAGAATAATTGAATAGACATACAATAACCCACAAAATATCGTTACTCGTTTTCACAACTCCATCTGTTCATAAACACCTAAAGGTAAGAAATAAAACTATTTTTTTCGGATTTTATCGCGGTTTATTTTGATTTTTAAGTTCCCGACGTTTCGAGTGCTTTGCAGCACCCATGGCCACGGGAAGGACTGAGGTGTTAGACGTCCAAAAGGCATAGTTGTTCCGGGGTACCCTCAAACTTCTTAATTATTTTTGTTTTTGTTTATTTACCTAAAGGTAAATTCATAGATATTACTTTATATTTTAAAATATATTACATATTCTAATGATACAGGATAATTTTCAGTGGTTTATACTGGAGAAGAATTTTCATAGAATGAAGAATGAGACATTATATTTTTATACAAAAAATTACCTACCTGCCCCGTTGGTTTAGTGGCCAATGGTGCGCTTTGGGACAAATATAGTTATTCTGTTGAAAAATTCCCAGTATCAAACCTGAGTCTGGAGTTGTGGACTCTGGGCTCGTCCCCTATTACATGGGACCTAAAATCGTCGGCGAAAATTGGGTTTACGCAGTATCCCTCTGCCACCCCCGCTTAGGGAATATAGGCGTGTTAGTGTTCAAAAATACCTACGAACGACTTAAAAGCTAGATACTCGTATCATCGTCATATATTTGTACTAGATTAAGGGTTCGAGAGTTCGAAAAACAGCCTGAAAATAAGAGCATAAGTCGTAGGCATGATTTTATTTCGAATTAGTTTGATCTGACCATAGCCAACGAGAGGACGTGTTAAAATGCAACAGTTTGCTAGAACTACTGTCATAAAAAGATCTGAAGTTATTGATAACTTAAAACTAATTACTACAGTTGCTAGCTACGAGGTATAGATACGTAAGTATGTATATCCAAATACAGCCGTTTTTTTGGCTGTCTTCTTCTTTAAGTTATGGCTTCACGCTAGTTTTGCCATTTATTTTGCCATCGTGTATTTTGCCACTGTCCAGTAAGATGCATAATTGAAATTGATGATCTACCCCACCCTGCATAGTAAAGCGATGGATAGTTTACATTCCACTGCGATGGTCGTTTTGTAGGAAATCGAAAAGACACATTTTAACACTTGTGTTACTAAGAGATTGCTTTGTAGCGATAAGGCCGCCCTTTATGTAACTTTCAGTTCCTTTATTTTTTTGTATTATAATATCTATGTAATTGGTGCACAATAAAGAGTTATCTATCTATCTATCTAACCTAAACTACACTCATGCATATATAAGAATGCATAATGGTTAATATTCCACCAACATTATACATTATACTGTGTCCTTCGTTCTCGATATAAACATGCAGCTCTCTCTACTCGCTTGGCAAGCCGCTAAGTTTTTTAGAAACGTCAACGCCTCCTCTATGGTATCTGTGGACATAACCTCTGCGACCATTCTTTCTTTGAGCGCGGCAGCCGATGCCTTGTAATAAAGTTTTGGTCGACATTTAATTTAATCATATAATCGTAGCAGTGAAATTATAAACAAAAGTTTTTTATATACTCAAATGCTGTTGTGAAATAAATTTAAAACATCGTATAGGCAAATTCAGAAATAATTTACGTCTTGACAAAAAAGTACATTCTAAAAAGATCAACTGATAGTTGTTTAATTGTGGCGTTTTCAGCTTAACTTGTTTATGTTTAATAATATCGAATATTTGGAGACGTGAGTTTTATCATATTAAGACTTGTAAAGTCTTCACTCGAAAAGTAAACTTACGAAGTCTCATGTCCCTCTTCGTGTAAAAACAGTTTAACACGCAATATACCTGCAAACAATTATTAACCGTCTATAAATTGGCAATGTAATACCTCTAATGAGAGAAATTAGCGGGGACATTAATCAATAATGATGATTGTTAAGGATCGATGCCAATTTAAGGACACGGGCGATGTACGAGATGCATCGACGTGGTCCGCAAGACTTAACGGTAATTCAAGGACACGAGCGGTGTACGAGATGCATCGGCGTGATCCGCAAGACTTGGGGCCCATACGAGATATGTGCTGAAGGTCATACTACTCATAGGTTTCACCCATGAGGTGCTCCTGTGCAGTTCACATTTCTACAATGGTAAGAATCTAAAATGTTACCCAACATACATACCTTAAACAGTAAATACAAAGACTATTGCTATAAACTATAAGCAATTTGTGATATTATATCTCCTAAAGGAGACTTTCTGAAAGGGTAACAAAGGGACATTGTTTATGAATTTATGAATAACAATACATTATTAATAACATAAGCCACTCATTTGCAGAAACATAATGTTTTGCATTGATTTCATTATTAGACATACTTGTATAATAATCCTGAAATAGCCCAAAGTGGAGCTTATTACACAAAGAATTGTGCAATATTATGAGCACTTGTATTAAAAAAGGTAAACCTTGCAATATTTATCCGTGAACAAGGTTTATAAACAGATGAGCCAAAGTAATCTCTACTTATAAAAATGCCTGTTATAACTGACAAGCAACAGAATTGTCGAAATATTCCAAATATAATATCTCAGCCTGCCAGCCTCTCCAAATTTAATGCTGAGACAGGCAGGATGTGCAATAATTTGTGTTACACACATACATCCTTAAAATATAATATAAAATACCTGGTGTATCCAGTTAACATAAAACTAATAATTATCAATATTATCAGCCCAGACCCCTTGCAGGGTAGCCAGGGAAGATGAGTCCTAACAATACAGTCATGAAACATTGATTGGGATAAGAACCTTTGTGGTCAGCAGTATATATTTTGTATTAAATAAGTTTTAATATAGTGGAGTACCAATATGGAATTATAACTATCTATTCATAAGCAGTAGTTTAAATTTCAAGAAACCACCAGTGTTGTAACCAATATAGAACAACAATCCTCATCCGGTGTGTAAAAATATTAGCCCACAGTGTACCTATCAGCCCACCAAAAACAAATCACAATGGACATTGGAAGTCTCCTACCACAGAATGTGAGGTAAGAAAAGCTTGCTAGGCTTTTTACATAAAGGCTTGTTTGTTTTTTTTTATGTTACTGAAAAAATCTGTTAAACATTCAGGAATACAACATGGCTGTTACAAATAAACCATAATATTGGAGGCTAAAGGTATTCACTGACTTTGGTATGTAACAATGTATCTATGACACTAATAAAAATGTGTGTCTGTCTGCCTTCAACGGCAAACATAACTTTATGGGTTTTGTGCAAATACTGCAAGTAATCCAGACAAGTGAAGGTTAAAAAAATCTGGTCCTACATATATTTAACATTATGTATAGAAACATTATTATTAGAAACATAATTTTTAATCATTGATATCCAATGTATAGCCATTCTCATTAGAATTTAATTAAAGATGGATGATCACAGCTGTGCTATAATCCTTATCCCACAAAGAAACTCAATGCTAATAATAGGCATTAGAGTCATATTAAATATACTAATAAAAAATTTATTAGGAGCTATTCAGCTTTCTATTGGGTGATGAGTCCAATGGTTTTGGTTTTTGGTTGCGTCCTGCATCATTTATAGTGTAATTAATACATTAGAAATTTGAGACACACAGAGGAAAGATTATACATCAATTCATGAATTGAAGAATTAGATGTTTTTATTGTACTTTTGTTTGATAATATGATAATCAATAAATAATATATAATCAAATAAAATTATTCAAGTAATTAATATAACTGGTCAGGGGTGGCCCGATCGTATTGCCAAAAATGAATGTTCGCGGGCGTTATTGCGCAAGAACGAATTGTTAAGTGATACATAAATATTTAGGTGGCCACTCAGGACATGGAAATGATTCCGGGATAGTTTCGGAATATATAATAATAGTAGTAGTATAGTTTAACAGTGGGGCAGGTTAAATTAGGTTACCACACATCAGCACTGCCCTTCGTTCCAAACCCAAAAATGGGGGTGGGGGGGGGGGGGGGCGAGATCATATAGTTAATGTACATAGCCTTATGTGAGAAATAGCTCTAGATAAGGACATTAGTACAAAGGCCTCTAGTACAAAAATGTTAAATTTTGGTATATGTACATCTTTAAAGATTATAAATATAAATAACATTAAATATAACCGAACTTTGACATAAAGGAAAATAATTTATCATAAATTAAATAAGTAATTATAGCAAAGCATCCTTATAATCACCAATATAATTTGTAGCCTTTGTCTGGTACTGTACTCAAAAAAGAGATCATTTGATAAAATAAAAAAAAGCCCCACTTGGAAGACACTTTAGTGGGGAAACAGGTTTCCCTGTCTTATTTGTCTTATATTGTTATAGATTGGGTACTAATATAGTTTGTTTCCAGATCTAGTACAAAGTAAGAGTGTTCTATCGATCTCTATCTATATCGGGGGTGCGGGGTTCCAACAGGCTCTTTACTTACTGGCTTCTTCCACTCTCATAGTTCGTTTCGGAAGGGTTTTCTATGATACAAGAATTATTATAAATGGATTAATTTCATATAAACAAAGTTCTGGATCGGTAATCCTCAACTCTCGTTATATAAAGGGACATCTATAAAAAGAAAATCTATATATAGAAGACATAACAGATGGAGAATGCACTGATATCTGATAAGTAATGATTGATTATTATTACCCGGTAGTAATGAATTAAGGACAACAGGTGTGCTATAACAGGTGCTTTAAAGAATTTTGTTGGGATGGATCTACGCTATATAACATAACATGTTATAGAATTTGAATTTTGAGTAAGTTAGACAGACTGGTTGTAAGAAACAATATATATATATATATATATATATATATATATATATATATATATATATATATATATATATATATATATATATATATATATATATATATATATATATATATATATATATATATATGTTGTACTTGTGTTGTATAGCAATGCAAACAACGGGAATGTGTTATACAAATGTACTCATGACATATTATGTTTTAGAGCTCACGCTTAAAAATGACATTCATGTGGTATTCAACTTTACCCTTATAGCTCTAAACAGCTGCATGTGTATATCGAGAACGAAGGACACAGTATAATAAGTGATCAAACGAACTTACCTGAAGTGAAGTTCGATCATTATTATACGAAGTCCTTCGTTCGAAGATATAAGTACCCAACCCGCCCTGCCCGTTGGTAAAGTTGAAATGTACTACTTCTAAAAGGAATGGTCGCAGAGGTTATGTCCACAGATACCATAGAGGAGGCGTTGACGTTTCTAAAAAACTTAGCGGCTTGCCAAGCGAGTAGCTGCATGTTTATATCTTCGAACGAAGGACTTCGTATAATAATGATCGAACTTCACTTCAGGTAAGTTCGTTTGATCACTTATTATTATTGGAAATCATTAAAGTTTTGGAAATTAAAACAAATTAACGACTCTTAGAATTCCTGCCAAAACTCCCTTTGGCTGTCATTTAATAATATTATGTCGATGGTCTCAATGGTTGCTACGAAAATTTCCAGAATGTGAATCACCATCTATGGAGAATGCAATATTTTCGGAAATTTGGAAAACCGAAAGACTTTATCTGGGGGAGGGTATAGGCTACCTTTTGTCTTAAAAAACTTTAAGGTGGGAAAATTACGCGAACGCAGCCGTTATAATTATGACCATTGCCAGTATATTAATTTATACTGGACTGTGAATCGCACGAAAAGCGTTGTTGGAACGACCAAAATTGCCTAGCGGTCCTTCAGGCTATTTGATTCAGTTCAAAGTGCTCTTTGAAAGCAAGATCAATGAAAGCGAACACAGAAGTATCAGTATTGAAACTGAAAAGCGAACTAATGCAGAAACAACGACTTTTTTATAGTTAAAAGCGAACTGGAGTTAATTGCTCCCTTATTTATGCATTTTTTTTCTGGTTAGTAATCTTTACTGCATCATTGGTCTAGTGGCGAATAATGTACATAGCGATCCTGGGTTTAATTAATCCTAGGTTGGCCAAAATGTAATTTTTCGATAGAAACAATTCCAGTATCAGAATTGTGCCCGGTACAATAGCAACAGGCTCGCCTCCTGTTACAGGACCTGACATCATCGGCGAAAAGTGGAAGTACACGGTACACCTCTTCCACCCCCACATGAAGAATATAGGCGTGACGGTGGATTAGTGCCATCTATGTATAATAATAATAATTTATGGAAATTCGGCAAGCGTTCATTTTCTTGTTTTAATTGTAGAACATCTTTTTTAAATTAACATGCTTGATAAATCAGCCTTTTCCCAGTAATCGGACAGACTCAATGGCAAAGTTCTCTCACACATCAAGATGAGACAAAATAGACATCATCTGAACTCAGTAACAACGAAAATTTCCCATAGCATGACTGGTTGTGCTAAACAGTATCACGGAAGATAAACGGATTGGTGGAGGCAGTTATGGGATGTTACGATAGCAATTATGTATTAATGGTAAAAAATATTAAAGAAACAAAGGTTATGCAGCCAGGAAATGGTACAATTTGAAACGGCCAATCAGAATGTGTATACAAAATTTGATGCCTATCCTATCTATCTATTTCCTCAACGGCCAGTTGAGGAGTTTCTTCTTCTGGAGTCAATCATGGGTGTATAACTAGATCATGCTTGCTACAAAAATGCAATGTCAAATTTCAACCCGTATGATAAAAGCAGTGATAGTTTAGTGGTTAGAACGTTGGACTACAAAGTCAGAGCTCTCGAGTTTAAACCCAGGTAGGCACCTCTAACTTATCGAAAGCATGTGCATTTTAAAAATTAACTATCACTTGCTTCAACGGTAAAGGAAAACATTGTGAGGAAATCTGCATGCCTAAGACTTTCTCGAAGGTGTGTGAAGTTCGCCAACCCGCACTGGGCCAGCGTGATGGGCTATGGCCTAAACCCTCTCAGTTCGAGAGGAGGCCCGTGCCACGGTAGGACAGTTTCTAAACAGGGCTAATTTCTTCCAAGATTTAAACTAAACAAACTAATAAACATTGCAAGCTAAATAAAAGCTTATAAAAATAAGCTGTTTTGAAAAAAATACTGATATTTAAGACAATGTATGAACACAATTTGTTGTTTAAATATCTATCTATCTATAACCTCACGCCAGATCCCTTGCGGGGTAGGCAGAGAGTACAGAGTTTCAACAGGTGCTTTCCTTATATACCTCTCTGGCTTCCTCGACTCTCATAGTTCGTCTCATACACGCTCGCCGGTTACGGAGACTCTTGAATTTTCCATCAGATAAGACTCGGTTTATTTGTTGTTTATATTTAAAATAATAGAATCCTGCCAGTTGATATTGTCTTACGAGTAACACAGGGTTACTTGGATACTATTTTAGGTCGCCTTAATTTAGCAAGGTAAGAGTCCAACACCTCACAATTAATACCTTACTGCAGAGCTTTATCAAGGACATGTCCGACTTACCTTGATCCTTATTCGCTACAACCAATTAAACACATAACGCGATACGTTACAATAACTCCGTGAAATTATGTTTCAATGATAAAGTCAGCGCCATAAGTCCCTTAACATTTTCAGTTTTGTAATGCTTGGGACACTGTTGTTTTACATCATATCCTTTATTTTGGTTGATCAAATTATACATAAGCTAGTTTCTGCCCGCTACTTTGTCCGCGTTGTCTCTAGACAGAAACTTTACATTTTCTGGGATAAAAAGGATCCTATGTGTTAATGCAAGTAATAAACTCTATGCGTGCCAAATTTAATCCAAATCTGTTAAGCCATTTTTGTATTATTTTTTTTTTAACACACTAAGATTTACTCCTGTATCGTTGCTGCGTTAACAAACATCAAAATTCACATACACAAATACCCAGACCTAAACAAATAACTGTGGATCAGAGACTTATCCCGTGCGGGAATCGAACCCGCGACTATTAGACACAGTGGGCGGAGCGGCTTAAGCTCTTAACCACTGGGCTAAGTCGTTCGTCAATTGAGTAACAAACATCCTAACATCTAAACATACAAACTTTCGCATTATAATACTAGTACGATGACATGTTGCTAATAGTTAAGCATTGACAATATTTGGAAGGCCCGTTAACTCTTGGTCCCGGTTACCACGTAATGTGGTAGTCGTTAAACCATGTTGGAAGCCTTTTAGGCCCCTTGATAAGTCCAACAGCAAGTGGCCACAAACCTGCCTCCACCAATTAGCAATGGGTCCGCGTGGTGGAGTATGACCTCATCTCTCCCCCTCGATTTGAGAGAGAAACTCAGTATATCCTGATATTATTATTATTATTAATGTTCACCAATGTTTATAAAATAATAATTTTAATTTAAAAAGACTTTTTTTAAAACATGCTTTTATAGCAAAACACTACGAAGGTATCATACTTGGTTGAAGAGTTCAGATCCTGGACACCATTTACGTCTACAGTTTTGGTCAAGACAAATCTAACGAGCCCAAACACGGTGTTGTTATATTGACTAGTTGGGTGGTTCCATTGACCATCGGCTTCATCATCAGATCCTGAACACCATCTGGTTTTATATTACTTGTCAATACCAATCCAACAAGCATAAACACAAGGGGTTATGTTGTATAATTCATATGTTCCTATGGCTACCTTCCGACTCCATCATCAGACCATCAGTAATACCATAAATTTGCATTATTACCGAACGTATGCTAAATTTCAGCTCAATCGGATACTCAAAATGCTGGAAAATGGATCACAAAATTTGAACCGGAAAGACATACGAACAGTGCAAGTAAATGAAAGCTTGTAAAAAGTTTAACTGTTTTGAAAAACTAATAATGCTAAGCGATGTACATTGCTGATTATTTCATGTCGTTATCGTTACGCACCGCGTTTAGTTACAACGAATAAGGGGTCTGATTGCTAAAATAGCGGACTTGTGAGACTTAATAAGGTCTCGGCCCCAAACTTTGGGTGCGCCTTAATATAATATGACGCCTTAAATAGGGTTTATTTTCGCTTGAAAATTTCAGTGTGACCAAATTGAATCTGAATTAGCTAATTCAGATTCAATTCGGTCACACCATTTGGTCAATTTGGTCATTTTGTAGATAAAATACTCTGTGTACTTAATAGTAAAATTAAGTTGCTTCCGCCTCTTTGAAAATTTGACTCTTTTGCAAGTGCGTAAACTCATACACACATTTCCAACAACACACACATTTCAACGTCTTGTTACGACCGCCTGACGGCGGGTACAAATAAAACAAACAATTACAAAAAAATACAAATGTTTATTGTTATCAAGAAAAATATATTTAATTACGCAAACAATCCAGAAGGTTAGAATAAGTATCAATATTAAAATGGGGCGTGAATTCCCGGCACAGGGGAGTTTTCGGGTCCACAAAAAAACCTATGGGCGCTGGGGACTTATCTTTAGGCCGCTCGATCCCGTGACGCGTGGGGGGTCTTCGGTAACAGCCTCCACCGGCTAGGTGAGGAATCTGGAGGTGCCCTGTAGAAGGCCCTCAGCCGCCGAGGTCAGCGGGAGTCGACGGGCAGAAATGAGGCCTGCTGTCTCCCAAACCGTACTTGTCAACCCGTACGGTGGACCCCCAGTTTTCTGGAACGCGCCGAATTGGACACATGTAGCGCGAAAGATCCGACCCCCAGGCACTAGGTGAGACCAGGAGTGGGCGTCGGCATCTTTCGCGAAGCAATTAAAATATTCACGAAATGGAGTGGTGATATATACGTCCGGTTTAAATATAATGAAAAACAAATATATAAAAAAACTTATTACCCAACCCAGAATCAAACCCCAACATTATATTTAGGACTATCACCACTCCACTACGCTATGAGGTACATAAATTTTAATTCTTACACATGACGGTAGGTCTATAAAAACGTCGAAACAATGACCATTGATATTTTTTTTTGTCGGGTATATTGAGAAAACCCTCTTTCGTGGCATCAATCCAGCGAATAATTTTGTGTTTACATTATGCAATTTGCGGTGGCAATTTCTAATAGATTAACAAAACAAAAAGGTCATTATTTTAATGTATGAAGTTAGAAATTTAGTGATTACGAAATTTTTGACAACAAATATTTAGAAAAATAGATATTCACAAGCCACAGATTTTCAACAACACACGCGTGGAATGCACAGTGGGAATTAATTATCCCGGCCATATCTCTCCTGGTTTCTTGTGGAGGCTGGATCGATTTGGACGAAATTAATATGATAATTGAAATGAAGAAAAATACCGCGGTAAAACATATTCAAAACTTATCGAATGATTAAATAGAAAAGGTTATATTTTACAATTTTTAAGATACTAGCTGACACATTTGGTTACGTTGGTACCCACTATTAAGAAATATATTTAGCCACAGAAAAATACACTATTAGAAGGTAGAACAAATCACTTGTTGAATAGTAATCGAATTAATCCAGACACGAAAAATTAGTTAACAGCAATCAGAACTATTGGAATAATTATATTAAACTTACCAAGGGGGTTGAAGAATGTTGCTAATTTAAACTTTTACTTTTTTTATTTTAATAAAGCACTGTTCGAACTGAACTGATTTGTTGTCGTGCGAGCTCTGGCGTCGGAAAAGGGTTGTTCATGCGCGAACTCGTTTTTATATACTGCCCCCCAGAACGGCCTACTTCCTGCCTGGCAACAGTGCGCGCTCCCCAGATCTCTTGATCCTTCGTCTGAGACGAGGACAGAGATATAGAAAGAACGGCTCAACCGAAGCAAGGCACGCCCTAAACTATTGTCTGTTTTTTATAAAATTCTTGTGGGACTAAGTTAGCAATAACCGAACCGAGTGAGATAGGATCATTGTCCCGTTGTTCGCTATTGTATTATTTCTAGATCCTTCTATGTGGTGGGCGTTTCTTATTAGGTGTACTGGAAGGAATTTGATTTCCGGTGCCAACGAATACCTTATATGGTCATTATGATGCTATCACTAGTTAAGGCGCGCGGTTTCCATTCGATGTAACAACTAGTTATTTTGTTTGTCTGTGTGTAAAGATTTTTTATTTTTATTTTATATTTTTAAAACTATGTTACGACGTAACAATACCCCCTCTCCCAGAGAAAGGATTTTACGTAGTAAAATCCGCTGCGGTAAGCGTCCATGAAGGACAGAACTGCCCAGTAACTGTCTCACTTTCATACTTCCACTACCAAATACCTACCATGCGACCTAGCATACGACCTGTCATAGTTGTCTGAGGAAATTTATAATCAACAGACTGCCATACAAACAGAGTACAACCCTATTAAAAGATTGGACTCGAGAACAGTACTGCTTGACAAGAAGCGTCTAAGAGGAAGAATACTGAAACGTGAAACATTCGGACGAATCGGCACTGTGAAATACATTTGGTCTTTGATGAATTTGTTACAGTCACGACCCGCTGTAACGAGAAAATTAGTGTAGGCTTACTTAAAGAGTCACTACCCGCTCTATACGCGCAGAACGCAAAACAATAAGACGAATCAGACCCATACAAGAGGTCGCAACCCGCCATAAATGCGCAAAACGCAAAACAATAAACGAATAAGGCCCATACAAGGCTCATAATCCGCTATATCGCGCAAAACGCAAAAAAAAAACAATCTCCCAACTAAACGTCAACTTTCGTGTAGGCTTATTTTAATTCATCAAAGACAACGTAGACAGAGACCGAAACGCAACAACTTTTTAATTTAAAATTATTGTAGACGAGAGAAAGAAAAAAAAAATTAACCAATATTCCGAAACACTATGTATCAAGGAAAACAAGAATCGAACCGTGGACGGTGACGACTATGATTAATATACGAACAATTGATTAAAACAAAATTAACTAAACTAAGCGGCATTGCGAGTATGTCTAGTCTTTAGCGAATTTGTTACAGTCACGACCCGCTGTAACGAAAAGAAAGCAGCAGACGAGTATACCTATACCAAGAAAC
This sequence comes from Phalera bucephala, assembly GCA_905147815.2. Lineage (NCBI taxonomy): Eukaryota > Metazoa > Arthropoda > Insecta > Lepidoptera > Notodontidae > Phalera > Phalera bucephala. The sequence goes on from LR990615.1 coordinate 26,980,932, forward strand.
TGTCATACTCCGCTAAAAATTTGCAAAACGCAAATAAAACAAAACGTGTGTAGACCTATAAAGGAATCATACACACTAAAACAAAACTCCCAATCAAAACATCAAATTCGTGTAGGCTTGTTTTAATTCGCTAAAGACAAACATAATTAATTACTGAACGAAATAATGTTCAATTTAATATTTGCCGATACATGATAAAATAAAACGAATGCTAATATATCATAATAATGATTAGCAACCCTAAAAAAAAGGAAAAAAAAATTATGAGTCGAACCCACGAAACAGAACGAAAATGATAAGGTTAATTCAACGTGTATAACCCACGTGAATATAACAACATAATAAGTGACTTGATATGAGGATCAGAGACACTATAAAAGTATGAAAACATACTACCAAAAAAAAATTACGAAGGAGAGCAAACCGCGTATGGCTACTTCATACGTGAGCTCCGGTTCAGTTAAATGTAAATATTTAATGGTACGGTCCATTTTTAAGCAAAATTATTTTTAAAGAAATTGAGTCATCAAGCTAATTTAAATAAATATTTTTATTAAACACCTAAAGTGAAGTTAAAATGGCTCAATATATTAATTAATATCTTGTGAGACAATTAATTGAAATTAAAATAGTGAACTGAAATACGCGACGGAATGTGACACGATTGTGGGCAATGTTAAAAAAAAAAATTACAACGATTTAAAATAATGTACGTAACCGCAATTATCTTTTCAGAGTTAAAAAAAATAAAATTGCAAAACAATAAATGATTGCAACAATAAAAAAATGAATGCAATAAATGCACCAATAAAAAATAAAATCTCTGAAAGGAAATGTCAATTACGCACAAACACAAATGCAAAATACAAATGCTAAAAAAACATGAAATGTAATGCAATGTTATAAAAAAATAAAAAAAAAACGAAACAAAAATGTAGTAGAAAAATTATTGTTGCCCACTGTGCAGTTCACGCATATGTGGGTAATCAGAGATGGTATTTGATTACCCGGCGGAGCCAGATGACAATAATCGGCTACCCGTTCTTCTTTAAGGAGAAACGGGTCGGTGGTACCACCCCGTTCAGCCTCGTCCGCAAAGGCTTACCACCTGGAATTGAAAAATACCGACACCACAATAGTACGAAAACTTCTCGGTGCTTTGCCCTTCAAACGTTGGCGCCACTTTGTTACGACCGCCTGACGGCGGGTACAAATAAAACAAACAATTACAAAAAAATACAAATGTTTATTGTTATCAAGAAAAATATATTTAATTACGCAAACAATCCAGAAGGTTAGAATAAGTATCAATATTAAAATGGGGCGTGAATTCCCGGCACAGGGGAGTTTTCGGGTCCACAAAAAAACCTATGGGCGCTGGGGACTTATCTTTAGGCCGCTCGATCCCGTGACGCGTGGGGGGTCTTCGGTAACAGCCTCCACCGGCTAGGTGAGGAATCTGGAGGTGCCCTGTAGAAGGCCCTCAGCCGCCGAGGTCAGCGGGAGTCGACGGGCAGAAATGAGGCCTGCTGTCTCCCAAACCGTACTTGTCAACCCGTACGGTGGACCCCCAGTTTTCTGGAACGCGCCGAATTGGACACATGTAGCGCGAAAGATCCGACCCCCAGGCACTAGGTGAGACCAGGAGTGGGCGTCGGCATCTTTCGCGAAGCAATTAAAATATTCACGAAATGGAGTGGTGATATATACGTCCGGTTTAAATATAATGAAAAACAAATATATAAAAAAACTTATTACCCAACCCAGAATCAAACCCCAACATTATATTTAGGACTATCACCACTCCACTACGCTATGAGGTACATAAATTTTAATTCTTACACATGACGGTAGGTCTATAAAAACGTCGAAACAATGACCATTGATATTTTTTTTTGTCGGGTATATTGAGAAAACCCTCTTTCGTGGCATCAATCCAGCGAATAATTTTGTGTTTACATTATGCAATTTGCGGTGGCAATTTCTAATAGATTAACAAAACAAAAAGGTCATTATTTTAATGTATGAAGTTAGAAATTTAGTGATTACGAAATTTTTGACAACAAATATTTAGAAAAATAGATATTCACAAGCCACAGATTTTCAACAACACACGCGTGGAATGCACAGTGGGAATTAATTATCCCGGCCATATCTCTCCTGGTTTCTTGTGGAGGCTGGATCGATTTGGACGAAATTAATATGATAATTGAAATGAAGAAAAATACCGCGGTAAAACATATTCAAAACTTATCGAATGATTAAATAGAAAAGGTTATATTTTACAATTTTTAAGATACTAGCTGACACATTTGGTTACGTTGGTACCCACTATTAAGAAATATATTTAGCCACAGAAAAATACACTATTAGAAGGTAGAACAAATCACTTGTTGAATAGTAATCGAATTAATCCAGACACGAAAAATTAGTTAACAGCAATCAGAACTATTGGAATAATTATATTAAACTTACCAAGGGGGTTGAAGAATGTTGCTAATTTAAACTTTTACTTTTTTTATTTTAATAAAGCACTGTTCGAACTGAACTGATTTGTTGTCGTGCGAGCTCTGGCGTCGGAAAAGGGTTGTTCATGCGCGAACTCGTTTTTATATACTGCCCCCCAGAACGGCCTACTTCCTGCCTGGCAACAGTGCGCGCTCCCCAGATCTCTTGATCCTTCGTCTGAGACGAGGACAGAGATATAGAAAGAACGGCTCAACCGAAGCAAGGCACGCCCTAAACTATTGTCTGTTTTTTATAAAATTCTTGTGGGACTAAGTTAGCAATAACCGAACCGAGTGAGATAGGATCATTGTCCCGTTGTTCGCTATTGTATTATTTCTAGATCCTTCTATGTGGTGGGCGTTTCTTATTAGGTGTACTGGAAGGAATTTGATTTCCGGTGCCAACGAATACCTTATATGGTCATTATGATGCTATCACTAGTTAAGGCGCGCGGTTTCCATTCGATGTAACAACTAGTTATTTTGTTTGTCTGTGTGTAAAGATTTTTTATTTTTATTTTATATTTTTAAAACTATGTTACGACGTAACAGTCTCCACTGAGGAGATCCGGCGAGAAACACAGTGGGCTTGTCTTTTAGATCTAGGTCCAAATAAAATTTATGTAGAAACAATTTTATGACAACACCCCCGAAAAGGGATGAAAAGAGGCAATTGATACATTCTATATTCACCGTTGTCAAACAAACAAGAAAGTTTTACTCATTGAAAAATACCATCAACCTTTTGTAGATATATGTATAAGATACGGTAAGCAAAAACAAGCTTTTCATAGAAATATAATGTCCGATAATTACGCTTCTTGTAACGGAAAATTTCGGTAAAACTGATCACACGGAGCCAATAAGGCAACAAGCATTTCTCTAAACACAGACCAATTTAAGAAATAGAATTATAGTACCCCACAATATATCTAAATTCTTTTTCACAGCGCTATCTGTCAATAAACACAAGAAGGCTTTTACTAGTAATATCATGTTATAATAAACACAAAGGTTACAACGTAAGGATGTAAAAAAATAATGTGATATTAAATAAATACTCTAAAAAATAAAAATCTTTTTTTAAAACGTAAACCGACTTTAAAAAGCAATTAATAAATATTTGAAGTCGGTGCCAAGTAACCGACTGCACTAACCGGTACCGACTTCAAATATTTATTTTTTGCATTTTGAAGTCGGTTTACTTTTTTAAAAAAACATCTTTATTTTTTTGGTTTAAAAAGATTTTTATTTTAAGTGAAGAGTGAATTATTTACTAATATTTATACACCTATATTATATTATTTTGCTGAGTTGTTTGTATATTTATAAAATAAGCATAATGTATGGTGTATCTTCAAAGTCCAAGGTCCAATACCAATGAAATTAAAATGGGACAATTTTGGAGTTATACTGAATCCAATGCAAAAATAATTATCAAAATCAATTCATAATTGGCGGAATGATCGCGTAACATACATACAAAAAAAAAAAAAACAGTCAGTCGAATTGAGAACCTCCTCCTTTTTTGAAGTTGGTTAATAAAATAGATATGTTCTTATTGACGAAGTAAATGAATAGTGTCTAACCGAAGCGTCGGCATCGGCTTCGGCCACGTTCAGCGAAAAATACCGCCTTCGGCCGAAGTTTTGGGCGAAGCCGAAGGTTTCCAGCGAGCACCGAAATTGAACGATCTATTAGGACTTACGAATTATGAATGCTTTTAAGTAATTAAATATAATAAATAATATTATTCTAGTGTGATTATTTTAACCAGTTATAAGTAATTTTTATCATCACGTTAATAATAATAATAAATTATTTATTTCGAGTTGCTTGGACCCATATAAGAGAAACATTTAACACACAAAAGCTATTCAACCATCACATTGACTAATACAGTCAAAGTAACTTTTTTTTAAATTTAGCCAAATATAAACAAAATTTCTTAGGCCTTTCCTTTGGCTTCAGTCGAAGGTTTTGGCGATGGCCTATTAATCGGCTTCGGCTTCAGCTAAAAATCGACTTTCGGTCGGACACTATAAATTACTTTACTTGCTTTTAACGGTAGTCATAAAAGCGGTGGCGCAATGATCTCAATGCTTATTACCCTAAATAGCCATCATTGGCCAAGGATACGACTGTATGGAAGGAGGAGAGGGAGCCATTTGCCAAGCGGTAGATACAATGGGTTTGTTAAAAAAAAGGGTATGAGTCAACGCCATTTGTCCATTACAGCTTTGCGACCTTATAGTTCTGCTTCGTTGGTCTACTGGGGTAAAACACGTGATTGTGAGGACGTGACGTTTGCATCCTACAATATTTTTTTTGTTTTGTATAGGAAATTGCCCAGTATTATTCCGGAGCCACTGCACTGCCACGGCACTGTGCTTGAAAGAATGGCAGTAAATTCAGTCTCGTATTAGAACTTAACATCGTCAGCGAAAAGGGGATGTACTCAGTATACCTTTACCACCGCCGCTTGCGTTTTTCATTATGTATTTAATGTTTACTTTTTCACGATTTTTTCTATGCCACAATTACAATCTATTCATTTAAACTGATCTGTGCTCGATAGAAGTACTAACACAAGAACTCGTTAGAGTTTCAATATACCGCAGAAATCAGAGGTATTACGAGGTCGAAGCGAAGCCTCAAGCTCTTTAATATAAGTATGTTTACATTAATTTTGCATAAACCGGTTTCCAGCGAGGGCTCATTTTAAAATTTATGGCCGTTTTCCTCGGTCGCTACACGCGAGTGTTTAAGAGGGTGTATCTTATGCCTAATTATTTGGTATTTTTTTCTTTGATGAAGCGTAGCCGTACGCTTAGAATTATTTCATGTGTTTTTTCGTGCTGGGTTCAAATACGCGCTAGATCAAATCGTCAATCTGGACATAGATTTGGAGATTTAATATTTTTTTTTAATGACGCTACCTTATCGGTCTAGTGGTGAATAATAACCTGCGTCGCGATGACTACGTTCTAGTTTCGAATCCTAATTTGGACAAGTAATTTTTCGATAGAAAACTTTCAAGTATCACTCCGGAGTTTATGTTCGGTAAAGGTTCGCTCGACCTATCTGTCGAAACCTATCACACGCATTACACTATTCATGTATATCCTAATAATAATAAGTGTTTACCTGTGTGTGTCCCTCTGCCTAGAAAAAGCCTTCTCTCACAAAGCAAAATGAGAGAGATCAGGTGATACTCCACCACACAAACTCAGTGCGGATTGGTGGAGATATGATGTCGTTTGAATTTGCCTAAGATTTTATTCACACACAGTAGCTACTTGTGCGAGAATCAGCATCACAATCAGAATATTCTTTTTTGTTGAGAAAAACAATCATATCATCATGTCGGCTAATATAATATGAGCCAATATTATAAGCGCCCTCTTTTTAATTACAGCAGCATTTTAACTATACAATCTTCTCCTTAAATTCCGTATTTTGTTATACATTTAATATTAACACACTAAGCCACCAACAATTTGCATGAACGTGAAAATTGTGCAAGAATACGTTATTACTTGGCCAAGTTCTACTTGTTTTCTTATAAGAGTGAGTAAATAATTTATGTCAGTCTGTGGCTCCGTCTCTGACTGGCTAGACCTAGTTTGTATGATTTTGTTATAAGGGTCTGCCCTTTATTTTAAATTTAGAAGGGGGGGGGGGGCACTCAAAAGACTCTCAGATTTCTAAAAAAAAACTAAGTTAACTAACTAAGGGCAAAAGTGTTCTCTCTCAAGAGAAGGTCTATATTACCGGAGAGTTATATATTTTGGGTATCTTCCAATTTAGAGTGAATAGGGTATGAGTTAGCGAGGTACATCTTCGGCTCCATCATCACTTTCCACCAGGTGAGATAGGGGTCAATGACTGACAAGTCCTAAAATGGAGAAAAAATAGGTCAACCTCCACAACGCTAAACCAGTACGAACTAGTGAAGTCAGGTTTGTAGGTAGCTCCCTGATATTGGAACTTATCTATCCGCCATTACGATTTCCAACTAAGATTATTAACAACTAAATCAAGTGGCAACCGATACTGGCTTTGAACGCTTCCAAAGTATATGCTGCTTAAAATATCTCAGACTAATCGAATCAAACGTTACTGAACAGGATCATTGCTGAAAACACTACGATTCCGCTACATTTTTACCTACTATATATTTATGGTCATAGTATAGTTATAAAGTTTCGGATTGTAAACATGAATAAAATAATACGCCTAACAATACGATGTTGCTGAAACTGAAATGGGCGATGTTGTTGACATTATTATATTTCAAGCGTATTCATGAGTCGGAGTGTGGAGATAACAGATGTCGGATTCACGTGATGATATTGTATAGGCAATGAATATTAAATGGTATCATTACATAAATACAGATCATATCGCAGATAGATATGACACCTGTTGGAGCAGAAAGGTTTTTGAGTGGTTAACACGTGCCAGAAGACGTGGAGCAGGCAGGCTCCCTACAAGATGGAAGACTGGATGCGCACCGCATATATCTGATTTTTGTAGTCATCTTTCGGTGAAATCTATATCCTGCAGTGGTAGTCTTTTGACTATGATGAAGATGATGAATCTTTAATAACAAATTTCCGGTATAGATCAGAGATGATTGGAATACTAAGTAAACTATTTAAATTGTTCATATTTTCTATTTATATTTAGCGATGGGAGACTGTACCATCTCCATTATTGAACATCGCCGTGCTTCAGTAGACACGGTCAACAATGGGTCTCGGTTACTATTTCAAACCATAGTTTTTAAACCAAGTCGAGAGTCTTATCCTTAGCCTTAGGTGCCTACAAACCTGTATCTACCAATCCGTGAGTCCGCGAGGTGAAACATACTCCAGCTTAGCACACAGATTTATTGCCTGCATTAACACATAGGATACTTTTTTTCCCGGAAACATGTAAGGCCCTATCTAAAGTCAATGCGGACAAAGTCGCGGGCCGTAACTAGTGCATTATAAAATTACAAATGTATACCGCTCGCCGCTGCATACCCGCTTATACTAAAACGAATTACTTTTCTCCCTACGGGCTACAATAGCATGTTAACTTAGTCATGCATGAGACTGCTTAGATTTGAGCGATAAATTTTGCTAGGTGCCACCCAAACAAGTGAATATTTTAAAACTATTCTGTCATTCGTACAAATTAAGAATTCAGAATTTCACGGGCACGAAATATTTTAAATAACACGCATACCATGTGGGATAAAGTTGTTTCTTTTTATTAACTTATTCTCTTTTTTTCTTTATTCTTTTAGAAAGCAATCATCTATGAAATGGAGCCTTTTCTACCAATGACGAATAAAAAAGTAATATATAATGTTCTTAATTAATTAACTAGATGAATGATGAATAAATGAATATGAGGACAACAATGATTATAAATTGAAGAAATACCCCCACCTCTACAACAGAGCGATGGATAACTTACATATAATTATAAGACATCGACGATGATAGATTTGTTTCTTGTTCTTTTTCTGAGGTGTCCGACGAACAGTGTTCTAGTGCTTTTAGTGGTGACGATGACTCAATGCGCGAGCAACTTTTACCTACTTTCTCTACTCTCCAGAAAGTCTTCAATGTTGTACACATTAACTGTCAAAGCATTCCTGCTCACTACTCTGACATTTTAGCTTCCTTTGACTCTGAATATGTACATACGATTTTAGTGTCCGAAACCTTCCTCAACCCTACCCTGCCTTTAGTGCAGTATGCACTGCCTGGATACAAGCTGCTACGTAATGACAGAATGGGCAAGGGATATGGAGGTGTTGCTATTTATCTTCGCGGGGATGTCTCTTGCACAGTGAGAACATGTATTTCTTGAGCTCAACTTTCTTCATAACAAATTTCTCCTAGGCGTTTATTATAGCCCATCCTGTCATGTTGATTTCTTTTCCTCCTTTGAATCGAAATCTTCGCTATACGATCACACTATCATTCTTGGTGACTTTAACACTTATCTATTCCTTGTCCCTTCTGTTAATATGCATATCCTACCGCTAACAGCTACTCATCATGCTCCTCATATTACTCCCTTACTCTTAGATCTCATACTTGTTTCTGATCTAGCTAGTTTCTGATGTAGCTGCACATGGCCAGATTACGGCTTCTTTCTCTTATCGCGACCTGATATTCCTCTCTTATAAAATTCGCTCTCCAAAACGCTCTTACAAATTTCTTTTCCTTCGAAGCTTTAAAGATATTAATACTGAGCAGCTTAGACTGGACGCGTGCAGTGTAGACTGGACTTTTGTTTACAACTCCGTTGATGTAAATGAAAAGGTATTAATATTTAATAAAATAGTACTGGATCTATATGATACGCATGCACCGGTTAAAAAATTGAGGGTGAAACATCGCCCCGCCTTGGTTATCTGATTCCATCAAAAAAATGATGACTAAACGGGATAAGGCATGGAGAAAGCACAAAAAGTTTCCTACGGAGGAAAACTGAATCAATACAAAAAACTGAGAAACCGCAGCAGTCGTATGTGTAGGGATGCAAAGAGGCGCCACATACAGAGTTCCATTCAACATTTCAACACAGTACAAGTTTGGCAATTTCTCAAGTCGTTTGGTATTGGCAATGCTCAAAAATGTTCGTAATCTGGATCTTAATGCATTAAACGCACACGTCTCCAAGCCTCCAACTTCGCTCAAACAAGACATAAAATCTTCTACTCTTAAATATCTTTCCAATCTTCTATTGCCAGTATGTGCTTATGAGGTATGAGGCCAGGAATACTGCAGGGGATCTAAAGCCGCAGCCGGCCGCCTCTGGCACCACTGAGGCGCAGAATGTGGCGGTGCCCATGGAATAAACCCTGGGCGCCGCCAACGATACCACCTGGGTGGCAGACTCGGGGGAGCCTGCTGCCCAGCTCGCGGGGGAGACGCCGTGCTGAGTGACACCAGCACGGTGTCTAGTAGGGGGAAAAAGGGAGCGCCCTTTACACGCTCCCAGGGTGGGTCCTAACACGGCAGGTCGCGTCGGGGTCGCGGTGCGTACCAAAGGGCGATCCCGTGACCCCGACAATACGCAGCAAACTGGGTGTCACCGCAGGGTTTTTAGTCGGTACACTTGGTCCATCAACGGCCGGCGCTACGGCCCCGAGTGTTGATGGATCAAGGACTCCGACATAACCCCTCCGCGTCCCCCGAACGCGGACGGGTAACCATAAAGGGATTTCCCTGCGATAAAAAAAAAAAAAAAGGGGATCTAAAGCAAGTTGGCCTTGGATCCTCCTTTAAGGATGCCCTGACCACAACGAGGATGGTCATCATTGCGGATGACTATCCCAAAACCATGCTGGAGGATGAGACCGCCTAGAAAATCAAAGAGATCATCTGGGAGAGGATGTGGAGCGATCCGGTCCTCACCATTGAATGGAAGGGGGTCCAGGGCGGTATCATCAGTCTAACATGCTTTAACGATGAGGCGATCACCTGGCTGAGGCACTACGACGGTCAAACTGTCAGTGGTGTTAAGGTTAAGGTGATCAGGGCAGGGACCTACCCCGTCCCGTCAAAATAGCGTAGAAGAGGACACGCGTAGGAGGAGGCTGCGGGCGGGTCCAACAAACCAGCGGTCGCACCCCACACTACTCCGGTGGAAACAAAACCGGACCACCAACAGGGGGGAGGCACCCCTGCAACCTACAAGGAGACTCTGCTCGCGGACTGTCCGGTCCCATAGCCAGCCATGTCGATGAGATCGGATGGACTTGCTGGATTATCGAAGCCGCCCGGCTTCGATAATCTGGGCATCACATCTTCCCCAATAAGGGAGGACGATGATGCCCCAGATAGCAGCGAACCGGAGGGGAGCTGCAGGGAGGGAAGTCCCTAGCGTGGACTACCATTAAACACAACCAAGCAACAAAGGAGCTTGGTTTAAGCTGCGTACAAATAAACTTGCACCACTCTAAGGCGGCTACGGCGATGCTAGATCGCCAGCTGCGTAGGGCTAAATTTGATTTAGCACTTATACAAGAACCCTATATTTATAGGGGACAGATAAAGGGCCTTCATGGAGCGGTGGTCATCTTTGTGCCAAAAGATCCTTGTCGCACTAAATGTAAACTGTCTTTAAAAATAAAAAAGTGGTGGCTCCCTTTAATATAAACCCTCTGACTTAAAGTATGGCACTTTTTCGGAAAAAAAAGAAATATTTCGTTACAATTGGATGTACTAAATGTCTATCATTTGTACACTGTATAGCGTAGAGCAAGCCCGAAACGTAGTCATTTAATAGATTGTTGATATAAATTAACAAAACCACATCAAACAACTGAGATGTGGTTGGGACAGTTATCGCAATGGAATTAATAAACCCACAAAAATTGAGAGGGAGTACTTTTATGTTTTAGACAAATCGTTAAACAAACATTATTATTTTTGGGCAAAATACTTTATTTAAAACAACGAGTTGAAATAACAATGAGTTGCTTTATGTTTTATTTTACATTAAAACTTCTATGAAATGCTTGTCTAGATAGAACCTCCCGCGCACGGCAACGCCATAATATTTATCTACTATATTAAGAAGCTACGAATTTGACCCACGTCAGTATCACTTAAACCTATACGCATTGATAAGCTTGTAAAAATATGCCGGTTCGTGTTGTCACGTTTTCTCATAATCATGCAGGAACACTTAATAATGAAACAAAAAATCCTTTCCGTCAGTAAGTGTTTAGGTTCCCCCATTATTTTATACAAAAACACAAATTATATTTTCTTGACAAGTCTTAACCTAATTGAGTTCTTAGATTTTCGCGAATCAATCAATCAATCAGCCTATCGCAGTGCACTGCTGGACATAGGCCTCTCCTAACACGCGCCATTGCACACGGTCCTCCGCCTTCCGCATCCAGTCTGTCCCAACGACCTTTTTGAGGTCGTCGGTCCATCTAGCTGGGAACCGTCCTACCTTACGCTTACCAAGTCGCGGTCTCCACTCTAGGACACGCTTGCTCCATCGGCCTATGCGAATATTACACATGAAATAAAACAATTTTTTCGGATTTTATCGTGGTTTATTTTTTGATTTTTAAGTTCCCGACGTTTCGTGTGCTTTGCGGTTAAATAATTCAAAAAACAAATTAACACCTGTTAATAATTTTCAATGTATTTTGTATAATTAATATGGTCTACTACTTTCTGTCCGCGACTGCGTCCGCGTTGACTTTAGACAGGAACCTCAATTTTCTTTTCCGACAGGAACCTTTCTTTTACTATCTGTGTGCCTAATTTAATCCCATGCTTTTCATACGTTTTTTGCGTGATTGAATAACAATCACCCAAACATGTAAACTTACACCTTAATATTATTAGTAGGAAGTAGCATACCTACGTACAGTTTGTACATTTGTTATTTGTTCGTTATGTAGTTGTAGTTAGTTTGTTAGTGGAGGTGCGGAGAGAAACGGTCACTATAGTTTTCAATTAAGTTTAGCAGTTAAAAGTACAAGTTAAAACAAATACCAATTCCTTTCTTTATACGTGTTCACGTCAGTGGTGGATATCGTACTCTATCGTATAGTTCCCATATCATGTATCCCGTAAAATGTATGACGATATTAAGTTGAGTTACGAGCCTTGGTCCAGAAGGGCTCGAAGTGTTACGTAACTCCCATCAATGGATTTTATCTTAAGTTGGACCGTAGTTAATAAGATTTCCATGCTGCTATCGGATAAATGGTTTGATGTTTGTTGCTGGGAATACGATGGACGTTACGAAATGTTGTTTTTTCCGTTCGGAGTCTTGCGGAAAATGTGCAATAGTGTATGATTTTTCAAGTTACACTCTTTCACTTTCAAGTTATTATTGCTAAATAAGAAGTTTTTGAATATTTTCGCGACTAAGTTATGCCGCTGTGTGTTGTCCATTTCGATGAATTTGTCACATTGCATTAAAACGTGACTTCCTTCGCAATTTGGGCATTTTTCGTATGCAGTGTGATAGTTATGTGATTTCTTGAAATCATAATGTGGATAAGACTTGTTTACAGTTTTGTTTGGCGGTTTCCAGGAGGATGGTTTTTGATGTTGTCGTTGTAGATGGTGTATTTCCTTTTTTCACAGATTTGAGACTTTCAAATGCCATAAATTTGCTTTCGAGGAAGTACAGGAAGTCATGTAAACTCTGTAACTCCTTGTGGTCGTGGATGTCACTTGTATAGTCGTTTTAATGTTACGGCGTCCAGTTTATGCGACATTAAGTGAACAATTACTGGGTCCCATGTTGACGTGTCCAGCCCAATGTTGGTCAACCCGTTCATGCATTCTGTTACGACATCGTGCATTTTCTTTATGTTATTAGCGTCTGGTTGTTGTATGACGGGCAGATTGAGCATGGTTTTGAAGAATGATGTAAACTGTAGGCGGCGATTATCATATCCCTGACCTAATATTTGCCAACAGGTGTCATAGTTGTCAGCACTGATGGACAAATTCTGAACCAATGCTTCGACTTAACCTCGTAGTTCGGCCTTGAGGTGCTGCATCTTCTGTGCCTTGTTAATAGTGGGGTTATTGTGAACGGTTTCGAGAAACAGATCCTTGAATGGAATCCATTTGGCATAGTTTCCCGTAAAGTCGGGAATCTCCATCTTGGGCGTAGATTTCTGGTAGTCGGCGGTTGACCATATTTTGGAGTTGAGTTTATTCTTAAGTTCGATGTAGTCATATTCATCATTAGATCCCTTCAACAAGAAATCTATTTCTCAATGCAGTTTGTCGACGAGCTCCCATATTGATTTCAAAATGGTCAAGCAATCTTCCAGTTCCCAGTTTTCGGTTATGGTCATCATCTCAGCCTATACTTGTCCACTGCTGAACATAGGCCTCCCCAATCGCTTTCCAGCGTAACCGGTCCGATGCCACCTGCATCCAACGACTTCCTGCGATTTTCACAATATCGTCGGTCCATCTGGCAGGTGGTCGTCCCACGCTGCGCTTGCCAATACGTGGGCTCCACTCTAGAACCTTTCTGCCCCAACGCCCGTCCGATCTTCGCGCTATGTGGCCCGCCCATTGCCACTTCAGCTTGCTAATCTTAAGGGCTATGTCGGTGACCTTGGTTCTTCTACGAATCTCCTCATTCCTGATTCGATCACGTAGAGAAACGCCGAGCATAGCTCTCTCCATAGCTCGCTGAGAAAATCTGAGCTTTTTTATAGTAAGAGACCACGTCTCTGATCCATATATCATCACTGGTAATACATATTGACTAAAAGCTTTAGTCTTCAGGCACTGAGGTATTTTGGATGAGAAGATGTTGCGCAGTTTCCCGAACGCTGCCCAGCCGAGTTGGATTTGTCGATTGACCTCTCTCTCAAAGTGGGACCTACCTAACCGGACTACCTGTCCCAGGTAAATGTATTCGTCGACAACTTCAAGAGTAGAGTTCCCAACGGTGAGTGTGGTGGGTACGACATAGACGTTAAACATTATTTTCGTTTCGTCCATGTTCATTTTAAGACCCACTTGTTGAGATACTCTGTTGAGGTTGCCGAGCATTCGTCCTAGATCTTCCAGCGACTCCGCCATGACCACAATGTCGTCGGTCCGCCATGACCACAAATCGAAGGTGAGTGACGTATTCGCCATTAATGTTGATGCCAAGTCCTCGCCATTCCAAGAGCTTGAAGGCGTCCTCTATGGTGGCCGTAAACAGTTTCGGAGAAATGACGTCTCCCTGTCTTACTCCTCTTTTTATGGAGATCGCCTTCGTGCACTGCCCCTGTATTCGGACTGACATAGTGGCGTTATTATACAAGCACTTCAACACTTCGATGTACCGAAAGTCAATGCGGCATCGCTGGAGAGATCTAGGAACCGCCCAAGTCTCGATCGAATCGAAGGCTTTCTCATAGTCCACAAACGCCAAGCATAGTGGCCGATTATACTCCTCGGTCTTCTGTATAATCTGCTGCAGCGTATGTATGTGGTCTATGGTACTAAAGCCTTTCCGGAAACCGGCTTGTTCGGGAGGCTGGAAATCATCAAGCCTGCGTTCGAGACGATTCGTGATGACTCTCGCAAACAACTTGTACACATGGCTCAGCAGTGTGATGGGCCTATAGTTCTTTAATAAAGTTTATCACCTTTCTTGAAAAACAGTACCACCACACCCCTGTTCCATGCTTCCGGCGTTTTCCCTTCGAGCAAGACGGAATTAAACAGCCTCTGAAGGACTTTAAGTACCGGCGATCCGCCTGCTTTCAGAAGCTCTGCGGTAATTCCGTCTTCGCCCGGCGCTTTGTTGTTTTTAAGTTGTTTGAGAGCCATCCTAATCTCGTACAGGCTGATGTCCGGGATATCTTCAGTGTAGTGTCGGGTTAGCTTGGCTCTTGGGTCTTTTACCAAGTCAACAACAGGTTCAGCTACTGAGGTGTACAACTTTCCATAGAACCTCTCTATCTCCCTGAGCACCTCTGACCTATTCGACGTTACGTTTCCATCCTCCGTCTTCAGCTTCGTCAACTGGCTTTGCCCAATAGACGCGTCTCTTGCGAACACTTTGGAGCCCTTGTTCTGCTCTATGGTCTCCTCAATACGTCTTGTGTTAAAGGACTGTAAATCGTGTCGCAAGGACTTCAATATCTGTCCATTGAGCTGCCTATAGGACTTAGCATCATCGGAGGTTTGGAGTCTCATGGTAGGTCGCTCAGCCATAAGGTTTCGGGTGTAGTCAGATGGTTTTTGAGGCCTACTTTTACGGTGGGGCTTAAAATACTTGGACCCGACCGTATGGACAGTCTCTACCAGCCTATTGTTGATTTCGTCCACTGATGCGCTCCTGTCTAGCAATTCGAAGCGGTTTGACAATTCGAGTTGAAAGTTTTCGGGGTTTTGGATATGTGCATAAGAAGGTCGGAGCGTAGACTTCATCAGACGCGATCTTTCCATTTTGACATTAATTTTAAATGTGCCTCTAACCATTCGGTGATCACTGCCGGTTTTTACCCTGTGAATCACGGAGACATCATTAAATATTTGTCGCTTGGTGCTCATGATGAAGTCTATCTCATTTTTTGTGAAACCATCAGGGCTCATCCAGGTCCATTTCCTATGAAACGGCTTCTGGAAGAAAGAGTTCATCATAAAGAGTCCCTCCTTCTCCAGAAATTCGGCCAGCCTCTGACCCCTGGGGTTGCCCTGCCCATATCCAAATTGCCCCACTCTCAACTCATCATTGCCCCGTTTGCCCAGTCGCGCATTGTAGTCACCCATAACTACTGTAAAGTGTGCAAACTTGGAAGTATGTATGGCTCTACTAATGTCCTCATACATAATTTCGACCTCATCATCTGAGTATGCCGAGGTCGGTGCGTAGACCTGTATGACCTTCAGCGAATATCTTTTGGATATTCTGAGTATCAGGTACGCTACCCTGCTCGACACACTAGTGATGGACACAACGTTGTTTATAAGTGACTTGTGGACAATAAATCCGACACCACCTTGGGACTGCTGTTCGCCCTCCCGGTAGTATAACAAGTTGCCGGATTTTAAGGTTATCGTGTCCTCGCCCTTTCTTCGGACCTCCGTTAAACCAACAATACTCCACCGCAACTTGTTTAACTCCTCTTCCAGCTCAACTAGCTTCTCATCTGTCCTCAATGTGCGTGCGTTGTATGTCACCAGGGCCAATTTTCGGTTTTGGTGGTAGCCGAATCTCTGCCGGAGATTCTTAGCACCTCTTGCCCTGTCGTTACCATGGCTGCTACCGTGGCCAGGACGAACAGGACCGCCGGGGACTAGGGGCCTGGTTTTCTTACTTTCTTCTATAATTTGGGGTGTTTGCCATACTCGCCACGCTTGGCAGGCGGGTTGGCGAGCGCAGTTTTTGGTCGTAGAAGTGTTAAGGGAACGCTGCTGTCCATTCCCTAGTTTTCCTTTAGTCGCCTTGTACGACACCCGATGGGATGAGATGGGTTGGTCCTATTCTAAGCCGGGAACCACGCGGCGCGGTTCGGTTATGGTAGTTGCGTTAATTTTGGACATTGCTCGATAGATCGCGTTAAAGTTTCATTTTTGTTTGACGAGTAGTTTTTTAATGTGTTGTCAGTTGCGCCATCCTCTGAGTTTGAGGCTTCATCAGCCGACGTTCCAGCTAAATCAAACTTCACGTTTTGTTTCTCAAGTTCTTGAGCATGCTAGTGATATCGTCCTGGGTTACTGCATACATTTCTTTGGTCTTCCAATAGACTTCTTTAGTGAAATAGTTTATGATTTTGTCTTCAAGTTCGAGCACCAGAAGAGCGTGCTGCGCTCCGAATTTCTTCCAAAGGTCTGCCAGCGACAACAAACACTTAGTTAGATATTCTTCGGTTTTCCGAGTGGAAAAACCTTGCGATAGTTGACACACAAGGACTTGATGTTCTCAAAGCAGTTAGACTAAAGTTCTAGTTTATTCATCTTGCTACTTCGTGTTTGAGTTAGTTTTATTATAGCAACTCCCGGGCTCTGGCACGTAGTTGACGGGGACAGCAGGAGATGGTAGAGCGTTGCGTTGGTTCACGACACGAAGACTGTTGCTTACAGCTTCTTCTTCCAATTCCTCTTGAATGAGTGCTCGTAGTTGCGAAATCCGCCGTTTCTTGACATGGACGCTTTAGATATTAAATGCACTATCACTTTGCTTACAATATTATTACGAGTTCTCAAATTGAGAACTGAGAAATGGAGAATTGGGGAGGTCCGCTTGTGGAAGGCCAACCAAACCGATTCGCTATTATAAACAAAATTAGTAACTGCAGCAAATATCTGTTAACGATAAAAGGACCATTAAATGTACAGTTTGTACATTTGGTATTTGTTCGTTATGTAGTTAGTTAGTTTGTTAGTGGAAGTGCGGAGAGAAACGGTCACTATAGTTTCCAGTTAAGTTTACAAGTTAATACAAATAGCAATTCCTTTCCCTATATGTCTTCACGTCAGTGGTTGTTATCGCACTCTTTTGTACAGTTCCCGTATCCATTATTTTATACATAAAATATATGACGCGCGCCCATGAATGCAGCGGTGTCAGCAAGTATGGGCGGTGTGAGACCGAACATACAGTAACTATTAAAATATTTTTACTTTTCTACGGAAGCTCAATTCTTTTCTATAAATACAGAAATGATTTATTTAGTATGGATATTATACTAGCGGAAAACTCAACTACGAATAGCTATAAATTCTATGATCGGAATAATAATAAAAAGAGTTTCTATATACGAACTTCCTAGTCGCAGCTTCGCTAAGATATATGAGAACATTTATCTTGCACCTATACAATGCTGCGTTGGTATCCCGAATAACGAACGTAGGAATATAGAAGGGAATGTAGGGGAAAGGAAGGCAAAACGGACCACTTAAGGCAAAACAGACATAGTATAAAAAGTATAAGTCAGCGTTATTTTAGTGTTATAAGATGATATCAAAGCATAATTTTATACTCTACGAGTCCCATCAACAACACCTTTGATAAAGTCACGTAAAATGAAGATATAACAATTTTAAAAACACTAGTTTTTAACCGTTTTACCTTCATAGCGAGGCAAAACGGACCACACATAAAGGCAAAATGGACTTAAACAAAAGACAGTCTCAATATAAGTCACAAACGAATACTGTATCATCGTTGTCATCCATATCAGCGCAATGGTAACTTGGACAAATGCATTTAAATACTCGTATCTATGAACAAATGCAAAGCCAAAGAGGAAACTTACGTCACTAGCAACATGGTATCTACCATTCGTTTGATTTTATCTGTTTTTGAAAATAGATTAGAGCAGTGAAACACTTAAGGTCGTCGACGATGGATGAAGATGTAATTTTTCTTTCTTTTGGATCACTATATTAATTTTCCTTCATGTTTTACAGTTCTTAGGAAATTTTGATTCAAAATCGTAGTCAGATGTTCCATGAATTCTGGTCCGTTTTGCCTATATCGTACCAATAACGACATTCTGATTAGTGTAACTAGTAGCCCTAGCATTTTTGCAGTTATATATTACATCAATCGTATAACAATTTGCATATAGTATACACCGCAAGAACACATTTTATTAAACCAACGGAACGTGTAGGTCAAATGAATATCGTTAATTTTATATCATCACACCTATAAACAAACTTTCTTTCCTAAAAAAGTCCACACCTTTATTGGCGGCATTGACCGAGAACGAGTGCATCATGAACTATCGTTTGACGTAAACTACCTACTCAATAAGATTGTTAATAGTATTCAAATTATTAAGGTAGACCTTTGTACCTGCAGGGTCCGTTTTGCCTTCCTTTCCCTACGTATAACAAAATATGAGGATTTTCGCATGAACCGTCATAAAACCTCGGCATAACGGCCTTCGTACTAATTCTTACATGGAAAAAGCTTGTAAGAATTTGAGAGAAACATTATTATAATATTTATTTCATTATTACTACTCTGTGCTAGTCTCTGATTGCGGCTTTGTCTGTGGAAAGTTTGATAGATCCTTTTTTCTTTTTCTTTTTTTTATGAAACGTAATCCCATACAAGGATTTATTCCTGTCGTGCGTGCGTTTACAAACATAAAAATTCACATACACAAATCTCAGACCGAAACAAATAATTGTGGGTCACACAAAAAATTGTCCCGTGCGGTAATCGAACTCGCGACAATTAAACACAGTGGATGGAGCGGCTAAAGCTCCTAACCACTGCGCTAAATCGTCCGTCTAAGGTACTATCTACTCTATTTATTTACTGCCTCGTTACTCTAATGGCGAAATATACGTGTAGCGATCACGTGTAATTTATCGATAGGAAAATTCCCAATATGAATCCGGAGTCTGGTATTATGTCCGGTACAATAGAAATAGGCGTAATCTCATTATATTGGGACCTTTTCTCATCGGCGAAAAGGGGGTGTACCTTCAGATTTTTTTCTGGCCCGTCTAGACAACCTGCATTCCGATCCGGTATGTGCTTTTATATAGGCCAATAGCCCTATACAAATAATTCAGGACTACACACAGTCACGCCTATATTCCCCAAACGGGGGTGGCAGAGGTGTACTGTTCACCCCACTTTTCACCGACGATGTTAGATCCCATGTAATAGGGGGTGAGCCTATTTCTAAACACCGGGCATAATTCCAGTCTCCAGACATAATATGGGATTTTTTTTAAGAAAAATTACATTTGTCTGACCTGTAATTTCAATTCAGGACCTAGTGATCGCAATCGCAACATGCTTCATTGCCTACTAAACCAACTAGGCAGAATGGTATAATCAGGATTAATGTGATGATATATGTTTTTTTTTGATACCAAGATATATATAATCTGGCGCTCTCTAAAGATTTCTTTTTCTGCATTTCCAACGGAATACGAACAACACCTAATATTTCTCATCATAACTCCATTTAATATCCTCTTTAGCGTTCCCGAAAGACCTCCCAAATAATTACAGACGCCACGTCGTAATTGCCCGCTCTTTGTTCGCTCCCCCATTTCTTTTACCAAATTGTTTTCCTTTGTGGAGGAGAAACGGGCTAATGTTGTATGATAGATAATGTGCAGAAGTTCCGTAGGCCTTATTGGAGTTACAGGTTTTTGATTGAGAAGTTTCACGATTCGATAAAGTCTGTCTCGTTAGTCTAGTGGCATATAATGTGCGTAGTGAACACGTGGTCCCAGGTCAAATCCTAGGTGGGAGGGTAGGATAATTTCCCAGTCAGTGTCAGTCCGAAATCTGGAACTGTGCCCGGATGGCAATAGTCTGGCAACCTATCAAATTGGGACCGTTGACGTTAGCCAAAAGTGTGTGTCGCTTGGAAAGTATAGGCAAGACGGTGTCTTTTGTGTGTTGTGTTTTTACCACTCTATAGAATAGTCAAGAGTATCCGTAACCGGCGAGCGTGTAGGAGACGAACTATGACAGTGGAGGAAGCCAGAGTGAATTTTCATGTTTGTAAAACGCACTCACGACACAGGACTAAATTATTGGAGGCTACATTTTTTTTAACAAAAAATAAGTTGTTTGCAAAGTACTTCCCTTCTGACCATTTTATTGTGTCCCTTTTCTTCGAATTGATAGGCCGAATATTTCCTAAAGAAATCTTTTATTGCTGGTTTGAATATTCATAGTCAGATATTGATATTGGACTTAGTAAAGGTACGAGTTTCATTAGTTTGCTAAGTATGAAATAGTTAAATATTCAAAAAAAAATCCAGAAGCAAATCAAACAAAAGAAAGATTGAAAAATACTTAGTCACGACTACATTATAATCATGCCAAAAATCTACAACATTATATTTTCAAATCATGTTTTTATTCTTTAACGTAATCATAATATTAAGTTTGTTGACCAAACCAGAAAATAAAAGGCTATTCTATTTGTTTTGGGAACATCCAAATATAAAAAGATGTTTAGACTATATGATAAATTGCTCTTAATTCTAGTTTTTTACGGGGCGAAACATGAATAATCTGTACTAAGTATTCGTCTTTGAAAGTAGCGACTATTGTAAGTGTTATTTGGCTTCCTCGTTATTCTAGTAGCATGGTACAGTGATTCACGATGACCTGAGGGCTCAACACGAAAAGATTGAAGTAAGCTTAAATCTAGCGAGTAAACGTACTATCACGTTTATGTGTATTCAGTATATTTGAAGAGTGACAAGGATGGCATGGCAGTGATTGCCTAGTGGTTAGACCATTGGACTGTCAGAGGTCTCGGGTTCAAACCCAGGAACGCAACTCTGCTTTTTCGAAAGTATGTGCGTATTAAAAATTAATTATCACTTGCTTTAACGGAGAAGGAAAACATCGTGAGGAAACCTGCATGCCTAAGAGTTTCTCGAAGGTGTGTGAAGTTCGCCAACCCGTATTGGGCCAACGTGGTGGACTAAGCCCTCTCAGTTCGAGAGGAGGCCCGTGCTCAACGGTCAACTCAAACAGTTTCTTAACAGGGCTAATATTATTTTAATAATATTATAAGGATGTCATACCAACTTGCTAGCGTCACGCGAACCTCATGTTTTTTAAGATAAACCCTCTTAGTTATGACACGAGGGACGATTTGCTGCAGTGGGTTGAGCTTAAGCCGCTCCGCCCTCTGGGTCGAATAGTTGTGAGCTCGATTCCCGCACGGAACAAATCTTTGTGTGACCCACAAATATTTGTTTCGGTCTGAGTATTTGTGAATATGAATTTTCATGTGTGTAAACGCGCCCACGACACGGGAATAAATCCTAGGGTTAACCCTACATACACACTTTTTATATAAAAAGAAAAAGGTCCAATCCTAAGTCAGACAAAGTATAGTTTTGCTATAAAAAAAAAATGCCAAAATTATATGTGTCAGTATAGTACCATGCATAATAGCAATCGACTCCTCCTCTATTCTATTCGTTCCCAACATCATCGGTGGTATGAGGGTGTATATAGTACACCTGTCATTCCCGCTTGGGGAATATATACTAACCGTTGAATTAAAAAAAATTGGTATCAATCTAGAGGCGCTCGTAGCGCTGTTGGACCGCGGTGTTCTTACCGATCACCTAGGTTAAGCAACATTCGACTCGGCTGGCCTGAGATGGATGACCATTTATGGCATTTTCATATTCGAGCGTCTCCGTGCTTCGGAAGGCACATTGTAACTATTTAATGTGGTAGTCGTTGAGTCAAGTTGGAAGGCGGCTTGATAAGTTCCAATAGAAGGTGGCCATAAACCTAGCTCCAATAATCCGCTCTGGGTCCGCGTGGTGGAGTCTGACCTAATTTCTCTCATCCTCGATTTGTGAGAAAAAGCCTATGCCCAACAGTGGAACAGTATAGGCTGCTATTATTATCTATCTATGACATCATGCCAGATCCCACGGGAGGTATGCATTACAGAGTTCCAACAGATTTTCGTACAGACCTATCTGGCTTTCTCAACTGAACAACACCACGAATACGAGCCTAATTAAGATATAGTCAAGAATATTATCCGCTCTGTATATTTTCCTAATGAGCCAAGACAAATTTGTATTAACAAAAAAAAAACTAGACAAGATGTAATATCCAAAAACAAAATTTCGTGTACCAATGGATATTATACTGTGTCCTTCGTTCTCGATATAAACCATATGCAGCTCTCTTGACCCGCTCAGCTGCCGCGCATACTTTAGAGACTTGAAACGTCAACGCCTCCTCTATGCTATCTGTGGACATAACCTCTGCGACCATTCTTTTGACAGCGCGCACCCGATGCCTTGTAATATAGTTTTGGTTGACATTTAATTTAATAATCTTGAAATATCAGTGAAATTGCATAATAAAAAGGTTAATATACTCAAGTGACCTTGTGAAATAAATTTAAAACATCGTATAGGCAAATTCTGAAAAATTTTACGTCGTGGCAAAAAAGTACATTCTAAAAAGGTCAACTGATAGTTGTTTATTTTTGGCGTTTTCAGCTTAACTTAGTTATTAATATAATATTGGATATTTGTAGACTCACGTCTTTCGTCATATTAAGACTTGTGAAAGCTTCATCACCCGAAAAGTATACTTATGAAGTCTATGTCCCTATTCGTGTCAAAACAGTTTTACACGAATTATACCTGCAAACAATTACTAACCGTCTATAAATTGGCGATGTAATACCTCCAATGAGAGAAATTAAGGGGACATTCATCAATAATGATGATTGTTCAGGATCAATGATAATTCAAGGACACGGGTGATGTACCGGATACATTGACGTGATCCGCAAGACTTGATGGTAATTCAAGGACAGGAGTGGTGTACGAGATGCAACGGCGTGATCCGCAAGATTTGGGGGCCATACGAGCTACGTGCTGAAGGTAATACTACTCATAGGTTTCACCCATGAGGTGTTCCTGTGCAGTTCACATTTTTACAATGGTAAGAATCAAAATTGTTACCTAACATACATACCTTAATCAGTAACTACAAAGACTATTGATATAAACTATAAGCAATTTGTGATATTATATCTCCAAAAGGAGACTTCCTGAAAGGGTAATTAAAGTGACATTTTTTATGAATACCAATTCATTAATAATAACATAAGCCACTCCCTTGCAGAAACATAGTGTTTTTATTGATTACATTATTAGACATATACAGCATAATAATCCTAAAACAGAGTGGAGCTTATTACACCAATAACAGGGTTTATAAATAGATGAGCCAAAGTAATCTCTACTTATGTCAGTGCCTGTTGTACCTGACAAGCAACAGGACTGTGAAAATATTACAAATATAATATCTCATCCTAGCGATGCTGAGACAGGCAGATTGTGGGATAATTTGTGTTACACACATAGATACTTAAAATATAATATAAAGTACCTGGTCTATCTAGTTATTATAAAACTATTAATTATCTATTAATATTATCAGCCCAGACCCCCTGCAGGGTAGCCAGAAAAGATGAGTCCTAACAAATCAGTCACGAAACATTTATTGAGATAAGAACTTTTATGGTCAGCAGGATACATTTCGTATTAAAGGAGTTTTAATACAGTGAAGTACCAATATGGAATTATTAACTGTTATCTATTCATAACCAGTAGTTAAAATTTCAAAAAACCACCTGTGTTGTTACCAACATAGAACAACAGTCCTCATCTTGGGTGGGAAAATATTAAGCTCCAGTGTACCTATCAGTCCACCAAAAACAAATCACGATGGACATTGGAAGTCTCCCAGCAGAGAATGTGAGGTAAGAAAAGCATGCTAGGTATTTTACACAAAGACTTGTTTTTTAAGTTACTGAAAAATTCAGTTAATTATTCAGGAATACAACATGGGTTTTACAAAGAAACCATAATATTGGAGGCTAAAGGTATTCACCGACTTTGGTATGTAACTGTGTATCTATGACACTAATAAAAATGTGTGTCTGTCTGCCTTCAACGGCAAACATAATTTCATTGGTTTTGTGCAAGTACTTGTAATCCAGATAAGTGAAGGTTAAAGAATCTGGTCCTACATATGATTAACATTATGTATAGAAACATAATTTTTTAATAATTGATATACAATTTATAGCCATTCTTATTACAATTCAATTAAAGATAGATGATCACAACTGTGCTATAAACCTTACCCCACAAAGAAACTAAATGCTAATAATAGACCTTAGAGTCATATTAAATATACTAATAAAAATTTATTAGGAGCTATTCAGCCTTCTATTGGGTAATGAGTTCAATGGTTTTGGTTTTTTGATTATGTCCTGCATCATTTATAGTGTAATTGATATATTAGAATTTTGAGGCACACACAGAGGAAAGATTATACATCAATTCATGAATTGGAGAAGTAGATGTTTTTACTGTAGCTTTGTTTGATAATATGATAACCAATAAATAATATTTTATTAAATAAGATTATTCAAGAAATTAATAACTATAAAAAGTAGTTTTGTGATTAGTTTTTGAAGGTGTACAGTTATTTTGAGCACCAGTGATGTTTCTGGTATAGTTATGATATCAGAGATATAACACAAGCACAACCTGCTACCATTAAGGAAACAGTTGGTTTTAGAGCAAGTAATTTTATTTAAAGGTGATTCAGTGTAAAAATATTAGATTGGAGATGTCATGTTGTTATATTTAAATTATTAGATCCACATGTTACATGTATCTTATAAATATGTATCTATATATAAAAAGAAAATAAAGTTATGCAAATAACTTAATAATAATATTAACCTATTTAAAAATTTAACGATATTATGTTGACTCGCTATTGTTGATGAAATATTGAGTAACAATATTTGAAAGTATAGATTATCTTAAACAAGAATATTCAAAAGTATATATGTATCACAGGTATGATAAATATTATGTAGTATCAGCAATAATCTTAGTCCTAAGGAACTTAATATTATTCATTTATTATTAATTATATCACCACGCCAGATCCCAAGTGGGATAGGCTGAGGGTACAAAATATTATTATGACATTCAAGGAAATAAGAATTATATGTATGTACTACATGTATAAGTTGAGTGACTCAATTCTCACGGTTGGACATCTAGAAATAACTAGAAAGTTACTCATTGCAGTTTCTACTTATAAAAAACAGTCACATACAAAGAAGCAGAGGAAGTGTGGGATTTCATGGTATAATAAAATTTAGTTATCAATAGGATTCCAAATATCATAAAGTTATAGTCCGTGGTTTGGTCTAGTCGACTGTGACTTATTCGCTTCTTAAGTTATTACTAAATAAGTAAATTAGAGTGTATTTTCCATCAGTAATATAATGGTTCAGGTGTGGCCCGATCGTATTGCCAAAACGAACGTTCGCGGGCGTTATTGCGCAAGAACGAATCGTTAAGTGATACATAAATATTTATGTGGCCAATGATTTATTTGTCGGCGCACACTCAGAACATGGAAATGATTCCGGGATAGTTTCGAAATATATATTAATAATAGTTGTATAGTAATAGCACTGCTCTTCGTTCCAGTCTCTAAAATTGAGGGGGGAGGGCGAGATCATATAGGTAAAGCACATAGCCTTATGTGAGGAATATCTCCAGATATGGCCATTAGTACAAAGGTCTTTAGTATAAAAAAATGTTAAATTTTAGTATATGTACATCTTTAAAGATTATAAATATAACTAACATTAAATATAACCGGACTTTGACATTAATGAAAATATTTAATAATAAATTAAATAAGTAATGATAGCAAAAACATTCTTATAATCACCAAATTAATTCGTAGCCTTTGTTTGGTACTGTACACAAAAAGAGATAAAAAAATCTTTCCACATGCCAGTTGGAAGATGACACTTTAGTGGGGACACAGGTTTCCCTGTCTTATTTATCATGTATTGTTATAGATTGGGTATTAACATATTTTGTTTTCAGGTCTAGTATACAGGAAGGGTTTTCTATGATACAAAAATTATTATAATGTGTTTAATTTAATATGATTAAAAAAAATAAACAATGCCCTAGATGGGTAATTCCTCAACTCTCGTAATATAGAAGATATCTTTAGAAGATGTAACAGATGGAGACTGCACTGACATCCGATAAATAATGATTGATAATTATTACCCGGTAGTAATGAATTTTGGACAACAGGTGTGCTATAACAGGTGCTTTAAAGATTTTTGTTGAGATGGATCTACACTATATAACATGACATGTTATAGAATTTGATTATATAAACTTATTTTAAATAAGGTAGACAGACTGGTTGTGTTTGTGTTGTACGAGTATAGCAAAGAACGGGACTGTGTTATACTACAAATGTACTCGAGACATGTTATTTTTTAGAGCACATGCTTAAAAATAAAAAACATTTGTTGTTGTTTGGAGAATGTAGGCGCGGTATAGATAAGGTTCGCAATAATGTTTAGTTGCTCTCTGTGGCCTAATAAAATAATATTTAGCAAACTCATCCTTCATTGAAGTTTCGATAGACCGTTTTTCATTGACACGGTATATGATTTCGTCAATTATTTCATTGTATTGTTTAATTATTAAAAACAAACGGGCTTGAAGAAAATTAAAAATTAAGGACTTGGGTGTAATTACCAAAGGCTGTGGTGAACAGGTGTAATTAAAAGACGAAGGCGCCTGTAAAGGGTTAGGTGAAGTAAGGTTTTTTTTTCTATAAGAACTTGATGAAGTTGCAAGCTATCTATATCATCACGCCAGATCCCTTCCGGGTAGGCAGAGAGTACAGAGCAAGCAAGCGAGCTATCTATTATAAATTGTCTGACTCATAAATACTTTTCGCAGTATGAGTGTAACTTTGTTTTTAAATGCACCTATGACATGGGAATAATTCCTAGTATGAGGCCACGTTTCAAATACAAAAAATATTGAATTAAGATTAAGCAAGCTCTAAAAAAACACAAAGACAGAAAGAAGTCTGAAAATAAAATATACATATATATATATATATATATATATACATACATTAAACAGAACACGAGACAATGCAATACATAATAATTTAGATACCAACGCTAGGTCATCAGCTATCTAATAATTACTTATGCGTAACCAATGAAAATTACAGACGACTAACATAGCTTTGTAGTCCAATTAGATAGTTCAAATGAAATCGTTCGGTGTAAATAACGGGCGATAGTTCAGTAATTGGTCATCTCAGTCATTTAAACTTTCAAACCAATCTCCGAACAATCCATTTGATGTGAGTCCATTGTTATAAGTTTTCGGTCGACTTTTTTCACTTATCTGTTGGCTTCTTTGAAGATTCTTTTGTCGTTGTTAGTTCGAAAAGAAATGTTGTTAAAAGCTCTTAAGTTTCTCTCCTATTAAATTAATGGGGTGTGTAAGGTGGATGTCGTTATTAACAAGTGTTTTAGGTGGACTTTCAGAACGAGAACAAAAACTGTCTTCACATTGATCACTAGACACTTAGCAAAACTTTCAGAATCTTTTTTAAAGCATGTTGGCTTTAATTTAATTAACAATTTACATTCATTAAGGGATAAATGTCTCGCGATATGTGTCGGGCGAAGTCAAGCGACGGTTGCAAAGTCACTTCGCTCATTGTTTCTCGTTGTTTGTCATCCATATTTACTTATGGCCGGTTTCAATAGTTAACTAGAGGATTTAGTTAGAGAGTTAATTTCTATGCATTCAAATGTTTTTGCCATACCAATAACTGTTATCAAACATGAGGCTCACAAATAGGCGTTGTCGTATCGTATCCGTAGCGCTTTACAACTGGGCTTATCCTAGTAGTAGTCTCATTCTCTCTGGCTCATCTGCCATTTTTTTGTGTTTCCCGCTTTGCAAAGAAGGGAAGTGGAATTTTATTTTTCTTAACCTCCTGCTTTTCTCTCTAATTAAATTTGTTGCGGGTTTAAAGATAATTGACGCACTTTCCGGGACGCCCCAAGGCTCTGACCTTGGTTTTATCTAAGGAGACCATTGTGGATCCTAGCTTGTAACTTCTGTAGACTAACAATGGTGGGAATGTGTGGCGGGATTAGTCCGAAGAAAAAAAAAGTTAACTCGATAGGATTAATTTACGACCAGAAGAATTTTGATACATTCCATATGAAAATTTGTTGAAATGCTACTAACAGTATCGAAACCGGCAATAATTGTTTGCAGCATATCGCAATACACGGCTACACTCTGTGACTCCTGTTTTATTTTATTTTTTTATTTTATTTTTACAATATTTGGGAATCTAACGGCTAGGTAAGAGGTACTTAGACAGCTTATACAATAATAGAGGGCCATTTATAAAATTCCGCTGGTAGTAAACTGGTGTTCCTGACGAATGTCGGGCGATCTCGCTTGACTTTGCCTGACGTCACCAGCCACACGTGTCGCGGGACATCTATGCTCTAATGAATACGAGGCTTAATTGGTCTGGGTATTGCTCCTTATACTTCCAACTCTTTGAACTCCTATTTTACATTTCGATAATTTGTGTAGTAGTAAAATGGAACGTGACAGTCATAAAACTGGGTAAGGTGTGTATGAAAGAGCGTTTACATATTTCCAATACACAGTCTCATACCCACTTCCCTGTTCACTATCAAAGAAGTTCACTCTCATATAATTTTTGTTTTGGACAATCTTTCACTAAATATTTTCAAAAATCCTTAAATATTTATTCGCGATCCCTTTATCTTATGTACACTTTGTTCTAGTATCGCACCCTGGGGAATAAACGTGATACTGAATATAATATTCCGTAATATTCTTGAAATAAGGATCATTTTCTTGGGAAACACAATCCACTTGTTCGCCTTATACAGTGGCTGAATTACAAAAGTAACTAAGTGATATCGCTGGTGGAATGAGATAGCGACACAACTAAATAGGCAGCAATTGGCAAAATGAAGCTTTATTGTCCTGAAATTAGAGTGCTAAATCAAATAATCATATTTTTTAATAACGATGTATGAAAAAGCTTACCATAATAAACATCATCGAGTTCTTTGTACCTCTTGGCGTTGACGCCAATCCTCCAACTGTACAGCAGCACCACTAGTATCGATATATTCTGGAACAAGAAGAAATATAATATTACCCATAACCATTATCTGAAGATACTAAAAGAAATCGACTACTTTAAGATCTCTAACGTCAGATGTTTTCTA
The DNA here is from genome assembly GCA_905147815.2 of Phalera bucephala. Taxonomy (NCBI): domain Eukaryota; kingdom Metazoa; phylum Arthropoda; class Insecta; order Lepidoptera; family Notodontidae; genus Phalera; species Phalera bucephala. Next base: position 27,010,605 of record LR990615.1, read on the forward strand.
AGGCGGGTGAAATTTAAAATTAGGAATTAATATAGAGTAACTACAATGATTCCAGGTAAAAAAAAATATAAAAAGTCCGAATCATAAGTTGATACAAAATGTTTTTTTTCTATCGAAATATTCCCAGTATCAGTTCAGAATATGGAAATTGTGCCCAGCAGAATGATAATAAGTTTGCATTCCATTCCCATTATGATATATACCCATATAGACCCATTTTCGGCGAAAAGTGGATGTACAAACTACACCTCTGCCAACCCCGCTCGGGGGCCGAGTCACACCTAAAACTACGCGTGGCGGTGTTAATTTATTTTGTTAATTTATGACTATAAATATCCTAGGTCGGACAAATGTAGTTTTTTCTAACGAAAAAAAAATCCTAATATGAGTCCGGAGTCTGGAATTGTGCCCGGTATATGGCAATAGGCTTGCCCCCTATTATATGCGACCTAACATCGTCGGCGAAAGGTGGGTGTATTCAGTACCTCTGCTACCCCCTCTTGGGCAATATAGGCGTGACGGTGTTATTATAATTTTATAAATATAATAAGAACACGGTTTATCAAGAAATTAGAAATTTATCCTCGCAAATTGGAAGCAGCCAGTCCCCATTCTAAGTACTTTTTAAGTTCATATCCAATTATTTCGTCAGGTGTTTAAATTTATGCGATTATCCTCATTATAATAAATGCTAATTATGTTACTGGGGGACGAAAGATATTAAGTTATTGCTTTTCGGATTTTTTTATTAGGTAAAGTAGCCCTATGTTGTATCCGGATTCTATATTGGTGCACATATCACTACAGTTTTTTATTTATTTAAATGTATCTATAACCACTGGTGATGGAGATAGTAAAATAAAAAAGACACATTTTGTCCTGTATTTCCTAGTGGGAGTCTTTTACGTAGTTAGGTCCCAGTTTGACAGGGCAAACCAATTGCCTTCATTACCGGACACAATTCCAGACCACGAACTGATATTGAAGTGTTTTTCGATGAATTTCTGTCGAACTGCTTCCGAACAAAAGTCCAAGAAACAAAGTATAAACGCTTCGCTGCTTAAAATAAAAAAATAAGTTTGAATTTAAAAAAAATATCCAAAAACATTACCAATAACATAATATTTGAAATAGGATTCAAAGCAAAGACTTTGTGATTGCTAGCCACACCATAAATCACTAGATCAACGAAGCATTCAATTTATTTATAACAAGTATACCTCAATCAGCGGACACGTCGACTTCAGGAAATTGCGTTCAAGGATCTAACTTTGTCCCTAAAAACTTATTTGCGCCAACTGCCCAAAATAAGCTTAATAAGATAATAGGTTAACGTCGCTGGAGTACGGTGAAAATTATATTAAGGCGTCTTATGGCAAGAAAACAATTTTGCCGTGGTAACTTGAAAATTGCTAAATTTAATATATTTTATTAAGGGGCTACCCTGAAAAAAACGTGTTTTCGTATTTCATGCACTCCAAGAAGTATATGGATAAGAGACTTATTATTTAAAAATATGATTTATTACTGTATATTTAAGACTCTGGTAAAAGAATTAAACGAAGTTTTCACCATAGAAAAAGCATGTAAAATTATCTCTATCTCCTTTTATGTTTTCTGATTCCAACGCGATATGCTTAAGAACTAATTAATAAAACATTGCTAATAATTGTAGCAAAGTTCTTGTAACGCAGTTCTTTAGTTCAAATGTGTCTTTGCACGTACGCATGAAATAAAACTATTTTTCAAATTTTATCGCGGTTTATTTTTAATCTAAGAACTCAATATTTGCACGTACGTTTATTTCCGAGCGCGTGCTTAGTATGTCCGTCCCTCATTATTGTTATGTAAAGTAATAGCATCACTCTTCCTCTTCCGGTCGATAGCGGTAGGCCCTTTAGGGACCAACAGCAGGTTTCTCATTTGAGGAGTTTCGAGCCCTCAAATTATCGGATCCTCAAAAAAAGGACGACCTTTTAAAATATTGTTATCATCGAATAAGCTATCTATGGCAGCTCTGCCAATTTTTCGTGTTCTGTCTCCCGCTTTGCAAAGGATAAAAGTAGAATGTATGTTTTTCTTACTCCGCATGTATTCTTTTTAGATTTTAAGATAATTTCACTTTCTGAGACATCTCAAGATTCAATCTCAATGGCATGAATGGAGACCATTGTGAATACTGGCATGCAGAATTGACGTAGTGGGGTTAGTCTATGAAAAAATTCTTTTAGTGTTGATTTGTCAATAAGTTTACCATCAACATTCAGCATAAAGCAGCAGTAAGTAGATGAAGGTTTATTAATCCACTCCTCTTCTCTACCATTTCATTTGTTCCAGTTCTGTGCTAGTCTATTCCACCATTTGCCGGCTCACGATGTCACTGCTTCATTTAGCTGGTGATTGCTTTTTAATTTGATTTAAGATTATCTATTGCTAACAACGGTACGGTACTATATACAGCACTACGAAGGCCTTTAGTAGAATATAATAAGTCTTTATCCTATAAGCGACCCATTTAGATGTCCCTAAAGAGATAAAGGCACCTGCAATAGAATAGGCAAGGATGAAACGTGAATTATAGTTTCCCCAGTCAAAACACGTTGGCGGGTAATGTAAATCATTCCGTGATAACAATGCTTAAGTTTTGGGTATTAAATTGTATAGTAAGTAAAAACCATTCAACCACGTCCAACGTTACGTTGAAATTTGAGCTTTAAAAGCAGGACTACAGACATCAATTTTCATTCGAAAAATTTAATGGTTAGTGGTTTATTGTTAATTTTGGTATATTTGCGCATAAATACTTCAGCCACAGCCAACGTTACATTCGAATTGGAACTTTAAAATCGTGGCAACAAAATTCAATTTTTAATTTAATGTTTAGTAGTTTATTGTTAATTATCGTACAGTTGTATTGTTATAAATTGTAATAATATTTGGAAAGGAAGGCCACAATTGTTCATCCTTACTAGGTGATTTATTGAATCAAATTATTAGTCGGTATAGTGCTGATGACAGAATTGTTTGAATTCCCCCTTTTTTATCAAAAGGTATAAGTTTCAAATCCAAGCTCACATCACATCGATTCGAGACCATTTTACTAGGCGTATTGACGACTTGATCCAGTAGTTAAGAGTTTCAGTCACTGGATTTAGTAGAGGAGGGTTCGATTCCCGCACGGGACAAATTGTGTGACCCACTAACATCTACTTTCATATATGTGTTTGTAAGAGCACCCACGACACAGGAATAATTCCTAGTGTGGGGCTACGGCTTAAAATAGACATCAAGACTTGCAAGGTTGCAACTGAGAATGTTTAGTTACAACTTTTAAAAAATGGGGAAATTAAAAAAAATTAAGTCGCAGTCGGTCACTTGGGTTTTTATTTCGCAATTTTAAGTGATGAATTCACTCCTAAACACTTTGCTGTGCCCGACAGGTTCCGTGATTGTTACCTACCTTTTAAGTTGATCAATGTTACCATCCAAACAACATAGTGTAACGCAAAATAAAATATGAATGAATATGAATATACAAATTATTAATATTAGTATCTCTTTATTATATTATTCTACTTAGTTCTACAGTAAGATACCTACAGGATTGATAAAATACTCCTAATAACTGAATTTACACATTCTTGCTGTTTGCCGTCAAGGAGTCCCCTGTTATATCTTCTAAGTCAAAGGTCCAAAACCAATTCAATTAAAATGGGACCACCTTGAAGCTATTCTGAACCCGAAGCAAAAAGATTCATCAAAATTGGCCCACAATTGACGGAAATATCAGCGAACATACGAAAAAAAATACATACACACGCATATAGAAACTCCTTTTTAAAGTCGCTTAAAAAAACAATAACACTTTGATCTTAATTCCCTGGATCTCGAAATCGCCAGCCACACTACCCACCAGTAGACCAACGAGGCATTTAATGTTATATGGTCTTAAAATCGTATTACATTTGACACCGGGATTCGAATCCAGATGCAATTCTGGACGCTTGCCAGGACGGTTGTATTACAGTATTCTTTTCTCCTTAAGGTTATTCCAGCCGTACAATAGATTCCATTTCTAAAATGGCGTTTTGTTATTTCCAATATTCAGTGCTTAGATAGCTTAGTTGAGATCTTATGCGATATTTTTTACATTTTCGAGTATCTTTGTGCTTCGTTAAGGCATTCGTCCCCCTAAAACTAATATTGATTCATTATACATGAATGTGGACATTATCGTCATCATTGTATGGGATTTACTTTCAGTTATACGACCCACGATCAAAATTTTATGTCAGAATGGAAGATATATTTTTTTAGCCTTTGGTGTCAGTTGGTGTAGCCCCTCAAATACGTCGCTAAATTTCCTTAAAAGCAGTCCTCCGCAATGTACTAGATAGTCTGCCCTTCTTCTTAGTAACGTTTCTACGGCAACCATGATTATAATTATATGGATGCGGCCCAGAAAGTGGCCACACCGATTTCATTGTCGGTAGCAGACATCAAATCTTGCTACGTGCAGTTGTTAGGGTACGCAGAGCATGATATAAGGTGGGACATCATTTGCATTGCACCGCACAAACACGGGGGTGTTTGTGCGGTCTACCAGTCTGGTATATATGGCAGTTTAGCCAAATAAGAGCTTATGGGTTTAAGCGTGTATGAAACGAACTATAAGAGTGGAGAAAGTTAGATTAGTTTATAAGGAAAGAACCTGTTAAAACTCTGTACTCACTGCTGGATCTGGCGTGATATTGTAAATATATAGATAGTTCCAACAGCAAATGCCCAAAGCTTCAAGGCTGAAAAATACCTATCAGTTTAGGGATATGTATTCAGAATAGGATAGTATTTATTATGAAATTCATTTCATAAATTTTACCACGGCCTTTTGAATTGAATTTCCTGACGTTTTGAGAACCTACGAAGTACCTACTCATGGTTGGAAAATGAAATAAAAAATTTGCGATGAATCAGTGCAATTATTTTCATCTCGTGTGTTTCTTAATTAAGCGTCATGAAGTACCACAAGGCCTCTTTCAACACTCTCGAGTAAAGTGGAAGTTAATTACTTCTCTATTAGTTTGCGGCAATTAACACTGGCTAGTTTAAACGTCGGATAGGGCTACTCAGAGATGGCGAAATTCTTATTAAGACGTCCTTACAACTTTAATTAACGATTAGTCCACATTGTTTGTTTGTTTCTTTTTTAAAACAAAAACACTACGGCACTATGATCGAAACGAATATGTGTGGGTCACACAAGATTTGCTTATTACTGTCATCATTCATCGAAGCCGCGTCTACTCGATCCAATGAGTGAAAAGGATTCAAAGTCGTTCGTCCGTTTACAAAAATAGACACCATCACGCCCATATTCCTCAAGCGGGGATGGCGGAAGTGTACTTTGTACACACACTTTTCGCCGACGATGTTAGGTCCCACGTAATAAAGGATTCGTCGTCCCATTCATTTTTAATAAATGAATTATCACTCTTATTAGACGACCAAATTTACGTTAATATCAACATTTAAAATCTATGTTCATTTCATATTTAGCTGAAACATATGTATTGTTTCATGTTTAATTTGACCTAATCACAGTTTAAAGTTAAACTAACCGTCGTCCTATTTCCAACTGATTTCCTCAATAAATTGGCTATAACAGTAAACACTTAAATTAATTACGTGGAGCATGAAAACCACTAACAATCAACATTGAAATCATAAATTCATTGAATTTCCATTATAATTTATGTGAATTACAATTTAACCTCAATATTATGTTTTCATTTTAGTTAATCTATCGGTTAAACACTTTTATCCTCTACCAAATGGATGATGAAATTATATTAACGGCAACAGAATGAGACACAGTTATTAGATTAATTAAACGTCGTCCAATCAGGTCATGCATACGAGTTGTACTTTTTGTGTATGAGTAAATGATCAACGCTGTTGGCCACGAGGACTTTACACCTTCATCTGACACGCAGTGCTTTGCCCCGGCTGACAGGTAAGGGATTCTTCGAGCTTGCCGGTGAGGTTAGTGTTTGATCCTGTGTGCGATATCTGTATCTCAAAGAAGGGAAGTATGGGCATCGGGAGAGTCGATAAGAATATGCCGCAGACGGCGATAGCGGCTGATAGTAAGGGATGGGACGTACTTAAACCCTCGTATTCATTAGGGGAAAAAATATGTCCTGCGACACGGTGACTTCAAAGTCTGTTAACGTCGAGCGTCATCATATGACATTTTCGTAGTATGCCTGTCTTATCATTATCAGCCAAAAGACGTCTATTCCAGGACAATGGCATCACCAAAGATCACAATGACGACCGGCTCTGTACTGTACCCATTCAGCTTTAACCGCGATGATCTCGACGCGTATTAAGCAGAATACCTATTATTGACGGGGGATAGAGATTGTAGGATGAAAGAGGGGGAGCCCGTGTCCTAAAGTGGGTCATATTAAGTTGGTTAAAAAAGAATGGATCCATCTTTTGGGGACCTGCCCATTCCATGACCGCGTTCCGAAAGACATTTAATTACTAATGAAAATATTTACGCTTATATACAATGTGAAAGTGGAAGGATGCAGGTACCGGGGAAGACCTAGACTATCTTACCACGACCAAATAAACCGAGTCTTATCTGATGGAAAAGTCAAGAGTCTCCGTAACCGGCGAGCGTGTATGAGACGAACTATGAGAGTCGAGGAAGCCAGAGAGGTATGTAAGGAAAGAACCTGTTGAAACTCTGTACTCTCTGCCTACCCCGCAAGGGATCTGGCGTGAGGTTATAGATAGAAACATTAAAAACAAACCATAAGCGACATGTTGCCGGTTTTACAAAATACCATGGAGCGCAGATTAATTAATTAGCCACGCCGCAATACTTAATAACAACTTGTATACCGTGACGCGGCCAAGTTAAATTAAGATTAAATTTATAATTAATTTTGTTAATTGATGTATATATATATATATCTATCTATCTATCTATCTATCTATATCATCACGCCAGCTCCCTCGCGGGGTAGGCAGAGAGTACAGAGTTCCAACAGGTTCTTTCCTTACATACCTCTCTGGCTTCCTCCACTCTCATAGTTCGTCTCATACACACTCGCCGGTTACGAAGACTCTTGACTTGCCCTTCAGCTAAGACACGGTCTATTTGGTCATGGTAAGATAGTCTAGGTCTTCCCCGGCACCTACATCCTTCCACTTTCGCATTGTATATCTGTTTTGTTATTCTTTATATTTTCATTTTCAGGCATTTTAGTGCAGTTGTACTTGGTTTATACACTGCTACTGCCGCCAATTTCGGGAAAAAGTAATGAGCAGTATCACAGCAGTGTCAACTGTTCACAATTCTCTCTTTGCACTTCTAACATCGCTCTGTGTTTCTCATGTATTTGCAAAAACTCCCGTGATAATACCTCTTTGAAGAAGTATAGGCCCATCACACTGCTGAGCCATGTTTATAAGTTGTTTTGGAGAGTCATCACGAATCGTCTCGAACGCAGGCTTAATGACTCCCAGCCTCCCGAACAAGCCGGTGTCCGAAAAGGCGTTAGTACCATAGACCACATACATACGCTGTGGCAGATTATGCAGAGTATAATCAGCTACTATGCTTGGTTTTTGTGGACTATGAGAAAGCCTTCGATTCGATCAAGAATTGGGTGGCTCTTAGATCCCTACAGCGATGCCGTATTGACTATCAGTACATCGAAATGTTGAAGTGATTGTATAATAACGCCACCATGTCAGTCCATGTGCAGGGGCAGTGCACGAAGGCGATCCCCATAAAAAGGGGAGTAAGACAGGGAGACGTCATTTCTCCGAAACTGTTTACAGCCACCTTGGAGGACACCTTCAAGCTCTTGGAATGGAGAAGAGGTATGGTATCAATATCAATGGCGAATACATAACTCACCTTCGATTTTCCGACGAAATCATGGTCATGGCAGAAGCGCTAAAGTCTAGGACGAACGCTCTGTGACGTCAACAGAGTATCCCAACAAGTGGGTCTAAAATGAACATGAACGAACCGAAAATAATTTTTAATGTTATACCCACCGCACTCACCGTTGGGAACTCTACTCTTGAAGTTGTCGACGAATACATTTACCTCGGGCAGGCAGTTCGGTTAGGTGGGTCCAAATTTTGGGAGAAAGGTCAATCGACGAATCCAACTCGGATAAGCAGCGTCCGGGAAACTGCGCAACGTCTTCTCATCTAAAATACCTCAGTGCCTCAAGACTAAAGTTTTGAGTGTGTTTTTCAATGTGTGTTGCCAGTGATGGCATGCGGATCAGAGACGTGGTCTCTTATAATATGTCTCATAAAAAAGCTCATAGTTGCTCAGAGACCTATGGAAAGAGCTATGCTCGGCGTTTCCCTGCGTGGTCGAATCAGGAATGAAGAGATTCCTAGAAAAACCAAGGTCACCGACATAGCTCCTAAGATCAGTAGGCTGAAGTGGCAATGGATGGGTCACATAGCGCACAGATCGGACGGGCGAAAAAAGGAGGGATGGATTTGGGAGAGAGAGAGGTGTACGGTAAAATTATTGAACGGAGAATGCGCGAGAAGCCCGATGGAATGTTGTGCGAGGCACAAGGGGGCTTCAGGTCCGGAAGAGGATGGTTGGATTAAGTTTTCTCCTTCCGAAATATCTTAGAGAAGCATCTGGCAGTGGGCCGGCAGGTTTTCTTCGGTTTCGTGGATCTGGAGAAGGCGTTTGATAGAGTTGTGCGAAAGAGACTTTGGGACATTTTGCCAGAGGTACTCTGTTGCGAGCCATCTAGTCCACCTATGTGGATTGCAAGGCATGCGTACGGGTGGGTAGTAAATTGTCACCCTGGTTGGACGTTGAAATCGGCGTCAAGCAGGGTTGCGTGTTGTCCGCTAGACTGTTTATAATATATCTGGATAAAAGTCTTCGAAGACTGAAAGCGATAAATGAAGTTGAACAAATGGGTGACCTAGTGGTAAACTATCTACTATATGCAGATGACGCGGTTCTAATAGTGCCAACAGCCACTGATCTGCAAACACTAGTCACAGTTATGAAAGACGACTGCATGAACAATGGCTTACATTTGAATGTAAAGAAAACAAAGATTATGGTTTTTGAACGGGAAGAAACCAGAACGAATGCAAGGATTGTGGTCGGTAACGATGTGCTGGAGCAAGTGAATGAGTTTGTATATCTTGGATGCGCCTTCAGTATAGATGAGGAATACACCGCTGACATAGAGAGAAGAGTGAGTGCAGGGAACAGAGTAAATAGTACGATGGGAAAGCTACTTAGGAGCCGGCACTTAAGCCAAAAGGCGCAGCTGACCATACATAACGAAGTTCTTGTCCCAACGCTGTTATATGGTGGCGAGGGCTGGGTATGTAAGCAGGAGAATGAAAGTAGGATAAATGCGGTGGAAAAGCGAGCTCTGCGGAAGATGTGCGGTGTGAAGCTCACCGACCGAATTCGTAACGGCGTAGTAGGAAAGCGAGTAAGTATGAAAGATAGTATCGGTGTAAAGATGAGAAAGGATATGCTCCGTTGCTTCGGGCATATAGAAAGAATGTCAGAAGACATAATGACAAAACTGATATACAATGCGAAAGTGGAAGGATGTAGGTACCGTGGAGGAGCTAGAATATCTTACCATGATCAAATAGACCGAGTCTATTTGGTTTGGAGATCTAGATATCTGAAGGTCAACTCAAAAGTCTCCGTAACCGGTGAGCGTGTATGAGACGAACTATGAGAGTGGAGGAAACCAGAGAGGTATGTAAGGAAAGAACTTGTTGGAACTCTGTACTCTCTACCTTGGTAGGCAGAGAGTACAGAGTTCCAACAAGGTTGCGTGGTTGCAAGAGATTTGGCGTGATGATATAGTCATTGTAGTAGTAGTAGAAAGAGAGGAACTTCGTTCCTGACGGGGGTCCCCCGAACGCACAATTTCTTTCCAAAAATATTTTTTTCCCATAATTCCAAAAACATTTCTAAACCGGCCACACTGTAAGGGCGTGGCCTCTCAGTCTTTTGACTCCCGCTCAAAAAATCGCCAACGAAGGGAGCGCCCGGCAGTGATAGTGTGGGAAGGGAAGTAGAGCGTAAGTGGCGCGCTTATACGATTAACCTTCCTTCACTTCACGCGGAAGTAAGCAGTGTTTAAATTGAGTATTAGCTTGTAGGCAAGAGAAGGTTTATATTATTTCACTTTTTAAAAAGCGTTGCCCTACTCGTACACCTTAAATTATTCATGTGTCGTGGGTGCATTTACAAACATAAAATTCATATACTTAAACAGTCGGAGCGGAGCAAGTGGGGGTCACACAAAGATACGTCTCGTGCAGGGACTGATGCCCGCGACTTCTCTCTCCATTGGTGGAGAGGAGTTCTTAACCACTGGATCAAGTCATCGTCATATTAAGACTTTGAACTCAATTTTTTGAGGGATTTCTCGACTTCCCTGTCAAGTTTGAAATGCCGTACTAACATAATGCCTAGTGATCAAAATTTGAATCAAGTTTACTGCAGTTGACAATCTTGGCAAACATCCAGGATGTATCCACAAAGAATCTCCTAACGATATCTTTAGACTATCAGACATACAATCCATTACGTTTTCTGACGTGAACTTAATGAGAAACCAGCTCAGTTAAAGAGCAAAAAATATTGAGCGCTTATTAGTGCGTGATTCTTATCTAAGTAATTAGTAGGTAAATGTCAAAGTGTGTAATAATCAGCTCTTCTTGCGACCAAAACTAGGCATGGGCTGTAGGGTGAACTACAAAAAAGATTAATCAAATTTAAGTAACAGTATATTTTTGTCTTAATGCTGGGCATGATATATTGTGACTTAAGGAATAAGGGTCGAAATCTATCGCGTTGTTTCTGTGTTATAGTTAACTTTTGTTATAATGAACGTTATGCAAGGTGTAACATAATAAAAGCAAGACCTGAAAGTAATTTGTTCTAAATCGATAACTGAATTGATTCCAACAATTTTTAATACAGCTTATTTTATTTTTATTTTTTTTAAATGCTTTTGCTCCTATAGTGTGTTTTAATAAGCCTAATTTATTCTTGATTCAACGCAATACAGAGATTTTAATGCATTTCTTAAACCTATTTCTCAATACGCAAACATACAATAATAAATTTTATTGTTGATTGCAGTATAAAAGTGCTTAAAAAAGGGGTAAAAAAATAAAACAATTTTTCGGATTTTAACGCGGTTTATTCTTGATTTTTAAGTTCCCGACGTTTCGAGTGCTTTGCAGAACACTTGTCCACTGATGAACATAGGCCTCCCTAATCGCTTTCCTGCGTAACCGGTCCGATGCCACCTGTATGCAACAACTTCCTGCGATCCTACCAAGATCGTCGTTCCATCTGGCAGGCGGCCGTCCCACGCGCTTGCCAATACGTGGTTTCCTACTCTAGAATAGAGCTGAATACGTACTAGCGATCTATAACTGTAACCACATTCTCGTTACTTATGAACAAAGCGTTGCGCTTGCAACCAGTCTATGATTGTCGATTTTTGCCATTAATCGGCAATGAAATAGAAGAAAACAACAATAAGGCAGATAGGTTAATGGATAAAAGCTCACACAAAAATGCTTCTCATTATGACTATATAGAAGGTAACCCACTGACGTGTGTAATTAATTGTACAAAAATATAATCCACAAACGGATTTATAAGCATCATCATCACTAGCTGAAGTATGCCCTTTATGGGCCACCATCTATACAAGGGGAAATCTGAGCATGGTCCCAGACGGCGCGATCGAAGTAGCCACTCTCTTATCGGGACAAATATGAACCATTGATACTAAAAAAATAACATCCGAAAAACGTCCAATTGCTACCACAACCGGCCTTATATTGGGTTCTTATTCGATATGACCATTTAAACACGTAACGCGGCACGTTACAATAAATTCAGGAAAGGATCGTTTAATAGTACTACAGCGGCACACAGAATACCATTACACGATTATTTCATGAAATTATTGTAACGCACTACAAACGGGTCATACATAGCCTTAGAATACGACGAACGAATAATATATACAGTAAGCGCGTCCAGTCGTAATCGCACGTCGCGCTCTGAAGCCAAAAATTCAACAAACGCTGTTGGGAGCCCGAAAAGATGACACTTTTTGGGGTAAATATTGATGACATTAAAGTAAATAATAAAATCATTAGTGTAACGTGTACTTAAATTCATATTAAACTCAAAAAATTAATATAATTGAACTATTAAGGTTGGTAGTTATTTAATTCAGGGAAAATAGATTTTCGTTATGTTAACTAAATAGTAAAACCGTGATGTAGTTGTTAACTATAAGAATACCATTTAAAAGTAGAACTTATAAAGTCCGCAATGAATAAAAGTAGGCAAACATAAAATTGTTATACTAGCAACACTAACATAATGGACGCGTCTTTTACTATGACAATTACAGACGGAAGAATTAATTCGATATTTAAATAATAGAATGCACTAGTTACGTATGAAATGTGATCCCATCATGTTTCATATTGAGTATGTTTATAGACTATGCTATGCTTTGCAGGTAGTAAATGTGGCTTCAATTTGATGCGCGCCCGCGGCTTCTGGATTATATTTATTGGGGCATATCAAATAAGGGCCCTGTACGCATCCAACCTCAACCTGCAACTTAAGAGCTTAGCACGAAAAGATTGACGATAACGTGACGCTACCGAGTAAGTGTGCTGTCAAGGTTGTTTATTTAGTACTTTTTTATTGTGTTTAATTCTTAGTGTGACACGGATAGTATATTAACTCGCTAGCCCTCTGATGGATATGCATGTGTAATTTTATTATCTAAGAGGTTTATTCAGAAATTTCAGACTAATAAACCACAGTTTATAACATTTAAATTACAACTAATGACTTGTAAACTATTTGACAATACCTATTAAAGTATTAAATTGTATGATTGCTTATGAACACGAAACTTTGGGCGACACAATTTATTTTGAAACTCTAAACTAAGCTTAGCTGTACGGAGTTATTAACCAAAACCCTGTAGGTACACAGTTTCAAACTACCTACAAGTTGAATTTAAACACTCGTGTTTACTTAAGGGGTTTTGTTCATAAATCAGAATTTGGAATACTGTGTTATAAAGAATCTGTAATATAGATTATAGGTAGGTGTAGGTAAGAATTATAGTATCGAAGGTAGTATAGACGGACGTTTAGCGCAGTGGTTAAGAGCTTAAGCTGCTCCACCCACTGTGTCTAATAGTCGCGAGTTCGATTCCCGCACGGGACAAATCTGTGTGTGATCTACAATTATTTGTTTCGGTGTGGGTATTTGTGTTGAGTTGTGTATTTGTGTTGGGTATTTGTGTTGTTGTGTTGCGGACGTCACGAACGGTCTCGGCACGTCAGCTGATTGGAGCATTGTTCCATATAAAAAGAAAAACAAACAAAGTAATTCGTGTGTAGAGTCATTTATTATTTAAATTTACATTAAAAGTGAACGTAGAAGTGTTATCAAGCCTATACCAAAGGCATAACGCGTGAAAATCAGTGTTAAAAGCGGCCAGTATCGCAAAACATTTTTTTAGATGCACGTCAGTTTTGAAATTTCTAAGTTTAGTAGTACCTATCAACTCTATGATATTTATGTGATTGTGTTGCCAGGCTGAAACTTATTTAGAAAACAGTGGATAAATTGTATAGGAATATTCGCTAGCTCCACCTAGTACTGTCATTCGTAACCATTATACCGGATCGACACAAGTAGACGCTGCTGCCATCTACCGATTCTTAGTAACACTTGTTGCAATAATGCCTAGCAATAAGTGTGCGGCATGTGGAAAGTTCCTGTCGACAAAAGGTGGAGCTGTAAGCTGTAATTACACTAAAATATACTTCTTATTTGTCGCTTGCTTGTCTTGCTTGTTGTCTGCTTACTTATGCCAGTGACAGCGCAAGTTTCTAATGACTGGCGCTGCCCTGATCGTAAGGGCAAGGTACCTCGAGGGGCTGCTACCCCTGTGGAAGGGATAAGCAGTGACTACAGCTTGAACCCAATATTAATACTGGGACAAGAAGGAGCGACGCATTTCGTCCACCACAAGTCGATTTAGGACGCGAAATCAGTTTGCTCCAATCAGAATTGCGAGGGATGAGGGATGAACTGAAAGAACTTAGGCGTGAGATGGCCGAACTCAAGGGGGCCTTCACTGAGTGTAGCAAACGTGTGGACAACCTGGAGAGCAGATTAGGGAAGCTCGAAGAAAAGGAAATAGGTGTCCCCGGGGGTGACGTTTGTCAACTCGAGCGCATAATAGCTTCCCTCAGACTTGAGCTTAACGATCGAGAACAGAATTCTCTGAACTCCGATCTAGAGATATCGAACCTGCCAGAGAGCGCCGGTGACAACGTTGTCCACCCAGCTGGACTGGTGGCAAACAAACTTGGCGTAGTGCTGGACGAACGGGATATCGTATACGCTGAACGAGTGGGTGCCCGAGTCGGGCGCGAGGGGGGCGGCGCGAGCGAGGAAACGCGCGGGCGACCCATTGTGGTCCGGCTAACGTGGCGTCAGCTGTGCGACGAGCTGCTGCGAAGCGCGCGTGTGCGCCGACAGGCAACCACTGCAGACCTCGGCTTCTTCGATTTTACCTTAACGAGCGACTCGCCCGGCAAAACAGGCAACTCTTTGGCCGAGCTCGTAAAAATAGCCCGTAGACTAGGCTAGAAGTACGTCTGGACGAGACGCGGCCGTATCCTGGTTAGGCAAGGGGATGGCAAACCTGTCCACCATGTCCAGTCGGAGAAAGGCCTCGACCGTGTTTTTGGGATGGAATCAGTTGGTGAAATTTAAGTATAAGCTCAAAGTTGCAATGTGTGTATTTTCTATCTGCTTAGTGCATATGGTTTGTTTATGCCTTCGGTACATGTGTGTAATATTAGCCCTGACTAGTGATCGTGAGGGATCTTTAGTGATCTTGGCTCAGCTGCCAGAGAAAATAACCGGCAGTACTGTCTCTATATATAGATATATTTGTTATGTTTGTATGCATATAATATATATAATTACAAAAGCTCATTAGATAACCTACAAATATATCTATATTCTATCTGTAGCTATATCATACTGTTACATGCGCCATCACATGTATCATGTGAAATGACCAAAGGTAAATATATAAAAGTTAGATTATTCACTGCCGGGTCACTGTGGACTCACCAGGAGGAGTTCATTGTGGCTACGAGAAATGCAAAGTTGACATCATGGCAATAAATGAGACTTGGCTGAGGGAGGGTGAGGAGGAGTGCGCACCTTCAGTTCCAAACTACCGATTAAGACATACGCCACGTCCCACTAACGTGCAAGGTGGCCGAGGTGGTGGGATTGGCTTTTATGTGCGTCGTGATCTCCGTGTTCGCGTCGTGCCGCACCCAACTGCGCCGACGGCTGAGCAAATGTAGCTGAGGCTGAATGTGGGCTCTCAGACGCAATCGCAGGCACTCTAGCATCTCTATGAAAAGTGGATAAGATTTAATATTTATTATTTATTAATTATATATTATTTATGTATTTATATATTATTATTCATATATTGGTATATTATATATTGGTATTTTATGTAAATCGGGTCGCACAGTCGTCCAAACGATTGCCACGCCACCACGATTTATCGATTTGCCACGTTGTACGCGCCATTTTGCTTGGGCACACCAAAGAGAATATAATCACTTGGGGCACACCTTAGATTGACATTGATTGACAGCAAAAAGAAAAAAGACCTGCCAATTATCAAAAATTAAAATACTACAAAATGTCCTCAGACAACAAATATATATTTTTGGAAAGATTCGACCAATACTTTATCGGTGGTTTCCACAGGGCAAAATTTTAATTTTAGTTTGTTAACCCCTCGTTTGCTCGAGCGCTTTTTGTTAGCGCTAAATTGTTCATTATTACATATTTTTGTTCTTTTTTATTTTTGCATCTCTTTACTTGTTCTGTTTAAAAAAAAGTTTTTTTTATATGCCTCACTAGTTTTAGCATTTAATACATATATCAGAAAGAGACCGCCCATAATGTTACCTAAATATGCTGCCGGAAGATCAGCGCTGCAGCATAATACAGCTGCGGCATTAGCTGAGGCAGGGACCAATTTTGGGTCTCACACAATCACTGCTTTGCATTTCTACCTTTTTATTGTTACTCTTTGTCGGGTTAATTACATTTGTTACTGATTTTGTTATTTTGTATTTAGTTGTTTGAGCACAAAATAAATTTCTTTTCTTTCTTTCTAAATCGTCCGTAAATATTAAGAGTTGTTTATAAACTTTGAGCCAAAATATTAAAAAAATGTTACGGCAATACTGCCTTTTTGACCAATTTATATAAGGGGGAAGGGGGAGACCTTTCCCCAGCAGACGAACATCGTACGTATGATCGTACCGTTGATCTACTGGCGTATAATGCACGTAGCGATCACGAGGTCCTGATTTCGAATCCTCGGTCGCTAAAAGTGTATTTTAGCGATAGAAAAAATTTCCTAAGCATCAGTACGGAGTCTAGCATTGTGTCCGGTACATTGACGATAGGTTCGTCTCCAATTACATGGGACTTAACAGCGAAAAGCGGATGTACACATTATCTTTGTAAAAACAGAAAAATAAAACCAATGCTATAAATTGTGTGTTGTATATTTAACTTACATACAACTAAGCAGTTAAGTAAACTGCAATGTATTATTGCCTGCCATTGGATGATAAGCACATTTGCGGTTGAAACTGAATACAGATAAGATCTGTGTCAATGTGTTACAATGAACAATTCTAATTATATAATTTAATCAATCCAGGGTGAAATTCTGGACTACATTAATAAAACAATTAAACTTAATATTTAATGAATACAAAAAATAAATATTTTTAAAAACAAACTTATACAACCAGATAATTGTGCAATTTAAAACGGCCAATCAAAATTGAATGAATATAATAATTTCGGGTCTATGCTGTTGGCCGTTGAAGAATTCTTTTGTCTAAAGCCAATTCTAGGTCAGGTAATTCGTATCACGAAAATGCATTATGGAACTAAACCAACATGCCCAATTTCAACTCAGTAGTGTAATAGGGACCACTCACTCTTCCTCTTCTAATTCGACAATCTAGCAAAGATTGGACTTAGGTCCAATCTTTGCTAGATTGTCGAATTAGAAGAACTAAACACATTCACTTACATTGCGAGTAAAATACAGAAGCTTAAAGCTTGTAAAAGGAAACCTATTTGTTAAAGATGGACACTTGAAAGGATGATATCATTATGTCGTTCGTTAATAGTATCCTGACGTGTCGCATATGTTTGCGAAACTTTGTCAAAGTAGGTTACCATAGCCAAATGAAGGCACATATATGACGCATTGACAACAATTATGGAAAACAGTGGTCGCCGTGGCCGATATGACTAGTAAGAGAGAGAGAGAGAGAGATTATTATATAACATTACCTCCATGTCTTATCTGAGGGGTAAGTCAAGAGTCTCTGTCATTGGCAAACTACGAGTGTGAGTTTAAGGGAAATACCTGTTGGTACTCTTACTACTACAGTTAATTAGTGTTTTTCGCTGTATTACCGTGTTTTTCCTTTTCTTATCGACGCTCTACGCTGATGGTATTGTTTGTAACTCTGTTCGATAAGAAAGATTTGCTACAGAAGAATATTAAGAATCGTACGGTGATCTGGTGACTAGTGACACTTAAAATAATTAAAACTATACAATAACTATTAAACAGTGTTAAACATAAATAGTTGAGTGCTTAAAATCAATATTATTAACAATATAGTGAAGTCGGTGCGTGAATTATCAGTTGTTTACAATCTGACCGTTATGCAGAGAAAAATTTATAAATTGGACTTTGTACCCATTTGACAAATAACTAGTGACAGCCGTCAGTGTCAGTTCTGTCAAACCAGGTTGACAACGTCAACTGTCAATTGAGTTTGACAGCGTCAACTGTCAGTTGAGGTTGACAACGTCAACTGTCAAAACGTCAACTGTCAATTGAGTTTGACAACGTCATCGGCATAACGTACCCATAGAGAATTTGGGTTGCCAGCGGAATATTTTATCGCAACTCCGAAAGGATTTGGCGTAAAAGCATTGGTTAGCATGACAAGCGCATCACTGAAAACGACTGGACTGTTGTGGGGTTGCTGTAATAACGAGGATGATGCTGACAATAATATTGTCTGCGAGAAATGTGATAAGTCATATCACTTAAAATGTTTGGCGCTTCCAGATGCATCTAGTTCTAAGTACGCAAATAACTGGATCTGTCCCTCGTGTATGAACCGTGGGCCTAAAGTTACCAAAGATGATAGTACACCTATTCGCAATGTCTCCGGGCAAAGGGGCAATAAAAGACTAGCCTTAAGTTCCCCCACAAAATACTACTGGTTCCTGTACGTCGGTGTGTTTGGAGGATATCCGTAACACGGTTAAGGAAGAACTACAGTCACAGCTGGCTCAGATGTTTTCTAAATTCAATATTAATCTAAGTGGTGTTATATGCAGAGAAATAAAGCCGATAAAAGAAGACATATTGGAAATGAAAGAATCTTTAAACTTTTTAAGTGGCCAGTATGATAGTTTGCTCTTAGAACACCAAAAAGTGAAAGAAAACATGAAAGATTTACAAAAAGAAAACGACAGACTGGAAGCTACTATTACTGATCTTAATGTACGCGTCAACCAATTAGAACAATCAGCACGTTCGAATAACTTGGAGATCCAATGTGTTCCAGAAAAAAGCCAGGAAAACGTAGTGACCATAATAAAACAATTAGGCAAAGTGGTCGGGTGTGAACTAATGGATAATAATATACAGAATTGTACTCGAATTGCAAAGATGGATCGTAGTAATCCAAGACCTCGCTCAATTATTGTTCAACTATCATCTCCTAAAATTCGAGATAATTTCATCTCATGTTGTATAGGGTTTAATAAATCGAACCCTCAGAATAAATTGAATAGTTCCCATATAGGCATAAATGGAAACAAGGTACCAATTTTCATTAGTGAACATCTTTCTCCTATCAATAAGGCCTTGCATGCCGCTACCAGAATTAAAGCAAGAGAAAAGGGATATAAGTACGTGTGGGTTAGAAACGGAAAAATATTTGCATGAAAAAACGATGAATCTAAATATATTGTTATCAAAAATATGGTTTCTTTAGATAAATTAGTTTAATTGTTTTTTATTATAATTATATATGCATGTATCGAACTATATTATTTTATTAAAATTCTCATCATTAAACATTTATTATCAAAATGTTCGCGGGTTACGTACCAAAACTCACAATTTCTATAAAGAAGTGTGCTGTAATAATTACGATGTAATAGTCTTGACCGAAACATGGCTTAATACTGGCATATCCAGCGAAGAGCTATTCGATGACAGGTACGTGGTTTATAGAAGAGATAGAGAAACTTCGGGTTTCCACGGTAATAAAGACGGTGGCGGAGTCTTGGTTGCAGTTTTGAACAAAATTAAATCAGTCCGCAGACCAGATTGGGAAACCAAATGTGAAGATATTTGGATAGTTTTGGATGTACCATCAAGCACACCAGTTAATCGAGTAGCTCTTTGTGGTATATATCTACCTCCTCCCGTAAACCGGTCAATGTTGGATCTCTACCTAGAAACTTGTAACCAAATCATCGAGCAAACTGATACTCATGTTTGTCTTGTCGGAGATTTCAATATGGGTAATATAAACTGGAATTTAGTGAGCGATGAGTCGATGGGTTATGTAGCACCCAGTATTTGTCAATTTCTAATTGATTTCTTTACAATTAATAAGTAAGCGTTGTAGCACATTAA
The DNA here is from genome assembly GCA_905147815.2 of Phalera bucephala. Lineage (NCBI taxonomy): Eukaryota > Metazoa > Arthropoda > Insecta > Lepidoptera > Notodontidae > Phalera > Phalera bucephala. The sequence continues at coordinate 27,030,518 of LR990615.1, forward strand.
CGAATACTTGTTATAAACGATATATTATTTCCATGGAACAATCGATAAAAAATAATCCGAAACTGTTCTGGTCATATATAAAAGCCAAAAGATCTGGCAAAAGCAATTATCCAAATACCATGACCGATGGTATTGAGACTTCATCAGATGGTAGTGCAATATGCGAAAAGTTTGCATCATACTTTAAGGCTATGTACAGTATTCACGACAGCAATGATGGCTTTGACTATAATGTAGACCACTGGAAAACTTTATTGAATCAAACACAAGCTCTAACAACGCCTGACGTCTCAGAAGAAATTATCTTATGGAAGTTAAAGTCCTTAGACCCCGCTAAAGGTCCTGGCCCCGACGGCATCCCGCCAACTTTCATCGTATCCTGTGCTTCAGTACTCGCCACACCATTATGTTTAATTTTTAACAAATCTTTGCAAACAGGAATATTTCCAAATACTTGGAAGACCGCGAAGGTAGTTCCTATTCACAAGGGCGATAAAGCCGAGGTTATCTGCAACTACAGGCCAATCTCAATTCTTTCCATCTTTGCTAAATTGTTTGAATCAATTATTTGTACATCTTTACAAAACCACTTAAAACTTTATCTCACTGACTATCAGCATGGTTTTGTGAAATCTCGATCCACTAGTACTAATTTGGTCATCTTCACGGAAACGCTTGCCTCAATTTTAGACTCAAATCAGGAAGCTGATGTCATCTACACAGATTTCTGTAAAGCGTTTGATCGAGTCTCTCATGATATTTTGCTGGCAAAATTGGAAGCATATGGTGTAACTGGAGAATTGCTTAATTGGATTAAATCTTACTTATATGATCGAATATTCTACGTCGTCATTAACGGCTTCCAGTCAGGAATGCGTAAAATAACATCAGGAGTGCCACAGGGCTCGCATTTAGGACCTATCCTTTTTAATGTATTTATAAATGATATACCAAATTGTTTTCTACATACTAAACCGTTTTTATATGCAGATGACTTAAAATTAGTAGGAACTTGTGGGTCAAGTCAAGACATGAATCTGATTCAGTCAGATATTAATAGAATGGCAGAATGGTGTCACTTAAATAAAATGGAACTGAACATGACAAAATGTTATCATATTAAGATCAGTAGGAAGATTAGTGGTTTTAATTCTTATTACAAAATTGAAGGACAAATAATACAAAGAACAGACGAAGTGAGAGATCTTGGAGTACTCTTCGATAGAAAGCTAACATTTGTTCCCCACATGGAAAGTATAATCAAGAGGGCATCACGAATGTTAGGTTTCATTATCCGCAATACCAAAGATTTTGAAGGAAATAATATAAAATTTATTTTATATAATGGCTTGGTAAGGAGCCTTTTAGAGTACTGCAGCATTGTATGGAGGCCACACTTCTGTACGCATAGTCTTAGACTGGAACGAATCCAAAGAAAATTTGTCTCTTATCTCGCTTTTAAAAATGGGATTGCAAGAAGGGTCCGGTCTTACGAAAAACGACTGAAATGGTTTAACATGACAACATTGGATACGCGGAGAGACTTATTAGATCTTATCTTCTTGTCTAAACTATTAAAAAACAGAATTGATTGCCCCCCCCCTATTAGAGCATTTTATGTATCGAGTTCCTCGGCGAATTCCCCGTACTCCCATAACCCCTCTATGTCCCCCTTTCCGCAAATCGGTCCAAGGCGCAAACTCTCCGATACCAAGATTGTGCAAGTTGTTGAATAGTTGTAGCGATCTAATTGACATGGGAACTGACTCACTTCGCAAGATAAAAAAAAGCTTTTTAAATGCATCAAAGAGTTATCAGTGAGCTCGCTCTAGATAATAATTCACAATGTTCTATGTAATTTCTTTTAAAGTTATTGGTTTTTCTGTTTTCTTTAATTATTGATACCACATAAGTAAGTAATTTTGATATCTTTTATTTTTATCTTTATTTTATGATCATATTTTATTTTACTTTTTATTTTTTTTGGTTTAACAATTTTAATTTATAAAGTAAGTATTTTTGTCGTCTTTACAAATTGAATGTGGTGTTTACCTGTAATAGTTTGTCACACTTATGTTCTACCTATAATACTGTCAAACCTAGTTGTAAGTATTAGTGTGTCTAAGCGCTGGTAAACCTTAATAATAAATAAATAAATAAATAAATACTCTGTATTCTCTGCCTACCCCGTCAGAGATCTGATAAAAGACTCCTCTATATGAAAACAATTAATACTGCAATTATTCACGAAGCATTAAATTTAAGCAAGTCTTGCAAATACATTATGATCTCCATTTTTTTTGTTTTTAATATTAAGTATTCTTTTAATGTTGGTGCTATATAACCGACTGCACCGACCGACTGGCAACGACTGCATTTTGTTTTACTTTTTATTTACGTGTTGCTTTCGCAGTTGAAATCCCTTTTATTTTTTTAAGGTTAGGTAATTATACTATCTAAATGTATGCAACGCGCTGTGCTTATACTTATTTAAGATTATCCAAAATTTTCAGTCATCTAATCAAATCTAGGCAAATCAGTTTCACGATAACTCTCCCAGCTTCCTTTTCTGGCGTACAAACATAACTTTTGCAGCCTTGTTATGACCTCAACCTTTTTCAGTTCCCTCTCCCGCCTAAATCTAAACTAATGATACGCACTTACTAAGTAATCCATTCCCTTGGGCAATGAGTCGTCTTCATTCTTGGTTTAGTTACTGTACTGTGTTCTTTGGGCTATCAATCTTCTCGTTAGAGAAACGGACGTTCGCTCGCATACAAAGTTTTAATGTTACGATTCGATTTATATTTGGATTAGGGACCAATTAATTACAGTAGCCCCTAAAAAATAAAACAAAAACACCTCATTATTGTGAATGTCTCTATATGTACACCGTCACCCCGATGTTCGCGACGAGGCAAGGTCCCATGTAATAGAGGGCGAGCCTATGGCACAATTCCAGACTTCGACCAATAACAAGGATTTTTCGATAGAAAAACTACATTTGAGTGAGGGTTCAAATCCTAGGTGGATTTGAACCCAGGACCTCGTGATCGCAAAGCGCATTATTCGCCACTAGAGAAACGAGGCATGACTCTATATCTACCTTTTATTTTTCGGCAATTTTTACATCATCTGTAAAACGTCTCCTACAGGACAAAGGCTTCTAGATAAGATCATAACGAGACCCGTTTAGTACTATACGCATCCAATTTTTACCCGAAACCTTTAATTAGCCTTGTCAATATGTCAACGCTTTACCTTACTTCGAATTATTTTGTGACATATGTCAAGGGCATTTCTTTTAAACACATATATATCTCATTAGCCGCCCGGCTTCGCACGGGTCAATTATACAAATAAACCTTCCTCTTGAATTACTCCGTCTATTGGTGAAAAGTGGACTGGACGGCTCGCAACAGAGTGCCATTTATACCATACTCAGGTAAAATCTCCCAAAGTCTCTTTCGCACAACTCTATCAAACGCCTTCTCCAGATCCACAAAATCGCAGAATACCTTCCGGCCCACTGCCAGATGCCACTGCAGATGTTGCTGGCTTTCTTGCATTGCCGGTATATTTCTTTCTTCATCTCTGTCATACTGGCATTCAGGTTCAAAGAAGAAACATAGTCCTGCCACGATTTCTTCTTACTTTCTACGGAGCTTTGTAACTCCGCATCCCACCATGCATCACCTTTTGCTGTGCTATGCTACTTTGAGTAACCACACACTTATTTCACAGATTCTACTAAACTCTCTTTCAGGCTATTCCAGCATTCATCTACATTTGAGTCCGAACAACCTGCAGTCAAAAGCTTGTCTCGGACTCTGTCTTCATACATTCTCCTCACGCTCTCATCTTGCAACTTTTCAACCTTTAATCTTTCAAGATCTCCGAAGGGGATACGCTCTCGCCAGTGTCTCCACTTCCTGAACAGACCACTAAACCGCGCAACTACGAGATAGTGGTCTGATTCCAGAGTGGGGCCTCTATACGCACGCGTATCTTGTAGTTTGCTTCGGAGACGGTTATCAACCAGGATCAGATCTATCATGCTTTTTTGTTCATTCCTTCTCCAAGTATGAAAATGTATGTCCTTGTGCTGGAATATTGTATTAGACACAAGGAGGCCCCTTTACAAACATGCATCTACAATGAGCTTACCTGCATCGTTTAATCTCTTTTCACCATAAGGACCCAGAGCAGCGTCGCAAGTTTGCTGACTGGTTCCCACCCATCCGTTCAGATCGCCACACAAAATCACCTTTTCATTAGCCTCAGCCAGATCCAGAACTTCTCTGACATTCTCCCAAAACTTCTAAAGGTCCTGGGGTGTCGATGAGCTTACGGGAGCATATGTAGCGACCAAAAATACTTTAGTAACACCCAGTTTTAAACGGACCCAGAGAAGTCTCGCATCGCACAGGCCATAATCTCTCACTCCAGAGGCGATGAGACAGCAAGATACCCACTCCCATGCTGGCATGACTGCTCTGCGGTACCCCAGACCACAGAGCCATCGTGCCATCAGGAAGACCACAGGTTTCACTACCCCTTCGCTTAGTCTCTGTTACACACAGAGCATCCAGGCGTCTCTCCTTCATCACATCAATCACCTCATGCATTTTATCTTCCATATCACCCCTTACATTTCAAGTGCCTATTCCGCACTCTGCACCTCACGATCCGCCAGTTCGGGCCCGGTGTGATGGGTGACGGCCCCCATCGCCGTTTCCACCTATATTCGTACCGATGGGGGCGAGCCGGTACGCGTCGCCTCGGGGGGACGCCCTAGACCGCACTGCGGTACGTCTTCGGTCCAAGATTGCAGCCATAATGACTGGCAGAGGTTGCGACGAGCACGCTCTTGGACAGACTCAGTTATGAGTCCTGGTTAATAGTACTCAGATGATATAATAAGAACCTTAATTGAGATCTGCATGGTAGGATTGGCCAAGGTACTTGATTTGATTTATACTAATATTATAAAGTATGAGACGAACTATACGAATATGGAAGACGAATATGGAGGAAACCAGAGAGGTATGTAAGGAAAGAACCTGTTGGAACTCTGTACTCTCTGCCTACGCCGCAAGAGATCTGGCGTGATAATATAGATAGATAGTTAGATAACATTATAAATAGCAAGGATTTGTTTGTTTATAATCAATAAACTCGAAAACTACTGGACTGATCTTAATGATTATTTCGCCATTAAAAGTTGTACTATCAAGAAGTAAGATAGATCCGACAGGAGGCGCTGTTGTCAACTAGCACTAACTGTTCGCACTAGGCGAAGCCGCTAGTACCAAATGTACTAAAAAAATACGGTATACTTTATACGTACCGGCATATTATATTTGGTACCAATTACTTGGCTGTCTTATTGGGTACTTGATTAAGGGTACATTTTGAGCGAATAAAGTTTTTAGTTGATTTATAACTTAAAGGACCTGCTGCAAGGCGATCTCCCTATCAAATTGAGCGCATTTCTATGGATATGTCTATTCTCCCAATCCAAACATCAACAGCCCACGCTAGCGGTTTGTTAGCAGTCCATGGAGCGTAGTATTCTTAATATTAAACTCACAGACCACGTCAAGAAACCACACTTCGTTCCATGATGCTAATTACCGACGTAAGTTAAAAAGACGCCAAGCGTAAATGGGACTGGGCCGGCCATATATGCCGCATGAAAAATCAACAATGGGCAAAATTAATAACTGACTGGTCCCCACGGAATACAAAAAGACAACACGGCAAATCTAGGTGGAGATGGCGGGACGAACTAGACACCTTTTTGAAAGACTGGAACCGAATAATAATAACTTCAATTACATCGTCACACGTTTACACACATGAGGGGCACACATATTGCTGTAGAATCGCGCTGTTAGCGTGCACAAAGGTTAAGAAGTGTTTGGTTCGGTCTGTCTAAAATAGGTGAGGCTCTTTGGCACTTCTATTTTCTAGTCTTTCTGATTTGGAAGGCCGCTGGTCCTAGTTCTTACTGCATGGTAGTAGGTAAGTCAAGTCTTATAAATTCTCTGTAGGTACCCATTCATTTTTTTGTTCAACCCAATCTGTATCTACATAAAAGCGCTTACAACATACTAGCTTCTGCCGGCGTTGACTTTAGACAGGAACCTAACATTTTTCCGGGATAAAAAGTATCATGTGTGTTAATCCAGTTAATAAATTATCTGTGTGCCAAAATTTTCATCCAAATCCGTGTTTTTCGCGTGATTGAATAACAAACATGTTGTATGTTTGAAACATACAAATTTTCACATTTGCAATATTAGTGTGATATATAGTAGGATGATTTTCGATTAAATATTTATATTTTGTACTTTAGTCATTATTCTTCGAAACAAAAAATCAACAGCTTTTATAACAAAAAATATAAATAAATTACGTCAATAAATTTTTAAAGAAAGGCACAGAGAATTTTGCTAACTGCCTGTAAATCTGTATAATAAAGAAAACGATTATGGCAAACCGTTTTTACCAAAAGAATGAATTCACAAAAAGTCTGGGAAAAGAAATGTTAGGAAGAAATATTTGCGTCATGTCTCATGTTTTGAATATTGTCACCCGGCCGTGACAAAGTTGTAGTGGGAGGATTGCAACATTTATTAGATTTATGCTTCCAGTAACGTACTTACTTTTAAAATTGATGAGCTTTACGCACAATAGAGATTACTTGTATTTCAAACTTCTAAAAATGAACTACTAACTACTTAGTAGCTTTGTATTCGTACTTCGGAAATGTGGTTCGCCGCGTGGTTCCCGGCTTAGAATAGGACCAACCCATCTACCGAGGCGCTATGGTTCCACAAACTGCCAAGAAGCAGGGAACCCCCCGACTCGTGGGTTCGCGTTGGAGACTCGCCAGTCCGGGTGGGGAGGTACCTAAAGTACCTAGGCCTCACCCTGGACAGTCGCTGGGGCTTCGAGGAGCACTTAGAGCGCCCCCGGGTCGAAAGGGTAGTGGGTGCTATGCATAGACTGCTGCCCAACCTTGGGGGACCGTCGGAGGAGGTGCGCCGCCTCTACGGGGGGGTCGTGCGATCGGTGGCCCTCTATGGGGCGCCCGTGTGGTCACACCGACTGTCGGGCGTCCGGCGCAGCAGGATGAAGATCCAGAGCCTGCAACGCAAGATGGCCATCCGCATCGCGCGAGGATACCGTACCATATCCTTTGAGGCGGCAACTCTCTTGGCGCGCTTTCCGCCGTTCGACATCCTGGTGGACATGGACGCGAGGGTCTACGACCAGACTCGTGGCGTCCGCCAAAGCGGTGAGGGCATGCCTGCGCTCGAAGAAGTGAGACGGCGGAAACGACGACGCGCTCTGGAGGAGTGGCGCGCGAGGCTCAGTCAAGAGCACATCGCGTGCAAGCGTGTCGTCCAAGCTATTCTGCCGTCCTTCGAAACCTGGCACCAGCGGAGGAGAGGGCGAGTCACCTATAGACTTACTGAGATAATCACCGGTCACGGTTGCTTCGGTGATTATCTGAGGAAGATCGGACGCGAGGCGACGACGACCTGTCACCACTGCGGTGGGGACCAGGATACCGCCCAGCACACGCTCGAAGAGTTACCAGCGTAGGCCTCCGAGTGGCGGATCCTGGTCGAACGGATCGGACCGGACCTCTCCTTGCCGGCAATAGTAGCGGCTATGCTGGCAGGGGAATCGGCGTGGGGGGCCGTATCCTCCTTCTGCGAGACTGTAATGTCCCAGAAGGAGGAGGCTGAGCGGGATCGGGAGAGGGCCGATCCTGCTCGACGAAGGCGACGGCGCCGGGGCGGAGGCACAGCCCGCCCAGGCCCCCCAGCCCAATAGCCCGGGGCTTAAGAATACGGGCTAACTCGCGTCTCCCGCCGTAATATCTGGCGGGGGACCCCCCCTGCACCAACATCAGCAGGGGGGCCTTCAGGGTCGCGGACGCAAGGGGCGGGGGCCTTGAGCGATCTTCACGAGCGACCCCGAGGAGGACGGCGGCGGGGTGTGGCCCACATTGCCGTGAGCACCGCGTTGGTGCGGGGGGGAGTGTGTCATTAAGTCTCCCCCCGAAGCGGGCTCTTCAGAGAGGGGCACCGGTGCGTTCCATACGGAGATCCCGGAGCCCCTCCAAAGTGCTGATGTCGGCCACCCTGGGGTTTTTAATCGGTAGGAATCCGACACGCCCCGCGAGCTTGCCCCGAGGCTTGCGGAAGTCCTATGCAGGATTTTCCCCAGGTAAAAAAAAAAGGACCAACCCATCTCATCCAATCGGGTGTCCTACAAGGCGACTAAGGGAAAACTAGGGAATGGGCAGCAGCGTTCCCTTAACACTTCTTCGACCAAAAACTGCGCTCGTCAACCCGCCTGCCAAGCGGGGCGAGTATGGCAAACCCCCCCAATCAATATTATGGAAAAAACCAGGCCCCTAGTCCCCGGCGGTACTGTTCGTCCTGGCCACGGTAGCAGACATGGTAACGACAGAACAAGGCGTGCGAAGAATCTCCGGCAGAGATTCGGCTACCACCACCACAACGCACGCACGTTGAGGACAGATCAGAAGCTAGTTGAGCTGGAAAAAGAGATAAACAAGTTGTGGTGGAGTATTGTTGGTTTAACGGAGGTCCGAAAAGAGGACACGATAACCACCAAATGGTCAGAGGCACATTAAATATTAATGTCAAAATGGAAAGATCGCGTCTGATGAAGTCTACGCGCCGATCTTCTTATGCACATATCCAAAACCCAGAGAACTTTCCACTCGAATTGTCAAACCGCTTCGAATTGCTAGACAGCAGCGCATCAGCAGACGAAATCAACAACAGGCTGGTAGAGACTGTCCATACGGTCCTGTCCAAGTATTTTAAGCCCCATCGTAAAAATGGGCCTCAAAAACTATCTAAATACACCCGAGACCTCATGGCTGAGCGACGTTTCATGACGCTCCTAACCTCCGATGATGCTAAGTCCTATAGGCAGCTCAATGGACAGATATTAAAGTCCTTGCGACACGATTTACGGTCCTTCAATACAAGACGTATTGAAGAGACCATAGTACAGAACAAGGGCTCCAATGTGTTCGCAAGAGACGCGTCTATTGGGCAAAGCCAGTTGACGAAACTGAAGACTGAGGACGGAATTGTAACGTTGAATAGGTCAGAGGTGCTCAGGGAGATAGAGAGGTTCAATGAGCAGATGTATACCTCTGTACCTGTTGTTTACTTGGTAAAAGATCCAAGAGCCAAGCTAACCCGACACTACGCTGAAGATATCCCCGGACATCAGCCTGTACGAGATTAGGATGGCTCTCAAACAACTCAAAAACAACAAAGCGCCGGGCGAAAATGGAATTACCGCAGAGCTTCTGAAAGCAGGCGGAACGCCGGTACTTAAAGTATTTTAGAGGCTGTTTAATTTCGTCTTGCTCAAAGAGAAAACGCCGGAAGCGTGGAACAGGGGTGTAGTGGTACTGTTTTCCAAGAAAGGTGATAACACTTTACTAAAGAATCATAGGCCCATCACACAGCTGAGCCATGTTTAGAAGTTGTTTTCGAGAGTCATCACGAATCGTCTCGAACGCAGGCTTGATGACTTCCAGCCTCCCGAATAAGCCGGTTTCTGAAAAGGCTTTAGAACCATAGACCACATACATACACTGCGGCAGATTATACAGAAGACTGAGGAGTATAATCGGCCACTATGCTTGGCGTTTGTGGACAATGAGAAAGCCTTCGATTCGATCGAGAGTTGGGCGGTTCTTAGATCTCTCTAGCGATGCCGCATTGACTATCGGTACATCGAAGTGTTGAAGTACTTGTATAATAACGCCACCATGTCAGTCCGAGTACAGGGGCAGTGCACGAAGGCGATCTCCATAAAAAGAGGAGTAAGACAGGTAGACGTCATTTCTCCGAAACTGTTTACGGCCACCTTAGAAGACGCCTTCAAGCTCTTGGAATAGCGAGGACTTGGCATCAACATCAATGGCGAATACATCACTCACCTTCTCATTGTAGTCATGGCGGAGTCGCTGGAAGATCTAGGACAAATGCTTGGTGACCTCAACAGAGTATCTCAACAAGTGGGTCCTAAAATGAACATGGACAGAACGAAAATAATGTTTAATGTCCATGTCGTACCCACCGCACTCACCGTTGGGAACTCTATTCTTGAAGTTGTTGACGAATACATTTACCTGGGACAGGTATTCCGGTTAGGTAGGTCCAACTTTGGGAGAGAGGTCAATCGACGAATCCAACTCGGCTGGGCAGCGTTCGGGATACTGCGCAAAATCTTCTCATCCAAAATACCTCAGTGCCTCAAGACCAAAGTTTTTAGTCAATGTGTGTTACCAGTGATGATATATGGATCGGAGAAGTAGTCTCTTATAATAGGTCTCATAAAAAAACTCAGAGTTGCTTAGCGAGCTATGGAGAGAGCAATGCTTGTTTCTCTACGTGATCGAATCAGGAATGAGGAGATTCGTAGAAGAACCAAGGTCACCGACATAGCCCTTAAGATTAGCAAGCTGAAGTGGCAATGGGCGGACCACACAGCGCGAAGATCGGACAGGCGTTGGGGCAGAAAGATTCTAGAGTGGAGACCACGTATTGGCAAGCGCAGCGTGGGACGACCGCCTGCCAGATGGAGCGACGATCTTGTGAAAATCAAATCAAATCAAATCAAATCATTTATTTGCGAATATGGGTGTTACAGATGTTACAAATTGGTGTTGTGACGCCATAATCTGCTGTTAGGCATGCAAATACATAGAATTTTTCATCATATATTTTAGTATCATAATTACATTGAACCATCATTATAAACATATCGATTAAAATTAATTACTGGTCATGATATAATCTTTTTATGTCAATTTGTGAAAAGAAATTTATGAATGTCATTAAGTTTGTCATTATTACATTATCCTTCATAAGTTATGAATTGTCCTCTAAATCATCTGATAAATATTCGGCGACACTATAGTAAGCCTTGTCTAATAATAAACATTTTAATTTAGTTTTAAATAGCTCATAACTTGGGACTTGCAATACACTAGTAGGTAGATGGTTATACATTCGCGGTCCCATACAAAATATACTCTTATCAAACATGGCGGTTTTGTGTGGGGGACAATTAATTTTAAATTTGTGGCGTATACTTTTATAACTGACGTACATATTGAAATTTCTCTTTATAAAACAAATCGCTTCATATATGTAGATACATGGCACTGTTAATATTTTAAGACTTATAAAGAAAAATTTACAACTATCCGTTTGATGCAGTTTGCAGATAGCACGTACACATTTTTTCTGCGATTTAAACACTCGTTCCTTGTCTGTCGAGTTACCCCAAAACATTATACCATATCTCAATATGGATCCCACATTACCATGATATGCTGTCAGTACTACTGATTGGTTTACTATTTTAGCGAGCATATAGAGAGCATAGGATTGCTGGTTTAATTTTATGCATAGACTTTCTAAATGTGATTTCCAGTTAAGGCTTTTATCTATATTTAATCCTAAGAACTTCGTAATATTTACTTCTTGGATCATGGTCCCGTCGTAACTAATGCTAATATTGTCCAGTTGCGATTGTCTGTTTTTAAATGTCATTATGTTTGTTTTATCTAGATTAATTTTTAAGTTTATTGTTGTCAACCATTGTATAACATTATATATGGTTTTTGTTATTTCAAACTCAAAAGAATTTTTTTCTTTACCGGTGAATATAATAGTGCTGTCGTCTGCAAATAAAATTGTGGGATGCTTTGTTACCTTAGGAAGATCATTTATGTAAATATTGAACAATAATGGACCTAGTACACTTCCTTGTGGAACACCAACTTTGACTTCCTTGTGAGTAGACACATAATGTATTTCTTGTTGTAATTTAGGGCATACTCTAGTAATTTGTGTGCATTGTTTCCTGTCAGATAGATAAGATTTCATGAACTTTAAAGAATTTCCCCTTATTCCGCATGCATGTAGTTTTTTTAGTAATGTGTCATGATTTACGCAGTCAAATGCCTTGGTAAGGTCCATATACAGTGCACACACGGGATTTTTATGGTCAACATTTTCCATGACTAATTTTAAAAAATTATAAATAGCCATATTAATAGATTTATTTTTCCTAAATCCCAATTGTTCTTTAGCAAATATATTGTTACATTCAAAGAAAGAGTAAATCCTATCATGTACTGACTTTTCAATAACTTTTGACAAGTTAGATATTAAAGCAATTGGCCGATAACAAGTAATGAAATGTTTATCAACTTTCTTAAATAGTGGTTTTATCAATGTCATTTTCAGCATCAATCGTAGGAAGTCCTTGGATGCAGGTGGCATCGGACCGGTTACGCTGGAAAGCGATTGGGGAGGCCTATGTTCAGCAGTGGACAAGTATAGGCGGCGATGATGATGACTTCGGAAACCACGTTGACACATTTGTCTCAGGTATTAGTCGCTAAGTCTACCAGCTTTGAAACGGCTTGATAATTTCCAACAACAGGTTTCTACTTACGTCCGCACTCCTCTCACATCTGCATTCTCTTTCACACCGATTTGTTGTTACACATTTTGCTCACCAGTGGGGCAACAAAAGCTGATTTCGTTTTTTCTACTTGTTCTACTAAACGTTTTATCAACACCATCATAGTTATCGATCGAAATACTGCCACTGCAAGATATAGGCCGTCCCTAAATCGACGACTAGCATCATGCTGGTCGCAGCTTTTTTCACCCATGTCTAGTAGTACAAAATGTAATAGAGGATGTTTCAAAACGCAAATGAACATAACATCGATACTTATCAGAAACAACACTATTTTTTGGCGTTTGATCGTAGACTTTCGAGGAACTCAACCGCCTCATTAGATGTTAAAATCAACTTTCGACTGTGAAGTGCATGAAAACGATAGTGCGAAAATGGATTTTATTTCAGGTGCTTTAAATAATAATATTGGTTGTAATAAAAAGTCAGTTAGGTTTCGTTACTTCACCGTTGATATATAAGGTTCACTTACCAAAGTATAGAGGGCACTTGCGTAAGCGGCGTGTTTGACGTGCAGCGTCCGACAACACGACAATGTCGTGTCCTGCTCGTGCGCAGTCCACGCTTTCATCTGGGAACAAATAATTATAATTTTTACTCAATTGTGATAAAGCCTTTATTATAGTGAAGGTAAAGACAGCTATGTCCAAATTATCGTACATCTATTCCGATTTGTCGTTTATCATGTACCAAAGAAAGTATTCTCTGGTATTGAAAACCAGTCTTTGAAAATTGCTACGTATTTCAATACCGGGTATGGTTTGGTATTCGTTAGTATTGTAACGTTTGAGTAGCGTACATTAGGGGAACACATTTCCGATCTTGACGAGGATGGGGTGAATGCACTAAATCGTGGATCTGTTTTGTTTACTTGACCAATTTTATAAGCGAATGTGGCGTGACAACAAAAGGCATTAACATCAATACGGTTGGGAAAACAATCAATGAAGAGAATACATTTTGTTAATTTCAGCAGCAGCATAAGCGGTGATAGCCTAGTGGTTAGACCGTTGGAATGCAAAGTCAGAGGTCTCAGGTTCAAACCCAGGTACGCACCTCTCTCTTTAAGAAAACATGTGCGTATTAAAAAATTAACTATCACTTGCTTAACGCTCAAGGAAAACATCGTGAGGAAACCTGCATGCCTAAGAGTTTCTTGAAGGTGTGTGAAGTTTGCCATCCCGCTCTGGGCCAGCGTGGTGGACTTTGGCCTGAACCCTCTCAGTTTGAGAGGAGTCCCGCGCCCAACAGTGGGAGAGTTTCATAACAGGGCTATTATTATTATTATTGTTTTCTCAACAAATCAAAAACAAACATCTTCTGGCCCCATCATCAGACCAGCTCAAACCATATTATTACACTGTCTCCAAAGGTACAAGGACTTGCCAAATTGAAGCTCAATCGGATGCCTGCAAGTGCTTTAAATATGGATCACAAAATTTGAATTGGAAAGAAGAACGGCCAAAGCAGGGTCTATAAAAAAAAATTGCATTACCTCTTGAATGTTTACAAATGTTATTTTATAAAAAAGAACATCGCGAGATGTTATGGCAACAAAATGATAAGCCAACATTGTGAGATCAATTTGATCCAGTCGACAGTTGTTTTCAATTTGTCACATAGTTCGGAGAAGATGAGAGCCGAGGCATTTTTAATCAACTAAGTCTTGAAATATCTCTAGGTAGTCAGTCATCTGATCACAATATTAAATTGAGGGATGCTTCGTGAAACATCACTCGGAAAGAATTTGTTTGTATTTTTTTATTTTTGTATGGTGTATTGAAATGATCTTGGCATTTGGCTTGGCAGAGAGAGAAGCATATAACTTATAGAGATGAGTAAGAATGTAGCATTTACATGCTTTAGTAAAGGATTGGTTGGTTAGTGTGAAAAAAAAGCTTAGAAAAGTGGGAGACGTTTACGTTATTGTTTTAGATTTTATCGTGTTTGAACACCCAGTGTCACGGGAACCACGTGTAATATTCGCGTAATTATAAGAATTCAATGATTGTAGTGATTTTTTATAAATTTATCTTATTTTATGGAATTATTTAATACACATGAATGCCTCGTTGGTCTAGTGGCAAAGCGCACCGCTTTGTAATCAGGAGGTTCTGGGTTCAAATCCTAGGTCGGACAAATGTAGTTTTCGTTCCGGATTTGAAACCTAAGAGAGCAAAGCTCTCTTCATAGCTCGCCGAGCGACCTTGAACTGGTGGACAAGCCGCGCGTTGTATGGTCACATTATGGCTCCGAAACAAAAATATCATAGTTCATAGCATAACAAGATAATAATAAAAGAGTACCTTAAATAATAATTTCAAAGCATTTTTAAATTTTGCTTCATTTGGCCGTTTAAGAATTCTTAACAAAATTGAGGACATAAATAATTCCAGTGTATTCACTGGAACTATTTTTGTCCCCAATTTTGTTTAAAAACTAAATGTCAAAAGGAGATAAGCTAAAACGTAAATTAAAGAAAAAGCTACTCAAAACCAAGTACATAAAGTCCTTTCTTGCCTTTTTGATAAATCTATTTGGAGGGTGAACTGGAAAAGTTTCTGGTAACGACGTGTTTACGCTCTTCTGGTTTAAGGGCTACCTGTTTTTGGGAGTTTTACTGGGAAAGTTTTATTTGTCTTACAAGATTTTTTTATTTACTTTGAAATATACTAAAGGCTGTATTGAAATTAATGACATATTTCAGTACTTTTAGGGTCCAGTATTACTAAAGGAAAAATTGAACAAGATTATTTTGCGTACATAAATTTAATGTACACATTTAATAATATGACAGCTTTTTTATACTGTGAATAGTTTTAGCAGTCTGATTTCGATCTATTCTGTAAAGGCTGGGTTCCGATGAGGTGATAGATTAGTAGTCAAATAAAATAATAAAAACACTTGAATTGAGTAATGTTAAGAAGAGCTTCTACAAAATTTGATTTAGTTTGTGTTTGAAAGGCATAGCAAAATTTGATCGATCAGAATATGCAATCGGACCATACGGTCACAGGGCATATTCCTATTATGAACACGATTCACCTGGCAAACTCATTCATTTGGCTTAAATCAAGTTGTCTGAAAATTTTAACGATTCTTCTTTCTTACTGTCTTAAAATATTTTTTATTCTACATGGGTACATATCTCCAATATAATATACTTTGTAAAATAAATCAAAGATTACATACACACCAAGGCTACACGAGTTAATTAAAAAATAATACGATACTGATCCTGTCAACTCTCCATAAACAATCTATTTATTCAAAAAATGAAGTACATAAATGGAAAATAAAAAATTTACGAAGCTATCTCCGATATTAACGCAGGAACAAATTTTCCCGTGAAAAAGCAAGTGACGATTTACACTAATCCTGCAGAAGCAGTACGGGCTGATAGCTTGTTAAAAATGACAACCCTAATCTTTAATAAAAAAAATAGGGTTGTTAATGTTTTCATGAGAAAATATTATTACTATTATTATTTGCTTTAGCTTTTTTATATTATTTTGGGAAAACTTCCAAAACACATCTATTTACTGTAGGGTGCCACATATTATTATATTTCTTTTCTACTTAAGTGTTATAGAGATTTTCAATCGGAAATACTCAACATTTTAACTCAACTCAGCGGAAACGGTGCGCATCTCTAGTGCGGAGGGTTCGAGGCAGTTCCAACAACATCCTAAGGGCCATGGCTGATAGACTCAAATGTCAGTCCATGAATCATTGTTGTATGCTTCATGTACAGACTTGATTTGTGTGACTGATTACGTTTTGTTGTTGTTAATGTTTATTTACTAACTCCAGTAACCAGTTGGTCGAAATAAAGAATTTATTATTATTATATTTCCGAAATCTAGAACTGAGACAGGTATAATTGATATAGACTAGCTTGGGAACTGGGACCTTTGGGCACTGGGACCTAACATCGACAAAATGTAGGAGTATACACTACACCAATGCTATCCCCACTGGAGGATGTCTGCGTGACGGTATTTATACTGTCGCCTTCATATTATACTTGTTATTCATTTCAATCACAATTAAAGCACTTGAAAATGGCGATGGTTTATTCACAAAGTATTAAAATTAACAAATTAAATATTTTTATTGCTCTTTCTTAAGCAAAATTAATAATAAATAAATACTATGTAAATCAAGAAAGTATGTATTTATAAATCTGTTATATTAAAAAAGTAATCTATAAACTAAATAAGCGAGGACAATTTAATCTAATCCCAAAGGATCAGCCCAGATTGATCGCTTATTACAAGGGACAACCCTAAACGATATAAAAAATAGGATTATTAATATTACTTGCTAGATTCTCGCGTAGTGTTACCTTAGTTTACGAAAATGTTTTCAGATAATCTCAAATACATATTTGGTATTATTTCGGGAGCTACAAAGTATTAATTTGTAAAATAACGTCACATGTGCCTTTGAAAGTACGACTGAAATAAAATTTTAACTAAACGTATCCCCATTTCATGAGTTATTCGTCTGTAGGTGGCAGATTAGTAAGTTAGAAAAGAATGTAAATAATACTTTTGACAATTTGTTAGTGCCCCGCAGAGTTTACCTAGAAAATAACTGGTTTGAGTTTGAAATAAACTATACGAACTCAATATGGTTTGAGTTTATCTATTTCAAAGGAACTTTGTATGTATAAACGTCAATATTGAAGTTATTTAATAAGAATAAGAATGGCATTAAATGTCCACTCACGTGGAGTTTATTAGATTACTTTTACTTGGTTACCTGTTCAAAAGAAGGTATAAGTAGCATTTGAAAATAGGATTTGCAGTAAATACTTTTTCATCTGAAGGCTACAAGGAATTCCAAACAACGGCTTAGAGCTATAAAGGTGTACGATTACACGACAGCAAGAACGAAACGTGTCTTCTTTATTGGAGTAGAATTTTTAGGGTACCTTTGACACCTTTGCGTTGGAAAATAATTAGACTATCCTGGTATTTTTTTTTTCTATGGACCCCGACATAGCCCCGCGATTGATCGAGCAAGTAGTCAGAGATTTTAGCTATACACTCATATTCTTGTTTTCCACATTTCACCAAAAGCATACATTAAGAAGTTATTTTATGTTTTTATGTAACTTGCAATATTACTATGTCTATTAGCTGTCTTTCCGGATCAAATCTTGTGATCCATTTTTCAAGCACTTGCGGGTATTTGATTGAGCTGAAATTTGGAGTACGTTTGTAAAATCAGCGACAGTGCAATAATATGGTACCATGGACCTGGACTGATGCTGGAGTTGGAAGATGGCCAGAGGAACGTCGGAGGGGTGCCACCACTGTGAGAGTCCAGTAGACACGGCGTCCCACACCCTGTTGGTGTGTCCGGCGTGGGATGGGCAGCGGCTTCAGCTGGCTGCTGAATTGGGGGAAAGGGCGCTCTCGCTTTCGGGCGTGATATCGGCAATGGTCGAGAGGGACAGCGCCTGAGCGGCAACTGTTGCCTTTTCCGAGGCGGTGATGGCAGCAAAGGAGGAGGCGGAGCGGAAGCGGGAGGAAACATCCTTGAATCCTGCCCGTAGAAGGCGTGCTGGGCGGAGACGCAGGGTGTACGCCGATAATGACCTCCGCCTGCCTTGAAGATTGGCCTGCAGGCGTCGGGGGAGTGCTCCCCGACGTCCGACCAGCCGCAGGCCCAAGAAGAGAAGGCGCCGTGTCACGCGCGCTTTATACGGAGACACACACACAGACGTGGTCTGCGTCATAGATACAGACCGAGGGTCGCCCCGTCGCAGACGAAATGCCCACGAGGCGACTCTTGCGACAGAGCACTCAGCCAAGTGAAGGACACCGGGGGGTTTTAGTGGGTGCGAGCCCCACATAACTGCCACACCAAGCCTACTCTAGTGTGGCAGTACGCAGCAGGCATTTACCCAAGAAAAAAATAAAAATGGTCAAAGGAACGTGTCAACTATACAATGTAGCCCCCTCGTGTTTAGGCTTGTTAGATTGGCATTGACAAATACTAAACAACTAGATAGTGCTCAGGGTTTGATGATGGAGCCGAAATTTGGCCAATGGAACCACTTAACTATTTAATAACCCCACTGTGTTTGGGCTCGTTGGATTTGTCTTGACGAGTACTTGAGACCCTGATGGTGTTCAAGGCCTGATGATGGAGCCGAAAAATCCCTAGGAACTCCTCTACAAAACAAGATATCTTCGTTGTGGTTTTGCTATAAAAGCTTGTTTTTATAAAAGTCTTTTTAAGTTATTATTTTAGTTAATAGGCTACTTACTATACGATGATGTCGAAAATGCATTGCGTTAAGATCAGTCTAAGGTTGCTAGTAACAAATGAAATATTTCTAGCAAAACTTTCCTAATAAGTCTTTACAGTCTAATCTTGCTAGTAAGAAATAAAATACAGTTATCTGACCTCAGAAAGGTTAAATAACGAGTATACATATGTCAAAAGGAGTATTTATAATATACTAGTCTCTGCCCGTGACTTCGGCTGCGCTATTTTTGGACAGGTACCTTACATTTTCCCGGGATAAAAAGTATCCTCAGTGTTGATACAGGTAATAAGCTATCTGTGTGCCAAATTTCTTCCAAATCCGTTCTGCTGTTTTTGTGTTATTGAGTAAGAAACATACAAACTTTCACATTTATAATATTAGTGGGATAGTAAAACAAAATAATTATTTTTGTTTATTATGACTATTAGTAAACTTAGTTCCAAAAAGTAAGCGCATAAATAAAATTTTAGTAGGCCTACAACAAAAAATAAAATATATAATATTTAATAAAAATACCTTTTTTAAAGTACACTTGTCATAAATCTATCTTCACAAATTATAAAAGAACCATATCATCTTTTAAACAATATTGATAACGACACACAAATAAATTGTTTCACAATTTTCCGGTATACGTTTATTGTTTATAACTTCAAAGCATTAAATCAAAAGACGAATATGAGTAGCCGGAAATTCGTAATACCATTCTTAAAATTCAAATGATCAATTAAAGGGTTCTAGGAAATATCGCTGATGTTTTTATTAAAATTAGAACCCAGGATTGTGTTGATAGAATTTCGTAAGATTGAGAATTGAACTTGCATGAATCGTGCGAATCAGCACTTAAAAAATATTATTAATAAACAACTTTCTTCATTAATTATTTTTATCACCTTTGTACACAACTGTTCTGTTTTCCTAAGTTTCTGCGCCCAGTATATAAATTGTACCAATGGCCTTCCACATATGCCTATAAGTGGCGATTAGCATGAAAAAAAAAACCGTTACCAACATTGCAAATAAATATTTGACCAACATACAGAACCACAAATGTTTTGTGTTCAAACATGTTCAATTTTTTGTTGCGCCATTCCATAACCGAGACACGTGTCACGTGAGTTTCAATTACTGGGTATAATTTTAACTTTGCTTATTGCCAATTCACGCCCAACTTTGGATGCCCGCCGGATTTCGGTTTAATGGTTTTAAATTCCAACGGGGAATTCCTATCAACCATTTCATGTTACTCCGTTACTCCTTAATTACGTATGGTTTTGATATAGTAACGAAAGTGCGGATAGCTTTATGAGGTGTTAGATTTGAATTCTGGGTTGAACGAAGCGTACTTCTTCTATTGATAAAAAACTCAACTTTTTTACAAAATACTCTAGAAGAACTATGACAGAGGTCATAGATCAATATTCTTTTTTAAATAAACATAGCCCCACCCTAAGTTTAATTCCTGTGTCGTGAGTGCGTTTACAAATATGAAAATTCACTCACACAAATATCCGGAACTACAAATACCAAAACAAATAATTGTGTTTCAGACAAAGATTTGCTCGTACGGGAATCGAACCCGCGACTATTTGACACTGGGCGGAGAATCTTAAGCTTTAAAGCACTGCGCTCAATCGTCCGTCAAAATATTGTTAGGAATATTGTGCCCGTTATATTAAAGCCTAAAATGATCGGCGGCATGTAGGTATACGTTTGGAGAATATAGGTGCGATGGTGTTTATTTTTTTTGCATTACGCTCAGCTCATTTCAGGCAGTGTGAAGAGAAGGGGGTATGAATAAGTATTGTGAGCGTAGAAACTTTACATACCCGTTTAGTTCTGTTTCATTGTCTCTTCTCTGCTCACTACTGGGCAAGGGATAATCCAAGGCTTGTAAGCCTTTAGGTAAGTAAGAGTTAGCGGCTTTAGAAACATTTTCGTTTTCCTAAAGAGTGTACGTTGTACATAAACTTTCTATTCAGGTGATTGGGTCCAGTGGGGAGAATGTCGCCATATTAAGGGCACATAATATATTTAAACAGATTAATAAATCTGTATCAAATATATTTATTAAAATTTAATCCCTGGAACTTCAGCTTGTAAAACGATATTTCAAATAACTTGACTATGACAGCTTAAATCTGATTTAAAACATTTTACAAAAAAAAACACAAGTCAGAATATAAAATAACTTCATAAAATTTTACTTTAAATCTCCCCTTAAGAATGTTCTGTTGTCGGTCGCTCAAAACTGCTTTTAAACTTAAAAACTAAGACAGGATCTGGCGATTTTATTTTTCGATAGTTTTTTTTTAATACGCACATGTTTTCAAAAATACAGAGGTGTGTGCCTGGGGTTGAGACCTCTGACTTTGCACTCCAACGGTCACTACTTAAAACTTATTTTGTTTATACTAAAAACCAAGTAAAAACCTCAAAAACTCTTGCTCTTTGACGTCTGTCACAATGTCGTTCCATAATATTTTTTTTCTACCACCCCTTTTTCACCTTGCCTCCGCGGAGGCAACAAATTATCCAAAGAAATTGTAAAAAAATTAACACTATATATATATTTCACAAATATTTTACTTTAGAAGTAATATTCGCTAAAGCTTAACATAGCATTTCTTCAAATAAATACGACACCGGTTAATGTTAAAATGGTAAGTATTATCAATCTTAATGAGACAGGTAAAATATAAGCTTAAATTGTGGTTAATGTACATGTCTTCGCTTTTA
The DNA here is from genome assembly GCA_905147815.2 of Phalera bucephala. Taxonomy (NCBI): domain Eukaryota; kingdom Metazoa; phylum Arthropoda; class Insecta; order Lepidoptera; family Notodontidae; genus Phalera; species Phalera bucephala. The sequence continues at coordinate 27,052,116 of LR990615.1, forward strand.
TACGAAATGTTCGTATAAAGGTACTTATTGTTGAAACAATTTCACCTAAACATATATATATAAAGGCGACGTAATGGAATGAACGACGTGCTTGGGTCCGCAGTGTTGTTGATCGTCAAAGTTAAGCACGGTCCGGTGCGGTCAGTGTGAAATGGGTGTTTGGAGCCATCTCCACTACCTCTTTAGTCTAGTGCCAAAAAATACACGTAATAATATAGCGAGTTTATGAATTTGAACCTAGATGCGACAAAGTGTGATTTAACATGCGTTTATTAGATTGACATTTAACTAGCACGTTCACCACCTGTGACTATCACATAAATTTCACCAATTTAAAGGCTTCCAATTAATTTGAAAATGGGTACACGTAGCAAATACCGATAGTAATAAAATAATTAATTTACTTTGGCCTAATATCCTGACAAGGATCAGCAGAATAAAAATATTAATATAACAGATTAAGTATATGTTGTTTTGTATGAATCTAAAACATAAGAAAATAAATTGTAGTTTAAAAAACCTTAAAAAAACACGCATTAATAGCGAGATGAACTAAAAAAGAAAAAATAATTTTTAAGTATAGAGTTTTATTTATTTATACTTTATGCACAGTTTAGCGCGGTGGTTAAGAGCTTAAGCCGCTCCGCCCACTGCGTCTAATAGTCGCGGGTTCGATTCCCGCACGGGACAAATCTTTGTGTGATCCACAGTTATTTGTTCCGGTCTGGGTATTTGTGTATGTGAATTTTCATGTTTGTAAATGCACCCACGACACAGGAAAAAATCCTAGTGTGGGGCTACGTTTTTTAAAAAACAGAACAGAAAACAGAACAATAGGTACATGGGCGGACTTAATGCCTTAGGCATTTTCTGCCAGTCTACCTTAGGGTGATGCAGGAACTAGTGAAGCAGGTGCAAATCCGTGTTGGGTGAGAAAGAAAGATAGAAATAGCGAAAACTAAATATGAAATCTTACTATCTGAAGTAAAAATACATATGGACCGATAATATAATACATACATATCCATAATTATATAAACATAAAATATATACGAATAGCTATATATACATATATATAGGATATATAAAAGTACAATACTTATACTATATTAACGTTGAAATGATTCTACCAATGTTTTGTGCAGATAATCCTGCACTCTTGTTCTGAAATAAAAACGATCGTTTGCCATCCTGACATCCAGTGGTAGCGCATTCCATAGCAAGAGTTGGATACATAATTTTTTTTATTTGGGTCGAAAATCCTCAGTATCATCCCGGTGTCTGGCATTGTAACATTAGGCTCGCCCCTATTACATGGGACCGAACATTGTCGGCAAAAAGTGAGTTTACGCATTATACATCGCTACGACCCCCACTTGGGGAATACAGGCGTGACGGAGTTCATTTTACTTATTTTTTAGCCGTTAAGAGTATGAAACTGTCCCCGACATAATAGTAATAAAATCGCGCCCTTTTATATAGAAATATAAAATTGGTTAAATATATATGTACAAAGTAATTCTCGCTTGAGAAATACAGTCGTGATTACCCCGTTAAGAAAATTCATACCTTAACATAACCCTAACTTGAAGGCGATATTAAATCAAAATTAATTATTCGATGTAGCCTAATAAAAGATTTGACAGGCCATTTTATTATTAACGACCTTTCAATAAAAGCTTTTTTAAGAAAATGTATTATTTCATTTTATTTTAAAGTTGACGTTAATACATGATTAGTTGGGTTTAAAGAATTTATTCTCATAAAAACATTAAGTTCTTTTATAATGAGATACAAATTTCATAAATAGGTACTGATTTTTTTGTGTTAGCGTTAAATAAGGTTACTTGAGTTATTCAAAGAGTCTGGACGTATGTTTTAAGTTTCCTTTTGTATGTCTTAATATCATTGCAGTCTTTTACATCGTTTGGTAGGGCATTATACAGCTGTACTCCTTCAAACATTATTGCTTTCTTTCCGTAATTAGTTCGTATATTTATAAGCGCAAGTTTATTTCTGTTTCTCAAATTATGTGTGATAATTTTTTTATGGAGCTGTATATTAGATTGTATAGAGTTTGTAGTAATAATATAATTTTTATTAGAATGCAAGTGTAATATATATAAAGTTGAGTGACATTTAATAATTTGGTTTTTTGATACAATTCTTTTGTAGGAGTAAGATAGTGATATTGGAATAATATTTTAATGATTTTATTTTGCATTCTTTGCAATCTGTTAAGGTTAGTCGTGGCAGCCGACCCCCACACTTCTATTAAGTATTCTAGATGCGATTTTACTATGGAGTTATAGATAATATTGCGTACTTTATTTGGTATGCAATTTGCTATTTTACGTAATGCTCCTAGTATTGACATTAGTTTAGTTCTGGTATGTTCAATGTGTGCCTTCCAAGTTAGTTTATCATCTATCCATAGCCCGAGGCACTTTTCCAGATAAGAACTTTGTATTATGTCGTTATTGATAGTAAGCGGGGTAAAATCTGGGATACGTTTATTTTTCGCTGAAATATCATGAATGAAGTTTTGGATGTATTGAGAGTGTAGTATAGAAAATGGATGTATCGTCCGCATATAATGTTAAATGCCCGGTTAGTCCTATATTACTAATATTATTAATATAGATTAAAAACATTAAGGGACCGATAATTGAGCCTTGTTGTATACCGTATGTTACATTTTGTGCAGAACTAGTGAAATTATCTATTTTTACCACTTGACGCCTATTTTGCAAATATGATTTTAAAAAATTAAGCGCTGTGCCTGTAATGCCTATGTTCTCTAACTTCTGTAATAGCTTTGGGTGACTTACTGTATCAAAGGCTTTTCTCAGATCGATAAAGATCCCTAAAACGAAGTCCTTTTGATTGATATGAGTTTTGATTTTTGTTACTATGTCTACTGCCGCTGTGACGGTGCTCGATTGAGGACGAAAACCATATTGTTGATCAATTAGGAATTTTTTTTGAATAAATAGTTGTATAAACGGTTGTATAACACTCGCTCGAATATTTTCAACATAATCGGCAAAACTGATACCGGCCTATAATTACTTGGATCCGTTCTACTCCCGGATTTTTAAATAGGACTGACCTTGGCTATCTTTAGTGTGTCGGGGAAAATGCCGCATGATAAACACGTATTAATACAATTAGTTAATCTTTCAATGATTATATTTTTTAGACATTTTATCGTTTTGGTACTAATGCCATCCAGGCCGGTACTACTGTTACTATCTAAGTTGACGATTATTTTTGATATTTCGTCTGAACTACAGGGTGTAAACTGATTTAAGGTCACGGTATGTGTATAATTATGATCATACATTAATATGTTACCTGTATTTATGTAGTATGTCTCAGGTATTTTATTTGCTAAGTCTGCGCAGATTGTTGAAAAAAATGAGTTAAATGAATCACAAATTGCGTTACCTTCCTTAATTAGTCCAGAATTTGTCACTAGTTTGGGAGGAGCACAGCATTCCTTCACCTTATTTAACGCCAAGCTATTTATAACATCCCAAAGTTTCTTTGGTTGATTACTACTGTTACGAAATAATGTATGATAGTAGTTTTCCTTTTCAGTCTTAATCATGTTTTTCACTCTGTCTTGTTCTTTACGAAAAATCTTTTGTAAGTTTTCGTTGTTTTTCCAATTTTTGTTTATCCAATCCTTCTGAGGTGGGTTTAAAACTTTTGTCTTGTCAATTCTATTCTTTGCTAACTGATTTAATATAAACCCGTAGTTATAATCATTATTATCATTCTTGTAAATTTCCTGTGACGCTTTAGTGTATAGATTTTTGTAATCGATGGCTTTATAATGTATTCTTTTATTTATCTCTGGTGCCAAACTGCCTATTTCAAGAAATATCTGTTTGTGATCCGATAGACTTGATTCAACTATTGACATGCTAAATGAATGATTGTCCACATTGGTGCATACATGATCCAATATAGTATTTGTGGAACTGGTTTCACGATTACTATATAGACTATTGTTTTTATTCACAATCTCGTATCCGACTTCTACTAGTTCATTCAAATATTGGGATACGTTACTGTTCGTGCTAAGCAAATCTATATTAAAATCTCCAAAAACAACAGTTCTTTTCCGCCGTTCCGACTGCAAACAATATGTCTCCAAGAAATTGTTTAAATTAGAGTCTCCGGGTTTATATACTGCACCGATATTCAATGATAGTTTATCTATATATATATCCATATGTAATGATTTCCGTTTTCACACAATTCTTCTGTTACTTCATATTTAATACTGCTATGAACATAAATGGATACACCACCGCCCCTGCTATTTGATCTATAGTTGTATACATGCGTATAATTAGGTAATTGATATAATCTAGCATCGTCTTCTGAGGTGATCCATGTCTCTGTAAATATAATTATATGTATAGTCCTTGGCATCGCTTCTATGATGCATCTTATCTCGTCAAATTTGCCAGCCGTACGAATACTACGTAGATTAGCGTAAAAGAACCTCAACGAAGACGGGTGTAACGGTATGTCTTTAGTTACTTAAACCAAGCTATTTATTTTTAGCCTATATTTTTACTGATTATATTTAACAATTTATTAACCTAACAATTTCTACTTATGCTAGTTATGAAGACTTAGACTTAGACTACTCCTGATAGACCAGCCTTAATTGTTCTCCCATATCCCACAGCAAAGTGTAAATGGAAAAATTTGTTAAATCTTAATTTTAAAAGTGTAACTGTGGAGTTGCATGCCCTTTTTCTGCATAGAAATGACGTCCTCAAGTAATAGTTAAGTCTTTTATGTCTTTTTCGTAAATACTTTAACGGTTTACAGGAACAAAACTAGTCTCATTCTGATACTAGGAAATTATTGTTTTTTATTAGTGTGAGCCAGAAGAGGAAAAAGACACACGAATAGTTATTTTAGTTTTATTATAATAAAAAATAACTGAGTCAAGAGTCTCCGTAACCGGCGAGCGTGTATGAGACGAACTATGAGAGTCGAGGAAGCCAGAGAGGTATGTAAGGAAAGAACCTGTTGGAACTCTGTACTCTCTGCCTACCCCTAGGGATCTGGCGTGAGGTTATAGATAGATAGATAGAAAAATAACTGCCTAATTTTGATGTAAGAATGATAGAACTCAACAAATTGTTTACTCGGATAAATACTTTAATTTTGACAACTAATTTCTAGTTCTAGCTTTTTTAGTTGTAACACCAACTTATTCTATTTGGCCAAATATATATTAAGCTTTTTAACAATATTTTATTTATTAAAGTGTTGATTTTTTCATAAAAAATTCAAGCATCTGCTTGATTATATGTATAATATATAATATCAGCCTATACTGTCCACTGCTGGGCAAAGGCCTTCTCTCACAAATCAAGGTGAGAGAGATTAGGTTATACTCCACCACGCGGACCCAGTGCGGATTGGTGGAGGCAGGTTTGTGGCCACCCACTGTTGGAACTTATCAAGCCGCCTTTAAGGCTTCCAACTCGGCTTAACGACTACCACATTTAGTGGTAACCGGGACCAACGGCTTAACGTGCCTTCCGAAGCACGGAGATGCTCGAATATGATAATGCCACAAACGGTCACCCATCTCAGACCGTCATCGGTAAGAACACCGCGGTCGCACAGCGCTACGAGCGCCTCTCTCTGCTTGATTGATGCTGAAATATATGTTAGCACGTATAATTGAATTTATCACATAACGACACCCACAGAGAATTTAAATTAAGTTTATCCTGACACTTACGTCGATCCTTGACCTCAAATATCTGACAAAAATTTAGTATCAAGGAGTTTTTAAGTTTTTAACAGCAAAAAAAATCAAATAGTAAAGCACTTACAAATTACTTCAGCGAAACTCGTAAAATTGTTACCTTTGTACGAGAAAGTCTTCAAGTCACATAATTACGTCAGAACAAAGTTTCCATTCTCACATTGTATTAGTTAACTTTCGTATTTATTGGAGCGCGGCCGCGAGACGAAGCGACGTGCATCCCACAACAGGGTCGTGGGCTTACTGACAGATTCTCGTAGTCGCCGACTACGAAATGCTATGGACTACGTGAGGTGTATCATTATAGCTGAAATAAAACGGTTTATAATAAAACTTTTCTCTGTCATATTCCTGTTAACATCTGAGTAGTAGTAGTCAACATTTTAGTGCACTAATTTTTGTTTTGATACGCATATTGTCATGATAACCGAAATATTGTATCATTATCTCTCTCTTGTTAATGCGCTGATGTTGTCTTATGTCACTTCCATAATTAATTAAATCTAAAAACATCTTATATATTAAATTCCATCAAGCCGTTTAGGGTACAGGTTGTGCCAAAGAATTAGACATAAAATAGATATATTCACACGTAGATATGTATATAAATATATAATCGAAAAACATTACCCTCATATTGCAGTTGGGTAAAAATGTAAGCCTTTACAATTCATCTCAATTATATGTGTCACTTTTCTCGTATGAGTTACAAAACAAAAACAAAGAAGGTAAATAAAGTCTTAATCAAAAGTGGATTTACATTTTAGAGCCAATCCAGCTCTGTCAATCGACTCGTTCGGTACTTGTAACAAAAATACGGACTAACATACAAAAATATTAATACCATTAATCGCTAATCTATATTTATGATAATATATGGTTTAGAGATATTAATTAGCTATAAATGTCCACTGACCACGCATGAAACGTATGTCAGATATTTTTCGACTTTCTCGTGAACTAAAGTATATCTTTTTATATTATAACGCCAGATCTCTTGCGGGCTAGGCAGAAAGTACAGAGTTCCAACAGGTTCTTTCCTACCCAACTTTAAGACAACCTTTATAGTTAATCTCATACAAGCTTGCCGGCTCTTTTGACTTGCCCTTTAGATAAGACACGGTCTATTTGGTCATGGCAAGATATTCTAGGTCTTTCACGGTTCCTAAATCCTTCTACTTTCGCAGTGTATATCTGTTTCCTCATTCTTACTTCCGACATTCTTTTTACGTGCCCTTTCTCATCTTTAAGTAAATCATAGTAAAGTATATTATTGTCACATATTAGTATAGGTGTTAGACTGTTGACTGCCTTGTTGGTTTAGTGGCAAAGCGCATCGCTTTGTGATCACGAGGTCCTGGGTTCAAATCCTGGGTCGGACAAGTGTAGTAGTATGAGTATGAGTTCGGAGTCCGGAATTGTGCCCGGTATATGGCAATAGGCTCGCCCACACATGGGGCCTAACATCATCAGCGAAACGTGGGTGTACTCAGTACACCTCTGCCACCCCCGCTTGGGGAATATAGGCGTGACGGTGTGTGTGTTAGACTGTAAAGACACTCAGCGAGATACGTTTTGCAAGATCTTCCAGACTCTACGTGAACGCGTTGTAAATTTATCGATGTTATTCTGTACGTCTTTTACACATTCCAATATAAAATATCGCTAAATTTTAACGCCACTTTGTTATCAGAATACTGAATACTGTACGAAAAGAAACAAAAAAACAGTTATTTTTGTTGTTCGTTTTGTTGTGTGTGTTGTTTTGTGTCTAAAACTCTTTGTGACTAAAAAGTTGCCTATAGGAATCGCGCAAGGGATCTGGATGATATAAATAAATAAATATAAAGGTGTAACATAATTAACGCAAGACCTGCAAGTAGTTTCTTTTAAATCCGCAACTGAATCGATTTCAACTATTTTTAAAGTATGCTACATTTATATTAAAAAAATAATTCAAAATATGATGTTTTTTGTTCAATTCGCTGTATTCAGTAAAATTTAATCATTATTCAATGCAATATGGCTATTTTAAATGCATTCCTATCTATCTATCTCTCTATCTATATTATCACTCCCTCGCAGGGTAGGCAGAGAGTACAGGTACAGTTCCAACAGGTTCGTTCCTTACATACCTCTCTGGATTCATCATACCTTCCTCCACTCTCTTAGTTCGTCTCATACACACTCGCCGGTTACGGAGACTCTTGACTTGCCCTTCAGATAAGACACGCAAACAAATGCATTCCTATTACACACATATCAAGATGCACACAAAGGTTAATTATTTATTATTTGCGTGGTTAATTTCGGTACCAAAGAACTCCAAAAATGGTAGAAAACTTCTAAAAATTAGAATTTTGATTTTCATATTGAATTCGTAAAGCAATAATCTAATTGGGGTATATGAGGTCTTGCGTTATATTTTTTACACCTTGTACAAATAAAAAATAAAAAAGAAAGGGTTTCATGTAGAGTAACTGCGATTTTAAAAATTCACGGATTTGAAACTTTTATGAATCCTATTCACAAGTTTGGATCCTTAAAACAGTGATATAGTTGCATTTGAAATAGTTGCATTTTTTAATTCTAGATGCAGCTGTATCTATGACCCGTATCTATAAACATGTTTAAGTAGTTACTTTTACTCAAGTATTTACTTAACACATCACTTGTTATACTAGGAGGACTTCTATAGTTGAGAAACTATTAAAAGTGATATACTAGGAGGGATCAAAAAGTAGTGAGAACGACATTCTACTTGGTAAAAAAAAATACTGGCAGGCATAGCTCAGATACACATTTGTAATATTAATAAAAAAAAAATCTTCGATTCTCTTTTGTTTTTTTTCTGAATGTAGTCATTTGTTTGCTTCGTGTCGGAACGTGTTCTCGAAAATGGAGAAAAACGAAGTGCGAGCCGTTATTAAATACCTCTGTTTAAACAAGGTAACGCCGCAAGAGATTTATTGCGATTTGGAGGCAACATTAGGAGAGTCTGCTCCGCCGTATTCCACTCTCGCAAGGTGGGCTTCTCAGTTTCGAGTAGGGAGAACGAGCACGGAAGACGAACATCGTTGCGGCCGTCCATCGACATCAGTCACCCAAGAAAATGTTGCGAAAGTCGAGAAAATTGTATTGAGCGATCGAAGAGTTACCATCCGATACTTAATTCAAGAAATGGGCATTTCATATGGAAGTATTCAATCCATATTGAAACAATCTTTGAATATGAGAAAAGTCTCCGCAAGATGGGTGCCGAGAATGTTAACCGACAGTTAGAAACAAAATCGATTTGACATTTCGAAGATATTGTTGGACAAGTTTCAAGAAGATTCTAAAAACTTTTTGTCTCGTTTCGTAACAATGGACAAAACATGGGTCCATCATTTTGATCCCGAGACAAAACAGCAATCTTCGCAATGGAAACAGCCATCATCACCGACCCCGAAGAAGTTTCGTGTCGTGGCATCGGCTGGCAAGGTTATGGCCTCAATATTTTGGGACTCAGAAGGAATATTGTTGATTACCTGGAGCGTAGAACCACTATTACAGACCAATACTATGCAGCTTTAATTCCCAAGTTGAGGAATGCCATCAAAGAGAAAAGGAGACGGAAACTTCGAAAGGGCGTGCTGTTTCATCACGACAACGCACCCGCGCACAGATCGGCAGTTGCGATGGCTGCCATTCAGCAAGCTGACTTCGAATTGGTTGACCACCCCCCTTATTCACCAGATCTGGCGGCTAGCGATTTTTATCTGTTCCCCAAATAGAAAAAATACTTAAGGGGAAACAGGTACGAAGACGATAACGAGGTGATGGATGCCGTGGAGAGCTTTTTGCAGGACCAAGACAAAACTTTTTTTGTGAAAGGGATTGACGCCTTGGAAAAGCTCTGGACTCTATGTAGAAAAATAAATTATTAAGTTATCAATAGTCATTATATTCTATCTCATTCTCACTACTTTTTGATCCCTCTTCGTATGTCAAAATTTAGTTTTGTATAGAATTTGAAAACACATGAAATTACTCTGCTAAGTAAATTTTTGAGAATAAGTAAATAAATGTCTCTAGATACGGGTGTGAGTGTCGTTGTCGTGTTATCTGAAAAGAGGGGCGCAACGCGACGTAGTTCATGCAACGCAGGTCATGTGACGCAGTTCCTGCGACGTGATACATGCGATGCGGTTCATGCAACCCGATTCATAGGTATGACGTGGTTCAAGTAACAGGGTCCATGGGATGTAGATCATGCGATACGGTTCAAGCGATGCAGTAATGTGTAAGACTCTCACGCATCCAGTGTTGCTATTATTTTAAAGTTTTGGTGATAATTCTTTTATATTCACGTGCCGCGTTGTTTTTTATTTCATTTTTAGGATTCGCAGTTCTTCGATGTCTTTATTGCTAATGATTTATTTTTATATAGCTTTCTCCAGTTTTTGGGAGTAACCCTTGATCAAAAACGGTATTTTGTTTTATTAAAAACATGGTAGTTAGTCTAATGGTGCAAAGTCCTCCTGGCAATAACGAGATCATGGGTTCGAATCCTTGGTCTGTACATACTTTTGTTTCTACGGAATAAATCTAAGCAGCAGCACGAAGCTTGAAATTATGATCTAGTAGGGTCGCCCGCTGTCGCGTAGGGACCTAATAGTATATACAGTACACCTTTGTAACCCCTGTGTAAGGTATGTGTGCGTGTGTGTGAGTGATGTACGCTGTTGCACAGCTTCACCGGACTTAAGGGCGATCGTGCAACCACTACGCTCGAGCCAGAAGGGCAAGAGGCGCAATACTCGAGGGCGTATAGAGGCGGTGACGGTGAAAAAAAATCAAACAAAACTTAAACCTCCAAAATTCATTAGGTCCTCATCAAAATTTATGGCTTACCGTTCGAAATGCTTAAAAAGCATTAATTATTATTTCCATTTCAATTCCGTTCTTTAAAAAACGTAAACAAATATCTGTTTAACGTTTAAACCGTTACTTATCTTTTAGCCCGTTCTAATCTGCATTTTGAATATTAAATACGTCCCAAGGCGGGAGAACTCGAAATACACTTAAATTGGGGAAGCAGTTGCCAATTAAATTTTACCCGTAAAGAAAAATTTGAAATACGGGAAATTTTTAAACGCGACATCGAACAGTTTCGTTTTGAATGTAGAACAATTGAGTATTGGTGTTTCATTTCGGGGATCGGTCGACTAGATCTGAGTCTCAATTATACTATGGTATTAAATAGTTGTCTGGAAGAAATTTCTTTTAGCTATAAGACCGCTAATCATATGTACTTGTCTTTCATAGGCTGTTTATTAAACGTAATTTCACTGGTGTATGGTATTTTTTTTTTTTTTTTTACTAGAAAAGAATATAGTACACCGTTCATCCATGTTTCGTTGTATTAAATAAATGGTTGTTCTTAATAAACCTCTATAACATCCCGCCAGATCCCTTGCGGGGTAGGCAGAGAGTACAGAGTTCCAACAGGTTCTTTCCTTACATACCTCTCTGGCTTCCTCGACTCTCATAGTTCGTCTCATACACGCTAGCCAGTTACGGAGACTCTTGACTTTTCCTTGAATTAAAATAACTGTGTCCTGTGTTAATAAGTCATATGCAAGATTTGTAGTGATGACATCTGTTAAAAATCTATACATCTCCATGATTTTAATGATACTTTAACGCAAAGAAGACGAGAGGGGTGGAACATCCACCATCTTTTTAGTCAAACGATAGTGAATTGGCGAGCAAAAACAACAAAAAGTACACGTTTAAAAATCCAATGAAGGCAACACTAGGTTTTCGAAGAGATAGATAGATAGATAAATTTTACATTGCATTTCGTACTGTATCTCTACCAAGTATTAATGAACAAATTTAGATGAGATGACATCTACTTTCCGCGAAGACGTGCATAAATAACCGCTCCCGCGCACATTTTAACATCAAAAAGACTCAATAAGGTTCAATATACAACGACAATATACAATTCAGGGTGTTCGTAGTGTTGTGCGACCGAGGTGTTCTTAACAATCACCCAGGTTATGCAGCGTTCGTCCCAGAGTCGTTCTAAGATCGATCGTTTGTGGCATTTTCTTATTAGAGTGTCTCTGTGGTTCAGAAGGCATGTTAAGTCGTTGGTTCCATTTACCACTTAATATGGTAGTTAGCCAAGCTGGAACCCTAACAGGCAGCTTGATAAGTTTCAGCAGCAGGTGGCCACAAACCTGCCTTCACCAATATGCTCTGAGTCCGCGTGGTGAAGTTTTGGCTTTTGCCCTGCAATGAGACAGGCAAAAATAGGCTGTCATTTATAATAAAAAATGTCTAATTTACGATTCTTTTGAAAACAGATCCAGAGTGAAACCCCTTATAGCTAAAACGAAACTCAGACGTAAGATTTCAGTGGAACTAAGTGGAATTTTATCGGGTATCGAAGAGCGAGAACCGATGAACTAAATTTATGTAAGTACTATGACATCTATTGGAATTTTGTTAGAGAAAATATTGAGATGATACGTTACCTAAATTGATGAGAACTTGAGAAAATTATGAAATAAAGATACTTTGGAAACTTGAAAAGGTAGATTCTAAAGCAATTTTCGTTAACTTTTAGATTTTTTGAGTTATAGTTTGCCTATGGAGGACATAAGCTCTGAAAATAATATTTTTCCTTGCCAATTTCAATCAAAATCTTTTCGGCGGTTTGGACATAAAAAGGTTACAAACAGGTTACATGTTTTTTCACACCCTTAAATGTTTTTTTAGAGATGAAATAAGCTTATGCCATTTTCCCGGCTAAAATGTGCCTACTATTTTTGAGATGATAGGAAACCGTGAGCCGTGAATAGATAAGGAGAAATTTAACCAAAATCTGTTCAGTGGTTCAGGCGAAAAAGGTAACAGACAAACAAACAGACGGAGTAACATTCGAATGTTATAATACTAGTACTAAATATGGACTAGCTGTACACGCAACTTCTTTTGCGAAATTTTCAGGCGTATATTTTCCAAAAAAAATGCGTGAAAAAGTAATAGACAAACACACAGACAGTCAGAGTTACTTTGGGATTTATAATATTAGTATTTAGTATTAGTATTCAAAGATAGACTTCATCATGAGCACCAAGCGACAAATATTTAATGATGTCTCCGTGATTCATAGGGTAAAAACCGGCAGTGATCACCGAATGGTCAGAGGCACATTAAATATTAATGTCAAAATGGAAAGATCGCGTCTGATGAGGTCTACGCTCCGACCTACTCATGCATATATCCAAAACCCCGAGAACTTTCAACTCGAATTGTCAAACCGCTTCGAATTGCTAGACAGCAGCGCATCAGTGGACGAAATCAACAACAGGCTGGTAGAGACTGTTCATACGGTCGGGTCCAAGTATTTTAAGACCCACCGTAAAAATAGGCCTCAAAAACTATCTGACTACACCCGAAACCTCATGGCTGAGCGACGTTCCATGACGCTCCAAACCTCCGATGATGCTAAGTCCTATAGGCAGCTTAATGGACAGATATTGAAGTCCTTGCGACACGTCTTACGGTCCTTCAATGCAAGGCGTATTGAGGAGACCATAGAGCAGAACAAGGGCTCTAAAGTGTTCGCAAGAGACGCGTCTATTGGGCAGAGCCAGTTGACGAAGCTGAAGATGGAGGACGGAAACGTAACGTCGAATAGGTCAGAGGTGCTCAGGGAGATAGAGAGGTTCTATGGACAGTTATATACCTCAGTAGCTAAACCTGTTGTTGACTTGGTAAAACACCCAAGAGCCAAGCTAACCCGACACTGCACTGAAGATATCCCGGACATCAGCCTGTGCGAAATTAGGATGGCTCTCAAACAACTAAAAAACAACAAAGCGCCGGGTGAAGACGGAATTACTGCAGAACTTCTGAAGGCGGGCGGATCGCCGGTACTTAAAGTCCTTCAGAGGCTATTTAATTCCGTCTTGCTTGAAGGGAAAACGCCGGAAGCATGGAACAGGGGTGTGGTGGTGCTGTTTTTCAAGAAAGGTGATAACACCTTATTGAAGAACTATAGGCCCATCACACTGCTGAGCCATGTTTATAAGTTGTTTTCGAGAGTCATTACGAATCGTCTCGAACGAAGGCTTGATGACTTCCAGCCTCCCGAACAAGCCGGTTTCCGGAAAGGTTTTAGTACCATAGACCACATACATACGCTGCGGCAGGTTATACAGAAGACTGAGGAGTATAATCGGCCACTATGCTTGGCGTTTGTGGACTATGAGAAAGCCTTTGATTCGATCGAGACTTGGGCGGTTCTTAGATCTCTCCAGCGATGCCGCATTGACTATCGGTACATCGAAGTGTTGAAGTGCTTGTATAATAACGCCACCATGTCAGTCCGAGTACAGGGGCAGTGCACGAAGGTGATCCCCATAAAAAGAGGAGTAAGACAGGGAGACGTCATTTCTCCGAAACTGTTTACGGCCACCTTAGAGGACGCCTTCAAGCTCTTGGAATGGCAAGGACTTGGCATCAACATCAATGGCGAATACATCACTCACCTTCGATTTGCCGACGACATTGTGGTCATGGCGGAGTCGCTGGAAGATCTAGGACGAATGCTCGGTGACCTCAATAGAGTATCCCAACAAGTGGGTCTTAAAATGAATATGGACAAAACAAAAATAATGTTTAATGTCCATGTCGTACCCACCGCACTCACCGTTGGGAACTCTACTCTTGAAGTTGTCGACGAATACATTTACCTGGGACAGGCAGTCCGGTTAGGTAGGTCCAACTTTGAGAGAGAGGTCAATCGACGAATCCAACTCGGCTGGGCAGCGTTCGGGAAACTGCGCAACATCTTCTCATCCAAAATACCTCAGTGCCTAAAGACTAAAGTTTTTAGTCAATGTGTGTTACCAGTGATGACATATGGATCAGAGACGTGGTCTCTTACAATAGGTCTCATAAAAAAGCTCAAAGTTGCTCAGCGAGCTATGGAAAGAGCTATGCTCGGCGTTTCTCTACGTGATCGAATCAGGAATGAGGAGATTCGTAGAAGAACCAAGGTCACCGACATAGCCCTTAGGATTAGCATGCTGAAGTGGCAATGGGCTGGCCACATAGCGCGAAGATCGGACGGGCGTTGGGGCAGAAAGATTCTAGAGTGGAGACCACGTATTGGCAAGCGCAGCGTAGGACGACCGCCTGCCAGATGGACCGACGATCTTGTGAAAATCGCAGGAAATCGTTGGATGCAGGTGGCATCGGACCGGTTACGCTGGAAAGCGATTGGGGAGGCCTATGTTCAGCAGTGGACAAGTATAGGCTGAAATGATGATGATGATGATTTATAATAACCTCACGCCAGATCCCTTGCGGGGTAGGCAGAGAGTACAGAGTTCCAACAGGTTCTTTCCTTACATACCTCTCTGGCTTCCTCGACTCTCATAGTAGTATTTATAATATTAAAAATAAACCCCTTTATTCTCCAAGCGGGGAAGGCAGAGATATACTGTGTACACCAACATTTCGTCGACGATGTTAGGTTCCATGTAATAGGGGCGAGCCTATTGCCATACACCGGGCATAATTCTAGAGTCCGGACTGACTGGAAATGTTTCTATAGAAAAACTACATATCGCACCTTCAGAACGGTATAGACAATATTAAAACAGCGGCATTTTTATAGTAGAATAAAGAAATACGATACTTCGGTCTCTTTCACTTTCCCTCCCTCTACCCGCGCTGCTAAGTTCTGAAGAGACGCGATTAATTTTCCAAGAAATATGCGGTTTTTAATTAAGTCACTAATGTTCTGAAGGTGCGATATGTCGCACGCATTATTCGCCACTAGACCAACGAGTCAGTTATGAAGAGGCAGTTTAAATATACTATTATACCTGTATTCGGTGTATCCTCCGCAACATAACTGCTTGGCAAATATTACATTGACATCTGGAATCGTCGGCGAAATATGGACGTACACCTCTGCCATCCTCGCCGTCGCAATGTTTGTGAGTTTGAAAACCATGTTTATTATTATGGTTCCATTCTACGCCAATATTCGGCTTTCCGGGACCCCCTTATAACTACTATTCTAACGAATTATGAGTAATATAAGCTTTAAAATTAAACTGAAAATAGCCTAAACTTCAAAATGCCATTCCGTTTTGTGTCACTGGTTAGCAATAAAACGTTACTAACTAACAAAAGCAACAAGAAAACCAATTGCTCCGGACATGATTATTTCACACGAGAGAGATCACACTTTAATGTATCATTTGGATACGCATCTGCTAACCCACCCACATTCACATACTTAAACTATGAACCTAATATACACTGACTCTTTGCACTACAGTCTAAATCTATATTAATCGACAATTTCAGATGCAAACTCAAATACGCGTTTACTATAGCTAAATTATAAAAGGAATATCCACCCTAAAGCCTAGACACACAGTCTAAATTGCTCTAGTGCTTATCGACAATTCTAAGAGGTCTACTATGGGTGGTTATAGTACTGACATCCTCAATGGAGTCAATTACTGAAGACACACAAGTGCGGCGAAGGCATTCAAAATGTATTCCCGTAATTCATGGCAAATGCCTGGGAAGTTGCTTTAAAAATAAGGTACTTCAACACGGGTTCTGAGCTTCCTGCTCTATTGCTAGTCTAAGTGAAATTATTTAATCGACTTTATAAAAAGGGAAGAGATAAAACTATTTTTTCGGATTTTATCGCAGTTTATTTTTTGATTTTTAACTTCCCAACGTTTCGAGTGCTTTGCAGCACCCATGGTCACGGGAAGGACTGAGGTGGTAGACGTCCAAAAGGCATAGTTGTTCCGGAGTACCCTCAAACTTTTTAATTATTTTTGTTGATCCGATCTACGCAGAATGAGCTCACGGTGTCTTGAGGTCTTGCAGTGTTATGCTTGGTTTTGGATTTGATTATATTAATTACTGGATCCCAAGTCGATGGAAGCACCCAGCCATCTTCTCTATTGAAATTAGGATGTTTTTTAATTTCAATAACCTCGCGAACCATCCTTGGTAGGAATCGGTGTTCTTTCACGAGGATTTGTGGTCATCAAATCTTATGTTATGGCGGGTGCGGTCAAGGACATGTTCACAAACTGCAGACTTCTTTGAGCGACGGTGTTTTAGGTCAGCTATGTGTTCTTTAACCCGAGTTTTTACTGGTCGTTTTGTTTGTCCTATGTAAGAGAGACCACATTCACAATCAAGCTTGTATACTCCTGCATCTTGTAGAGGGATGTGACACTTGACAGATGGTAAAAACTGACTGATCTTCTTCGGCGGCTTATAAAATGTTTTAATTGAAGCACGCTTCAAGATGTAGCCAATCTTGTCTGTGACTCCTCTTAAGTAAGGTAGTACAGCAGGGAGACGCTCGACTGTGGCTGGTTTCACTCGGTCACTGTGACGTTGGCGTGGGACTCGAAGCTTATTGTCGTGCAGGACTTGCTTGACATGTTGAAGCTCGGCAGCCAGATGTTTCTTGTCACAGATCCCTTGTGCTCTCTGAAACAAAGATTTACCCACGGTAGCTAACTGTGATGGATGGTGGTGAGATTCACCGTTTAAGTACCTATCAGTATGGGTCTTTTTTCTATAAACCGTATGGCTTAATATTTAGCGTTGAAAACCTTACGCAATAGAAAGGATATCACTATTCTCCGCGCGGTTAGTTAAAGCTTTACCTAATGCACGAGCCTAAGGCTTAATGCGTTAATTGAGATGTGGCATTATTGATGGCGCTATAGGTTAGCTGTATCTCGGATGGTGCGGTGTGTGATTGTAATTGAGATGCGGCATTATTGATGATGAACACAAAGCAAAGTTACTATATCAGGGCTAGCACAGGCAGTGCGACAAAACGTATGCCACAGATTTTATCACCCTATACATGGACGGTTTGTTCGACGTCTGACGACTAGCATGGCGTGCCGCGACGAAACTTTGATATGAGAAAATTCTCTTATTTCAAGAATTATTGTATTGTATTGAAGTATAGTCAAGACAAACATACCTTGCGAACAAGACTCGAAGCGGTCAATAAAATTCCTTTGGGTCCAAGTTTTTAACTAGATTTCCATAAACAGCTGCGAAAAAAGAATTTTAATTTATCATTTCGCAACTGGCGAGCAATCAAGTACATTTTTTCTGGTTTCGTAATTGGCTACGAAACTTTGGTCCTACGTCAGTTATACCAAATACTTATGCGATTTAAGTGCAACGTTTTCGTTGTTTTAGCGGTACGAATTTGGTACATTAGAATAAGTAAATTGGTGTAGAATAAACCATATTCGTGAAAGAAAGTATTCAAATTAAAGATTTATTAGACCGAAATTGGAATGTATAAATAAAAAATGCAATTAGAATGTACATTAAAGATTCAAATCAGATCAGAATCAGATGTACTCAATGCTCTCATTGCAGTAAACAAGCATCATCTAGATCATCACGCCAGATCCCTTGCCGGGTACTGTGATGTTCGTGTCGACCTCGATTAATTTAAGATGAGCGACTTTTTGATGCATTCCCATTTTTAAAATTTATATTCTCCAAGCGGGGTAGGCCGAGGTGTACTGAGTACACCCACTTTTAGCCGACGATGTTAGGTATCATGTACTAGGGGGCGAGCCTATTGCCATATACCGGGCACAATTTCAGACTCCGGACTCATACTGACAAGGTTCGTTTGAAAAACTACATTCGTCCCGCCTAGGATTTGAACCCAGGACCTCGTGATCACAAAGCGATGTGCTTTGCCACTAGACCAACGCCCAGTATATGGCATTAGGCTTAATTATCATCGCGCCAGATCCCTGGCGAGGTAGGCAGAGAGTACAGAGTTCTAACAGGTTCTTTCCTTACATACCTCTCTGACTTGATCTAATATCCTCGACAAAAAGTAGATGTACACACTATAACTCTGCACCCCCGCTTGGGGATATAGGTGTGATGGTGTATATATATATATATATATATTAATTTATACTAGTGGTCGCCCATTGGTCGAAATTCGACTATAATTAATTTAAATTATAAGTTTGAACATTATTAAGGTTCTATTGTCAAAGGCTATACTTCTATAATCACAGATTTCGCCAAGGGTACGAGGCATGCCTTTTAAGTTCTGTTGTTTCCATATTTCCCGGTAATTTTGAATTTGGAACTGTTCTATATTCGAATGTGTTTAAATTTTGAATCTCAAAACAGTTGATAGTATTAGGATTAATGCTATTGTTTAGTCCCAGCGTCGATTAGAATCTGTCAGGTTACGTACGAAAATGAATCTTTCTAAGGAAAATGTTCGTGCAATAATTTTCTACACTTTAGAAGAGGCCTGACACGGCTTCAGTGTTTTGAAGAGCTAACATCTGTGTTCAGTGATGAAGCCCCATGTCTGCGGACTGTCGAACGCTGGTATTTAGAATTCCAGCGTGGACATACTAGTGTAAGTGAAAAATCTCGCGAAGGACGCCCAAAATCCGCCTTTACTGAAGATAACATCATTGCTGTGAGACAACTAATTCTCGAAGATCATCATGTGACGTATCGAGAGATAGAAGCTCTATTAAGCATCGCAGGGATAACCATTCAGAAGATCTTGCATGAAGCGCTTGGTGTGAGAAAGCTAGTTTGCCGGTGGATACCGCATCTGCTTTTCGACGATCACAAGGCGGCCCGCGTCAGATAGTGTAAGAAATCTCTGCAAAGGTTCAACCGACGAGAGTCAAATCACGTCTACGACATCATCAGTGGTAACGAATCTTGGATCTATGCCTACGATCCTGATTCCAAACAACAATCTACAATCTGGATCTTTCAAGACGAGCCAAAGCCGACTAAAGTTGTTCGTTCTCGAAGCACTTCAAAGAAGATGGTGGACACGTTCGTTGGAAAAACCGGCCACGTTGCGTCTATTGCACTTGAAGATCGTAGAACGGTTAACGCAGCGTGGTATACCATAGTTTGTTTACCACAAGTCATCGCCGAACTTCGAAAATCTAACTCAAAGCGACGCATCATTCTGCACCACGACAACGCAAGCTCACACAGCGCTCGTCAAACGATTGAGTATTTGAAGCAGGAAAACGTAGAAATTCTTGACCATCCTCCATACAGTCCTGTGCTAAGCCCTAACGATTTCTTTACATTTCCTAAAATTAAGAAAGTCTTCGAGGTCAAAGTTTCCAGTCCGGTGAAGAAGCAGTCGACGCTTTCAAGTCAGCCATTATGAACACCCCCACTTTAGAGTGGAATAAATGTTATAATAACTGGTTTGAGCGAATGGAAAAGTGTATAAAGCTACGTGGTGAATACTTTGAAAAACAATAAAAAGTACTATAAGGTTCTAGTTGTGTTTTTTTCTTCAAACGACAAAACTTAAAAGGCATGCCTCGTACACTATTAATTAGCCTATTTTTTTCAAACAAATTATATGAAATTTAAAATTAAAAAAAAAAAACAAAAAATGATTAAAATAAATAATACCTCTTTTTTATTGTATCAAAAAAACCATGCGATAAAGAAAATGCTGTCCATTGAACTTGACATACAAATTTCGATAATTTAATTAATGATACAAAACTTCTTTGTAAGCGATGTTTTTTTGTAAAAACTCTTTCATCGTTTGCTGGTTATGTTTGACATTCAGTAAGACTATAGACAAATAATATTAAAGACAAACAATATTAATCTATTCTCAATTTGAAGTGTATTGTGACAAATACATGGTAGTGTGTGTAATGTTTCTTTTATTGATTTAATGTATGTTTTATACATAATTTAAAAAATTATGTATAAAACATACACTGCACTCCTTCTCTATATAAACTATAAGTGTGGGAAATTTCATACTTCTCCGTCCGCGCAATTTTCGTAAAAAGGGGTACAAAGTTTTTCCTTCACGTATTAATATAATGATGACTCAAATATTGTCTCGTTCTCGTCATAACAACAAAAGCCCAGTTTCTGATCACGAACAAAATGTGACAAAATCCTTGAAACATTACAGATCATAAATATTTCATAAGTCGTTTATTCACTTTTTATTTCGAGATAAGATCGAGTGAAATCGAGTGGTCACTCGATTCGAGATGTCCTTAAATCGAATGATCTCTTGAAGGAAAATATTTGACTCCAATTTTGATTTCTAACAAGGTAACAATAAGTGTTATTATGCATTACGCTCTTGAGAAGACCCATTAACATTTCTTTTTGTAGCACTCGTTTTTGAGCATACACTCTAGCTAACTTTGTGCCAAGTGTTTGCGGCAACGTAATACATTCAAGTGTTAAGTTTCATTGAATAACTAGCCTTCATGCGCGAAATGGCGAGGTAAGGTTTATAGTTACTATCTGTTCGAACTTATCAAGCTGCCCATAGGACTTCTAACTCGACTTAACGAGTTCCTCATGAAGTGCTAACCAGAACCAACTGCTTAAAGTGCCTTCCGAATCTCAGAGACGCTCGAAAGTGGAAATGCTACAAATGGTCACCCATCTCAGACCAACCGAGTCGAACGCTGTTTAATCTTGGTGATTGCCATGAACACCGCAGTACCACAGCACTACGAACGTCTTTAATCTTATAATTCGTATGTAATGTACTATAATATAAGTTAATTGTTTATAAATACGCCTATATTCCACAAGCGGGGGTGACAGAGGTATACTGAGTACACCCACTTTTCGCCGACGATATTAGGTCGAGCTTACCACTATACCGAGCACAATACCAGACTCCGGATTCATACTGGGAAATTTTCGTTACAAAAACTACATTTGTCTGACCTAGGATATGAACCCAGGACCTCGTGATCACAAAGCGATGCGCTTTGCCACTAGACCAACAGGGCAGTTAATATGGGTATTATTTCAATCTTGTAGATACCTTACTATAGAACTAAGCAGAATAATATTAATAATTAATTTACTCAACACCTAAAATTAAAAAATAATAACAACAAAAAGGAAACCGACTTCAACCGCGCAAAAATAAAATACCTATGTTAACTAAAAAGTAAAAAAATATATATATTTGAAGTCGGTGCCAAGTAACCGACTGCACCCACCTACTTACTTATCTTACTTTTCTGCTATTCTAAAGTCGGCCTCCCTTTTATTAAAAAGTTATTTACATTATGGATTGATCAGAAATGGACCCCTATCTCACCTGATGGTAAGTGACAATAGGGCCTAAGATGTGAATCGCTGTCTCAGTAACAGCCTATTCACTCTGAAGTATGCTAAATAGACAGAATTTAAATCAAATTCTTAATCGGTATGATCGGAATAGCTTTCTCGTAAAGCAACTCCGGCCAACATACTTTGCTAGGAGTGTAGTGAATAAGTCCACGGCTGTAGCATTAGCCGTGGGCTATTCACTACACTTCCAGCACTGCTGCTTGGCTATTTACTGATAATTATATTAGCCCTGTTAAGAAACTGCCTCACCATTGGGCACGGGCCTCCTCTCAAACTGAGAGGGTTTAGGCCATAGTCCACCACGCCGGCCCAGTGCGGGTTGACGAATTTCACACACCTTCGAGAAACTCTTAAGCATGCAGGTTTCCTCACAATGTTTTCCTTCACCGTTAAAGAAAGTGATAATTAATGTTTAATACGCACATGCTATCAAAAAGACACAGGTGCGTGCCTGGTTTTGAACCCAAACCTCTGACTTTGCAGTCCAACGGTCTAACCACTAGGCTATCACTGCTATGGCTATCACTAGGCTATCACTGCTATAGCTATTCCCTACTTCAGCTAAATGAGCAGCTACCACCTGGAATTGAGAAAAAAACATACGGACGCGAGCAGCTTGACCCGTGTGTGTATGTGCGTGTGTGAATCACCCACACTGTTAGCCGCAGGGCCTATGCAGATAAGAGCAGCTTGACCCAGGCATAAACAGGTAAGGACGAAACACTCGAAACTTTGTCTTAGGTGACAATCTTACCGAAAGTATCCTCGTTAGAATTATAGGTATAAGCTACACCTCTAAAACAAATAAAGCTTCGACACCTTACGTTCCCGAAAAGGCATTTTGCCGGAAAGCTTGTTTTATTTTTATTACATC
Organism: Phalera bucephala; assembly: GCA_905147815.2. Lineage (NCBI taxonomy): Eukaryota > Metazoa > Arthropoda > Insecta > Lepidoptera > Notodontidae > Phalera > Phalera bucephala. The sequence goes on from LR990615.1 coordinate 27,075,038, forward strand.
GGGCGAGAAACGATAACATAATTTAAGGCCTTTATCGAAAGGTGGATCGCGTTGCCAAAGAAAACTGTCCCTTATTTTAGGAGGATTATAGAATATAATATTCGGTATCGCCTTTACTGATCCCCGGGGTGCTACACTGAAATAACGTGTACTAAAGATAAAGGATTTGCGGTAAAAGATTCAAGGATTTTCGAAAATTATAAGTGAAAGATTTTACTAGAAAGCAAATTGAGTGCGTAATGTTTTGGATATTATTTATGAGATTTTTCTATGGAGCTAAGTAGACCTTTCACAGCCGTGGCACTAAGAGAACTAGAAATAAATAATTATAATTTAAAAGATCTTAAGGAGTTCCTATGGTTGACGAACGATTTAGCGCAGTGGTTAAAAATTTAAGCCGCTCCGCCCACTGTGTCTGATAATCGCGGGTTCGATTTCCGCACAGGATAAATCTTTGTGTGATCCACAATTATTTGTTTCGGTCTAAGTATTTGTGTATGTGAAATTTCATGTTTGTAAAGGCACCCACGACATAGGAATAAATCCTAAAGCGGGGCAACGTTTTATTTAAAAAAAAAACCTCCTTTCGGCCTTTCCTTTCGGCTCCATCATCAGACTAACTCTATATTGTTATATTATAGCATTTTCACCAAACTTACATACGTATGCCAGATCAGACTTCAGCGAATATCTGCTAGTACTAGAAAAATGGACCATAACATTTGAATCGGAAAAACAGACAGACATATGAACAGAACAAGTTAAATAAAATCCATAAAAATGTACGGGATTGACATTTTATATGGAAAAGTAATAATTACGGATAATGAATAGACACAAAATGCTTGCCACTTGGCTATGCCAACATAAATATAACACATAAGAATTATTACTGTGCCATGGTTGCGTTTAAAAACATGACAATCCCTTTTTGAAGATAATTATTTTATTTATACCTCAATAAAAATAAAACAACTCAAGGAAAAAATCGAAATACGAATTTTCAATAATGGCGTGCCGCCAGTGCGTGTGATTAGATATGTAGCGCGTACCGGTTAATAAATTTCAATTATCTAATCCTCATTGGTCAGTTCAAAAAAATTAAGTTCTCGTTTACTCATTAAGTGCATTGTTCACGCCCCCAGAAAAGGATAGATCTACATTTGAATATTCGCTTTAATACAACACAAAGTGAAAGTATGCTCCTTGAAGGAGTGGGGTTGGAACCACAGAGCTTTGCCGCCCGGCGCGCTATCGCGCCCCTTCACCTAGTGCTGCGCGTAAGTTATCGTGCTATATCGTCAGCTGCACCGCCATTGATTATGCCTTGAATGTATTTGCGCGCTCCTGCGATAACGCATTGAATATTTTTTGCCGAATACTGTATTAATTTGGGCTTATAAATCCTTAAAATGCCTAGGGAGAAAGTTCGCCTACAACTACACCAAAATCTTATACTTATAGAGTACTATCCTCACCAGACCCTCCGGAAGGCAATAATGCTCCCTTGAGAAACAAGCGCTTTCATCCTAGCTGTTCTCCTTTCAGTGAGGGATCTGGAAATACGACTAATGAACAAATAATGGCAATGTTAAATAAGTAGGCGAGGCGGATCAGGACAAGCGTTTTGATAAACTGGCCCTAAATATCGCTGAAGTTAACAAACAGATGATTGAATTACGGAAAACTAATTCTGAAATGCAGAAGTTTATCGAATTCGCGAATGATCTATTTGAGAATATGAAGTTAAAAATAGATCAACTGGAGAAGGAACGGCTGGAAAAGAGAAATTATGTCACCAATTTGAAAATGAAGTTTAGTGACCTTTTGCAAAACTCGCGATCTAATTCCATTGAAATTAGAAATATTCCGTACACAGAAAATGAAACCCTCGAAGAAATAACTTAAGGGAGGTTATTCATCATAAAATCTTGTAAAGTTATTCAGGCGCCAGTTGGCAAGTCGGATTTCCGTGATATTTACCGCCTCCCGGGGAAGAAAACCACAAACAGACCCTTAGTTGCCGAATTTGTCGCGGTTCCACTAAAAAAAAAAGTGATCGAGGCTTCACGTCGCTTTAACAGGGGCCTATTCCGGATAAACTCAACTCACATCAACTAGAACTTGCTGGACAAAAAACTCCGATCTACTTGACTATATATTTACCTGGTAGTCTGTGGCAATTGTATTATGAAGGACGCAGTTTCGACAAGGACAATAATTACAAATATTGCTGGTACCAAAATGGTAAAATTTGCTTAAGAGAAAAAGATGGAGCCAGATCAATAAATGTTCCTAACCTGCCCTTTCTTAAACAGCTCAAACCGCCACAATAACGCCTTTCAGCTTACGTATTAGGTTATGTGGCAACGTTTTACGTTATTTCCGTTGGTAATTACATTTGTTTTTTGTATGTTTTGGCAGTAATCGATATAATTTTTGTTTGTATTTAGTTTTAGTTTTTCGTTTCCCCTTCACATTTTGTTTTTGCTACTATTACCCCAAAACATTGCTGTTTTTTAAATAACCAATATACTTTATGTGTACTTAAATAGCATCGGCTTGCAATTTTTATTGTAATACAAATAACTCTTGGCCGCATTACGCATTTCAGTCCACAGACATTACCTAACGACCTCCTAGCTCTTTCACGATTGCACACTATTTCTGTATTTGTCTCGAACCTATTATGGCTAATTTATTAAATAATATATCACAAGAAATTGACTCATATAGTCCAGCAAAGTCTCATATATGTAAACCTGAACAATGTATAGCTTACTTCGATCACAGTAAACCTCATCACAGTAAAAATTTTACATTTAAATATTCGAAGCATTACCCGTAACTTTGACGAACTAAGAACTTTTCTTATAACTTAAACTATTACTTTTAAAATACACGTCGTCATTCTAATTTTATCTGAATCTTGGATAAACAAAGCTCGATAACTACCTCAGTTCTCTAACTGAGTAACCCTCTGGTTACTCCATCTACAGTACTCGAACGAACCTTACACAAAATGATGGAGTCATACTATATATCAAATCAGATTTTAAACGTGTCATCTCTAAGCCTACTTTCATTCATGCCAATTGCCTAATTTGCAAACTCAAGTGTTGTAATCTTGCTGTTGTTGGCTTCTACAGATCTACGTAATCTCGACAATTTTCATAATTCTTTAAACATTGTCCTTTCCTCATTGTCAAGTACTAAAAGAGTCGTAATAATGGGTGACATGAAAAAATCTCTCTTACAATAGGTCTCATAAAAAATCTCAGAGTTGCTCAGCGAGCGTTTCCCTACGTGATCGAATCAGGATTGAGGAGATTCGTAGAAGAACCAAAGTCACCGACATAGCCCATAGGATTAGTAAGCTGAAGTGGCAATGGGCGGGCCACATAGCGCAAACATCGGACGAGCGTTGGGGCAGAAAGATTCTAGAGTAGAGAACACGTATTGGCAAGCGCAGCGTGGGATGGCCACCTACCAGATGGACCGACGATCTTGTGAGGATCGCAGGAAGTCGAATGCAGGTGGCATCGGACCGGCTGCACTGGAGAGCGTTTGGGGACGCCTATGTTCAGCAGTGGACAAATATAGGCTGATATGATGACGAATATAAACATTATACCACAGAATTCGTCGGCCCAGGCAAACGAATACCTTAATTTAATTGCCGTGCATGGCCTCCAGTCTACTCATCACTATCTAACAAGAAAGAACAGCTGTTTGGACCACATATTGACAAAATTGGACTTAAATTCTACAACATTAGTCCTGGATACATATGTAACTGATCATGCACCTATACTTCTAAATATAGAGACTAAGAACTCTCTACCGACTCATAAAATCTCCCGTTTAATTGTTGACCACGCTATCGCTGTCAGAAATATCAATAGTACAGACTTCAATAACATTCTAACTTTAAATGATGCAAATGAGGCCAGAAACTCCCTCTTAATCAAAGTAACGACTATTATACAACGAAATTATAAAATTATAAACTTAACCTTCAAATCCAGCATTTTGAAACCCTGGATCACTCCAGGTTTGCTGAGCTGCATTCGCAACAGAGATGACATGCAACAAAAGGTAAAAATGGACCAGGAAAATTACATTGTTAGAGTTACATATGTGAGATACAAAAATTACTGTAACAAGCTTTTAAGAAAGCTGAAACATCAATATGAAAAAAAAAAGATTCAAAAATGCAAAAAAAATTAGCCTAAATCTACCTGGAAACTGATAAAGAATATCACCAATTCTTATCGACATCTTCCTCCTCCGTTAGAATTGCTTAAACTTAGTCCCGATATTAATACCTCTGTTGACACCGTAAATGAGTTTTTTGCTTGTATTGGGCCAAGTCAGGCAGAAAGGTTCAGCGGTAATGAATCCTTATACACCTCATCTACGATCCAAGACTCTTTATCCAATTCACTTGTTCTTCTGCCCACCGAGCAAGAAGTAATCAATATCATTAATAGTCTCCGAAAGGACAGTACTGCCGGCTGGGACAATATCTCACCAAAAATTTTACATAAGTGTTCTGAAGTTCTGGCTCCCATACTTATTCATATTTGTAATTTATCCATATTGACTGGAACTTTTCCAACTCTTCTCAAAAAAGCTACTGTTCACCCTATCTTTAAAGCAAGAGAGAGAGACAGCCTGAGTAACTTTAGACCAATATATGTGCTTCCCATTTTCGTTTTTAATTCTCGTCTCATAGGTTTTCTAGTCCTACAAACTTTTATCCTTAAACCAATATGGCTATAGAGTAGGTAAATCTACCGAAGACGCTGTCCTGTCTCTCTCAAATCATGTGGTCGACAAACTGGATAACAAAGTGAAATGTCTGGGTATTTTTCTAAATATTTCTAAAGCGTTTAATACTGTCTCAATTCCCCATCTCTTGAACAAAATGGAACGAATAGGAATCCGTGGTTACAGCCTCAAAATGTTTAAAGACTATTTAACAGATCGCATGCAGAGTGTAAAAATTGACACTTATATCAGTGGTGCTCGCTCTATCTACTATGGCGTGCCTCAACGCTCGATACTACGTCCTACTCTATTTATGATTTATGTGAACTCCCTTTGTAAACTCTCGCTTCCAAACTGCTCAATCTTTACTTACGCTGTCTTGCTTGTTCACGGTGTCGATTGGACTGATATGTTTAGGAATGCAGAAAAAGCACTGAAAACAGTAATGACCTGGCTCTCCAATAATCTACTCACCTTAAACATAAATAAAACCAGAGATGTGCCTTTCTCATTAAAAAACCACACTCTCCCGCCGGCAAATATTTTTAACTTAAAAGCCCATTCGTGTTCTAATGACTGTTTCAACTGCCCTTGGCCTACTGTTGACAATTCGTCTTAAATTACGTATCTTGGTGTACAGATTGATAATCTCCTTAATTGGAAATACCACTTACAATCGGTCACTGGACGAGTGCGTAAATTGATATTTATCTTTAAAAAGCTGAGACACTCAGCTGACCTAGATAACTTGAAAACTGTATATTTTGCTTTATGTCAATCCATTCTCAGCTAATGTGTTTCAGTATGGGGAGGTGCAGCGAGAACAATTCTTGTCAATTTAGAAAGAACTCAAAGAGCTGTTCTGAAGTTGATGTCAAAACCCTATATATATTAAACTAAATAATTATACAAAGACTGCGAAGTATTCACTCTTAGGCAGCTCTTTATCTTACAAGTTGTACTGAAAAAACACTCGAAGCTTACGAACAATCCTGATATTCATGGTAGGCGAAATCGGATATTGTATGCCCGGTCCATAAATCTAGGACTTCATTTGCTAAAAGAAGTATCACGCGCTCGGTAACTTTGTATAAAATAAAATTAACAAGCATTGCAAGATTTACCCCCTTACTAAACATGAATGCAAATACAAAATGAAGAAATGTTTATACACTTCAAGCTATGTGGAGACTGAAAACCTTTTAGAAACTATCTCCTAGCTAACTAACCTAATACTGTTAAATTGTACATCCTTTGTTTTACTTAATTATTATTATTAATATTTTTTTAATGCCTTTATTAAAAATAGAATACACACACTTGCACGTGATCACATGCACTTAGACTACTCGTAAGATTATTAAATGTAGAGAATACTGGTACCCATAACCCAAACTGATTCTTACTTTGGGTACCAGTTTATCAAACCACTGTCGATGTCCCTTTAAACCTAATTCATGTGTGTTTCTATTTTTAAAATAAAGAATTATTAATATAAATTATTAATATTGTTATATTATAGCATTTTCACCAAACTTGCATACGTATGCCAGATCAGACTTCAGCGAATATCTGCTAGTACTTGAAAAATGGAATTGGAAAAACAGACAGACATATGAACAGTACAAATTAAATAAAATCCATAAATATGTACGGGAATTACCTTTTATATGGAAATACTGATAAAAAATAGATACAAAATGCTTGCCACTTGGCTATGCCAACATAAGACATAAGAATTATTCCTGTGCCATGATTGCGTTTAAAAACATGACAATCCCTTTTTGAAGATAACTCTTTTATTTATACCTCAAAAAAAATAAAACAACTCAAGGAACTTCTGGAAAAATCGAAATACGAATTTTCAACAATGGCTCCACGTACATTGGAATGTGAATGTTTACCCATTTAATTTATCGTTTCTATAGAAAGATATGTGTAACCGACACAGACCATTAATCCTAGACTTTGAGAGTCTAGGATTAATGATCTACGCCAGCATAAAGCTTTCCAAAACTGAAGTTTTTGAGTTACATTGTTTTATAAACTCCTTTAAACTGATGTTTAATACGTACGACATTAATTGTTTTATGTGTTAACTAAATCCTACCAATCCTACTAATATTATAAATTTGAAAGTTTTTATGTTTGGATGTTTGTTACTCAATCACGCAAAAACGACTGAATGGATTTGTATAAAATAGTTTATCTACCTTTAGCGTTTTGCTCCTCAAGAAAATGCCTGCGCTGAGCTGTACGTACGTGTACGTGTGCCACAGTGGCCCTTTTGTGCCACTGTGGCACACGTACTACAATATAATTATATTTTAAACTGTACTGCCTTTTTTTTTTTTTGTTGTTATAAAAATATTTTCTACTTTGTGTCGTTTTGTTTGAAATAAACTTTGGTCTATCTATAACGGAAAAATGTAAGGTATCTGTCTAAAGTCAACGCGAATGAAGTCGCGGGCAGAAACTAGTAAATCATAATTAAGAGCGTGTATGAGACGATCAACGATCACGAGTGGAGCAAGCGAGTAATGTCAGTTAGGTAAGAATCTGCTGCAATTCTGTTCTGTTTACGTACCTCGCAATCAAATAAAATTTCTATGCCATTGCCATTGTGGCAGGATTTATCAAAAGGCAGATCTTTCAGCCAGACGTATGTTGTGTCTGGCGGGCCAGCCACTTCCCCCAAGAGGTGTTGTTGTGTTGTGTGTATATGTCCCGCGTCGTGCGAACTCTCATATCGCGTTCTAGACATATATAGAGAAACAATGTCTATTCTATATTCGGCGCCATCTATGGGAAGGTATTCGCATCTATGTAGCGATGTATAGGGTCACCACACCATCATTTAAGGACCCTTTCTATAGATTCAGTGATCTATGACAACTAAGTAGGTATATTTTGAGACTCACAAATAGGGAAATTCTTGTGCCTTCGGTTTCGGTACCCTTCTTATACCTATTATTTACAGTAATTGTTTCCATTCCTCTATGGGATTCCTATAGTGGTTAAATTGACTTAGGGGAAATAGAACAGATTCGATTTAAATAGGAAGTGATCTGAGCGTAGACTATTTATCATCTATTTATATCATCACGCCAGATCACTTGCGGGGTAAGCTGAGGGTATAAAATATGAACAGGTGTACTATATGCTTTCCTTACAGACCTCTCTGTTCTCGCTGGTTGCAAAGAGTCTTGATTTGGGTTTGAAGTTTTATTAATTCATCTTCATCAGCTAAAAGAAGTTTACCGTAGGATATAGGATATACGCCTGCTCAAAGAAGCCAGGACGACCAGCTTTGTACTGTTAGCATCTAGCTTTACCCCCGATCTTCACCAGTTCATCAGCCCATCTTGCGAAACCTGTCCACTTCATGTCTTTCAGCATATGTTTGCTACTGGAAAATCTTTCTGCCTCACTCAGTGCCTCTTAAGTTTAGCAATTCTTAGGGGCTATGTCTGTTATTGAAGACTATGTAAATAAAACTATAGAAGCCACGATAGGGCAGCTTTGCCACTCGATCCAACGAGAATATAATCACAACGTCTCGATCTGGGATTTCCTCAAATTGTGATCCGATCTTGCAACGGGAATCTCTTGAACATATATGCATTAGGAAGAATTGATACTCTGAATTCGGGTAAATGAATTAAAGATTTTTGTATTAATGAAGGTTAGGTTAATTTGTAGATATGTCATGCATAGATACTCAAACTAACACTGTCGCATCTATATTCCCCAAGCGAGGGTATCAGAGGTGTACTATGTACACCCACTCTTCGCCGACAATGCCAAAACCATTGCCATCCTACCGGGCATAATTCTAGACCCACCTGAAAGTTTTCTTACCACTATGTTGCGAACACGGTCGGTCAGCGTGACTCCGGACATCTTCAGCAGAGCTCGCATTTCCAGCGCATTTATCCTCATTCTTTCTTATATACCCAACTCTCACTGCCATATACTGTAATATACCGTTTGCCTTCTCCACTCTCATAATTCGTCTTATTCTTTTACAAAAGCTGACCTATTTTAATATCCAACATAGTAATTAGCCCTATTAAGAAGCTGTCCCACCGTTAGGCACGAGCCTTCTCTTAAACTGAAAGGGTTTTGGCCAAAGTCCACCACGCTGACGCATTGCGGGTTGGCGAACTTCACACATCTTTGAGAAACTCTTAGGCATGCCTGTTTCCTCACGATGTTTTCCTTCACCGTTAAAACAAGTTATAGTTAATTTTTCTCTCACATGCTCTCTAAAAGACAGAGGTGCGTGCCTGGGTTTGGACTTAAAACGTCTGACTTTGTAGTCCAACGGACTAACCACTAGGCTGTCACTGTCTTTTTATCTGATATAGCAGTGGTTTAATTAAAAGTCCAAAAAACACAACAGGACGGCGATGATGGCACTTGTATAGATAATAAACAACCAAAAAGGCCTTCTTATTGTTTTTTCAGTTCTGAAGAAGGGTTACTTTTCTCTTAATTGCTTCTTTTATTACAAACAATAAAATTCACCACAAAATGTCGTTTTTAGCGGATGTCTATTGTTAGATTTTGTCTTTGTTTCTTATTCAGAATGTTTTTTTTTGTTTATTATGACATTATGAGCTCTATTAAAAAGCAGACGTTTTGTATTTTTTAAGGCTTTTACACAGGCGAGTGATTTTTTTTAAACGTAGCCCCACACTAGTATATTCCTGTGTCGTGAAATACCCGGACCGAAACAAATAATTGTCGGTCACACAAAAATTTGTCCCGTGCGGGAATCGAACCCGCGACCATTAGACACAGTGGGTGCGACTCTTAGCTCTTAACCATTGCGCTAAATAAATAATATCATACCGCCGGCCGCCTATGTATTATTCTGATGTATAAGCTATATTACCGTATAGTTTCATAAAAAATCGTTCAGTAGTTTTTGCCGGAAAGAGTAACAAACATCCATATAGGTATCCGTTATCACAAACTTTCGCCATTATGATATTAGTACTTTTCGGCAACTTACTTAAACTACTCATTCCCGTCTACATGTCCATGTAGTTTTGATATTATATTAAAATATATATTTGCTGAAAAATGTTTTAGAATGGAATCAAGGACCTTTAAAAATTCAGTCCTAATTTATGCTCATAAAACAGTAATCAAAGTGCGAAAAAGACATTAGATAAAATTGTCTCCTGGAAATATTTTTAAATTTATTTTAATTGCTTTGGAATGAGTTTAAATTATTCATAAACTGTGAGATTTTCATTAAATGTCATATTTGATTGATTCTCTTTGGCGGGGGCGGTCATTGGAACGAAATGATTATTCATTATAAAACATTCATCGTTTTGTAATGAATAATCATTTCGTTCCAATGAATATTTCCAATTAAAAACTTAATTTCGCAGCTGTTACGTAGCCATTTTTATTCACATTGCTATACCATATTGTTATATTAGAATTTAAATTAATATTGCTATCGTAGAATCCAAAAATGATGACTTTCTCAACAACATCGAAATACATCAGTAAAATCATGGGAGATATGATATCTATGATATAATTAAATATTGTTTATGAATCATTCGTAGTGCTGTGGAACAGTGGTGCTTTTATTAAGCGCCAAGCCGTCCTGAACATGATCGCTGAACAAGAGGACTGTACTTACATGCGACACTGCTGCGGCAGACATGGCACTGTCATTAGCTGAACCGCTCGTTAAAGTACGGTCTACATTATATTTTTAAAGGTTTTTTTTCTCATATTTTGTACCTAATATGAGTCCCTGTCACTCAAAATAAATGAATTTTATTTATTGACAGACGGTGTAATCCGCTTCGCCCACTGCATCACGTAGTCACGGGTTCAATTACCGCACGGGACAAACCTCTGTGTGACCCCCAAATATACGTTTCGGTCTGGGTGTTTGTACACGATACAAGAATAATTCCGATTGTAGGGTTACGGCTTTAAAAAATCGATCACCAAGATTAAGCAGCGTTCGCGTCGGTCAGTCTAAGATGGGTCACCATTTTCGTAATTTCCATATCCGTACGCTCCTTACTTCGGAAGGTATATTAAGACAAAGATTCTTGTTACTGTTGCCTTTTAAGCGGCTTGATACTCATCAAGCTGCTAGGGCTTGGGACTCCCCAAATGCAGATGGCAACAAATTTATCTCCAAGAATCCGCACTGTTACGACGAAGTAGAGAACGACCAATTTTTCTCTCATCTCGATTTGTGACAGAAGGCTTTTGGGCTCTTTGTGGGGTTGCACACAGTACAATAGTTTATATGCTGATTTAATCCTTTTTGATATCAGAGTGCTTAGCACGAGAAGATTGACGTTAGACGCTAACAAATTGATATGACATTCTTGTCACTCTACAAATTTACTGAACAAACATGAAGGTGATAGGATGCCAACGCGCGAAAGAATGTCCGAAGAAAGACTGACAAAACTGATATACAATGCAAAAGTGGAAGGATGTAGGTACCGGGGAAGACCTAGACTATCTTACCATGACCAAACAGACCGGGTCTTATCTGAAGGACAAATCAGGAGTCTCCGTAACCGGCGAGCGTGTATGAGACGAACTATGTGAGTGGAGGAAGCCAGAGAGGTATGTAAGGAAAGAACCTGTTGGAACTCTGTACTCTCTGCCTACCCCGCAAGGGATCCGGCGTGATGATATAGATAGATAGATATATTTTATATACGATAGTTGGAGAAAAGAGGATTTTCTTTGGCAAACGCGATCCACCTTTCGATAAAGGTCTCAAATTATGTTATCGTGTCTCGTTCGTTGTGATAAAATTTAAACAAGCTTTTGTGAGAAATTCCTTTTCGTGTTGATATTGATTGTAATAAGGAAAGGACTTTTTTGTGCTACAATTATATTTATTGAGTTCTTAGATTCACGCGAATATTACACATAATAGAAAACTATTTTTCGGATTCGAAAACTAATTCTCGACGTTCCGAGTGCTTTGCAGCACCTATGGTCACAAGAGGACTGAGGTGTTAGACGTCCAAAAGGCATAGTTGTTCCGGGGTACCCTCAAACTTCTTATTTATTTTTGTTGTTCCGATCCACGTAGAATGAGCAGACGGTGTTTTGAGAGCTTGCAGTATTATGCTTGGTTTTGGATTTAATTATATTAATTACAAGATACCAAGTCGATGGAAACACCCCACACTTCTCTATTGAAATTAGGATGTTTTTTAATTTCAATAGTTTGCGAGGAACCATCCTTGGTAGGAATCGGTGTTCTTTCACGAGAATTTGAGGTTTATCAAATCTGATGTTATGGCGAGTGTGCAAAAGGGTACGTCAAAATTCCAGATTCAAAATTTTAGCTAGAAAAAGATACTTAACGTACTAAATTTATTATTAATCCCAAATCATTAAAATTCGGACTTGGCAAGGCTCACCTTGCCAAGTCAGAATTTTAATGCCTAATTAACATCGGACCGTATGAAACTTAACAATTATTTTTGAAAACTGCTTGGTTCTAGACCTCTAATACTTCATGTATTAGGGAAATAAATATGTTGGAACAAAAGATATTCAAACCAATTTCTCCAGAGGAAGAAAAATAGCAATAAGGCTTTCCTCTATTCAAGGCGGTCATCAAAGCACTGGGTGTTAATCGCACCGTTTCATCTACAGGAAATTGTTTTTGAAATTTAGTTTAAAAATAATAACGTGTTTAAAACATAATCACTTATTGTAAACAACATAAGCATTGCTAGAGATGCGTAGATTATTGTTTAGACAGATTAGAACTAGGTACAGTAGTAGTAGTAGAAGTTACCTCGCTAAGCTAAAACTACACACAAACATATATATATATATATATATATATATATATATATATATATATACATATATATATATATATATATATATATATATATATATATATATATATATATATATATATATATATATATATATATATATATATATATATATATATATATATAGATATAGATATATATATATATGTATACGTATACAAGTGGTGAGTTAAAAATACTTGAAAAAGGGGAGGATAACAACAATGTCACTTATATACAAGGTGTATCATAAATAACGCAACACCTCAGACACCACAATTAGATAATTGCTTTACAATTTCCATACAAAAACCAATTTTCCAAATTTAAAATGTTTTTAAACCACTTTTATACCCCAATTAACAATGAAGCTTGTACGTGTACGTGTGAGAATTGAGAAATACGTTTTAGAAATGCATTTAAAATCTCCGTGCTGCTTTGAATCCAGAATAAATTTAGTTTATTATAGCGCACTAAGGGAGTAACACCCACGTTTCGCCAACGATGTTAGGTCCCATGTAATAGGGGGCGAGCCTATTGCCATATACTGGGCACAATTCCAGACTCCGGACTCGTACTGGGAAGTTTTTGTTAGAAAAACTACACTTGTCCGACCTAGGATTTGAACCCAGGACCTCGTGATCACAAAGCGATGTGCTTGGCCACTAGACCAACGAGGCAGTCAAGTCAGTTAATGAAGTTGTGGAATCCGCAATTATATCCGCAAACACTACGACAGAATAGGCCTTTGAATCAAGTCGCTTTGTTTATTTAATTTGAAACAATGACTAGCGTAAATCCTCATTAATTTAAGAAATCAATAAATGACTTTATTATTAACAGATGTCCCCGATCTCGTCATTTTAATTAATGAACTTGCTTAATAGTTTCCCTTTACTGTCAGGCGGATAACAGAGTACTAACAGAGGCAATATTACCCCTAAACCAGTGGCTTGAGCCACTGGTTTAGGGGTAATATTGCCTCTGTTTAAAGATACTTCGAAGAAAAAGTAAGTATAAGAATTTATCAAAGGCTTTTATGCTGAATATACTGTTGAGCAGGAAATGATGTTATTTTGGTAAGATTTATTTTCTGTACGAAAAATACTACCTAGTTGATGACAGCCTTGAAAAAAGGAAAGCCTTATTGCTATTTTTCTTTCTTCTGGAGAAATTGGTCTGAAGATCTTTTGTTCCAACATATTTTGTTTTCCCTAATACATGAAGTATTAGAACCTTCCCTTAGGTCTAGAAATTAGCGGTACTCAAAAATAAAATTAAGTTCGATGCGTTCCGATGTTAATTAGGCATTAAAATTCCAACTGACTGGCGCACTCTATTATTATATTTTATTTTGTGGAATTTGCTCCAACTGAGTGTACTTTAGTCTTCCTTTTTAATTATTATGACAGTTACAGAAGCCTTAAAAATTTAGAAAAACTAATGAAATAAATCAGTAGGAATTATACTAAGAAGGTTGTCACTAGAAATATTTCATCCCCTGTTCAGCGATGTGAACTCCTTAGCTTAGCTATTTAACCTACTTCTCGAGTAAACTATTATAAAACCGGAGTGCTCTAAATTTCCACACATTTCCAAACAAGTCAGCGAAATAGCCCACTCTGAGTTACTCTAGGTGCTCTGGTGCATAAGATACAGCATTTCTTTTGTTCACAGCAGTCGGGTAGCGCACGATAAGAAGTTATACGGGTGCGGCATTAACATTTTAATTGATATCGCCTCGCTGAGCTCAGAGTGGAGCACCGAAAGCCGAGTGCCGAATGCCAAACACCGCACGCCGACTTGGCAAGGCTCAGATTTGGGATCAAAGAATAAATTTAGAACGTTAAGTATCTTTTTCTAGCTAAAATTTAGAATCTGGAATTTTGACGTACCCGTTTGCACACTCGCCATAACATCAGATTTGATAAACGTCAAATTCTCGTGAAAGAACACCGATTCCTACCAAGGATGGATCCTCGCAAACTATTGAAATTAAAAAACATCCTAATTTCAATAGAGAACTGTGGGGTGTTTCCATCGACTTGGTATCTGGTAATTAATATAATTAAATCCAAAACCAAGCATAACACTGCAAGCTCTCAAAACACCGTCTGCTCATTCTACGTGGATTGGAACAACAAAAATAAATAAGAAGTTTGAGGGTGCCCCGGAACAACTATGCGTTTTGGACGTCTAACACCTCAGTCCTCTTGTGACCATAGGGGCTGCAAAGCACTCGAAACGTCGAGAATTAGTTTTCGAATCCGAAAAATAGTTTTCTTTCATGTGTAATATTCGCGTGAATCTAAGAACTCAATAAATATAATTGTAGCACAAAAAAAATCCTTTCCTTATTACAATCAATATCAACACGAAAAGGAATTTCTCCCAAAAGCTTGTTTAACTTTTATCACAACGGACGAGACACGATAACATAATTTAAGACCTTTATCGAAAGGTGGATCGCGTTTGCCCAAGAATATCCTCTTTTCTCCATCTATCGTATATAAAATATATCTATAATATTCGTTATACCCTTCACTGGTCTCGAGAGTTCTATCTTAAAACAAAATGAACCGGCGATAAGAGATTCACGCTTATTGATATAAGGACACTTCTAGAAAAATGAAGCGAAAAATTCCCGAAATATAAGTAAATTGATTATGAAATCTCTTGAGTAAAATGTTTTTGGTGTTGTTTTTGCTTTTAATTTCTTCTGGAACTTGTTACGCCTGCTTTTTTCAAATAGATAGCTTTACAAAATAGGTACGGAAGATTTTTGGCCTTATGTAACAGAAGGTTTAAGGTGACGTACTAAACACCTTTTTTAGTGCAACTAGCTGTAATGATCATTCTTCAAGAAGTGAGTAAACCGAGAAAACAGTACAAAGAGACCTAAGAAGTGAGCAATCCTAGCAAAAATACTTTAAATGACGGCAAGTACTTAAATCGAGGCTTGGACAGTGTTATTGGATATAAGACAAGACTGTTGAGAATGGTGATATCTATGGCATCCTACCTTGAGCAGAGCTATGCCAAATCAATGAAAAAATTATGAGTCTGTCGCCATTTCGGGAAAATTCCTATGACTTACGAATTTAATTTTCTCAGATATTAAATTTTATAGCGTTATTTTTAGTGACAATAGCGAATAGGTTTTGAAAATCTAAAGAAATCTAAAGATGCAAACAGTAATTTGGACACTGGATGTTTTAAAGAAAAGTGATGTGCCACTGCGCCTGTTTGGGTAATAAATATAAATAAATAGAAACAAACTGTTATAATTGATTTTTTTCATTTACATAAACTTTGTTACTACCGTGGTATATCAGCGGAAATATCAGCAATAATATAAGCAACTGCTGTCCAGAAAGCCGCTCCTAAATCCAGCTCCTCAGGACTCTCCACATTCATCGTATCACCTTCTGTATGATGGAACCAAAAATATCTCTCATTAGCATTCAAAAGACTTGCACCAGGTATTCCAGTACCTGTCATTATCGCAATATCAGATCCAGGACTATCATCTTCTACTAATGTTGACGCGTTGATTGATTCAAATAGCTTTAAAATTTCAGCAATAATGCAACGAGCCTTTTGATTGCCAGCGACTGCTAATCCCTGAGGAGCAAATGTTCCCTCATCCGATTCCATGATAAAGTTTATGTTGTCGCTTTCGTTTCTATGTGCCTTTTCGTAAGCATAAGCACCAACAAGTCCCAATTCTTCAGCAGTCCAAAATATAGTTCGGACAGTTCGTTTAGGAGTGAGATTAAGACGTTTCAAGATTACTGGAGCCGCCCAACTAATGAAAAGACCGCCGCCATCATCCATAGCGCCTTGACCAACGTCCCAGCTGTCGATATGTCCAGACACAATTACTAGTTTCTCAGGATGTTCTGATCCTTTATAATCGATTAAAGTGTTTCGTGATATTTTAGTGTCGAATGTTGATAACATTTCGATTTTCAGTACTACCTTTTCTCCTCTATCGTACATTCTTCTGATTAAATCTGCATCTTCTAAAGTAATAGCTGCAGTTGGAATTTTTTCTACGCCTTCTTCATATGTTTGTGAGCCGGTGTGTGGTGAATTGATCGAGAATGGCGCTATAGATCTCACTAGAGATGCAACAGCGCCCTTTGCAGCTGCTTTACTAGCTCCTTGAGACCTGACCTTAACAGTTTCACTGTAGGTCGTAAATACAGGATCATATAGTACAATTTTGCCCTTAATGTCCTTACCGGGTGTTTTTTCTAAAGCCTCCAAGCCTGATATGACTATAACCTCTGCTGTGATTCCATCAGGCGGTGTACTTACGCTGTGACCTAAGCCCAATACCGCAATGTTTTTTTCTCTTGGTTTGAGCAAAGTTAATTTTTCTTTGCCTCTGACCCAGTGCGGTACCTATAAATACAAGAATATTATGCATGTAGAATGCTTGAGAAGTAAAGGCCTGATAGAAACTTTTTGTTTTTCATTCAACTCAGAAGTTTATCACCGATAATATGAGGTTTTAGTGTAATTATTCACCAGGGCTCTACAATAATAGGGATAATTTCCACTCCGATCTGCCATTTAAAATTTTGTGATAGGAAAAAATACCTATAACATTTTGTCAGATCTAGGATTCCAGTTCAGAATCTCGTGATTGCTAGCACACCGCAGTTCACAAAACTTACGAAGCGGTCTATTATATGATTATACTACAGGTGTACTACACGGACTACAGATGATCCTGTAGGATAAAATCTAATATATAAATAAAAAGCGTATTGGCTCACCTCCACGGGTTCCGTAATGATATCTTTTATTTTTTCATCGCGAGTTAATTTAATCATGTAATCAATGGATTTCTCAAGGACTTTAGTTCCTGAGGGACGAGCACCGAACTTATCCACAAATTTGGTCAACCTGGAACACAACAATGAGCATTATAAAATTTGACTAACCTAACATTTTGAGGAAATTAAAGTCGTGTCCAATTCACTTGAACAGACATGTATCTATGATAACTTACTCATCATAAGTTTTGCCTTTAAATTCACCCTCCGTTACATATTTCAATATTTGATCTCTCACATCTCCGTACGATCGTATCTCTTCAATCAATTTATTCCCCAAAACCTCCTCGCAAGTATCTTTCGGCAAAACCTTGGCTTCATTCGTAGCAATAATAAAAAGAGTTAGCAATATAAGAACCGAGAAATTCATTTTTCTCCTAATGTCTTTGAAATATAGAGCTATTCCGATAACGAGTGAGCTCTTTTGTACTGAATCTATCTTATCGCGAGAGATCGGCGGGCTATCTAAACCGTCTGTATTTATTTACTTGCGTTTGATGGACATCATCCTTATACCGGTATTATCTTATCACGTCATGTATGAAATTTCAATTGTGCGATCAATCCTCTTAATGAAATGTAACGCCTGTTTGAAATAGTAGACGATAAAGTTGGATTGTAAAATGGGTCAGTATATGGTAAGTTCTCGAAAGTACCTCGCGAATTTTAAACAAAGAAAAATATTTGTATGAATTCTGAATCGAACACGTCAAACACTTATTTTCATTTATAAAAGACAATAAATGGAGATATACTACTATAAAATAATAATAAACTAAAATAACTAAACTTCAAATTAATATAATTTACAAATTGCTGTAACTTTCGTCATATAGGGCTCGAGAATTTTCCTTAATAGTAATCTAAATCCATTGAACGTTCGTTTCGTATTTAATAAATCCTCATTTACGGATGTTCAAATTTAGTGTCACACAATTGAAGAAGCAAGAACAAGATAAATAAATCTTTCAGTTGTTAAAATTAGGGTGCTGATTCTATTAATCAAATATTTCAGTTGTGCCATTTTTACATTCACCCAGCGCTATTACAGCGTATAATCACAGTAACAACTTATTATTTTCTCATAAAGTGAAACCATTATAACGCATTCTTGTGGAACCAATTTAATTTAACGCTAACAATACTCACTCATCGTAAGTCTTCCCTTTGAACGGGCCAGAGATTGCAAAGTCTATTATGTTCCGAACAACCGTTTCATAAGACGCTATTTCTTTAGCAAGCGAACCAATATCACATAACTTTAGTTCAGAATAACTTGTCCCTTTTGGAGCACAATTAGATTTTACAGCAAAAGTAAGTAATACTATTGTTATATTTAAAAACGGTATCGTCATACGTCCAGCCATGGTCACTAGGGATATGAATATATCAATCGCCAGTTATGGCACGTCGCCAACAATTTGGACGAGAACGCAAAATGGACACAGATATGCAATAAAGTATCAAAAATAAAAAGTTGCGTAATTTTATAACAATGTCAAGAGTACTTTAAAATAATTCCGAATGGCGTTAAAATATTTTTGATTAATCCTCTTCATAAAGTAGGTCAAGTGCATCAAAGTCATCTTCATCCAAAACATTGAGAGTGATCAATTGATGATAACAGAGCTCTTATGTATTGAACAATAAATGATACAATATTGGTATTTGTTGACATTGATAAATAATTTATAATACGTGATTATTTTGAAATGATCTATTATAACATTTATAATGTTGACTAAGTTTAATGCAAATATCTTCAACTCGCAAGTAATGTAAGTAAGAGTTGTATGTGAACAACGAACCACAATTTGGTCTAGTGGTTTGAGCGTAGGCTACTTAAATCACTAGACCGAATAGTTGTGGATTCAGTCTTCGTACGGGACAATTCTTTTTAAGATCCACAATTACTTTTTCAGTCCGGGTGTCTATGTGAATGCACTAACGTTATACAGGAAGAATTCCTAGATACGGGCAACATTTTAGAATAAAATGTATGATACAAATAAATAAATATCACCTTAACTTATCAATTTCTATTATTAAAAATTTTTTGGTTTGATAATGTTATGATTCATACTGTTCTTATTATATACGTTAACCATTCTACTAAACCTACTAATATTAGTTTGTATGTATAGATGTTTGTTACTCAATCACGCAAAAACCACTGAACAGATTTGGATGAAATTAAAAAAATGACACACAGTTTATTACCTGGATTAATACATAGTATACTCAACGCAGACGAAGTCGCGGGAATAAACTAGTTGTTCATAATCTCTTCAAAGTGCTGTTTCCTAACTAAGTAGAGGTAGTATGGGCTCCTTCAATATGCGCTCAATTTAATGAGATACCTTGCTTTGCATTCCTGGTTGCTTCATTATAGCATACCACACTCCGTGAGACCCCTTAGTAATAATTAGAATGCCTTCGCTCAACAATAGAGTATTGTAGGAAGGGAGAATGAGCAAGCATCGATACATTATACTGACATCTGTATTATATAACCTCGTGAAAATTGCAGGACTATCTGCATTAGTAACAGTGAAAAAAATGATTAAATAAATAAACAAAACACTAAAATTTATTATTTTACTTTATTACAACATATTATACAACAAATTCCCCCCGCCGCGTCTGTCTGTCTGTCTGAACGCGTTAAACTCAATCATACGGTTTTCACCAATGGACGGAGTTATTCAAGAGGAAGGTTTATGTGTTTAATTCACCCGTGCCTGCCGTGACTGCCTCGTTGGTATTGTGGTAAAGCGCATCACTTTGTGATCACAAGGTCCTGGGTTCAAATCCTAGGTCAAACAAATGTAGTTTTTCTAACGAAAAAATCCCAGTGTGAGTCCGGAGTCTGGAATTGTGCCCGGTATATGGCAATAGGCTCGCCCCCTATTACATGGGACCTAACATCGTCGCCGAAACGTGGTCGTACTCAGTACACCTCTGCCACCCCCTCTGGGGAATATAGGCGTGACGGTGTGGCTGTGTTTTTTTTCACCCGTGCGAAGCCGGGGCGGGTTGCTAGTTTTTTTATAATAATAATATTAGCCCTGTTAAGAAACTGTCCCACCATTGGGCATGGGCCGCTTCTAAGAGGGTTTAGGCCAAAGTCTACCACTCTGCGGGTTGGCGAACTTCACACACCTTCGAGAAACTTAGGCATGTAGGTTTCCTCACGATGTATTCCTTCACCGTTGATGCAAGTGATAATTAATTTTTAATACGCACATGCTTTCTAAAAGACAGACGTGCGTGCCTGGTTCTGAACTCGAGACCTCTGACTTTGCAGTCCAACGGTCTAACCACTGAGCTATAAATTATAAATAAATAAAAAAGTGTTATGTGGCGTGGCGCCGCGTAAGCGGTGGCCCACACGCACGATCGGACTAAACGCAGCACACACTACTATCCAGAGATGGGCAAAATGTAATCATATTAATGATTACATTTGCATTTTTTTATATTCAATAATGATTCAAGAAGTGTAATTGTAACCGTTGAAGATTGCAACATGTTATTGTAATCGGTAATCATTAATACACCAACACGCCTATATTCCCCAAGTGGGGGTGGTTAATCAATTATCTGATTACATTTTACCCATCTCTGCTACTATCTACATGGTAACCGTGTGGTAAGATATTCTGCACTTCGACTAATGGTTGTTTTCAATATTTAACTCAAAGATATAATTTCTTACTGTTATTTCACAGATTTTCGATATAAAATATTATGTTAGCATTCTACCGGTAGCAGGTAAATCTATCATTGAAGCCATTAAAGTTATTCTAATTTATTATCAAATTACGTTAGAAACAAAAAAAACAACAGCGTGCTATAAGTTTTTTTTTCTTTCGAAAAACCTAGCCCCACACTAGGATTATATAATTTACATACACAAATACCCAGACCGAAACAAATAATTGTGGGTCACACAAAGATTTGTCCCGTGCGGGAATCGAACCCGCGACTATAGACACACGCTAAATCGTCCGTAATGTAGTTAATATAATTAAGTTCATCGTCTGTTACGTATTCCATAATTTCCACGAGAATATAAATCAACAGTCTGTATACCCTTACTTAGAATTCAGTATTGTTTGTGAAAACAATGAAAGGGACAAAACATCAAGGCTGATCTATAGCTGATAATGGAGCTCTCATTTACGGAACAATAGTTTTGTTAAGAAAGGTAGGTATGGATTTCAGAAAATTTAGTTAAGTTGCAAATTCTGATATACATCTTTATACCAAGATCCAATTTTGACTGAGACTTGTATTTCAGCAACAAAATGGATTTAGAATGTAAAGTGAATGTGACCATCTTACCTATTATTTTGACAAACTTAGTTTAGCTTTTTTTATAATGATTGGTATTGTAAGCATTTTTTCAGTATTTTGTATTTCTTCTAAGATAACAATGAATTGAAAAATATCATAAGCAATGCAAATGGGATAATTCATTTATTTATTTTATTAGGACAACCAGTAATTGTTACATTCTAATTCAGCGTGACGGAAGCGCAACGGTGGCGCGACCTGGGAGGTTGTAATGTACTGAAATTGGTGGCAGACGTCACACAGCGCTGTCACTTGTACGAGCGACACATCGTGACGTGCTTAAGCGGGATACTAGTATTATTTGATGATCTTAATTAGCAATCACACAGACAATAGAGCTGGAACGCGTCAAAAGCGAACAAACGAAGCATGGCGAGAGCGAGACGCCAATACGCGAGCAAGCGGGACGCTAGTATTATTGTTTGAATTTTAGACGTTAACAGCAACATGGCGGTCGTTCGGCCGGCCGGCGTAGCGTCACGCCTGTAGGGTGATGTGCGTGCCGCGCTGCTGTTTGCCGGGGTTGCGCCCCCGTCGCGCTCCGTCGACTATGTGACTAAACCTTAAATCTCAACTTAAATAAAAATCAAACTAAATGTACAATTATTTAAAAAGTGTCACAGTATACATTAAACAATATGTTATTTTAGAAACTGACTGCCTCGTTGGTCTAGTGGCAAAGCGCATTGCTTTGTGACCTCGAGGTCCTAGTTTGAAATCTTAGGTCGGACATATGTAGTTTTTCTAGCGAAAAAATCCCAGTGTGAGTCCGGAGTCTGGAATTGTGCCCGGTATATGGCAATAGGCTCGCCCCCTATTATATGGGTCTCAACTTCGTCGGCAAAAAGTTGGTGTACTGAGTACACCTCTGCCACCCCTGCTTGGGGAATAAAGGCGTTACGGTATTTTTTTTGTTTTAGGAATGTTGATAATGTTTTTACATAAATGGAACAAAAAAATGTATAATATAATATAAGCCCTGTTAAGAAACTGTCCCACTGTTGGGCACGGGCCTCCTCTCAAACTGACAGGGTTTAGGTCATAGTCCACCACGCTGGCCCAGTGCGGGTTGGCGAACTTCACACACCTTCGAGAAACTCTTAGGCATGCAGGTTTCCTCACGATGTTTTCCTTCACCGTTAAAGCAAGTGATAATTAATTTTTAATACGCACATGCTTTCGAAAAGACAGATGTGCGTGCCTGGGTTTAAACCCGAGACCTTTGACTTTGCAGTCCAATGGTCTAACCACTAGACTATCACTGCTTCAAAAAAATGTATAAATGTAAAAAAAATTAAGTTGAAATAAAACTATTTTTCGGATTTTATCGTGGTTTATTTTGATTTTTAAGTTCCCGTCGTTTCGAGTGCTTTGCAGCACCCGTGGGCACGGGAGGACTGAGCAAAGATATATTATTCTTTAGAAAGATATATTATTTTAAAGAATTAAAAATCAAAAAGATTACAATTGTGAATAATAAATAATGTTAGTCGT
Organism: Phalera bucephala; assembly: GCA_905147815.2. Taxonomy (NCBI): domain Eukaryota; kingdom Metazoa; phylum Arthropoda; class Insecta; order Lepidoptera; family Notodontidae; genus Phalera; species Phalera bucephala. The sequence goes on from LR990615.1 coordinate 27,098,355, forward strand.
CACGCCTGTATTCCCCAGAGGGGGTGGCAGAGGTGTACTGAGTACACCCACGTTTCGCCGACGATGTTACACTATGTTAATGTTCTAGACGATAGCTTGTTTTCTTTATATGATTTTTTATTTATTAAACCTGACTGCCTCGTTGGTCAATTAGCGCAAGGTGCGAATGGAAATTGGAATGATATGTGGGTATATAAATACTAAATTTTATAAACAATTGAATAAAATATAAAGTACACAAAACATTAATATTAATACATTAATAATACCAATGATATATCTTAGTCTAGTCTATTTGGAATATAATTGGATTGGGACAATATTGAATTATCAATAGAAAATTTTAACAATCATTTTCGTGCATTTCTCTGTATACTCCACTGTGAACTTCACGGTCCGTTGACTTAGACCGACTTGGAGAACCGACCAAATGATCGTGTTTTTCTTATCCTTTCAATAAAGTTTAAAAATCGCGTTTCGAGTAAGTTCGGTATAAAGAAATAACGTTTACTCGCGCTTGAGAAGCCAAGCGAAGGCAAGAAAAAACAAGCGATCTATCTTCGAGCCAGCCTTTGTAAACAACTTTAACGCTCAGCAAAACCACGGTAAATAATTGTTCAATCAAGCAGCGGCAGCCGTTATCAGTTGGAATCACAATACAATAAATTTAATAATAGCGGTAGCGCATATTGTGTGACTAAAGTGTTCTGAATAGGGAACATCCGTTCTAGTGTACTTCGCTTTACAGTTCACCAAAGCCAATACAGGATTTTCGATTTGACCTGTTGGAACTCTGTACTAGAGAGAATCGAGTCAAATCGAAAGATAGGCAGAGGCCTACCCCACAAGACATCTGGCGTGATGATATAAGCAAATAAACTTCATTTAAAGCTACGTCAACTTAGTAACATTTATATTTTACATATAATTTTTACAAAAAAAAAATATGTTTTTATTGTATTTAATTAACAGCAATTTTATATTTAAAAGTATTCGCCCTATTTTTATTTATTTATTTCTTTAAAATGTTATTACAAAAACTCGGTCACATAGCATTGAAAAACCACTAAGGTGTGTGGTAAAACATCGGAACATTTGATCGAGAGATTTTATGTTACTGATATAGACAACATATTCTGCACTGAACGGACGCGCAATAGAGGCAAAATGTTTGCATCATACTTTTATTTTGTTACGTCATATATACTATGAGTATAGGTAAGACTCTGTGTGATGCTTTTAGTTAATTACTGGCAATAAATCATGATTCTAATCACATCATACAAGGTGCAGCTGCGCTTACGTGGCAAGTACAAGCTCCGGATTGATACAGTGGCTTAGAATATTTTCTGATTCATCAATCCATGAAATTATCATAAACAATTTAAGTATTTATTTACTTACTGTGTAACGTTTATTTTCATAATATATATCATTTAATATCATTCAATAATGTAGTAAAAATAATTACATCTTTTACGTCTAATAAAGTTGCATACCGCAAGGTAGAATATTAGGAGCAAGTCTATTTAGTTTGTTTTCCTATGCCCATATTCTGCTTGAATGACACCAGTCACTACTCGTCTTTTTATCACTACACATAAGCTTCAAACTTTCAGTCGTACCACTAAGTGTGATTGTCACTTGCTAGTGACATCTTGTCTCTGAGCTGCCGCGATACTGCAGTGCATCGCAATTCTTCGCAAATGCGTAAATTGATGGGTTTCACGCTTTAGTGGGAAAGAAAGTTCCGTCAACTTTTCTGCGGTTATGTAACAGTTACAATAGTATTCTGCAAATGATTGCCACTGGGTTGGGGTAGTGATGGGGTCAATGAAATAATATATGGATTCAATAAATTCCATAGTTTTAAAATGATTATGGTTAAATTATTATGGATATTTTTTATCTGAAATAAATGATTATTATCATATTATTACAGAATAGTGGGTGCACACATTTGTTTATAGATAACTGGCTAGAGAAATATACTGATTGACCTTTTGCTATCAATGTGAAATACGAAGCTAATACTATGTATGGAATAGACATATTCAAGGTTGGGCCTTCAGTTAATTATCGGCAATTAATCATGTTTGTAATAGCATTGTACAGGCATGTACCACCTACACGCCAAGTATGTGTTCCAAATTGATTTACTAACTTAGTTTTCGGTATACGAGACTAGATTTGATATCAATAAATCATATATACCACATCTTTGTAAAAAGATTTAGAAGAAAATTGATGTTGTATTGGTGGATTCTGCTCTTTCTATATCTTTGGTGAAATGCTGCTATCCTGCTGAAGGCCAAAGCTAAGATATAAGTAAATCAAATGTTGTCTTTAAATTCTTTAGAAAAAAAAACAATTTTCACCGACGAGTTTCGGTCCCATGTAACAGGGGGCGAGCATATTACCATATACCGGGCACAATTTTAGACTACGGACTTATACTGGGAATATTTTTCAACCTTGGATTTGTACCCAGGACCTCGTGATCACAAAGCTATCGTCTTTGCCACTACACCAACGAGGCAGTCGATCTTTCAAGTCAATTCTTTTACTGATTTATTTGTTCATAAATCAGAATGTTATAATTTATAATCATATTTCTTATAATCACAGAATTTCCATGCCATATTTTATCCATCTCCTTTATGGTGATAATGATATTTTAAAAGGATGGTTTGAATTATTTTTTTTCACAAGTACAACATCCTAATGAGATTCTGTTATAACAACGGGATTGTTTTGAAAGGGTACTAAACCGCGACAAACAAACTAAGTGGTCTCAACTTTCACTACATGAAAGAACCCCTTAAAATAGATACTCCTTCACCGGTAAATGTGTAGTAGTAGGTAAATGTAAGGGGGAGTAGCAGATAAAAAAGGGATGCAAGGGGGACACCTACCATCTACGCTCCCCAAGTCAACCTCTTCTGCCCACGGTGCATCCTGCTGACCAACGGACGAGGCTCTGACGGCCGATAATGGCGGTATGACCATTCAAATATGGCGTAACTAAATTTGGAACCAAACTGGTGACGGGCAGCAGTGTCACTACCGCGAGAAATTACGTCCTGCGATCGCGAACCCGCATGCCCAGCGTGACGATTATGGGCAATACCTTCCATGGCAACTCCAAATATACCACGGCCCCCAGCTCCCGGTCGCTCGGCTATTCCTGACCACGGCGGCGGTCACGGTTCCGGCGGGGCAGGGGGTGCGAAGAATCTCCGGGTTGAGGTAGGCCGCCAACCTCACAAACACGAATTGAGCCTGGCTACGTATAACGGACGCACGCAGTGACAAGATGAACATCTTCTGCAGTTAGAAGAAGAACTACAGTGCATAAGATGGCACGTTCTGGGTTTATGTGAAGTTCGAATAGAGGGAGAAGACACTATAACCCTAGAATCTGGCCATCTTTTGTATTTTAGAGAGGGAGATCAACTTTCCCAGGGTGGCGTCGGGTTTCTAGTCCATAGAGTCTTTGCTGACAACGTTGTAGAAATATCCAGTGTGCCGAAAAGTGTTGCATAACTCATAATTAGTATTATGATTACTGTTTTGTACAACTTAGTTTCTATATGTCTGACTTATGTAACATGATAATTGTACAATAAATAAATATTATTATTATTAATTAAGCTGACCGAGAGGAGGCTTCGGCACACTCTGACGAGGACATAGAGGTACTCTACGAGGATTAATATTACAATATTTATAAAGATCGTGATGCCTATATTCATCAGGCTGAGGCGGCAGCCATTTTGCCAACGATGCAAAATACCCAAAAAGAGTTAATAATATATTTGTTAGAGGTAGTATATTAACCCTTAAAAAATGATAATTACATATAGCCTGAGCCTCGCCAGCCAAAATGGGCTTAGCTATATGGTATGACAAAGAAAAATATTGCTTGCAAATTCACGGTTATTGTTATGATTTAATTATTATCATCACGATTTTATAAAAGAAAAATGATCAGTAGTGTTATGCCTACACTACGAGACTCAAAGCTAAACTATGAAAGCCTAATACTAAATGACCGCCTTGTTTTTACGAAAGTCAGGGTTGTAGATACTACGCATTTATTTTGACGGACGGTTTGGTCCAGTGGTAAAAAGCTGAAACGGCTCTGCTTACTGGGCCGAGTAGTAGCGGATTTGAGTTACCCAGAAATATTTTACGGCCTGTTTTTGAATAATTCCCAGAGTAGGACTTCTTTAAAAATATTTTTTATTCAAAAATACCTTTTAAATAACTAGCTTTTATAGCAAAACACGGCGAAGATATCTTGCTTAGATGAGAAGTTGCTATCAGACCCTGGACACCGCCCGGGTCTAAAGTTCTCGTCAAGAGAAATCCATGGAACCCAAACATGGCGGGGTTTTATTGAGTGGTTGGGTGGTTCCGTTGCCCACCTTTCGGCTACATCATAAGACCCTGAACACTATCTGGTTTTATAGTACTTGTCATCACCAATCGAAGAAGCTTTCATACGAAGGGGCTACGTTGTATATTTCACATGTTCCTATGCCCACCTCCCGACTCCATCATCAGACCAGCTCCATGGTACTATATTATTGCATTGTCACCTAATTAACATACGTATGCCAAATTTCAGTTCATTCGTTTACTAAGTGCTTGAAAAATGGATCACAACATTTTAACCGGAAAGACAGACAGACAGATAAACAGAGAGACATACAGACACACGAACATTGCAAGTTAAATAAAAGCTTGTAAAAAGACAGCATGGACTATCGTCGACGGAACATGAGTGTAAAGTACACCTTTCCTAACACTCTTGAAGAATCTGGACGTAACGGTAAAATTTATTTAAGACCGTAGAATTTGAATAGCATATTTAAATCATTAAGGTACTTCCTTAACACTCACAATATAACGCTAATTTGGCGAAAATAAACAACATCCCGGTAAACGTGGCCAAAAGCTTAATCATGATGAATCGTTTGACACCCCATTTATCAAAATTCTTCGCTCGTTCCCGCTTCAGGTGGGAATAAACTCATAATTATTTTGTATGGTGTGCTTAATTAGAACGGTTTATACAAATATTTATATTGATAATAATTTATGGATATTAAATACATTAAATATGATAATGCGACAAGCTGACGACCGTATTCGTAACGGCTAGTAAGAAAAACCGTGTAGGTATGAAAGATAGTATCAGTGTAAAGATGAGAGAGGGTATGCTCCGGTGATTCGGCGGACCGACGATTTAGCGCAGTGGTTAAGAGCTTAACCCGCTCCGCCCACTGTGTCTAATAGTCGCGGGTTCGATTCCCGCACGGGACAAATCTTTGTGTGATCCACAATTATTTGTTCCGGTCTGGGTATTTGTGTATGTGAATTTTCATGTTTGTAAACGCACCCACAACACAGGAATTAATCCTAGTGTGGCGCTAAGTTTAAAAAAAAATATAGAAAGTATGTCAGAAGCAAAAATGTGCAACTAATATACAATACGAATGTTGATGGATTTAGGTACCGGGGAAAACCAAAACTATATGAACAAATAGACCGTGTCTCATCTGAAGGGCAAGTGAAGAGTCTCCGTAACCGGCGAGCGTGTATGAGAAAAACTATGAGAGTGGAGGAAGCCAGAGAGGTCTGTAAGGAAAGAACCTGTTGGAACTCTGTACTCTGATGCCCACGACGACTTTTTCATGAAAAACTTGTTTGCGTACGTATCGATACAGTCTCACATCAAACATGACATTTTTTTTGTACACCTGATGTAGATGTGATTTGCTGACGTAATAACCTATTCACTCTGAAATAGTGGAATGTTAATTTTTCCTGCTCATCATATTTTCTTTTCATTCTAATTAAAATTGTTGTAGTTTCCAAGACAAGTTAAATGCTTCCCGGTACACCCTAAGGTTGAACCTTGGTATCTTCTAAGGAGACTATTGTGGATCTTGCCTTATAGAAGTTACAGTGACAGGGAGGTATGGAGGGTTTGGCCCAAAACTCACTCAGAAAAAGACTAAGGAGACGAGAGTTAGACCGAATTCCGAATAGGTATGATCGGACTAGACTCGCCTCCTCGATGGCAACTCTGAGCAACATGCCGAAAGACGATTAGGTCACTTGGCGCGTGACTACTGGAAAGGTGGTGATCAGTCACGGCTACAAGTTTAATGTTATAAGTAGGTGATTTATTAGAATATTGAAAGTAAAAAGCTGATTATATAACACAACTTTAAAATACTCATTTTTTTAACTATAGATTGGTAAAAATAATTAATCTCCTGCCGTTCATTGGATAAGATCAAGAGCTCGAGCTTTATCCAGCCAATCAGAACGTGAAACGTAGCTGCCGCAAAGTACTCGACTGCCAGTAAATCCAGTCCTGCCATGCAGTACTCTAAAATTGTCCATAGCCATGACTGTCCCTGTAAAAAAAATAAAAAGTAAAAAGTAAACACCATCAGGCCTATATTTTCGAAGTGGAGATAGCAGAAGTGTACTGTGTAAACATGAAAAAGAAGGCGAGCCAAGTGCCATATACCGGGCACAATTCCAGTCTTCGGACTGATGCTGGGAATTCTTTAATAGAAAAACTACATTTGTCCGACCTGGGATTTGAACCCAGGACCTTGTGATCGTGAAGCGCATTTTCACCACAAGACCAACGAGGCAGTCAAAACAGAAGGTAAATTAAAACAACCTCAAGTTCCATTTCAAATTATAATTTATAGCTTCATAGTTTACCGATGATTCTGGCAACGCAAGATTATAAAAAGAAACTCATATTACGCTTTGTAGTTACCACCAATAGATGGCGCTATTTTAGCAAAAATGATATAGAGCAGAACTATTGGACAACGTTTCTTCTTAATAGTCTAAAACGCGATGTAAAAATTGTCACAGCGTGTTACATTATTCACATTCCGACACCAAAAAAATAAACACAATTCGTTTAGTAGTAGTTTAAGAAGGCCCAGCATGAAACTTAGTGCGTTAAGTTTTTTATTTAATCCTTTCTCAATTTCAAGCATCTCTCACTACCCTTTCTGGGATATAAACAAAGCATTAAATTATAAATATCTAATAAACCCAAAACTACTCATGTTAAATACAGCCCCGAAAACTGCCTACCAAAATTGTCCGACTCACGTTCAAACTTGGTTTAGAGTATCGTGTCGAGGACTGCTATGTAAGCATATATTTAGGAACAATTACGTCTAATAAATAAATTATTTAAATTTCCCTTAAGAGGCTACCGCGGGAATAACGTACGTTTGTACTCTATGTACATCAAAAGTTATATGGTTTAGAGACTTATTATTTCGAAATATGATTTTTGACTCTCCACTTTAGAATCTGGTAAAAGGAATACACGATTAAATTAACATATTGAGTTCTTTAAAATTATCTTAATAGAAAAAAAATCTAGTTAAAAAAAAAAAGTTATCCCTATTGCTTTACATTTTCTGATTATGATCATCAAGAGCTATTTAATAGAATTTACTTCAAAACATAGCAGATAATGGTTGTATCAAAGTTCTTACTAAGCAGTTTTTTTATTTCATAATGTAGTTTTTTTGGAAAATGATAAAATTTGTTTTTGCCAATACGTCGTTTATTTCCGAGCGCGCGCCTAATATACCCATTTCTTATTTATATCATCTTTTGTATATTCTTTTATTATATCTTTTGTAAAGTAATTGCACCACTGTCACTCTCCCGGTCGATATATCGCGGATCGCGGTAGGCTCTTAATAAGGAAGGTTTCTGTGGGGAAAGGAAAAGGATGAGCAGGGGGACCAATACTCTTAATACAAGGCCTAGCTAAGTTGCAAGCATTTTATATCGATCCTCCTTATGCTATTGATAGCACCTTGCGCTGACCACGTAACTTTGCGGTGTAAAATATTGTTTCCGCACATTTTTGCACAGCAGTATAGACATCATAATAATAAGTCACATGATATAGACTTTCGGCATGGAGTCATGACCGCTTACGATGGGCCTCATAAGAAGGCTCAAGATCACCCAAAGGGCGATGGAGAGAGCTATTCTCGGAGTTACCCTGCGGAATCGAATCAAAAACGAGCTTCGCAGGAGGACAAAAGTCGCTGATATAGCATTCAGAATTGCTAAACTTAAGTGGCAGTGGGCGGGGCATATCGCTCATAGAACTGAGGGCTGTTAGGGCAGATAGGTTCTCGAGTGCCGACCAGATACTGGAAGACGTGGAATGGGCAGGCCCCCTACAAGATGGACCGATGATCTGGTGAAGGTTGCGTGTAGAAGCTGCGTACAGCACAAAGTTGATCGTTGTGGCAGTCTTTAGTGGACGTATTTCGGCTGAAGACAAGTTATAACCGCGTGAACTTGTCGCCATATATGTGAGAAGAGAAGAATTATCAGAAAATGTTTCAAGATTTCATGGACCAATGTATGTGATACAGTAGCAATAGGTTGTATAAAAGTCTTCTGAAACCTTTAACTGCACTTATAAAGAAAATATTTTACAGCATTAATGTGAGCAATATGTCAAGAGTCTCCGAGATGAAACGAACTATACGAGTGGAGGAAGCCAGAGAGGTATAAGGAAAGAAACTGTTGGAACTCTTTACTCTCTGCCTAGCCAGCAAGGGATCTGGCGTGATGATATAGAGAGATAGATGTAAGTGTATGTGAGTCTGTATCTATTTATTTGTAAACTGTTCACTCTGCTATGCAGGTAATTTGGTAGGTGACTACAGGCTAGTAAATGGATAGGTAGGGCTGTTAATTGCTATGCGGTACCTACATAACTATAAATTACTAACTACGAGGCACGCGGTAGCTATGAGCTCCTAACCAGTAGGTAAATACGGATACATAATTATCTTATACGTCCTATTATCCGGCGTCGGCGCATTACATCGGGCTCAAGCGTCTCCGCTTACCCTACTGAGATAATCATTATAACTACCTGGTTTCAATTTGAATCTCCACTGATTGCTCGGGTCTTGATAGTACCTTGATAGGTTTCTTAAACAACGGTAGTAGGATCTGCAATCTTTGCTGTTGCCAAAAGCCATTGGAGACCGATCATATACATTAAACCTGGAACAAAGCAATTTTATAAAAAATAAACACCGTCTCTTCTATACTCCGTAGCGGGGGTACTGTCACATTTCGCCGAAGATATTGGGATGCAAAATATATTTAATATCGGCGTCTGTAATCTCTCAGCTGGCGTGGCAGAAGTATATTTTGTACACCCACATTTCAGTCCCAATAATAAGGGATGAAGCTGATTCCTTCGTATACTACCCTACTAAGAATTTTTAAAAGCAAAATCCCAACAATACTTTAACAATAAATCTTGAATTCGAACACATTCAAAGTCAAAGAAGGCCAATAAAAAGGACTTACAAACGTCAAAATTATTAATTTTATACCACGAGATTGGAGCGCAATTTCCCACTGAAAAAATCTAGCGTGACTAAACGGGCTAGTCTTTTAACTCATATCGTTCTATTTGTCACACCGAGGCAATATTGTGTATTGACAATCCACCAACCATTAAGGTATGTTCACTTACAAAAGACCAGAAAGCGTCTCACCTGATCTGCACCAAATCTTGAGTCTTGCTATCAACCTTTATAACAGGTGCTGAGAACGCATGGTGATGACCTTCCTCCAAATATTCAGCCTCTACGTCAAACGAAGTGAGAAAATCGAAGGCCTCGGGAAATTCTTCCTTCAGCTTATTAGCACCGTAAAATCCATCTACTAGAATAGTTTCACCTCCTGTACCATTTTTGTGCTCTAAGCAGTGAAGTATTTGTAATCTTAAAAAGAAAGCGCTATTTAATATCTCAACAAAGACAGCTTCATAAAACCGCGATACGATGGTACACTACTACAAGCCACGGCGGTATGTGCGTGTCCTTTCATTGACGAGTTCACGTACACGCCGCCGAGAATAAAACCGGTTTATGCCGGCTATTGTCCTCAGATAGCGTCTCTTACAGACAGACATTCGAGCCTAGTTTTCTATCAGTGAAAGATTTTTTTTTGATTGAATTGATAAGAACAGTATGCTAGCAATTGAGAAGATATTAGAAACAAAATATTTGCTACTTGACTAGGCCCTCTGTATTCTCAGAGATTATCTCCAACAAACATACATACTTACATACACAAACCACTTTACCTCTTCATAATATTAGTATACATATTAACTTTTGGTATACATTTTTTGTGTCTCCCGCTTTGCAAAGGAGGGAAGTGGAATTTCATATTTTACTACTCTCCTGTTTTCTTTTCATTTTAATTAAATATGTTGTGGGTTCAAAGACAATGAAAGCACTCTCCAGGACACCCTAAGGCTCAACCTTGATGTCATCTAAAGGACCACTGAGAATTCTGGCTTACAGGAGTACACAATGGTGTGCGAACTTAATCCCAAAAAAAACTTTTTTAATTGGCCAGTACAGTATTTTAAGTATATAGACTTGCCCATATGAGCTTTCTCGAGAGCTAAGCTTAACTATTTGGCGTTATCGTAACACTGTCGAAAGCGTGCTGTCACGTTCATCTTTATAAATTAGATGTGAAGAGTAAAAAGGATGGCCTATCAACTCCAAAGCGACACGTTAATCTCAATTTGATCATATAAACTCTCTGGTTGCTACTATACATACATAATTTCAGAGTTGATTTTTACTAATTTATTTGAATGCAATTAAATATCACAGGCAAAGTCACGGACTAAAGCTATAAGAAAATAAAACCGTCCAGCGAAAGCTTTTTCAGAGACCCTGTTATAATAATGAGGGGAAGGAGCCAAGTTGAAATGGGTCACCAATAGGCCCTTGAAAAAATAACTAGCTCAATTGTTTTTTGTAAAACGCTATGTTTTCGTTTTATTCTTTTCTAAAAGGCTGTGACTGACCGAGCGTATTGTTTCCGCAATTTAATTAATTTTTTTTCAGGTTCGAATACTTAAGAAAAAGCCGTGTTGAAAAATGGTATTTTTATCAATAACTTTAGTAAAATACTACTCCATAATTGTATTGTACAATGGGTCCAAATTCCCGTTATTATAATAAGAGCTTTAAACTTTGGCTCTAGCTTTTGGATTTTCATAAGCAAACATTATTTTTATAAAAAGCTTTGCCCCATGCTGGATATTACTCATGCGCCGTAAGTGCGTTTACACACATGCATGCACATCGTTCGCACAAATATTAGACCCGTGCATATATGAAATCCGTAACTACTTACTACTCCAAACTTTTTTGATGAAACCTTCATATCCGATTTTATTTCACAAGTATTTCCAAAGAATGGCGACAATTTACAACCGTTTCGCTGAGATTAAAATACTTTCCTTCGTACTCATGATCTGACGTCATGCGAAAGAAGTATTATTCTTAACTATACCAGTCATATCAACCACACGAGGACAAGCTTTAATGCTGCAGATTTCATTATTACCCAGCTGCTTCAGTAAAGTAGGTGTTATCATTATGTGCAGCAAGCGGCAGATTCGTGTAAGCAGTATCGGCGTGATCAGCTTTAGTCGTGAACTTCCACACCCCTCCGAAGATCGTGTGCTGGACTCCACCAAGTGCCTTACATACCACATCTGTAGCTTCCACGGAAAGACCAACCTGTAAAGTAAAAAAGAAAATAAAGACTGTCGCACTTTTATTCCCTAAGCAGAGGTGTCTGAGGTGTACTTTTTACACCCACAATGTTAAGTCCCAATACGAAGCGAACCTATTGTTGTTATACCGGCCACAATGTCAAACTCTGGACTGACACTGTGTATTGCTATTGACAACATAGAAAATCCGCGCTCAAAGAAGTGTTAGAAGTGCACTGTGTGTTATCGCCGGTGATGTTAGGTTTTAATATAACTTAAGGTAAGTCTATTGCCATTATAATAATAACCTCACCTCTGTGTTATCGAAAGCATGTGCGTATTAAAAATTAACTTTCACTTGCTTTAACGGTGAAAACATTGTGAGAAAACCTGCACGCCTAAGAGGTTCTCGAAGGTGTGTGTAGTTCGCCAACTCGCACTGGGCCAGCGTGGTGGACTATGGCCTAAGCCCTCTTAATTGGAGAGGAGGACCGTGCCCAACGGTGGGACAGTTTCTTAACAGGGCTAATATTATTATTATATTATTTATTATTTCAGAATTAGGATTTGATAGGTGTACGCCAGGGTTTGATGGTATTCGTTAAATTATTTAATAGATAATTACAATAATTACCCCTTCAATCAACACCACTCCGTAGTCAAGGAGGGACTGAAATACCCGTTTTGAGCCTTCCACAGACTTCAAAAACTCATCAACATGTATCCTTGTCACTTTGTCTGCGATTTCTCCGTGCCAAAGTTTTGGTTTCAGTCGGCGTCCCTCTCTCCATGTTTCGTAGTCGAATTGCGATAGAAAATCAGAAGCAAAAGTCGAGGTGTGTTTGTCGTCCCCTGCAATTAAAAATTAATACTATCACGCCTATATATTCTGGAGCTATTGGCATGTACTGTATTCAACCACATATCGCTAACGATGTAAGGTCTTAAAGTAATAGGGACGGCGAGGCTATTATTATTCTGGGTACAATTCCAGACCGATACTATTAAGATATTTTCATAGAAAAAACCCACTTTTTCTGACCTAGGATACAAAACAAAGAATTCGTGATCTTAAGCTGCTCGCTACTACACTACAACAAGGTAGTCTTTATGTTTTGTGTTTAATTAGTACTCACATCTGATTATTATTTTCGACGCATCATACTCAAAATCAATTATTTTTGAATCTGGTATATCTAAAATATGGTTGACTCTCTGGAAAGTATCTGCATGGTAACATGATGGGCATCTGAAACAATTGATAAATTGAAACTGATATAGAATATGAATACTCTAGCTCAATTTGTGCCTGGTACTTTGGTATGAATAGACTGTAGTGTACTGTGTGGCGCAAGGCGTCCTACAAAAAATTTGTTGAGTTGGGCTTCTTAGTACGTCATCATCATCAACTCAGCCTATACTTGTCCACTGCTGAACATAGGCCTCCCCAATCGCTTTCCAGCGTAACCGGTCTGATGTCACCTGCATCCAACGACTTCCTGCGATTTTCACAAGAGCGTCGGTCCATCTGGCAGGCGGCCGTCCTACGCTGCGCTTGCCTATACGTGATCTCCACTCATGACCCGCCGTAACGTCAAACGTCATGAACCGCCGCCATCGCGCCCGACGCGCTTACAAATGGAGCACGGCGTGAGCGAGACGCCAATACGCGAGCGAGCGGGACGCTAGTGTTGAGCGGCTGTTTTGCCGGCATGACGTCACGCCTGCAGTGTGACGTACGCGCCGCGCTACCAACCGCCGTCCGAGCGTCAGCCGAACGCCTCCGTTGCGCTCCGTCGGCCAAACCTTTATGCAACCTATACTCTTTTATACAGCTTAAAGCTGCAAAAGGGCAATTACACCTCTATTAGCAGCTGTTATGCTACTTGAGTACTAACTGAGTAGCACTACACAATTGAGTCGCATCTATTGCCAATCTGATGTTCTTATTCACCTACCTGCAATGGTCTCTCAACCAGCAGTCCTCGAAGCAAATAGACTTGCCGTCGCCGAAGCGAACTCGAAGTGTCCCGTCCACTACGCTCGCCGACTCGATGGCTGGGCAAATATAAGTTCCAATCTAACTGAATAGTTCTTGAATCGTATGGTACTGAGTTTGGATAGGTACTGATTAAAATAACTCCCGCATTTATCATCAAGGGGTAGGCAGAATTATGCACATAGGACACATATGAGGGGTTATTTCTACACTAAGCAAAAAATAAGGCCGACTTAAAAGTTGTATATTAGTTAGCTGATCGGCCCCGGGTTTAATCCCCGCCCGGAACAATTAATCCTCGTGTGAACACCATTTTTTTGGTACTATAGGTACCTATTAGTGTGTGTGTGTGAATTTCATGTTTATAAACACATCTATGATACAGTAATAATTCCATGTACGGCGTTCCATTTTTTTATTAAAAAAAAAGGTATAAAACAAAAAGAAATACTAAAAACTGAAATGCATATCTTGTTAAGAGTTAAAACTAAATCTTGATAAAATAAATTTAATTAAACACTTCGATAGGTATCACAAATATTTACATAAATTTATTACATACTTATAATTTACATAAAATAAAATACTTATTGCGTAAAAGAATATTTACCTATTGATTTACTTCCGCCGTTCATTTTTATTTTAATATTTAAATTATAATAAATATATCTTTTTCAATCAATTCAGTACAAAAACACTAAACGGGACTACTCTGTACAATCGATAACTAAGGATAGTTATAGTACACTCTTATCATTGTTGAATTGGTGCAAATGGTCAAAGTTGACTACGATTAATATTTGTAATGATAACTGCACTAATGATAATGTGAAATGTTTCTATTAACACAACTCTGTACTCTTAATTAAATATTCTAGAATCATCCATATATATCCACATAAATTCGAAAGTACGATGTATTAATCCTACTAACTTGCGAAAATTTAGATTTTCGCATGTTTGCTGCTTAATCCTCTGTAAACTGAAAAACGCATTTTGATAAAAATTTAGCACATAGGTGCTAATAAGTTAGAATAACGTATACAAATGTTATGTACATAAATTTAATTAAGTGGGCGCTCGTAGCGCGCAGGTGCACGTAGCATTCAAGCGCTCGTAGCGCTGGGCGATCGCGGTGTTCTTAATGGTCATCAAGGTTAAGCAGCGTTCGGTAGGACTGGTCTGAGATAGGTGACCGTTTGTGGCATTTTCATATTTGAGCAACTCCGTGCTTCAAAAGGCTGGCTAAGGCGTTGACCCGGTACCACTTATTGTTGTAGTCGTTAAGCCATGTTGGAAGCCTTATAGGCGGCTTGATAAGTTCCAACAGCAGGTGGCCACTAAACTGCCTCCATCAATCCGCACTGGGTCCGCGTGTTGGAGTATGACGTCTACCCTTTTACCTCGATTTGTGGGAGAAGGCCTTTGCCTAGCAGTGATATTCTGCTTTGCTCAGATATTATTATTTATTACAAACTACCTGTTACCCGGCTTCGCGGGCGAAGAATTTTACAAAAAAATATTTTTCTTAAATAAAAGAAGCTTAAATTATTCCTCATAACTTCAGCTATCTGGTAGTGAAAGTTCCGTCAAAATTGGTCCAGCCGTTTTGGAGACTAGCTGGAACAAACGGACAGACAGACAGAGAGACAAATATTATAAAAAATAGTTTTTTTTTAATAAGTACCGTATACACTTTCATATGCTATTAGTAAAAATCTGTTGTTTTGACATTACAAACAGACACTTAAATTTTATTTATTTGTATAGGCTTAGATTAATAAATTATCATCACTGTATGTCGATGTACTTTCGATAATGCGATTTACGATGAAAACTTTATGTCAGAGTGGAGGAGCCATTTAGCCTCCGGTGTCAGCTGGTGTAGCCCCTCAAATCCGCCGCTGAATTTCCTAGTGAGACATTCCTCTACGATTTGTTGCATAGACTGCACTGAGTTTATAAGATATGGTATGGTTTATTATCACCTTCAAGCTTCCTGCAGAGTATAAAACTCCTGCCACAAACGTCACTTATCCATATTCTGAGCCAAACGTTACCTATGCACTTCGCCGCATCATCAACCATTTCCTGTACTGGCCTTCCACGAATCCGATATCCCTTTCTGGGACACTATTCACTCAGAGACCTACTCCACTTGCCATTGACTCATCTTGATCATCTTGATCAAAAGGGGGTGGCTTTTGATATAAAATATAGGGTATCCGACCTTAGTTCTTCTAAGAATCTCCATATTTCTGACTCGGTGATCAAAAGTGTCAATCACATGGCGCGATCCATGGCCCGTTGAACAATTTTCATTTTGTATACGATTCCTTGATGAGTGTCCATGTTTCACCATGGGTCAAATTTGTTTGCAAGACAAACTTGGGTAAACTTGTTATTGAAACGGGTTTTCGGGTATGGGTTTCGGCATTGCGTTATGGTTAATATTGTTTAAATCTGTAAGTTAAAAAATCTTCGGAAATATTAATATTTGTTTTGCGGATTACTATAAACATGGCGATATTTGTACTTTTAAGCGACCACTCCAAAAGGAGGGCAATTTTAAACATACTTCCAGGATTTAATTCGGGTTGCATTCATAATGAATTTACATGTTGACCTTAATTTAGGTTTATGGCCACAACCATGGCATAATAAAAAGCAGTGAAATGTTGGTGTCAAGATAATTTTAATGAACTCGGCGGGAAACAAGTGATGTAAACTTATTTTGAATTTAAACAAAATTGGCTTTTGTTTTTTGCCGTAACGCGACAACGAGTTAAAGTGTGGGGTCACTCATTAGAAGAAGAAGAAATAGGAAACTATTTTATACAATTTTTTTGCTCGCGGAAGCCAGTCGATCGAGCAAATTTATGAAGGCTATATTTTTTTGCTAGCTTATAATCTATGCTTTTGAGAAATATAATATCAATCCGTTCTGCCATTTCGACCTAATTTGAACTCCGCTCAGGAAAAATCTTTGTTTAACCTACAAATATTTGTTTTGGTCTGGGTGTTTCTTTATGTAAATTTCATGATTACTGACTACACTGGAGTAATTCCTACAGTGGATCGCCGTTTTTTTTAAGGAAAGAAAGGAATAAATTCTGCTTTTGTCTAGCCCGCTCGTGTGATACTTTTAACAAGTTTATGTAATCTGCTCTTAAATAAGTTAACCCGTTTAGACGTAATTGGACAACATACACCTTAACTTACGCATTAAACATCGGATTAGATTAAAATACGAGGAAACGCAGTCAGATTTTTTGCCACCACTCCACGCGGGTACGGTTGCTAGAATTCAGGTTTTTTATATTTGATTTTTAAGTTTTTAGGTGTTTTTATGTTAGTGGATAGCCTTGATATTGAATTAGCGGGTTTACGGCACCAGAATCTACAGAGGACATCACTATGGAAGAAGTTAAATCGGCAATAGGAAGTATGAAAAATGGTAAAGCTGCGGGAATAGGCATGATATCTGCCGAGACGATCAAATATGGTAGAACTTGCGTCCGGGTCGCCTTTCGGGTCCTTGCAAACTTTTGCTGGAGGACCGGTAGAGTCCCTACAGATTTGTGACGCGCAGATATAGTACCTTTGTATAAAGGCAAGTGCTTACGATATGACTGCGCTAATTACAGAGCCATCAGTTTAGTAGGCAAGGTTAGGTAGTCAAGGCGTACGGTAAAATTATTGAACGGAGAATGCGCAAGAAGTGAATAAATAAATAAGAAGTCGTAGAGAAAGCGAAAGAGAGTTGTAGAGAAGCATCTGGCAGTCAGGCGAAAGTTTTTCTGTGGTTTTGTGGATCTAGAGAAGGGGTTTGAAAGAGATGTGCCAAAAAGACTTTGGAATATTTTACCAGAGTATGGTATAAATGGCACACTGCTGCGAGCCGTCCGGTTCACATATGTGGACAGCAAGGCATGCGTTCGGCTGGGTGGTAACATGTCACCCTGGTTTGATGTTGAAATCGGCGTCAAGCAGGGTTGCATATTGTCCGCTAGACTGTTTATACTATATTTGGATAAAAGTCTTCAAAGACTGAAAGTGATGAATGTAGTTATACAAATGGGTGACCTAGCGGTAAACCGTCTACTATATGCAGATTCCGTGGTTTTAATAGCACCAACAGCCTCTGATCTGCAAACAATAGTAACAGTTATGAAATACGACTACATGAACAATGGCTTACATTTTAATGTAAAAAAACCAAGATTATGATTTTGGAACGGAAAGAAACCATAACGATTTTAAAGATTGTGGTTGGTAACGATGTGTTGATGCAAGTGTATGTGAAAGTGTGAGATATTATACCAAAATTGATGTCACTAAACTTAGTAAAAATAAGTACAAAGCTTGTGTAAAAAGAACACTTTGTAAGCAAGTTTATTATTCAACAGAAGATTATTTGAAGATATAAATGCTTGGATAGATGCAATTCCAGCTCCACTTGAGTCATGACAACTGTTATTTGTTAATATTCTCTGTAACTTGATATAATATCTGAAATAATAATAGTGCTCGAGGCCTGTGTTCATAAACAATTCTCCCATTTTATTTATACCAATAACCTGATTAATCCTCTTCAATCTGGGTTCAGGCCAGGCCACAGTACCGTCTCTGCTCTCCTTAAAGTGACTGGTGATATTCGTACAGGTATGGAAGACACTAAAGTGACTGTCCTTGTGTTAGTCGATTTTTCTAATGCCTTCAATACTATTAGTCACGATATCCTTTTGTCCATTCTCTCCTATCGTCTTTGCTCTCAGGAGTCGCTGGATTGGTTTTCCTCTTATCTTCGGGGACGCCAGCAGTCAGTTTTATGTGACGAGACGTCGTCAGCTTGGCGTTGCCTCGACACTGGCGTTCCCCAAGGCGGTATACTTTCTCCTCTCTTGTTTTCCATTTTCATTGATTTGATAACTTCCGAACTTCGGTGTGCGTATCATCTGTATGCCGATGACTTGCAGTTATACTCGCAGGATAGTGCTGATCGAATTTGTGATATCATCAGCAAATTAAATCGGGATCTTGAGACAATTAAAAATTGGTCCCACAGTTTTGGTGTCGCGGTAAATCCAAAGAAGTGTCAAGCAATCCTTGTGGGGAGCTCTAGGCTTATTAGCAAAATTAACATTAGTGCGCTGCCTGCACTGGAGTTCAATGGGTCAGTCATCCCCCTAAGTTCTAGCGTAAAAGATCTTGGGTTACATATCGACACTACGCTTAGCTGGCAGACCCAAGTCACATCCGTTAGTCAACGTGTTACTGGAACGTTACGATACCTGTATCGTTTAAAAAAATTTCTCCCACCCAATACAAAAGCAATGCTTGTGCAGTCTTTAATCTTTCCTATTTTCGACTATGGTGATGTGTGTTACTTCGACCTGAATGCAGATCAACTCAATAAATTAGACCGGTTACTCAATAACTGCATTCGATTCGTCTTCAATATGCGTAAATACGATCATGTGTCAGAGCAGCGTTCACTTTTAAAGTGGTTTCCTATTCGGCAACGCAGAGCTCTGAGGGCTTTGACAACATTATTCTCTATCCTCCATTCTTCAGTCTCGCCTGCTTATCTTACTTCCCAATTTCAGTACCTATGCTCTACTCATGATAAACCTCTACGTTCCTCAAATAATCGTCTCCTTCAGTGTCCCTCTCATCGGACTGATTTCATTCACTCTTCCTTCTTTATCCAATCTATCCTTCTATGGAATGGATTGCCTCTGGATCTCAGGATGGCTAACAATCGTCTCACTTTTAAAAAAAATCTGCAGGTCTATCTACTACATAACATGTTGGCGGAATCTTCTAAACGTTAGTAGTTCTTGTTGTTATGTCACACTATCTGGTTCATATATATGTATGTATATAAAATATATTTATGTATATATTATATTTATGTATATATATATATATATATGTGCTATTTATGTATTGTATTATATTATATATTGGTATATTACTTTCTTATTGTTTTCCCTTCTTTTTTTTTTTCTCATTTTTAGCACCTACCACAGTTGTTTCCACACCACCTCAAGGTAGACTGGCAGAAAATGCCTCAGGCATTAAGTCCGCCTATGTACACATGTGCATAAAGAATAAATAAATAAATAAATAAATAATATTTTGTCGTGTATTTTTTTTGTAAATAAAATTTACCTTATTTAACTTAGTCTCACCCAGTGACCAATCTACGTTGTTCTCTCATACCCTACAACAAAATGTAGATGAAACGGTTTGTACAATTTTATTTTAAAACCGTGGAGTTTTTTGCCCTTCTTCTCCACAGGAATGACATTCGTTACGACTTTAGCCTCCAAATAAAACACATCTATAAGTGTTTATACCTACACTTATTGTTTTTTACTTGCGTTGCGTTAGACTACCTCGATGGTCTAGTGACGAATAACATAGATAATACAATACGAATAATGGGCTTTGCGATTACGAGGTCCTTGTTTTAAATACTAGGTCGCAAAAATGTAGTTTCTTTATCGAAAAATTGACAGTCTGAAGTCTAGAATTGTGCCTCGTACATGGCAATACCCTCGTCCCCTATTACATGGGACCTACAGTCTGTGAAAAGTGGATGTATACACTTCCACCACCCCTGCTTGAAGAATATAGGCGTGAAGATGTCTTCGCTGAAGGAAGAGAGACGATAATAATATATATCACGTGAAAATACGGAACACGTTTTCCTACAAATCGTAAAATAATACGTGAGAATAATCGTGATATCGGACGTGTCCAATAACGAACATTGAGCGTGATGAGAATATGGTTTCATTACAATAACATAATACCCGCTGTTGATTTGTATTCTCACAAAATACGTAATGGGTCGACTTAATTTTTCTATCTCTATCATCACGGAAAGACACAGATAACAAAGTTCCAACAGGTTCTTCTCTTACGACTTCTCGATTTCTCTCCTTTTTAGTGTTAAACTTGGAAAAAAACACACTAGGAGTTATTCCTGTGTTGTGAGTGCGTTTACGAACAAGTAACACATACCCAACAATTAAACCGAGTATTAAAACGAAGGCCCTAAGTTGACTTTAATATTCGGATAAGTGCATAAAAGTTTCGTTTAGCTGTTTCTCCTACAGTTTTTATATGTTTAATAAATGATCGATTTCTCTCCAGAACTAAACCGAGATAACAAACCGATTCTTTTCCTTTGAATGTTTAATTTTTAAATTTAATACGCGGCGCTGATTGTAAATTCCCTTAATAACAGTTGGTATGTTTTTGAGGAGCGAACGTAAGGCGGTTTCTTACACCCCATTTTAGAATAAGATGCAGACATGTGTCTGCTAATTTCTTTATCCCGTCCCTAGTGTTAGATTCTTTGAGTAGAAGTCTGTCGTCAGCGTAACCGGTTAAAGTACAACCACGCGGAAGAGGTATCTTTAGGAAATCATCGAACCCTAAATTCCATAAATACGGACTTAATACAGATCCCTGAGGACATCCCATCGTCAGCGATTTAGACACTGCATGGTGACCAAGTTAAAGTTTAGTCGTGCCTTGTGAAAAGTACGACTGAATAAGTAGATAGATTTTATAACATCCACCAGCCTTCAGCTTAAAAAATAGCATTGGCCACCATGCGTTGTCGTGCACCAGAGATGTCGATGAAAACGCCTAAAACGTATTTACAATCTATAGTGCTGATAGTTGCTCTAACGGATAGGGCTGCGTCTACAGTTGATTTGCCCGATGTGAATCCAATTGTTTCCGATTAAATGTTGGCCCTCCGGGTAATAGGCGAGGGACTATAAGACGCTCTTGGAGCCAGCGACGGTAACAGGGTAATCGGTCGATATGACTTTGGATCATCAGGTGGCTTGTCACCACTCTTCGGAATAATACGTATGAATCCGCGACGCCATACTCTAGAGAAGAGGTCTCTCAGATATACATCGATTAAAAATCTGTAAAATTGAGTCACCCGACGTTCGACTAGCTTGTTTTATCATTATATTCGATATTTTATCTTCACCGGCGGCTTTCTTTAGAGGGAGAGCTCGGACAATGTTAATGAATTCGGATCAGAGGCGAGAGAAAGAGGTAGCTCTATGGCTCACGGGCGTATTTGCTTATGATGTTCGTTATCAGTTGTCATATCGTCGTCAGGGATTAGCATATTGAGCAAGACACTTGTGGTCTCTTCAATACCAATGGAATGCTTATTATTTACTTTTCGTGGTTTGTATTTATGCTAAGTCGATTGATCGATTAGCTTTGAAGTCATGGTACAGTGGAGACCAAGGGCCTTCGCTATCTATTTTTTCTACTACCCTATGAAGTAAAGCGCTTTTAGATTTTTCAACCGCTACTCTGTAGTGAGACCAAGCAACTCTAAGTGCACTATAGCTAGCTATACTAGCTTCCTCGAACGTGTCTTTTATTAGATTTTTGAGCTTATTGTTACCTACGTGCCCTTCGAAAACATTTGCGGAGTTCACATAAGTGATTACTCTACCAATCGCATCTTTTGGTATTTGGTAAAGATACGCGGCCTAAAGCTACGTCGGCACAATATATTAAAGACTCCGACATTATCTCTGCACTTTCTTTCGCGGATAATTCTTGGCGAGTAAAATCTCCGACACACGACGAAAAAACTGTACTAAAACTCCCAGTTTGCTCCTTTACATTTGTATCTATAATTGTGACTGTGATCTTGTATTATTCCCGGGACAAATTCTTACACGATCGGGGTATGATCACTACAAGACCCGTCGGGTCAGACGCACCACCTATCCAATCGGACATCTATACATGAAAGTGTGACGTCAATAGAAGATTCGCCCATAGGGCAGCAAAAGGTCGGTGATGCTTCGGGTGTGTTGTGGATGGAAAGGTTCATCTCAGCGATAAAATCTTCGTGCACCAGCGATCAGTGTCACTGTACCTAAACTTACCATACCAAAGAGTAGATGACGCATTGACGTCAGCGCCGATGATAGTTTTACGGCCCGCCAGAGACATCAAAACGTGGCGAAGTTGGTGTAGATGTGGAGTGACAGGGTCTGAATATTGAAAATAATAGCTCACAACATAAAACAGGATGGGGATGAAACCTCCGCGACAGCACAGTGTGACGTCATACGATGTTGCAGTGACGTAACCGTATATTTCGAACTCGACATATAAATTCCGGTTCATACTTTATAGTCTAACTGCACTACCCTACTACGTAAGCTAGAATTTTGGTATTGTTCCTAAATAAGCACTATGTCCAGGTTATATTCTATAACTAAGCGGTCTAATTCGGACGTCGCCACCCTATCTTTGTGGAGATTTAGCTGTCCTATAGTCAGATTATTCATTTTTAATATTTGGTGTTAAGCACCAACTGTTGCAGTTTAAACTTGAACGTGGAACAGTCTGACGCGCCACAGCGATGGTCGTATGGCTTCTTAAATCGTTTACACGATGCACAAATAGATACAAACTCGGGCTTATCTTTATTCGTACAAGACCTCGTCGCGTGTCCTTCCGCACAATGGTGACATTTCGGTACAATATTTTTGGACATACCCGAATTGTTGACAATTTACACTACGTACATTATTTACTACTTTTATTTACTTTGTTTAGAGTTTAATTGATTCTGCGGTCCGGATCCGCCTTAACAAGGGAAGCTCTGTACTTCAGCGTATTAGAAAGGTACTTCCTCACAATCCAAGATGGCGAACATCGCTTTTTTTCAAATAATAATGGGTGGCAAGAATCGCACTGACGGAGTCACGAAGAAAAGCGAGTCTAAAATAAAAGTATTATGCACGAAGCTATTTTGAAACAAATCTTGTTTATAATATGATATCAATTTCAGTACATCGCTCCGTCAATTCGCTCTATCTCGATAGAAAACTAATTTCGCATGGCATTGTCATTTTATATTAAAAATATCAGAATATTCTGTAGATAATCTCTTATTTTATAACGAAGTATCGAGAGGGTACTTTAAATATCTTACTTTATGAGATGAGTCTTTCTGCTTCAGGAATGTTCTGGGGCCTTTTTCGCTGACTTAACGCGGCGCGTTACTACTTAACTACTCAACATAACCCAACCGTGTTTTGGCTCGTTGGATTTGTTTTGATGAGCTCTATAGACCCATATGATGTCCAGGGTCAGATGATGGAACCAGAGGGTGGCCAACGGAACTACCCAACTGCTCAACATAGCTCCGCCGTGTTTGGGCTATATGTAAAATGAATAAATAAAAATAAATAAATAAAAAAATTATATTGGGACATTCTCCATGAATGCCCCACTATAATTGCGCTCATTGGAGGCATTATTTCGCCAATTTATACACATTTAGTAATTATTTTCATGTGCATTGTGTGTAAAACTGTTTTAACCAAGATAGGGACATAGACTTCATAAGTTTACCTTTTAAGTGGCTAGAGTTTTCTGCGAATATCTCGTATACAAGTCTAAACAGGACGCGTATCTCGTATACAAGTCACGTCCACCCAATGGTAATAACCAGCTTAAGCTGAACAAGCCCGGAAAATTTATAATTAGAGGGTTGATCATTTCAGAACTTTGCCATTACCTCAGAGTTTATTTTTGCCGTATTTTTTTCTGAATTTGCTTATACGATGTTTTAAATTTATTTCACAAGGTCACTTAAATATTTAAACCCATCTATTATGCAATCTCACTGATATATCACAATTTTTTTATTTATTTACAGATTAAATCTTGAACAAAACTTTTTACCGAGGCCTCGGCTGTCGCGCTGTCAAAAGAAAATTGTCACAGAGGTTAGGTCCACAGATAGCATAAAGGAGGTGTTGATGTTTCAAGTCTCTAAAAGATGCGTACGGCTGCTGAGAGTCAAGAGAGGTGCATATTGTGTATATCGAGAACAAGGACACAGTATAATAATTTTAATCTATTTTCAGCCGAAAGACGTCCACTGCAGGATTAAGACTTCCCCGAAAAACCACATAGTGATTATATTCTCTTTGCTGAAGACGGCCACAACGACCGGCTTTGTGCAGTACGTACAATAATTGTAATGTAGGTACCTATATTTTTTAACAAATAAACAAACAAAAGCAGTTGTTGTGCAAAAACATGGATGACGTTCACAGGGGGGAGGAGGGGTGCTAGTGTGAAATTAGGGTTATCATGTAGTAATGAAAATATATTTATTTCCAAAAAAAAACATAATCTACGTTTAATTTCTTCATTGATCCCCACGCTAGGCATGGCCTTCCCCTAGGGATCTGTTTTTGGTTTACATAATATTTGTTTATTAAAAGTATTTATGTATTAGTAGTTTTCCTAACTCCATGCGGACACAGCATGGTTACTTAAAAACGTTAGTTCCGATTTTGGCCACGGCCAAGCCAGATCCTTGTATGACTGTAACTTTTATATTCGAAGTCAAATTCAAAAAGCAAATATCACAGAGCAACGCTGGTTTTTAGAATACTACCCCCTCTATTCGCGGATGGCTGCGATACAGATGGAACTTCTTTTTTTTTAAGCCCCCTTTGCAACTACCCGCCCGACTTACTGAAAAAAACCACCCGGCCTTAAAGAGTTGGTGAAAATTTATTTGATGCAGATCATATCTTTTGTACAGTAACGAGCAATAATATGTAAGCATTTTAGTACTATATAAGAATACGGTCATGTTTATAAAAACCTGCGTTTTTAATACTTACTTTGACACTGAACTTATTTGTTCGTGACTTCACATTGCAAAAATTACCATAAATGATACGACAAAGACTCGGGCTAGTTTTTAGTTCGTTGGCCACTACGGTCACCGGATTGGATAGTCACGGGTGTGATCGTATCAGTGTAAACCATAACTATTTATTTTACTGTTTGTGTATGTGAAATTAATGTTTATAAGCCCACCCTAGATAGTCAAATATAAAGGCCGGCGTGACTTTATAAAAATATATTTATTTTACAATATAAATTATTAATAGATATACAAAATATTAGCAGTCGATAATATTGCTTAAAGTTCGTGCGAACGGTAAGAGTGCTTAGTCGATATTAAAGTACTTTGCTTGGCGATGGCTATTTATAGGCATCGTCAAGTAAACACATCTTTCTAGAACGCGCCCACGCAGTGTGCGTCTTAATAATTAATATCTGCTTATTAATAAAAACAATTATTTAAACTGGACTGGGACTTAACACGTAAACTGATAGTTGTTAACTTGATAAATACGCAGCTAAGGCAAGTTAAGCTAATTCAGCAAAACAGTACTTGGAATTAATTTGCATGAGCAATAGTTTGTTATTATTGCATCATCTTTTAAAGTACTTGCATTAAGCTGTGTACTGGTCTGGTATACATAACTAGATAGGAATCATTTATTGTGTGCAGATGGGTTTAAAAACTGTCTGTCATTACTGTCATAATGGTTTTACCGAAGAAGAAGAAGAGTATCAGGTAGCTAGCCATAAATATAATCGCCAGGAATATCTGCAGACAAATTAGCAATAGCATAGGGGAATGCTGTCCAAAATGCCGCACAAGCAACAACATCTTGTTCGTGCTGCACATTCAAGGCATCACCCTCACTATGATGGTACCAGTAGTAACGATCACTAGTGGGATCATCATCATCAGCCCGCGACAGTCCACTGCTGGACATCCCAGCTTTCCCCATGGGCGTGCCATGTGGCATAATTAGGCTAATTTATTATTATGTCACTTGCCTACGGAGAATAAAAAAACCATTAACTCTGCCTTAACTCATTTATTTCGTATAACCCCTGAAAAATTTGACAATTTGCAAGTACCTGCGAGTTAGTATCGTATTATTACATTCTTTTATTTTGAACTTACTAATCTACCGCAGGATCGTAACGCGGTCTTCACTTAGAAGATCCGGTACTAAACTCAGAGGGCTTGTTTCATGTGTAGAGTTTCATCATTTTCTGTATAAATACATACATTATTTAATGCAAAATTAAGTATGTAATCTAGCTCCAGTGTGATTCCTTACGACTGAGATATAAGACTAATAGACGGACGATTTAGGGCAGTGGTAAAGAGCTTAAGCCGCACCGCCCACTGTGTTTAGTAGTCGCAGGTTCGATTCCTGCACGGGGCAAATCTTTGGGTGACACACAATTATTTGTTTCGGTCTGGGTGTTTGTGTATGTGAATTTTCATGTTTGTAAACGCACCCATGTTACAGGAACAAAAATAATAATAATATTTTTAAAGGATTCTGGATGGACCAGTCTCTACAAGCAGCACCTGTTCTCGAGTATGACTACTTGAGCAGCCATCACCTCCCTCAACCATATTAGAGGGAAGGAAGTGACCCGCACCAAATAGCCACCGCAAGCACAGACATTTTATGAAGAGATAACTGATCACAGCAGATGCAAAGGTTCTCTATGTATTGCACCAATGACCACGCCCAAGCCTTTCAAGGGTCCGGGCCAACCCATGAATCTTTGCGAGATTCAAAATATACTATTCTTTCTTCACTCAAAGTTTAAATGGTAGATACCTTAAATTGAGTTAAGTATTATAAAAAAAAGAAAACGTAGCCCCCCTATACTAGGATTTATTCCTGTGTCGTGGTTGCGTTTCCAAACATGAAAATTCACATACACAAATACCTAGACCGAAACCAATAATTGTGGGTCACACAAAGATATGTCCCGTGCGGGAATCGAGCCCGCGACTATTAAACACAGTGGGCGGAGCGGCTTAAACTCTTAACCATTGCGCTAAATCATCCGTCAAAAATCCGCCTTTGTACATTATTTGTGTAAATATGCTGACTAATTTTGGAAGATTTAAGAGTAAATAATTTTTAATTTGGGTCAGTAATAAACACAGACGTGACATGAAAACTGTTTATTGCCTCTTATTATCTATTTTTTATTTCGTACAAATTCACTGGAGTGTTGAACTTGCGTGCCTTTTCACTTTATTAAGAGACGAAATGCCTCAAAAAGTAATTTAACTAGGTTAAAAAGCATCATATTCGGTAATATTCTAGTCCAGCTGTTTTATGTCTAAGGGTTAGGATGACTTTAGATTTCAAATAAAAGAAATGAATAGTCCGACAAATAGGTATTGACGTCAATGACTAAAAGATGAGATAAATATAGAGAAGATAAAACTTGAAATAAGTTTTAAAAAATAAAGTCAAAGCGCTGCATAACCTTTTTAAACTTGTATAATTATCTATGAGATATTTGTTATTCCAACGATTAGGCGCTTTTTATATAGCATGATTCTTCTTCTTCTGATGCCTCTCCAACTAGTGATGGTTGGCTATCAATTTTTGGAATTCGTCCTAATCCTGTGCGGCACGAAAGAGCTGTACCGCGCTTTTACCGGCAACTTTGCCCATCATAATGACCTGTAAAAGATGATATCTATCGTGCCTAAGCACGTGGCCGAGGTATGCAGTTTTTTGCTTTTTTATGAGGGTCATAAGTTTCCGTTCTTAATTAACTTGTCGCAGAACTTCTTGGTTGGTGAGTTTTTGAGTCCAACTTATTCTCAGTATTAACCTGTATATCCACATTTCAAATGCTTCAATACGTTTCCCGAGGTTTTCCTTGATGGGCCACGACTCACATCCGTATTGAATTATGGCCAGATGTAACAGTGAAGAAGACGGGCACGTAAATTGATGTTTAAGTTCCTGTTGCAAAGTATAACTCGCACTCGAAGGCAGTTCGGGCAATTTCTATGCGGATCTCTAGATCACTGTCCCATTGTTCTGTTAGCCATGTGCCTAGATCTGCCCAGAAACCCTGATGTCGAAGTTATTGTCGGAGTTTCTAGATATATACCTTGATACTTTCCAATAATATCAAACATTCTTCCTCGATACAGGAGGTAAAGCAAAAACGGAAATACTAGGTAAAATGTAGAGGCACTGCGTACATACATTTGCCTTTACGGCGAAAAACGAACGTGAAAGATTTAATATTATTCATTTCATCTTTCAAAAAATAAAACAGACAAAGCTATATAGAAAGTATGAATGTAATACAATGTATTTTAGCTTTCGGTATTAATTTCCTTTTTTCTGTCTCGCGTGTGTGAATTATCTACGCTGTTAACCACGGGGCCTTCACAGCTTAACCGGACAAAGTTATTCTGTCTCGTTGGTTTAGTGGCTAATAATGCACGTAGCGGACACGGGATCCCGAGTTCCAATTCTAGGTCAGATAAAATGAAATTTTCCGAAACCAAAATCCCAGTATCCGTCTGGAGTCTGATATTGTGCCTGGTCTAATGGCAATAGGCTTGCCCTCTATTACGTAAGGACTTAAAAACTATGGCGAAAAGTGAGTGTACACAGTGCACCTCTGCCACATAAGCGAGTTTGTTTATTTTTTAATCTTTTTTTTATTCCCAATATTATTCGGATTCCTAAATAAATCCTGATCGTCCTACTCCAAAAACTCCCTCACATATTTTACGAGCGGACTGAACGACAATTGGCCGTCGCATAATGGTCGCGA
This sequence comes from Phalera bucephala, assembly GCA_905147815.2. Lineage (NCBI taxonomy): Eukaryota > Metazoa > Arthropoda > Insecta > Lepidoptera > Notodontidae > Phalera > Phalera bucephala. The sequence goes on from LR990615.1 coordinate 27,127,508, forward strand.
AATTAATTTCAATACCACTTGTTACTTAATTACAGTAGCCATAAAACTGTCGGCAAAAAAATCGGAATGGACCGTAAATCGACTTCCCGAATTTCAACGAAACTTAAATTAAACGAAGTAGAGAAGCGATCACAGAGTTTACCACAAAATTATTGACGTTAACGGGACGCTAGCGAGTTGATATGCCATCCTTGTTCCACTACAAATTTACTAAATACGCATGAACATGACAGTACGATTACTAGCTAGCGTCACGCTGACATAAAATTTTTTGTGCCAAGCCCTATGATATTTTGTGTCATCTTGATTAGTATTGATCGCCAAATTGAAAAATCATATCAAGCTAGATCTATCATCACGCCAGAGCCCTTGCACGGTAGACAGAGAGTGTCAGCAGTTCCTTTTCTTACAGACCTCTCCTGTTTTCTTCATAGTTCGTCTTATAGACGCTTGCCGGTATAAAGTCAATATATACAGAGTCTATCGTTATGGCGATCTGTGGTGGAGGCCTCTGGCTTACATTTTGATGATGATGATGATGATATAGAGAGTTTGAGTAGAGACACTACTTGCACTCATAAAATTATCAATTTATAAGGAATTATGTTCCGTATCAGAACACTTTTCAGGCAACCCAACCCTAAACGATGTCTGGCCTAAATTCAAAATTTCTTTTTCATCCAGTTAGACTGGTTACGCCTTTTAACTGGATACTGCTTTCGCCACTGGTCGCTTACAAAATTGTCACTTTTGGTCACATTTCTTCCTGTACATATTTTCTGGTCCTTCGAGCCAGATACATCTTGTTACGTCGTAACATAGTTTTAAAAATATAAAATAAAAATAAAAAATCTTTACACACAGACAAACAAAATAACTAGTTGTTACATCGAATGGAAACCGCGCGCCTTAACTAGTGATAGCATCATAATGACCATATAAGGTATTCGTTGGCACCGGAAATCAAATTCCTTCCAGTACACCTAATAAGAAACGCCCACCACATAGAAGGATCTAGAAATAATACAATAGCGAACAACGGGACAATGATCCTATCTCACTCGGTTCGGTTATTGCTAACTTAGTCCCACAAGAATTTTATAAAAAACAGACAATAGTTTAGGGCGTGCCTTGCTTCGGTTGAGCCGTTCTTTCTATATCTCTGTCCTCGTCTCAGACGAAGGATCAAGAGATCTGGGGAGCGCGCACTGTTGCCAGGCAGGAAGTAGGCCGTTCTGGGGGGCAGTATATAAAAACGAGTTCGCGCATGAACAACCCTTTTCCGACGCCAGAGCTCGCACGACAACAAATCAGTTCAGTTCGAACAGTGCTTTATTAAAATAAAAAAAGTAAAAGTTTAAATTAGCAACATTCTTCAACCCCCTTGGTAAGTTTAATATAATTATTCCAATAGTTCTGATTGCTGTTAACTAATTTTTCGTGTCTGGATTAATTCGATTACTATTCAACAAGTGATTTGTTCTACCTTCTAATAGTGTATTTTTCTGTGGCTAAATATATTTCTTAATAGTGGGTACCAACGTAACCAAATGTGTCAGCTAGTATCTTAAAAATTGTAAAATATAACCTTTTCTATTCAATCATTCGATAAGTTTTGAATATGTTTACCGCGGTATTTTTCTTCATTTCAATTATCATATTAATTTCGTCCAAATCGATCCAGCCTCCACAAGAAACCAGGAGAGATATGGCCGGGATAATTAATTCCCACTGTGCATTCCACGCGTGTGTTGTTGAAAATCTGTGGCTTGTGAATATCTATTTTTCTAAATATTTGTTGTCAAAAATTTCGTAATCACTAAATTTCTAACTTCATACACTAAAATAATGAGCTTTTTGTTTTGTTAATCTATTAGAAATTGCCACCGCAAATTGTATAATGTAAACACAAAATTATTCGCTGGATTGATGCCACGAAAGAGGGTTTTCTCAATATACCCGAAAAAAAAAAATATCAATGGTCATTGTTTCGACGTTTTTATAGACCTACCGTCATGTGTAAGAATTAAAATTTATGTACCTCATAGCGTAGTGGAGTGGTGATAGTCCTAAATATAATGTTGGGGTTTGATTCTGGGTTGGGTAATAAGTTTTTTTATATATTTGTTTTTCATTATATTTAAACCGGACGTATATATCACCACTCCATTTCGTGAATATTTTAATTGCTTCGCGAAAGATGCCGACGCCCACTCCTGGTCTCACCTAGTGCCTGGGGGTCGGATCTTTCGCGCTACATGTGTCCAATTCGGCGCGTTCCAGAAAACTGGGGGTCCACCGTACGGGTTGACAAGTACGGTTTGGGAGACAGCAGGCCTCATTTCTGCCCGTCGACTCCCGCTGACCTCGGCGGCTGAGGGCCTTCTACAGGGCACCTCCAGATTCCTCACCTAGCCGGTGGAGGCTGTTACCGAAGACCCCCCACGCGTCACGGGATCGAGCGGCCTAAAGATAAGTCCCCAGCGCCCATAGGTTTTTTTGTGGACCCGAAAACTCCCCTGTGCCGGGAATTCACGCCCCATTTTAATATTGATACTTATTCTAACCTTCTGGATTGTTTGCGTAATTAAATATATTTTTCTTGATAACAATAAACATTTGTATTTTTTTGTAATTGTTTGTTTTATTTGTACCCGCCGTCAGGCGGTCGTAACAAAGTGGCGCCAACGTTTGAAGGGCAAAGCACAGAGAAGTTTTCGTACTATTGTGGTGTCGGTATTTTTCAAATCCAGGTGGTAAGCCTTTGCGGACGAGGCTGAACGGGGTGGTACCACCGACCCGTTTCTCATTAAAGAGGAACGAGTAGCCGATTATTGTCATCTGGCTCCGCCGGGTAATCAAATACCATCTCTGATTTACCCACATATGCGTGAACTGCACAGTGGGCAATAATTTTTTTTCTACTACATTTTTGTTTCGTTTTTTTATTTTGTTATAACATTGCATTACCTTTCATGTTTTTTTTAGCATTTGTATTTTGCATTTGTGTTTGTGCGTAATTGACATTTCCTTTCAGAGATTTTATTCTTTATTGGTGCATTTATTGCATTCATTTTTTTATTGTAGCAATTATTTATTGTTTTGCAATTTTTTTTTAATATACTCTGAAAAGATAATAGCGGTTACGTACATTATTTTAAATCGTTGTAATTTTTTTTTTAACATTGCCCACAATCGTGTCACATTCCGTCGCGTATTTCAGTTCACTATTTTAATTTCAATTATTTGTCTCACAAAATATTATTTAATATATTGAGCCATTTTAGCTTCAATAGAGGTGTTTAATAAAAATATTTACTTGAATTAGCTTGAACTTAGTCAATTCTTTAAAATTAATTTTGCTTAAAAATGGACCGTACCATTAAATGTTTACATTTAACTGAACCGGAGCTCACGTATGAAGTAGCCAAACGCGGTTTCCTCTCCTACGTAATTTTTTTTTTTAGTAGTATGTTGTCATACTTTTATAGTGTCTCTGATCCTCATATCAAGTCACTTATTATGTTGTTATATTCACGTGGGTTATACACGTTGAATTTACCTTATCATTTTCATTCTGTTTCGTGGGTTCGACTCATAAAATGTTTTTTCCTTTTTTAGGGTTGCTAATCATTATTATGATATATTAGCATTCGTTTTATTTTATCATGTATCGGCAAATATTAAATTCAACATTATTTCGTTCAGTAATTAATTATGTTTGTCTTTAGCGGATTAAAACAAGCCTACACGAATTTGATGTTTTGATTGGGAGTTTTGTTTTAGTGTGTATGATTCCTTTATAGGTCTACACACGTTTTGTTTTATTTGCGTTTTGCAATTTTTTAGCGGAGTATGACAGTTTCTTGGTATAGGTCTACTCGTCTGCTGCCTTCTTTTCGTTACAGCGGGTCGTGACTGTAACAAATTCGCTAAAGACTAGACATACTCGCAATGCCGCTTAGTTTAGTTAATTTTGTTTTAATCAATTGTTCGTATATTAATCATAGTCGTCACCGTCCACGGTTCGATTCTTGTTTTCCTTGATACATAGTGTTTCGGAATATTGGTTAATTTTTTTTTTCTTTCTCTCGTCTACAATAATTTTAAATTAAAAAGTTGTTGCGTTTCGGTCTCTGTCTACGTTGTCTTTGATGAATTAAAATAAGCCTACACGAAAGTTGACGTTTAGTTGGGAGATTGTTTTTTTTTGCGTTTTGCGCGATATAGCGGATTATGAGCCTTGTATGGGCCTTATTCGTTTATTGTTTTGCGTTTTGCGCATTTATGGCGGGTTGCGACCTCTTGTATGGGTCTGATTCGTCTTATTGTTTTGCGTTCTGCGCGTATAGAGCGGGTAGTGACTCTTTAAGTAAGCCTACACTAATTTTCTCGTTACAGCGGGTCGTGACTGTAACAAATTCATCAAAGACCAAATGTATTTCACAGTGCCGATTCGTCCGAATGTTTCACGTTTCAGTATTCTTCCTCTTAGACGCTTCTTGTCAAGCAGTACTGTTCTCGAGTCCAATCTTTTAATAGGGTTGTACTCTGTTTGTATGGCAGTCTGTTGATTATAAATTTCCTCAGACAACTATGACAGGTCGTATGCTAGGTCGCATGGTAGGTATTTGGTAGTGGAAGTATGAAAGTGAGACAGTTACTGGGCAGTTCTGTCCTTCATGGACGCTTACCGCAGCGGATTTTACTACGTAAAATCCTTTCTCTGGGAGAGGGGGTATTGTTACGTCGTAACATAGTTTTAAAAATATAAAATAAAAATAAAAAATCTTTACACACAGACAAACAAAATAACTAGTTGTTACATCGAATGGAAACCGCGCGCCTTAACTAGTGATAGCATCATAATGACCATATAAGGTATTCGTTGGCACCGGAAATCAAATTCCTTCCAGTACACCTAATAAGAAACGCCCACCACATAGAAGGATCTAGAAATAATACAATAGCGAACAACGGGACAATGATCCTATCTCACTCGGTTCGGTTATTGCTAACTTAGTCCCACAAGAATTTTATAAAAAACAGACAATAGTTTAGGGCGTGCCTTGCTTCGGTTGAGCCGTTCTTTCTATATCTCTGTCCTCGTCTCAGACGAAGGATCAAGAGATCTGGGGAGCGCGCACTGTTGCCAGGCAGGAAGTAGGCCGTTCTGGGGGGCAGTATATAAAAACGAGTTCGCGCATGAACAACCCTTTTCCGACGCCAGAGCTCGCACGACAACAAATCAGTTCAGTTCGAACAGTGCTTTATTAAAATAAAAAAAGTAAAAGTTTAAATTAGCAACATTCTTCAACCCCCTTGGTAAGTTTAATATAATTATTCCAATAGTTCTGATTGCTGTTAACTAATTTTTCGTGTCTGGATTAATTCGATTACTATTCAACAAGTGATTTGTTCTACCTTCTAATAGTGTATTTTTCTGTGGCTAAATATATTTCTTAATAGTGGGTACCAACGTAACCAAATGTGTCAGCTAGTATCTTAAAAATTGTAAAATATAACCTTTTCTATTCAATCATTCGATAAGTTTTGAATATGTTTACCGCGGTATTTTTCTTCATTTCAATTATCATATTAATTTCGTCCAAATCGATCCAGCCTCCACAAGAAACCAGGAGAGATATGGCCGGGATAATTAATTCCCACTGTGCATTCCACGCGTGTGTTGTTGAAAATCTGTGGCTTGTGAATATCTATTTTTCTAAATATTTGTTGTCAAAAATTTCGTAATCACTAAATTTCTAACTTCATACACTAAAATAATGAGCTTTTTGTTTTGTTAATCTATTAGAAATTGCCACCGCAAATTGTATAATGTAAACACAAAATTATTCGCTGGATTGATGCCACGAAAGAGGGTTTTCTCAATATACCCGAAAAAAAAAAATATCAATGGTCATTGTTTCGACGTTTTTATAGACCTACCGTCATGTGTAAGAATTAAAATTTATGTACCTCATAGCGTAGTGGAGTGGTGATAGTCCTAAATATAATGTTGGGGTTTGATTCTGGGTTGGGTAATAAGTTTTTTTATATATTTGTTTTTCATTATATTTAAACCGGACGTATATATCACCACTCCATTTCGTGAATATTTTAATTGCTTCGCGAAAGATGCCGACGCCCACTCCTGGTCTCACCTAGTGCCTGGGGGTCGGATCTTTCGCGCTACATGTGTCCAATTCGGCGCGTTCCAGAAAACTGGGGGTCCACCGTACGGGTTGACAAGTACGGTTTGGGAGACAGCAGGCCTCATTTCTGCCCGTCGACTCCCGCTGACCTCGGCGGCTGAGGGCCTTCTACAGGGCACCTCCAGATTCCTCACCTAGCCGGTGGAGGCTGTTACCGAAGACCCCCCACGCGTCACGGGATCGAGCGGCCTAAAGATAAGTCCCCAGCGCCCATAGGTTTTTTTGTGGACCCGAAAACTCCCCTGTGCCGGGAATTCACGCCCCATTTTAATATTGATACTTATTCTAACCTTCTGGATTGTTTGCGTAATTAAATATATTTTTCTTGATAACAATAAACATTTGTATTTTTTTGTAATTGTTTGTTTTATTTGTACCCGCCGTCAGGCGGTCGTAACAATCTTTTCGGTCTTAGGTTGCCTGAAAAGTGTTCTGGGACGGAACAAATTATAATTCCTTCGAATCACCTTTTCATATTAAACTCCAACATAATTCCGCGAACACTTAATGAGAAAACTTTACGATGTTAAGTTGTTTCATCAATCTTTTTAAATAAATGAATGCAATCTATTTTATAGGGAACATTTCGAAGTTTTTTAGGCAACAACAAAATTCAGTCAGTTTATTTAAATTAAAGTCAGACTCGGTGAAAAGGTAACACAAATTGGATTTGCATAGTTTTTAAAGAGTGTTTGGAGCCTAATGTTTTACTCTGATGGCGTTACGATTAAACTAAATAATGAAAGAACTTTAATTAAGTTTTTGCGAATGGCGTTTAGGACAATAAATGTGCTGGCGCGATTGTTATTCTATTTACGATTAGTCTAGACTTTAAAACAGTGATTTGTGTTTTGGCTAAATGTTTCATAGAAAGACTTACTAATCGAATATAAATAACAGCTAATATAGTGTAGGTACATGTTACATGTTAATTGCCTGTAACTTAGCATCACCCGCCGTTTAGCACGAAGCAACGCATTGCCCGCCCGCGCTGTCAATTCGTTTTCGCTTAGCGATTTTTTTACTTTTTTCTTATAATAATAATATCAGCCTATACTGCCCACTGCTGTACAAAGGCCTTCTCTCACAAATCGAGGTGAGAGAGATTAGGTCAAACTACACCACGCGGACCCAGTGCGGATTGGCGGAGGCAGGTTTGTGGTCACCTGCTGTTGGAACTTATCAAGCCGCCTCTTAAGGCTTCCAACTCGGCTTAACGACTACCACATTAAGTGGTAACCGGGACCAACGGCTTCACGTGCCTTCCGAAGCACGGAGACGCTCGAATATGAAAATGCCACAAATGGTCACCCGGTGGTGACTCGGTCGGGCCGAGATCGGCCCGACCGAGTCGAACGCTGCTTAACCTTGGTAATCGGTAAGAACACCGCGGTCGCACAGCGCTACGAGCGCTCGCACGTTTTTCTTGGCTCCTAAGAATCCTAACCTGATATTAAATTTTAGGTTAGCTTATAAAAATTGGGCTATCAAATGCAAAAAGAATTTTTCAAATCCAACTGGTAATTACAGAGCTTAGCGCGTTCAAACAAAAAAAAATAAAGAAACTCTTTAGCTTCATTGTACGAGATAGCATAGATGCGGAACAACGTCGTATTATAAGAAGATAATCAAATATTATTTGCTCAGCCCTAATTCTCGAAAACAAAATAGTTTTTAATAACAACCAACATTTCAGCAGACTTATAGCGTTCTTTCATTCAAATTTAGAATTTATCACAAAATGGCCACAAAAAGTGGGCAGAAAAAGGAAATCACATTTGTATTATAGTGATTCTTTTTGTAGGTTTTCATAAGGAAAGTTTTAAATAGGCTTTTTGTCGTAATGGCGGCCACCGCGAGAACAAATGGAGTTTGTACTATGCATGTTTGGAACATTTTGAAGGAAAATACTTTCTTACATTGATAATATTCTTCTTATCATATTTAGTTAGCTCACCTAACACATCTACTGAACCCATAGGCCGATTTGGTGCCAAAAATTATTATTCAGTGGGTCTAGCCAAGTGACAAGCGTTTTGTTTTTATTATCTTGCCGCAATTGATAGCGCATTGTTCTGGTGGTTTTTCGTTAATGTCATTCCCATACATTGCTACGTTGTCATTAGCATCAACGACTGTAGAAAGACTTCATGGTTACAGCCCCGGGTGTGTTGTTTCGGCCTGCTCATTACCAGAGCCACGGTCCTACACGACAAATACATAGGTACTATGGGTGTCACAACCCTCGCACCATATCGTAAAATCTTCAAGCTTTACGATAATTCTTGTAATACTTTACCGCGCAAGCCTCCTTTGTCGCTTTAGAGTGAAAATCTTGGATGCGCGAAAGAGGTAACATTAAGAGCAAGAAACAAGTAATCCTTGCACCCATTAAAATGTTAGTTCAATTACTTGTCTTTAACTGTTCACTTAAGATGCGTTTTCGTTTCGAATGCATACGGGACAAACTTAATGGTAAAAGAGGTATTATTAAGAAGTTACTAGAGGCGCTCGTATCGCTGTGCGGCCGCGGTGTTCATAGCGCTCACCAAGATTAAGCAGCGTTCGGCTTGATTGGCCTGAGATGGCTTACCGTTTATAGCATTACCATATTCAAGCGTCTTCATGCTTCCGAAGGCACGCTAAGTCCCTGGTCCTAGTCATCACTTAATGTGGTAGTCGTTAAACCAAGTTGGAAGCCTCATAGGCGGCTTAATGAAACTCCAACGGGAGATGGCCACAAACCTGCCTCCATAAATCCCCACTGGGTTCGTTTGGTGAGTTTTATCCGATATCTCTCACCTGAAATTTTGAGAAGAGGCCTTTACCCATCAGTGGGAGAGAATAGGTGATTATTACTCGTATTATACAATTTAGTCTTTTACATGGCTAAAGATTTATTTGTAAAAAAATGTTAAAGTAGCTCCAATTGCCCCGTTTCCAGCAACACAAATACGAGTTATGGCCAGTTATCCGAAAACATTTAGCGCATCCACACGCCGCTCACGTCCCTTTTGAAATTAATGCGCTTGGCGTTCACACAGAAATGTAACAGAAATCGATAATCGAATCAAAGAGTTGTAACGCATATTCTGATTGTACAACAATAACAATCAAAATAAATAATAATAATAATACCTGATACAGAAGGTGGTAGTATTGGACACGGCGCGCATAGTGAGGAGATTTCTCTCTTTGGAGCCCTGACCACCGGTAGCTTGGGTCGTAGACCCCGTTACCAGTGGAGCACATTTTTTGTATAATATATATAAGAATATTTGTTTTTTGTATTTTTATATATATTTTATAAGAAATTGTATTTAAATAAATGCATACATAATAATAATATACAATAATAATAATAATAATATACGACACCACGGACCCGAGTGCTTCAGAGAGTCGGTCAGGGCCCCCAACTCGGCGTGTCTTCGTCGGTCGAGTGGAAACCGAAGGGTGCCCGCAGGACTCTCGGCTCTGGCTAGCCTTAATTGGCCGTCCAGAGAGGAGCCGTGAGAGCTATATCGACGTAGGAAGATAATGCGTTCCTACATCGATGTACTCCAGGGGTGGAAGTGTTAAAGGGCATAATGCCGCGAGTAACTTCGGAGAAAGCGCAGCACACCTCTCTACACCCCTGAGCCGCTCACACCGGTGTTGCCCTCAGTTGTCCTAGGACGACCGTTTGAGGGCCCATCTAGTAAGCGGCGAGTCACCGCCGGCCACGGGTAATTAGGTATCACTAATTATAGCCGGTGTCCGTCCCCTTTGAAATAGTCCAGTTTTTGTCCATCAAACCTCATTTGCATAGCCCTTGTTTTCTTTCCATAATTTACAATAGTCCTTGCACCTGCCGGGGTCAGTTTGCTGGTTATGTTTCTTCATTTTCAGCAAGTGATCTCAGCAGGTGGCTTACATAACATTAACTTCTCGCAAAGGGCCTCTACGTGTTGGACCCATGTCCCCATGCAAGCCTTTCAAAGGTCCGGGTAAAGCCCGTGAATCTCAGCGAGATACATGTATAATAATATATAATAATAATATACAATCAGAATAAAAATATTTTCTTTTTATGTAAATCTTACTTATGAGTCGTCGCAAAAGTAACTTGGACTTACCACCACTTCGGAATGTCATGTCAGTAAAATTATTTTTTATTTTAATTTTTATATTGTTCATGTTACGATTAATCTAATTTATAGAGCAGGAAAAATGTAGTCAATAATACTAAATTAATGAAAGAAATAATAGTATATACTGCTATTGACTCTATTCGCCATGAGGGCACCATGTAGCCATTCTGATGAACAGTATAATTAATTTGGTTAAAAAAAAATAATATCACCTAAGTATAGGCTGATATTTTTTTTTAACGGTGGGCAGTAGCCCACTGCTGGACAAAGGCCTTCTCTCACTAATCGCGTTGAGAGAGATTAGGTCATACTCCACCACGCGGACCCAGTGCGGATTGGTGGAGGCAGGTTTGTGGCCACCTGCTGATGGAACTTATCTAGCCGCCTTTAAGGCTTCCAACTCGGCTTAACGACTACCACATTAAGTGGTAGCCGGGACCAACGGGCTTAACGTGCCTTCCGAAGCACGGAGACGTTCTAATTTGAAAATGCCACAAACGGTCACCCATTTCGGGCCAACCGAGTCAACCGCTGCTTAACCTTGGTAATCGGTAAGAACACCGCGGTCGCACAGCGCTACGAGCGCCTTTATTTGGTTGATTAACTTAAACCTGCCTGATAGACAATGTATATGGGTATAAGTAACCTACAACAAAATGTATAGTGAAAATATTGTAACTTTTTTATAGTACAACAAAGAAACCATGTAATTCCATGTCCTTCTTCTCTACGGGAATGACATTGCGAAGTGATGGATTTTCTGACAATTCATAAATTCTATATTTTTTGTCATGTCAAAAACTGCTTATTTAAACGTTATCCAAACCTATAAGAATATAAAAAATTATTATTATATAGCTTATGTTTTTACTAAATAATTCTCATTACTTTTAACCAACTACTACTTTCTACTCTTTTCTACTCTTTCTAATTAGGACAGATTAGGACAATACGAGTATCATATTTATATAAAACTAGAGGTATGATCGCAGAGTAAAAACAATGGTGATTGATCTCATAGGCCGTACCTTTACTATTCACACCGTAGGCAAAGAGTTTAAAGTTCTAGCAGGTTCTAGCCTTTTTTTCGTAGGCAAAGTCCATAATTCCCATAAATCTTTGAAACCACTAGTGAGCTATATTGAATTCATACCGACTAAAAGCCCGACAATCTTCAGAAAACGAATGCCACACTTCGGTGTGATAAGAAGTAACTGAATCCACGAAGAAGTGTCGAGGGATAAAGGTAATGAATGGCATTGTTTATTATTTGACGACATTCGCTTCGGAACGCTGGCAACGTATCGAGCCTTTTCCTTTAGATAGCGATCGTTATCTTCCTTTGGTTATATAAAATGTTTCTTTTGAAATCGAGGGGCACGGACATAACCTCATAAGTGATACGAGGACGTAGCTCCCTCCATTACTTGAAAAATAGGTAATACGAAAGAGTTAAAAGATTTTTAAAACTTACACTGAATAGTAAAGAATTCCATTGAAACGTGTCCAACATATTCTCGCAAAGATTTTATCATGCGCGTCAAACAGGTCAAGTGAAAATATTTTATTAGATGGTTTGGTGCACTGCCCCTGTACTCGGACTGACATGGTGGCGTTATTATACAAGCACTTCAACGCTTCGATGTACCGATAGTCAATGCGGCATCGAGAGATCTAAGAACCGCCCAAGTCTCGATCGAATCGAAGGCTTTCTCATAGTTCACAAGCGCCAAGCATAGTGGCCGATTATACTCCTCAGTCTTCTGTATAATCTGCCGCAGCGTATGTTTGTGATCTATGGTACTAAAGCCGGCTTGTTCGGGAGGCTGGAAGTCATCAAGCCTGCGTTCGAGACTATTCGTTATGACTCTCGAAAACAACGTATAAACATGGCTCAGCAGTGTGATGGGCCTATAGTTCTTTCATCATCATCATCTCAGCCCATACTTGTCCACTGTTGAACATAGGCCTCCCCAATCGCTTTCCAGCGTAACCGGTCCGATGCTACCTGCATCCAACGACTTCCTGCGATTTTCACAAGATCGTCGGTCCATCTGGCAGGCGGTCGTCCCACGCTGCGCTTGCCAATACGTGGTCGCCACTCTAGAATCTTTCTGCCCCAACGCCCGTCCGATCTACGCGCTATGTGGCCCGCCCATTGCCACTTCAGCTTGCTAATCTTAAGGGCTATGTCGGTAACCTTGGTTCTTCTACGAATCTCCTCATTCCTGATTCGATCGCGTAGAGAAACGCCGAGCATAGCTCTCTCCATAGCTCGCTGAGCAACTCTGAGCTTTTTTATGAGACCTATTGTAAGAGACCACGTCTCTGATCCATATATCATCACTGGTAACACACATTGACTGAAAACTTTAGTCTTAAGGCACTGAGGTATTTTGGATGAGAAGATATTGCGCAGTTTCCCGAACGCTGCCCAGCCGAGTTGGATTCGATAGACACTTTGGGCTATTTCAGGATTATTATACAAGTATGTCTAATAATGAAATTAATGCAAAACATTATGTTTCTGCAAATGAGTGGCTTATGTTATTAATAATGTATTGTTATTCATAAATTCATAAACAATGCCCCTTTAATTATCCTTTCAAAAAGTCTCCTTTAGGAGATATAATATCACAAATTGCTTATAGTTTATAGCAATAGTCTTTGTATTTACTGTTTAAGGTATGTATGTTGGGTAACATTTTAGATTCTTACCATTGTAGAAATGTGAACTGCACAGGAGCACCTCATGGGTAAAACCTATGAGTAGTATGATCTTCAGCACATATCTCGTATGGTCCCAAGTCTTGCAGATCACGCTGATGCATCTCGTACACCACTCGTGTCCTTGAATTACCGTCAAGTCTTGCGGACCACGTCGATGCATCTCGTACATCGCCCGTGTCCTTAAATTGCCATCGATCCTTAACAATCATCATTATTGATTAATGCCCCCTAATTGCTTTCATTGGAGGTATTACATTGCCAATTTATAGACGGTTAATAATTGTTTCAGTGTGTAAGTGTTCAGGTATATTGCGTGTTAAACTGTTTTTACACGAATAGGGACATGAGACTTCGTAAGTTTACTTTTCGGTTGAAGAAGCTTTCACAAGTCTTAATATGACGAAACTCACGTCTCCAAATTTTCGATATTATATACATACAATGCGGCATCGCTGGAGAGATCTAAGAACCGCCCAAGTCTCGATCGAATCGAAGGCTTTCTCATAGTCCACAAACGCCAAGCATAGTGGCCGATTATACTCCTCGGTCTTCTGTATAATCTGCCGCAGCGTATGTATGTGGTCTATGGTACTAAAGCCGTTCCGGAAACCGGCTTGTTCGGGAGGCTGGAAGTCATCAAACCTGCGTTCGAGACGATTCGTAATGACTCTCGAAAACAACTTATAAACATGGCTCAGCAGTGTGATGGGCCTATACTTCTTCAGTAAAGTGTTATCACCTTTCTTGAAAAACAGTACCACCACACCCCTGTTCCATGCTTCCGGCGTTTTCTCTTCGAGCAAGACGGAATTAAACAGCCTCTGAAGGACTTTAAGTACCGGCGTTCCGCCTGCTTTCAGAAGCTCTACGGTAATTCCGTCTTCGCCCGGCGCTTTGTTATTTTTGAGCTGTTTGAGAGCCATCCTAATCTCGTACAGGCTGATGTCCGGGATATCTTCAGTGTAGTGTCGGTTTAGCTTGGCTCTTGGGTCTTTTACCAAGTCAACAACAGGTTCAGCTACTGAGGTATACAACTGCCCATAGAACCTCTCTATCTCCCTGAGCACCTCCGACCTATTCGACGTTACGTTTCCGTCCTCCGTCTTCAGCTTCGTCAACTGGCTTTGCCCAATAGACGCGTCTCTTGCGAACACTTTAGAGCCCCTGTTCTGTACTATGGTCTCCTCAATACGCCTTGTATTGAAGGACCGTAAATCGTGTCGCAAGGACTTCAATATCTGTCCATTGAGCTGCCTATAGGACTTAGCATCATCGGAGGTTTAGAGCGTCATGGAACGTCGCTCAGCCATGAGGTTTCGGGTGTAGTTGGATAGTTTTTGAGGTCTATTTTTACGGTGGGGCTTAAAATACTTGGACCCGACCGTATGGACAGTCTCTACCAGCCTGTTGTTGATTTCGTCCACGGATGCGCTGCTGTCTAGCAATTCGAAGCGGTTTGACAATTCGAGTTGAAAGTTCTCGGGGTTTTAGATATGTGCATAAGAAAGTTGGAGCGTAGACTTCATCAGACGCGATCTTTCCATTTTGAGATTAATATTTAATGGGCCTCTAACCATTCGGTGATCACTGCCGGTTTTTACACTGTGAATCACGGAGACATCATTAAATATTTGTCGCTTGGTACTCATGATGAAGTTTATCTCGTTTTTAGTGAAACCATCAGGACTCATCCAGGTCCATTTCCTATGAGGCGGCTTCTGGAAGTAAGAGTTCGTTATGAAGCGTCCCTCTTTCTCCAGGAATTCGGCCAGCCTCTGACCCCTGGGGTTGTGCTACCCATATCCAAATTTCCCTACTCTCAACTCATCATCGCCTCGTTTGCCCAGCCACGCATTGAAGTCACCCATAACCACTGTAAAGTGTGCTTTGGAAGTATATATGGCTCTACTAATGTCCTCATACATAACTTCGACCTCATCATCCGAGTATGCCGAGGTCGGTGCGTAGACCTGTATGACCTTCAGTGAATATCTTTTGGATATTCTGAGTATCAGGTACGCTAACCTGCTCGACACACTAGTAATGGACACAACGTTGTTTATGTACTCATAACACACAAGTTACTACTTGTGGACGATAAATCCGACGCCACCTTGGGACAGCTGTTCGCCCTCCCGGTAGTAAAACAAGTTCCCCGATTTTAAGGTTATCGTGTCCTCGCCCTCTCTTTGGACCTCCAATAAACCAACAATACTCCAGTGCAACTTGTCTATCTCTTCTTCCAGGTTTACTAACTTCTCATCTGTCCTCAACGTGCGTGCGTTGTATGTCACCAGGGCCAATTTTATATTGGTGGTAGCCGAATCTCTGCCGGAGATTCTTAGCACCCCTTGTCCTGTCGGTACCATGGCTGCTACCGTGGCCAGGATGAACAGGACCGCCGGGGACTAGGGACCTGGTTTTATATTTTCCTTTCATAATAAACGCTTGGCAGGCGAGTTGGCGAGCGCAGTTCGATGGTCGTGGAAGTATCTAGGAGAACGCTGCTGCCCATTTTCTAGTTGTCCCTTAGTCGCCTTGTACGACACCCGATAGGATGAGATGGGTTGGTCCCATTCTAAGCCTGGAACCACGCGGCGGTAAACGAAATTTACTCGATAGAAAAAAAAATCTACATTCATTTATTGCTTTACATTTTCTGATTCCAACGCGTAATGCCTAAGAATTAATCAATAGAATTTACTTACAAAATAGCAAATTATTGTAGCAAAGTTCTTGTAAAGCAGTTTTTTATTTCATGGTATAGTTTTTATAAAATAATAAAATTGGTTTTTGCACACACGTCGTTTATTTTCGAGCGTGCTCTCAATATATCCATCTCTTATTATTCTTTTGTAAAGTAATTGCATCACTGTCACTCTCCCAGTCGATAAAAGGTCGATCACGGTAGGCCCGCTTTATGGAGATATTGTTAAAGTTAAGTGGCAGTGGATGGGGCACATTGCTCTTATAACTGAAGGCCGTTGAGGCAGAATGGTTCTCTAGTGGCGACCTCGTACCGGAAGACGGCAGGCGTCCATAAATTAAACCGGTGACTTGGTGAAGGTCGCATGTAAAAGCTGATGCGTTCAACACAAAACCGGTCATCATGGCGGTTTGGAGGTGGCCTCTGTCCCATAGTGAACGTCTTTTAGCTGATGATAGAATGGTTGTATCAAATAATTAAAACCGCAACATAAAACACGTACTGTTCGCTGTTCCTTCTCCGCACACCATGTCTCGTGCCAACTCACCTCGCACTCTGGCTGCGCTAAATGCTCTCTTAGAAGCAGTTCCAAGTTGTGATGTGTTTGCTAATGAATGAAAGAAAATATTGTCGGTATGTCAGGAATACTGTGTGAAAACGATATGATTGGTGTGTCTTTAATTAGTGTAAGTGGCTTATGGCCATTCTAATTAAGTAAATAAATAATGATTATGATGGAGATATCAAATCTTGGGGTAAACCAATTATCTAGTGTAACAGGCAATTCATTTTTGAAGTATTTTCATTAAAGCTAGCATCCGGAATGCTATTGCAATTTCTAGAGCTTATAGAAACAGGACTCGGCGACAAATAGAGGAACATTTTCTACACCGACCACCACTCGTTGCATATTTTACGAGGGGTCAAAGGTCGAGTGGCTTTAAACGCTTTTCCGGTTGAACAAGTCACACCCGAGTGCAGCCAGTGTAAAAAAATATTGCCAGAATAATGGGAACGTTTAATTACGGATTAAAAGTTATTTCTTTTTCAAAGCTCGAATTTATGCAACTTGGTCGGTCGTTTATTTGCTCGTGACTTTCATAAACTCGGATCAAATGTGGATTATACGTACATTGTTCGCGTGCGGGGTTCAAACTTAAAAATGGTTTCTGGTGCTACAATTTAGGTTACGAAACACAGTTTTTAATGATGTCCGTTATATTTTGTACGAGTGCTATTACTAAACGAAAACTCAAACTTTGAACTCAGCATACAAAATAGAAACACGTAAAAGAAAAAACATTTAGTTATCATGAAAACGTAGACTAGAGATGCAGTATGTCGACATACATACACTCTCTTATCTTTATCCCATTGGGGTAAGCGGAGACGACAGTTCGCCTCATACTTTGATTCAGACACACCTATTTCGCTTAATCAACGTTCAGCTCCTCATGCTGAATTTAAGTCGAATAAGCCTTTTTCAAAAAGATCATTAATTCGGTCGTAATAGGTTCATGCAGTAGGTATCCAGACTATTCCTAACTATTACAAACTAGTAACTAATAATTACCAGAATAGTAGAACAAATTCTTTAAGCATCTTAGTTTAATCTCAACTCGAACATTAGCTTACGAGGCATGCCTTTTAAGTTTTGTCGTTTGAAGATAAAAACACAACTAGAACCTTATAGTACTTTTTATTGTTTTTCAAAGTATTCACCACGTAGCTCACACTTTTCCATTCGCTCAAACCAGTTATTATAACATTTATTCCACTCTAAAGTAGAGGTGTTCAAAATGGCTGACTTGAAAGCGTCGACTGCTTCTTCACCGGACTGGTCCCTTTGACTATGAAGACTTTTCTTAATTTTAGGAAATGTAAAGAAATCGTTAGGGCTTAGGTCAGGACTGTATGGAGGATGGTCAAGAATTTCTACTTTTCCTGCTTCAAATACTCAATCGTTTGACGAGCGCTGTGTGAGCTTGCGTTGTCGTGGTGCAGGATGATGCGTCGCTTTGAGTTAGATTTTCGAAGTTCGGCGATGACTTGTGGTAAACAAACTGTGGTATACCACTCTACGTTAACCGTTCTACGATCTTCAAGTGCAATAGCCGCAACATGCCCGGGTTTTCCAACGAACGTGGCCACCATCTTCTTTGAAGTGCTTCGAGAACGAACAAATTTAGTCGGCTTTGGCTCGTCTTGAAAGACCCAGATTGTAGATTGTTGTTTGGAATCAGGATCGTAGGCATAGATCCAAGATTCATCACCACTGATGATGTCGTAGACGTGATTTGACTCTCGTCGGTTGAACCTTTGCAGAGTTTTCTTACACCATCTGACGCGGGCCGCCTTGTGATCGTCGGAAAGCAGATGCGGTATCCAACGGCAAACTAGCTTTCTCACACCAAGCGCTTCATGCAAGATCTTCTGAATGGTTGTCCTTGAGATGCCTAATAGAGCCTCTATCTCTCGATACGTCATATGACGATCTTGGAGAATTAGTTGTCTCATAGCAATGATGTTATCTTCAGTGAAGGCGGATTTTCGGAAGGACGGGCGTCCTTCGCGGGATTTGTCACTAATACTAGTATGTCCACGCTAGAATTTTAAATACCAGCGTTCGACAGTCCGCAGACATGGGGCTTCATCACTGACCACAGATGTTAGCTCTTCAAAACACTGAAGCCTTGTCAGGCCTCTTCTAAATCTATCTATCTATCTATAACCTCACGCCAGATCCCTTGCGGGGTAGGCAGAGAGTACAGAGTTCCAACAGGTTCTTTTCTTACATACCTCTCTGGCTTCCTCGACTCTCATAGTTCGTCTCATACACGCTCGCCGGTTACGGAGACTCTTGACTTTTCCATCAGATAAGACTCGGTTTATTTGGTCGTGGTAAGATAGTCTAGGTCTTCCCCGGTACCTGCATCCTTCCACTTTCACATTGTATATCTGTTTTGTCATTCTTTCCTCTGGCATTCTTTCTATATGCCCGAACCAACGGAGCATGCCCTTTCTCATCTTTACACCGATACTATCTTTCATACCTACTCGCTGTCTTACTATGCTGTTGCTAATGCGGTCGGTCAGCTTCACTCCGCACATCTTCCGCAGAGCTCGCATTTCTACCGCATTTATCCTACTTTCATTCTCCTTCTTACATACCCAGCTCTCGCTACCATATAACAGCGTTGGGACAAGAACTCCGTTATGTATGGCCAGCTGCGCCTTATGGCTTAAGTGCCGGCTCCCGAGTAGCTTTCCCATCGCACCATTCACTCTGTTCCCTGCACTCACTCTTCTCTCTATGTCAGCGGTGTATTTCCCATCCTTACTGAAGGCGCATCCAAGATATACAAACTCATTCACTTGCTCCAGCACATCGTTACCAACCACAATCCTTACATTCGTTCTGGTTTCTTCCCTTTCAAAAACCATAATCTTGGTTTTCTTCACATTCAAGTGTAAGCCATTGATCATGCAGTCGTTTTTCATAACTGTGACTAGTGTTTGCAGATCAGTGGCTGTTGGCGCTATTAAAACCGCGTCATCTGCATAAAGTAGATGGTTTACCACTAAGTCACTAAGCCTCTTACCACTAAGCCTCTTCTAAAGTTGTAGAAAATTATTGCACGAACATTTTCCTTAGAAAGATTCATTTTCGTACGTCACCTGACAGATTCCAATCGACGCTGTGACTAAACAATAGCATTAATCCTAATACTTTCAACTGTTTTGAGATTAAAAATTTAAACACATTCGAATATAGAACAGTTCCAAATTTAAAATTGCCGGGAAATATGGAAACGACAGAACTTAAAAGGCATGCCTAGTAGCACTAAGATAGCATTTTGCATACTAAACGTCGCTCGCTGTGATCTCCATATCGCATAACTTTGATTGCTTCCAAGTTATCCGTTCTAACTTCACCTTGGAACTTCCGTTCCTTCCATATAATGTCGCAACAATTTATCTGGGAAATACTTAAATGATTATAAGTAGGACCGCAAGAAGACAAAATTTCTTATACTCTGTTCGTTTTGGCATCATGGGTACCAAACCTTTTTATACATATGATATTGTTGAACGTCCAAAGAACAAAGTCCTATAATAAAATATTTATATTTGGCACAAATAACCTTATTGCATATGTAACTTTGTTCTAAGGTACACCCTATTTTGAAACGACGGACGATTTAGCACAGTGGTTAAGAGCTTAAGCCGCTCCGTCCACTGTGTCTAATAGTCGCGGGTTCGATTCCCGCACGGGACAAATCTTTGTGTGACCCCACAATTATTTGTTCCGGTCTGGGTATTTGTGTATGTGAATTATCATGTTTGTAAACGCACCCACGACACAGGAATAAATCCTAGTGTGGGGCTACGTTTCAAAAAAAATCGACAAAGTGACATTTAAAGAGCATTATTATTTTTAATTTGTTTACCTTAAGGTCCACTTACACGAACCAGGGCTAGCGTTACCTATTCATTAACTCGAGGTTTATCGGTAAGTTGAGGTCAATTTAACGTTATAACCTCGAGTTAGTAAATAGGTAACGCTAACCCTGGTTGGTGCAAGTGGGCCTAAGAGTTAGTCTGAGGAAAGTGCTATTGAAAAATATGTATTATGAATGACTGTATTAAACTTATAGCAATATTGAGACATCCGATAACAAGGAAGGTGGCAGAAAAAACTTCCGAGTATTTTGCAGGAAACAATTGAACAAACTTCACCCGCAAGGAAAAAAGTTATAATGCGCTTCGTAACACAATTTGCTTACTCAAATACAAAATCTCGCCCAGACATCTTTAAAGTGCCACTTTACCCTCAGGAAGAATAGAGTACATTAATTGCATGAAGAGTGAGAGCTTAAACTTGATAAATTTATTTATTTATTGAGGATCACCAACAGAATATACATTTTTTCTTGTCGACATCTTTACATTTATGTTTAATGTTATTCTAATTATAGGTAATCATATCATGCATTAACAGCTACACTTAAATTCAAATCAATACATTACATAGTCAACCACAATTATAAAATTTATCTAATATATATTGAATGAAATTATTTACCTTAATCTAGTAATAAATGCAATGCAAGAGTGCCACCAAAGCCTTAGTGAAAGAAAAGCGTGAAAGAGCCAGTGTGATTGAGGAGGAGAGGCTGGCGAAGAACTTCGAGAACACGAAGAACTTTGACGAACGATTTAGCGCAGTGGTTAAGAGCTTAAGCCGCTCCGCCCACTGTGTCTAATAGTCGCGGGTTCGATTCCCGCACGGGACAAATCTTTGTGTGATCCACAATTATTTGTTTCGGTCTGGGTATTTGTGTGTGTGAACTTTCATGTTTGTAAACGCACCCATGACACAGGAATAAATCCTAGTATGGGGCTACGTTTTTAAAAAAAAAAAAAAAACAACACTTAACTCTTTTGGAGCAAAGTGAGAAAGTCTCGAGATGATTCGTCAGGTTCCAGAATGGAAGGGATAAAGTCTAAGGATGATGACATTCTTGCAGATATACAAGCTGTATTAAACCGGTGGAGTGAATATTTTGGAGAAATGTATGGAGATGCCCCGGATACTGGTGACACAGACGAGTCCAGAGGCGAGTTTGTGGCACCGGAATCAACAGGGGGCATCACTATGGAAGCAGTTGAATGGGCGATAGGAAGTATGAATAATGGTAAAGCTGCGGGAATAGACATGACATCTGCCGAGATGATCAAATATGGTGGAACTTGCGTCAAGGACGCCTTTCGGATCCTTGCAAACCTTTGCTGGAGGACCGGTAGGGTCCCTACAGATTGGGGCCGCGCAGTCATTGTACCCTTGTACAAAGGCAAGGGTTCACTATATGACTGCGCTAATTACAGAGCCATTAGTTTGATCAGCTTGGCAGCCAAGGTGTATGGTAAAATTATTGAAAGGAGAATGCGCGAGAAGTCCGATGGAATGTTGTTCGAAGCAGAAGGGGGTTTCAGGTCCGGAAGAGGATGTTCGGATCAAGTTTTCTCCCTTCGCAACATCGTAGAGAAGCAACTGGCAGTGGGCCGGAAAGTTTTCTGCGGTTTTGTTGATCTGGAGAAGGCGTTTGATAGAGTTGTGCGAAAGAGACTTTGGGACATTTTGCCTGAGTATGGTATAAATGGCACTCTGCTGCGGGCCGTCCAGTTCACCTATGTGGACTGCAAGGCATGCGTACGGGTAGGTGGTAACATGTCACCCTGGTTTGACGTTGAAATCGGCGTCAAGCAGGGTTGCGTGTTGTCCGCTAGACTGTTTATAATATATTTAGATAAAAGTCTTCAAAGACTGAAAGCGATGAATGAAGGTGTACAAATGAGTGATCTAATGGTAAATCATCTACAATATGCAGATGACGCGGTTTTGATAGCGCCAACAGCCACTGATCTGCAATCACTAGTCACAGTTATGAAAGACGAGTGCATGAAAAATGGCATACATTTGAATGTGAAGAAAACCAAAATTATGGTTTTTGAACGTGAAAAAACCAGAAAGAATGCAAGGATTGTGGTTGGGAACGATGTGCTGGAGCAAGTGAATGAGTTTGTATATCTTGGATGCGCATTCAGTAAGGATGGAAAATACACCGCTGACATAGAGAGAAGAGTGAGTGCAGGGAACAGAGTGAATGGCGCGATGGGAAAGCTACTTGGGAGCCGGCACTTAAGCCGAAAGCGCAGCTGGCCATACATAATGGAGTGCTTGTCCCAACGCTGTTATATGGCAGCGAGAGCTGGGTATGTAAGAAGGAGAATGAAAGTAGGATAAATGCGGTGGAAATGCGAAGTCTACGGAAGATGTGCGGAGTGAAGATGACCGACCGTATTCGCAACAGCGTAGTTAGAAAGCAAATAGGTATGAAAGAGAGTATCGGTGTAAAGATGAGAAAGGGTATGCTCCGTTGGTTCGGGCATATAGAAAGAATGTCCGAAGAAAGAATGACAAAACAGATATACAATGCGAAAGTGGAAGGATGTAGATACCGGGGAAGACCAAGACTATCTTACCATGACCAAATAGACCGGGTCTTATCTGAAGGACAAGTCAGGAGTCTCCGTAACCGGCGAGCGTGTATGAGACGCACTATGAGAATAGAGGAAACCAGAGAGGTATGTAAGGAAAGAGCCTGTTGAAACTCTGTACTCTCTGCCTACCCCGTAAGGGATCTGGCGTGATGATATAGAATCTAGTAATAAAATAGGAAGGAACGAATAGTAGAAGTTGGATGCGTAGAGCACAAAGCCGGTCGTTGTGGCGGTCTTTAGGGGAGGCCTTTGTCCGGCAGTGGACGTCTTTCGGCTGAAGAAGAAGAAGTAATAAAATAAAATAATGGTGTGTTAATTAAAAAATTTAAAGTTTCGTGTTTAGAATTCATTATTATTTTATGATCTTAATAATTAAAAAAAACATATATATTCAATTAAAATAATCAAGAAAAATATATCAAAGAATATTATTACTATTACTCACAACATAAAACGTAAAAAAATATCTTATTATTTAGCGCAACAGTAAAATTAGCGGATAAGTAAGATTGCATAGTATTATAGCGACATTAAATATTATAAACAATAACATAACAATGAAGTTTTATTTTTATTTATTCAACTATAAAATTAGAGAACCACGCTGTCATTTTTTTTATAGTACATCAATACCTTGCGCTTAAAGGAGCTAAATGAGTCATGTGCAATGTGTCCAATTTAGGTGACTTCTCAACTAGTGAGTTATAAGTTTGCATTAATCTGGGTATAGGAGAATTTATACCTAAGTTTGTTTTATATAGTTTGAACACGAAGAATGGTCTAGGAATTCGGGGAACTCTTGAAGGTATTTTGCGTATACTACTTAATAAGTGTTCACTGTCTACGAATCCATATATTAATTTATTTAAAAGGCCATATCAGTATAAACCTCCTGTCCTGCAATGCACAAATTTTAAATTTGCGGAGTCGTTCTTGGTAAGTCAATGTTTTGGGTACCCTGTAACCTGTTCAATTCTAGCCACATTCATATCCTGGCGCCCAAACTACACAACCATACTCTAGTTTACTTCTGGCAAGACAATCATATAGTCTTTTTACAGTATCTGGTTTTTTAAATTCTCTAGCACATCTTAGTACAAAACCAAGCTTTCTGAAAGCTGATTCTAATGTTTTGTCTATGTGACTAAAAAATTTAACTTTCTATTGATAATTATGCTCAGATCCCTAATCTCAAATACTTCATTCAGAGTTATTCCCGAGATATTATAAACTGATTCTATTATATTATATCTTTTTCGTGTAAGTTTCATGTAGAAACATTTATTCGCATTTAAACACATCTTGTTTTGTTTACACCAATTAGATAATATTCTTGCAATAGTCTAACATCTACTTGATTCCGAATCATACGCATAAGTTTCAAATCATCAGCAATATGTACATTATGGAATTTTTATAAGATTTAGTTGCGTCATTAATAAAAATGTTAAACAATAATGGACCCAAATTTGTGTCTTGTGACACTCCAGACTCTAGAACATAAGGCTCTGAATTACAACCATCGACCACAGCTGTTGATACACGGCCCTGTAAATAGGAAACGCACCAACTTAACAGCGAACCCGAAACTCCTAAATTTGCTAACTTGTGGATTAGAATACTATGGTTAACTTAGTCGAACGCCTTTGAGAAATCGGTAAATAAATATTCGCTTTATAATCTCAATGTGCAAAGTTTGCCAGTGTGTCTGTTCGTCGGTCGAACAACTTTCTCATGAATGGGTGGAGATATCAAGTTGATTTATATCAAACTATAAGTTTTCCGGTATTTTGCAAATGTAAAAATGAAGCTTTTAAGCAACACAATAGATATAATTTCTTCAAACCTACAGGGTACTTCCTGTTAACCTAGAATCATAAAAGTTGGCAAAAAGCAAGCTCTCACTATATATGAAAAGGAAACAATCAGAAAATTGTTAATTTATAATTTCACCATCACCGTCACACCTATATTCCCCTAGCGGGGGTGGCAGAGGTGTACTAAGTACACCCACGTTTCGCCAACGATGTTAGGTCCCATGTAATAGGAGGCGAGCTTATTGCCACATACCGGCCACAATTCCAGACTCCGGACTCATACTGGGAAGTTTTCGTTAGAAAAACTACATTTCTCCGACCTAAGAGTTGAACCCAGGACCTCGTGATCACAAAGCAATGCGCTTTGCACTAGACCAACGAGGCAGTCTCAATTTGTTATTTCATGATGTTTAACTCAAATTCAATAAAAAATTAAAATAACGCCATCTAGTCGCACTTGTGTGTGGGATTGATCTAAGCTGGTGACCGAGGGGCTTATAAAGCTTTATCAGGCAAGAGGGTGAGCGTGCAACAACTACGCTCCAGCTAGATCTAGGGGCACGTATAGTCTATTCCAATCAAACTTCAAAACTTTTTTCACTCAACATAAAAACGTCGATTTTATGCAAACAGCATTTTCATTTCGATGTCTTCAGAAATACTGTCGCCTTCATATTACGCTTGTTATAGATAAATGTCTAAAAATTGTAATGGTTTGTTTAAAAAGTTTTAAAATTGGATTGAAATAGACTATACACGGAGCCCCACAGCGCACTGCACAAGGTCTACTCGCACTTGTGTGGTTTTATTAATGGCAATTAGATATTGAGAATTGAGACCATTGACCTGTACGGGCGTATATAGATTAGAATAGGCGCGCCCCTATTACATGGGACCTAACATCGTCGGCGAAAAGTGCGTGTACATACTACACCTCTGCCACACCCGCTTGAGGAATATAGGCATGATGGTGTATATATCTCTGAAGTGCTTGTCTTTAGGGTAAAAATTAATTTCTATATTCAGGTAACATTAAAGCTCAATTTTGCTGAATAAATCTTGTTAGTATAACCCTGCGACGAAATCATTGTTATGATTGAAGTTACATATAAGATAATAAGAATCAGTCAATCGCTTCTAGAGAGAAGTGAAAGAGAAAAATAATATTAATTTTTAATGACCAGCTTTTATAACTAAAACGCAACGGAGACCGACAAGTACTATGGGTACTGGTCAAGACAAATGTAAAAAGCCCCAACACGTAGGCGTTATGTTAAGTAGTTGGGTAGTTACGTTGGCCACATTGCAGCTCCATCATCAGACCCTGGACACCATCCGGGTTCAAAGAACTTGTCAAGATAAATCCAACAAGCCCAAACACGGCGGGGTTATATTAAGTACTTGTGTGGTTCCATTCATCATGAGACCCTGAACACTATCTGGTTGTATAGTACTTCTCAATACAAATCTAACGAGCCTAAGCACAAGGGGGTTACGTTATATAGTTCACATGTTCCAATGGCCATCTTCCGACTCCATCATCAGACCAGCTCCATGGTACCGTATTATTGCATTGTCGTCGGACTTACATACATATGCCAAATTTTAGCTTAATCGAATAACCGCAAGTGCTTGAAAAATGGATGACAAGATTTAAACAGGAAAAACAGACAGACAGATTTAAGTTTGGTAGAACTCTAAAACATCATTCTACCAAACTTCGTGTAAATTCAAAAGTTTTATTTGCTCTTAAACCTGCATGGCGTCTCCTTGGAGAACTCCACTTTACTTACTAAAAACAAATAACATTTGATCCCAAATTCCAGCCACATTCTGCGCAAAACAGTCAGACCATTGTATCAAGGCAATTTACATTTATAAGAAAAAATATAAAGTGAGTGTCAGAGCCAAGACGGTTATTCGTAGCTGAATATTATTGAAATTCTGGCCACTGTTCACCATTTCTATGGAGAAAAGGGATATGACAATATGTATCTTAGTTTCAATGTTTTTCAAAATTCATATTCAAACTTGGTAGAATTTTTAAGGTCCTAATGCCGCCACACTTTTCCACCACTGTCACTCCTATAAGCAAGAATCCACGATAGCTTCCATCGTTGAAACCGAGATTTGAACCTCAGGGTGTTCTGGGGAACGCTTTCACTGTCTTTGAAACCGCACAGAAGAAAACAAGAGGAGTAAGACAAAGTAAAATTCCACCATAATAGCATTTGGGAACAAGATTTGTGCTAGCATTAAAAAGCTAGCACAAATCTTGTTCCCATGAACTTAACAACATATATAATAAGTGACGTTAATTTAGAACGTAGAGATACCCATGAATATGACTAAGTTTTATTAACATCGATATATTATTTGCACTCGGTTAAAGCTGACAGTCCGGAAAATAACAGCACAAGTATAATATAATAATATTAATAAATAATCAATCATTTATTTCGACCATCTAGGTTGTTTGTTACACTTAATCTATGTTAGTACATAAAAAACAGATAATTATAATTAAGTGTGGCATAAGACTCACGCAGAAGACTCACGTTTCGAGATCAATTGTCTCAGAACACCAATTGATGGACTCATCAGCACCATGTCATCCGCATAACTGATATTATTTATACATACTCCGTCCACATGACATCCGATAGTGGTGTTGCTGAGCTCAACGATCAGCTGATTCATATACAGGTTAAACAGCCAGGGCGAGCTCAACCCCCCCTGTCGCACCCCGGAGTCCAACCCGTACACGTCAGAGAATGAACCGTCCCACTTCACACTGTTACATTGATTACTATACCAATATTTAAAAAATGAAATAATCTCGGGTGGCAATGTACGAGGAGGGATCAAAAAGTAGTGAGAATGAGATAGAATATAATGACTATTGATAACTTAATAATTTATTTTTCTACATAGTTTCCGAGCCTCTCTACACACCGAGTCCAGCGCTTTTCCAAGGCTTGTCTGTTGTGGCTTCCAAGGTTTTGTCTTGGTCCTGCAAAAAGCTCTCCACCGCATCCATCACCTTGTTATCGTCTTCGTACCTGTTTCCCCTTAAGTATTTTTTCAATTTGGGAACAGATAAAAATCGCTAGCCGCCAGATCTGGTGAATAAGGGGGGTGGTCAACCAATTCGAAGCCAGCTTGCTGAATGGCAGCCATCGCAACTGCCGACCTGTGCGCGGGTGCGTTGTCGTGATGAAACAGCACGCCCCTTCGAAGCTTCCCTCTCCTTTTCTCTTTGATGGCATTCCTCAACTTGGGAATTAAAGCTGCATAATATTGGCCTGTAATAGTGGTTCCACGCTCCAGGTAATCAATCAACAATATTCCTTCTGAGTCCCAAAATATTGAGGCCATAACCTTGCCAGCCGATGCCACGACACGAAACTTCTTCAGGGTCGGTGATGATGGCCGTTTCCATTGCGAAGATTGCTGTTTTGTCTCGAGATCAAAATGATGGACCCATGTTTCGTCCATTGTTACAAAACAAGACAAAAAGTTTTCAGAATCTTCTTGAAACTTGTCCAACAATATCTTCGAAATGTCAAGTCGATTTTGTTTCTGACTGTCGGTTAACATTCTCGGCACCCATCTTGCGGAGACTTTTCTCATATTTAAATATTGTTTCAATATGGATTGAATACTTCCATATGAAATGCCCGTTTCTTGAATTAAGTATCGGATGGTAACTCTTCGATCGCTCTATATAATTTTCTCGACTTTCGCAACATTTTCTTGGGTGACTGACGTCGATGGACGGCCGCAACGATGTTCGTCTTCCGTGCTCGTTCTCCCTACTCGAAATTGAGAAGCCCACCTGGCGACAGTGGAATACGGCGGAGCAGACTCTCCTAATGTTGCCTCCAAATCGCAATGAATCTCTTGCGTCGTTAACTTTTTTAAACAGAGGTATTTAATAACGGCTCGCACTTCGTTTTTCTCCATTTTCGAGAACACGTTCCGACACGAAGCAAACAAAGGACTACATTCAGAAAAAAACAAAAGAGAATCGAAGTTTTTTTTTTTTTTATTAATATTACAAATATGTATTTGAGCTATGCCTGCCAGTATTTTCTTTTTTACCAAGGAGTATGTCGTTCTCACTACTTTTTGATCCCTCCTAGTAGTTTCTCTTTCTAGTTTACGCCATAGCACGTCATAGCAAACAAGATCGAACGCCCTTGACAAATCCAGAAAACAGGCAAAGACGGGTGTTTTTCTATTAGTATAATACTGAACCGTCTGCTTGAGACACAAGATAGCGCTTTCGGTAGAGAGACCTGGTCGAAAACCGAACTGAGCGTCATGTAACTCGAGGTATTCAGCTAATTGTTTGTCAAGCAGACTATCCAGCACCTTAGCTATAATAGTAGCCAAAGATATGGGCCTGTAGTTGGAATTATCAGAGGCGTCTCTAGTCCTTTTCTTTAAGATCGGCACTACCATGGTGTACATAAGGTCGTTCGGCAAATAGCAGTGACTTATACAAAGATTAAAGAACATAGCAAGTATTCGTGCATATCCTAGATGTGCGATGCTAAGGCCATCATGACCGGGGACTAGGGGGACTTACCTCTCTGCATTTTCTTAATTACAGAAGCACTTTCTTTGGCAGTAAATCTAACAGTAATATCCTTGGCAATGACCCCATTTTCGAGCACTCTCTTCGACAATGCATTATGTGATTCACTTTTAAAATGCTGTTTAAATCTATTGGCGGACGATTTAGCGCAGTGGTTAAGAGCTTGAGCTGCTCCGCCCACTGTGTCGAATAGTCGCGGGTTCGATTCCCGCACGGGACAAATCTTTGTGTGATCCACAATTATTTGTTCCGGTCTGGGTATTTGTTTGTGAATTTTCATGTTTGTAAACGCACCCACGACACAGGAATAAATCCTAGTGTGGGGGCTACGTTTTTAAAAAAAAAAAAAGAAAAAAAAAAAAAAAAATTGGCTATATTTAGAGATCCATTTACGCTACACTCACTAGGAGGTTCAGTTTAGGATTAAATTTGTTTGTTAATTTCCAAACGGTACCAAAGTCCTTATTTGCATGACTTTTCGCTATTATATCTAACTGTATTTGCTGCTGGTTAATCTGACAGTATTTAAGTTTGTTTTTAAAAGTTTTTTGTTTCACACATCTTATTGTAAATATACCCTGAAACAGGTTTGTTATATAGCAACCAAGTTTGATAATGCAACCGCGCCTCCCTGTGAGCGTCACGCACATGTCTATTCCACCCAGGTATATACTTTCTTTTATTGCGTTTATTGTGTGCATGTACTTCGGTTAACTAAGCGCTCTCTTTTAATACATTCACCAATTCACAGTAAATTTTATCTAGTATAAGTTAGTGGTTACCGTCGGAACACATTCCATTTGCACACTTTACAAATTCGGAAGAAAAATCCAAAAATCTTAATTTAGAGTGGCAAAATGTCATGTATTCATTTGTTTCATGAATATTT
Organism: Phalera bucephala; assembly: GCA_905147815.2. Taxonomy (NCBI): domain Eukaryota; kingdom Metazoa; phylum Arthropoda; class Insecta; order Lepidoptera; family Notodontidae; genus Phalera; species Phalera bucephala. The sequence goes on from LR990615.1 coordinate 27,157,667, forward strand.
CTTTCACCCCACATAACTTTATTATAAGTGTATGTCGAGGCCTCTATTTTAGGTGTGATTAAGTTAATATTGAATTCTATTGCCAAAGGAATATGGTCCGATGAGTAAACATCATATAAAGTTTTACTACTAAGTGTCGTGCCGCACTACTTACCACACAGTGGTCTAACCAGCTAAGGGCTTTGCTTGCCGTTCTTTGAAAAGTATACGTATCCTCAGGAAGTAATTCTATATCAGCACAAGATCACGATTGCTCTGCACATACACTTAATAGTTCACTAGCGAAACGTTCACCGGGGTGAGCGTTGAAGTCCCCTAATACAATCACTGATTCTACACCACTATTCTCACTTATAACAACGGTCTCGCTCAGACAGTCCGTAAAACATATGAGATTTTCCGCTGAGCTAGTGGGCATATACACTCAAAAGATCAATAACGAAGTCGCGTCGTGATCGATTTTAATAGCTCCTATACGGTCACTGTTGCACAATACCACAAACACTTTCGGAAACACAGCTTTTCGCCACAGCAACGCCACTCCACCGTAGGGTCTGCCGGTAAGAACTCCGTCGGATGTGTCCACAGCAGACTTCCCAGTATACGCGAAGTCATCGTGTATGTTGCCAAGATATGCCACATCATGAGGCAAAAGCCAGCTTTCCTATAGTGCTATGACATCAGTAATATGACATAACTTTCGTATGCAATCCGCTGATCGTTTCACGTTCTTACAATTAAATGCTGATAGGGTGTATTGTTTCTATCCATTATTTTATTTATAGGGTTTCTGTGTACAAAACTAGTGTCTATTTTCTTCCTGAAATAAATGAACCATCTAAAGGTAATACCTTCCGGCCATAAATTGTCGTCTAGAAATTTATGTATTTTATGTTTTGGGACGTATAACTTAAATGCGTTGTACGACCTTTCAGTCTTCATTTTAATTTTCTCTAGGGTAACTACTTCATCTGATTTCGATTTTATATATTCACGTATGTCTGTTTCAGTTGTCTCTTTACTAACATATGATAGGAGTGATCTTTCTTCGAATGAGTTCGATCCAGTCATAGCCAACGCGACGAGGCAAAATATGCTTCAGTTAGCTAAAACTACCATAATAAATAGACTTGAGGTAATTAATACTCCAGTGGTAGATATAAAAAAATTGTCTTATATTTAAGTCGTCACTGGAGCTGGATCGCATAATTAATTTTGTATAATATAAAAATATATGGATCCATACAGAAAATGATGGAAAATCATAATAGAGAATTAGACAAAAAAGACAAGCCCGCTAAGTTTCTCGCCGGATCTTCTCAGTGAAGGCCGCGTCCCGATCCGGTGGTAGTTAGTTAAAAAAAATGTAAATATGTCCATTTGTAAGTACCCCCGTACTTACAAATGGTCTTATGTACATTTTTTAAGTAGTGTTTATACAAAATATATAATTTGAGTATGAAGTGTAATAATTTTGACGTTTGTAAATACTTTTTATTGGAATATTTTTTTTTTACTTTGACTTTAATCATTTATAGTAATTTCTACAGTTGATAGCTACAAGTAGGTGTAGATGCATAAGTATATCCAAACGCGGGCTTTTGTTATCTGTCATTCTATTCATGATCCGTAACCTACTAGTACCAATAACATATGGGTGTAAGTCCAGTTCAAAATTTCAGAAAAAGAAACATATGTATTCTAAATATTGTTTATTGCCAAAAAAAAATCTTTTTAAATCCCATTAAAAAATATTGTTCCCTACATTCTTCATTACCTCTCTGCAGCAGATGCAAGGGCTATTAGAAATTAGAAATCTGAAGCATTATTATTATCATTTTCGATGTTATCCAATTTTTCCTCACTATTAGGCAGTGCATCGCGCTCTATTCTACCATCGTCTGTCCCTCCCCACTCCTTCTTCTCCAAAACTTCTTTGCGACCGTGAAATTTCTCTCCCGCGGTGGGAGAACTTTCCGCAGCCTCTCCCAAAACCGATTATCATCAATCTTCAAATAGGTATTAGTGGACAAATAAGAGCGTAGCTCCTCGTCCACCCTTTGATCATTGAGAACGTCATCGTCGAGTATTATCAGCACTAACCGCGGCCTCCCCTCTCTCAGCGCTATAGCATGCGCCGCTCTGAACTCCAGCTTCGCCCACATGGAAATCAAGAAGCTTTTAGAAAGTACTATTATAGTCCTTCTAGATTGTTCCACGGAATTCACTATTTGCTGCGGTATCATGTCACCTACAATCCAATCCCTATAGTGCACACAAACTGTCAGACCAAAATCTTCTTCTAATTTTGGCATTAGTTTATCAAGAACAAAGTCAGCATCTTGATGGGAAAAGGACACAAAAGCGTCATAGGGCTTGTCAGCATCAACAATTTGCTCTGTAAATAACCATTTCAAATAACCCCTGGATGTCATATATACTAAAAATTTCTGCCTATACTTACTATATAGAATGATTATTGTTATTACCAGCACCAAGGCTACCCCACCTGCTATAGAAGCATCACGCACCGTACACAACGCATCAATATCTATTTCTGTTATCTTACGCCCATCGGAGCAAGTAACGGACGAAATATCGTTAATATTGTTACTGTAACGCATAACGGATATATCACTCCTATACCAACAGGTACATTTAAGGGCGTTACCAGATAGATACAAACCAATACTGGTATTAAGAATATCAATCGGTATCGTTTTGAAGACATTGTTTCGTAAATCTAAAGCTTTTATAATCTTATTAAAATTTGTTACGGTGAATGGCAAGTGGTCTAAGCTTAAATTGCTTAGGATCAATGTTGTATTTAAATTTATCTCTTGTAGTCTTATAGGTAAAATCGAAAGTCCAAAAGTACTACGAAGCTGTAACTTCAGGTTTGTTACAAAAGTGTCATGTATGATAGACCAAGTTTTAGGCAGATACTCGCAGTCCAGTTCCAAGCTTAAGTTGAAAGGTCTCATAAGACACAAGCAGGAGTCGGGACACTTACGTTTTGGTAAGTCACAGGTAATCTCATCTGGTCTGATTTGTGTGACTAATTGGCCCTTCTTGTCGATAGGGGAGTCGCATCGAGCGTTGTTTATGTCGAAATGGGCGAGGTGGGCTCCAGTTCTAGGTGTCCATCCCTGCAGTGCCAGGGTTAGATTGTAAAGCCGACAATCACAGCCAAAAGGATTGTCTTCTAGGTGGAGAGTCGTCGAAAACCACGAACGGGTCCTTTTACGGTCAGGAGGGGGCTTCAACTCGTTAAGTAAGATCATGGAGATGGAATTGTTGCTCAGATCGACGTATAGCTGGTGGTCGTTGTCTAGTCCTACCAGCCTCTGAGGAAGAATATAATAATAGTAATATGTATATATACAGATGATCAATTCGTAATTGATCAAGTAAGAGTCGAGCTTGTCGCATGAGTGTTCTGTGAATGCCCATGAATTGCTTTTATTTTTCTGACATACTGCAGCTGAGAAATGGTATTACGTAAAACTTTAATGCCAACAAGACCGTCCGAGCCTTATTTTGTAAAATGTTAGAATTTTGCGACGATTTGGTCTTGACCTGCTTTGTTCATAATGTTGTGAAAATTGTATCTCCAGGATCCTGTTGGTAATGCGAAGGACGTTTTATGTCTTACATTTGGAGCGGAATGAAAGTGCAAACTCCGATATGACGCAACTGATTTAGATGTATCTATTTATCTATATCATCACGCCAGATCCCTTGCGGGGTAGGAAGAGAGTACAGAGTTCCAACAGGTTCTTTCCTTACATACCTCTCTGGCTTCCTCTACTCTCATAGTACATCTCAAACACGCTCGCCGGTTACGGAGAATTGACTTGACCTTCAGATAAGACTCGGTCTATTTGGTCGTAGTAAGATAGTCTAGGTCTTCCCCGGTACCTACATCCTTCCACTTTCTTATCGTATATCTGTTTTGTCATTCTTTCTTCTGACGTTATTTCTATATGCCCGAACCAACGGAGCATACCCTTTCTCATCTTTACACCGATACTATCTTTCGATCCTACTCACTTTCTTACTACGCTGTTGCGAATACGGTCGGTCAGCTTCACTCCGCACATCTTTCGCAGACCTCGCATTTCCACCGCATTTACCCTACTTTCATTCTCCTTCTTACATACCCAGCTCTCGCTGTCATATAACAGAGTTGGGACAAGCACTCCGTTATGTAAAGCCAGCTCCGCTTTTTGGCTTAAGTACCTGCTCCCAAATAGATAGATAAATTACTCTTTATTGCACACCAATAATTTACATAGAGAAAAAAAAAATTAACAAAGAAGGTACAATTGACGGTCTTATCGGTAATAGCGATCTCTTCCAGACAACCAAAACTGAAAGAAAAAAAAAGACATACAAAAATAGAGGGCAGTAGGTGGCGTACATTTGTAAGTTAGTATTATTTTAATAGGTACAGGTTCGTATGCTTATAAGTATATATGATACATAACAATATATAAATATAATAAAGATAGGTTTAAAGAAACGGCATGATAGTCAGTGACTTATTAGAAAATAGTCGAAAGAAAGTGGTCCTTAACCATTTTTTAAAAAATGGCCAATGACTGCGCATCTTACTGATACAGGCAATGCATTCCATAGACGAACAGCTTGGACTGAGAAGGATTTATCAAGAAATATCTTGGAATCAAAATCAAAAATCAAAATCAAAAGTTTTTTTATTCATGTAGACCAAAAGGCACTTATGAATAGTCAAAAAGAGAAAATTATTATTACTTAAGACTCTACCACCCGTTCGGAAAGTCATTCCTGTGGAGAAGAAGGGCAAGAAACTCCACGGTTACTCTTTTTTAAAAATGAGGTTTACAATTCTTTTTGTATACATTGCATTTATGGAGTATGGGAGAACAATGCAGAACGAGCTAAATAGATGTGCTTAAGTATAGATTAATCATAAGTGTACTTAGATTCATGATATTGGTCAGTGTCTACATAGTCCTCTCATTTACAAAATAGAGATGTTGTTGAGGTATATAATAAAAAGCATAATAATAATAGTAAGAGAAAGTGTTACTATAAAATATGTAAAGAGCGCGTACAAAACAACTGGTCGTAGCTCCAGTGTGATGTGTGCATTGGTGTTTCTAGTCTGAGATTTTCCGACGACCTTAAGAACTTAGAATGTGACTCACGGAGGAACTCGAATCGTTTTTTGAGATATAAAGGAGTATTAGGATCAAACAGTATCAATGCTGTATAGAAGCGATAGTATACGAGCATTCCGGCGAAAGTGAATTGGTAGCCACTTGAGCTTAGCACGAAATTCAGACACATGATCATATTTCCGCAAACCAAATATGAATCTTATACAGAAATTTTGAAGTCGCTCAAGTTTATTAAGTTGACTCTCAGTTATATTAAGATAGCTGGCGTCTGCATAATCGAGGATAGGATCGCACCATTCACTCTGTTCCCTGCACTTACTCTTCTCTCTATGTCAGCGGTGTATTTTCCATCCTTACTAAATGCGCACCTAAGATATACAAACTCATTCACTTGCTCCAGCACATTGTTACCAACCACAATCCTTGCATTCGTTCTGGTTTCTTCCCGTTCAAAAACTATAACCTTGGTTTTTTTTACATTCAAATGTAAGCCATTGTTCATGCAGTCGTCTTTTTTATTCATTCCATCAGACTTCTGATTTAGATTTAAACTTTTTAATATACTAAGGTCCGCATGTAGGAGCAGGTAAGCCGTAGGTAATGACTTTAATAAACTTATTTATTAATTGTGATGAAATAAATACCCGGAAATCCAAGGAAGCACTCTCCCGCACGACGTGCCACTCTCCGAGAATTTTCTCCAACACGTTATCTCTGAGATCTAACGTACTAAGACGCGGGAGCAGAGAGAAAGGCAGCCGACCTCTCAACTGCTCATACTCCTGTTTAAATGAGAGGCGATTCCCCTTCATAGAGACGTGGACGAGGTAGAGAGCTTCTTCGAAAGCCAGAGGGTCTATCGTTTCCAGATCATTATCGTCAATCCAGAGGGTTTGGAAGTTGTGGAGACGGTAGAAGAGGCGCCTGAAAGATAAGCATAATTATTATACCCTTTGTTCAAGTAGAGGAAAAGTGTACTAGGGTTCATCAATAGAGTCATCAAATGTATCCAAGTACACTAAGGGGATAAGTCACTATACCAGAAACCTATATGTTATTTTTGGGATATTTATAATCCTCCTCACTCCGGCTGTATGACGACAACACTAGTTTCCAGGTATTGAAACTACGAAGCTGCTTTATGTACATATGTGTGACTTAAAAAGTAATACTATATATATATATATATCTATAAAGCAATCTACCAGGCTCACCTCCTACATAAAGTACCGACTGTACGAAAACATTATAATGAAATGTATGCGAGCGCTGTTCCAAAAGGATGTCGCTGATAACCGTGTGAATACTTCAAACGCATTATTATGTAATCATTTCGGAGTCATTGAGAAACTGACATCCAATCCTTTATATTTATTGAATTAGTCTGGTAGGAAGCAAGACACTCACGCTGGTAGTATCTTTATTTTATTTCTATTTAGATTCATAGACACCAAAGTGTCCAGAGGCCTGAACAAAGCTGCTCTTAGAGTCTTGAGGCGGTTATCGCTCAAATCCAGGATCCTCAGAGCTTTCAAATCCTGGAACAAGTCGTCTGGTAGCTCCTCCAGGTTGTTTTTGCACAGGAAGAGTTTTAATATGGCGGATGAACCTCTGAACAAATCGCCCGGAACAGAACTGATCTGATTTTCATCCAAGAACAATTCCCGGAGTGATGGCAAGTTTGCAAACGTTCGGTTTTCTAGTGTTAAAGGGAATCTGTTCCATAATATTGATAACTGTAATAAAATAAAGAAAAAGAAATAAAATTACAATTATTACATAACTCTCTCTTCTGACTTATAATATTCTTTTGATTTGTTTTGTGCCTGAGGTGTATATAGTAAACTGACATTTCACAAAGGTGTTTTCGTACCCAATATAAATAATATTAAATTGCCCAATGTAAGTAATCTTTTAGTCATTGTTCCGGCACATTTCTTCCCACTGTTCCCTCGCGACGCTTGCTTCATCCTAATCAATCGACAATTAATAGCGTCTGCTTACAAAGCCAGAGTTCTATCAAACAACCGCAGATTTAGAAATTAAGCCATGGTCTGGGCTGGCCATGTAGACATTTCACCAATAAATAAAGTATCATAAGTCAAAATATAAATGTATATTGTCATTTACACACGCTTTCATTTATTTTAGAGTCTAGTTAATATGAGTAGCGGGTCATGGCGAAACGTCCCTTAGACGGGATGAACGTGTGCTCTTGGTTGTTGCTCTGAGCCCTCCACTGCTACCTTCCCTTACTTACTTGCACCATACGTTGTCCAGTAAAGACACCAGCGGCTAGCCGCTGCATCTTCCCCTTCCTGAGGTTTATCTTCAGGGCAATAGTGAACAAAAGAGACATCTCCGCCGTCTGGTTGCCGCCTTGGGTGTCCACGGAGTCCTGGCCTGAAAAAGGTACTGATTGACACAAGATATCGTTCAAACGAAAATTTACGTTCCCACAGTATTCAGGACATAATTAATACACGTGGCAGTCGCACTAATTCTAAAAGCAGTCAATTATATCCTAGCGAAGAAAAATACCTACGTTTCTGGGAAATTCTTGAGGAGTAGCAGAGAAACACAGATCTTCAGCTGGAGATATTTATTCCGACTGGCACAACAATAGACTTAACCTACCCTCCACCTATAATTATAAAACCGTTTGTGTGTGTGTTCTTAATACACTACACTCCTCCACACTTAAATTCTACTTATCATTAATACCCTAATTATTTCTTAAGTCTACATTGGCGAACCGGTCGACTCGAACGCGGGATTGCTGGATTTGTATCGGGGACACGTTCACGGGGTACAGGCGCACTGTTGACTAAAGAAGGAATCGACAAAGTTTGTTCAATCGCTTGCGCCCGATTCGACTTCTGCGCCTGCTCAGACCGAGCCCCCAAAACCACCTGTGTCCGATCATTATGAGTCGGGATATCACCGATGTTCGTCACAGCGTCCACCGTTTGACCAGCATCAGTATTACCGTCTGAACGATAACACTCAGGGTTAGGTGCGGCTAATGAACTTCTACTACGGCGTTTCAATTGGTCGATATGACGATGTACTTGGTTGCCACCCTCGCCTATCAATCTATAGTTAGACGGACCTAAACACGTATCTACCGATCCCGGTACCCATTTTTCCCCGCCGGCCGCGTTATCAACTTGCAGCTGCTGTTTATGTTTCACGCGCGCCTCCCGGTCCCGCCGCAAAGCGTCTAGTCGCGTACGCAGTTGTCTACCTAACAATAACCTAGCTGGGCTCTCACCGGTCGACACATGTTCTGTATTCCTATAGTACAATAAGAAGTTATTAATCATTGACATGGGATTTTGTTTTGTATAATCAGCTTTTTTAATTACTCTTTTTAAAGTTTTTACTGCATTTTCGGCCGCACCATCTCGCACTGACAGTCGGGACAAGCCGTCCGCACTATTGTTATCTGTGCGCACGTATTCTATATCATAAGTATAGGTCGATAATATGATCGCCCACCGCTGCATACGACTAGCCGTCATTGTTGGGATACCGTTATGCGGACCGAATATAGACACAAGCGGCTTATGGTCTGTCCTAAGCGTAAAACGGCGACCATAAATATACTGATGAAATTTTTTCATACAAAAAATAATGGCCAAGGCTTCTCTATGTATTTGGGAATAATTTTTCTCCGCCGGCGAGAGCGTGCGCGACACGAAAGCCACTGGGCGCTCGGACGCACCGCCGCGGCCCGGCTGCGACAGCACCCCGCCCACGCCGACGCCGCTCGCGTCGCACTTCACTATCAGCGGCTTGTCAGGGTCGTAATGAGCTAGCACCTCTAAACCCGTTAGGGTTTCTTTTATGTTTCTAAAGGCATCCTCACATTTTAGCGACCAATTCCATTCAACGCTTTTCTGGAGGAGATTGTATAAAGGAACTAATCTCTGACTAAAATTATTTACAACAAAAATGCATCTTATGTATATCGATTTCCAGTAACGTGTTCTCTAATTCATTTAAAATATTTTGTGATAAGGGCTGTGCTATGACATTTTTATTTGGGATGATATGTTTTCTTTAGTTCTTATTTTCACATGCCCCTCATACCATTCTATGATTCGTATTGAAATTTAGCTTGCTTATTGTGGTTACGTCGCTGAATATTCGTTTTTCTCTTGTCAGAATTAAATCAATTTCGTTCCTATCTCTGTCATTTGGAGAAATCCATGTCCACTTCCTCTGCTTTCCATTTTTGAAGAAACTGTTCATTATGTTTAGGTTGAATGCAAAGGAAAAATCTATGAGCCGTTGTCCGTTATCATTTCTTTTTCCGCTGCTGTATTTTCCTTGGATAAATTCGTCATTATTTGATTTGCTGCCTGTCTTTGCATTAAAGTCTCCTATTACAAATATGGTTTTATTAATCCTTTGCATTGCTTCAGTCAATTTTTTGTAGAATTCGTCCTTCGCTGTCTTCGTATCTTGTTCTCTAGGTGCATGGACTTGAATGATTGAAGTCGGTTGTTTAGATCCAGGCAGTTGTATATTGAGAACTGCAATTCTGTCTGATATTCCTTCAAAACTGACTTGTCTTTGACTGTTGACTGATCTTGTCTTTTAGGTATTTTTTTATTAGAAATCCTCCGTGCATCTCTTGTTTCTCGCCTTTGTAGTAAAAAATATATTCGTTGTATTCTCTTATCTCTTCTCCTGCTCTTCTGACTTCGCAAAGTCCAATGGTGTCCCATTTTATTTGTTTTATAGCGTATTCTAATTCTTCTAATCTATGGGTTTCCATTAGTGTCCTGACATTCAGAGTTGCATGATATATTTTATTTTTCCTATTTTTGCTTAAGGACACATTTCTAGGGGGTGACGGTCTAGCAACCCCACGGGGACCAGCCGGGTTGGGGTTGTTCTGCTTCTGGTTGCTGGTGGCTAGTTGCTACTTGCTTTGGTTGGGTTTTACCTGAGATAGTGAATTTGATGTGATCTCATTATATTAAATGCTTTCTTTCTGTTTTCTTTTACTAACGAAAAGTTTCCCACTGGCTTCTTAGCGTAGTTTTGATTGTCGGGTGACGTCGACTGATTCCTCTTTCTTTTTTCCTTGTTTGAATTGCCTTCTTTAACTATTAGTACTATCAGTTGGTCGTATTTTATGTACGCAAAGTTTTCCTTCGCACGTTCCTCTTTAAGGTTTGGTTGCAATTCTCTTCGTTTTTGTAGCACTTCCTTCGGGAAATCTTCAGTGGCATATACTTGTTTTAGGCTCCTTTTCGTTTTTACTATCTCGTTTCTCTTCGATATATTTGTAAAAGTGATAAGCACAGGCCGTATTTTGTTTTCTTTAATAGCACTGATGCGGTGAATCTTCTTTTTTTTTGAAGAGGAGAATTTTCTTTTCCTCCCAAACCAAAAACAAGAATGTTATTTTTTTTCTTTTCCTTCTCTATATCTTCGATCTTCCTTTCTAACACCTCGATTTTGCTTTTTATGACTTTGTTTTTTTCTATCAGCGGTTCTAGTTGTTTGTTGATTTTTTTCGAATATACTAGGGGGGATCAAAAAGTAGTGAGAACGACATACTCCTAGGTAAAAAAAAAGAAATACTGGTAGGCATGGGTCAGATACATATTTGTAATAATCATAAAAAAAAATATTTGATTCTCTTTTGATGTTTTCTGAATGTAGTCATTTGTTTGCTTCGTGTCGGAACGTGTTCTCGAAAATGGAGGAAAACGAAGTGCGAGCCGTTAGTAAATACCTCTGTTTAAAAAAGTTAACTACGCAAGAGATTCATTGCGATTTGGAGGCAACATTAGGAGAGTCTGCTCCACCGTAATCCACTGTCGCGAGGTGGGCTTCTCAATTTCGAGTAGGGACGAGCACGGAAGACGAACATCGTTGCGGCCGTCTACCGACGTCAGTCACCCAAGAAAATGTTGCGAAAGTCGAGAAAATTGCATTGAGCGATCGAAGAGTTACCATCCGATACTTAATTCAAGAAACGGGCATTTCATATGGAAGTATTCAATCCATATTGAAACAATCTTTGAATTTTTTTTTTTTTTTTTTTCCTTTTATTATTGCAATCTGTCCGAGCAGGGGACATTTAGCAATTGGTTAGGATGTAGTAATGTCTTGGGAGAAACAGGTCCAGTGACAAGCCCTCGGGCAATTATCTACTCTGGAGTAGATCTTGTGGCATTTTACGTTTCAGCCTCCGATCTCTGGGGTGTCGGCTGTCAGTCATCAGATTCTTTGCAAGTAGGTTTGGGTGGTTTTGTATTCGCCTCTTATAGGCTGTTGTTTGGGCCATGACTTCCTGTATCACTGTTTTAATGTTTAGGTCGTGGTGTAGTCTGTCGCTTGAAATGTACCAAGGTGCGTCTACTATCATCCTAAGCGTCTTGTTTTGAAACCTTTGGAGGATTTCAATGTTTGATGTGGCTGCTGTGCCCCACAGTTGTATTCCATATGTCCATATTGGTTTAATTATGCTTTTATATAGTAGCAGTTTATTTTCTAGGGACAGTTGTGATTTTCTATTTAGTAACCAATACATTTTGCGACTCTGTTGGCCCAGTGCTAGGCGTTTGGTAAATATATGCTTTCTCCAAGTCAATCGCCTATCTAGGTAAATTCCAAGATATTTTGTTTCCTCAGATTGCGGGATCTGGGTATTGTTCAGAACAACTGGAGGACAAGTTTCCCGTCGGGTAGTGAATGTTACTTGAATTGATTTAGATTCATTGGCTTTTATATGCCAGTCTTTAAGCCATGCAGATATTTCGTTTAAAGCAATTTGTAGCTTTTTAGAAGCTTTTTGTGGTGTTTTGGCAATGGACATTACAGCAGTGTCATCGGCAAATGTACCCATAATCACCCCGTCTGTAATTGGTAAGTCAGCTGTGAAGATCAGATACATGATGGGCCCCATGGTACTGCCTTGGGGTACTCCAGCTTTTATGGGGTTTAACTTAGTTATGGCTTCTCCATACTTGATAAAAAAGTTTCTGTCTGTAAGATAAGACCTTATAAAGTTATAGTAATTGATTGGCAGTCAATCAATCAATCAATCAGCCTATCGTAGTCCACTGCTGGACATAGGCCTCTCCTAACACGCGCCATTGCACACGGTCCCCCGCCTTCCGCATCCAGTCCGTCCCAGCGACCTTCTTGAGGTCGTCGGTCCATCTAGCTGGGGGCCGTCCTACCTTACGCTTACCAAGTCGCAGTCTCCACTCTAGGACACGCTTGCTCCATCGGCCGTCGGTCCTTCTGCAGATGTGACCAGCCCATTGCCACTTTAGCTTACTGAGTCTGCGAGCTATGTCGGTAACTTTGGTTCTTTGTCGGATTACCTCGTTACGAATTTTATCCTTCAAAGAGACGCCGATCATAGCTCGCTCCATAGCCCGCTGTGCGACTTTGAGTTTGTGGACTAGTCCCACTGTGAGTGTCCACGTCTCGGCCCCGTAAGTCATAACAGGTAGAACGCATTGGTTAAAGACTTTAGTCTTCAGGCATTGCGGTATAGGCGAAGCGAAAACGTGACGTAGTTTGCCAAATGCTGCCCAACCCAATTGGATCCTGCGGTTGATTTCTTTCTCGAAGTTGTTCCTACCAAATTGGACAACTTGTCCAAGGTAGACATACTCCCGAACAACTTCGAGCATCGAACCATCGACGTAGATCGGTCCCGGCGTGACATGCTCATTAAACATGATCTTGGTTTTATCCAAGTTCATGCCGAGACCGACACCTCGAGAGGCTCCATTTAGGCTATGCAGCATTCCGCTCAACTGTTCCAGTGACTCTGCCACGATGACGATATCATCGGCAAACCGAAGGTGTGAGATGTATTCGCCGTTGATGTTAATGCCCCGCCCAGTCCAGTCCAGCGTCTTGAAGACGTCTTCGAGTGCATTGGTGAAGAGCTTGGGGGATATTACATCCCCCTGTCTTACCCCTCGATGCAGCTCGATCGGGTTGGTCTTTTGGTCCTGGAGCTGGACGGTCATTGTGGCGGTATCATACAGACATCTCAACACCTCGATATAGCGCCAATCGATGCCACATCGCTGCAGAGCATCCAAAACCGCCCAGGTTTCGATGGAGTCGAAGGCTTTCTCGTAGTCCACGAAAGCCATACACAGCGGCTGATTGTACTCTTCGGTCTTCTGTACAATCTGCCGAACAGTATGGATGTGGTCTACGGTGCTGTAGCCTTTTCGAAACCCGGCTTGTTCCGGTGGCTGGAACTCGTCAAGTCTTCTGGCGAGGCGGTTTGTGAGTACTCTCGAGAACAACTTGTAGACGTGGCTCAGGAGTGAGATGGGTCTGTAGTTCTTCAGCAAGGTTTTGTCACCTTTTTTGAAGAACAGAACCACCGCACTCCCGCTCCACGCTTGAGGTGTTAAGCCCTGGTGGATGACGGAATTAAAGAGACTCGCTAGCTTTTTCAGGATTGGAGTCCCGCCTGCTTTTAGGAGCTCAGTGGTGATTCCGTCATCGCCTGGCGACTTGTTGTTTTTGAGCTGCTCGAGAGCCACTCTGACCTCGTCCTGGTTGACATCAGGGATGTCTTCCGTATCGTGGCGTGCTAGTGGGGCTCTGTGGTCGTCAGCGCTGGGTCTCGAGGGTTTAGCCATCCGTGATGCGTACAGGTCTTTGTAGAAACTCTCAATTTCCTCGAGTATCTCGAACTTGGAGGTCACGGTTTTGCCATCCGCTGTATTAAGTTTCGTCAGATGGGATCTACCTAGCTGGCGAGCGAAGACTTTGGTGCCTCTGTTCTGTTCAATCGCAGCCGCGATGGCGCGGGTGTTGGAACATCGGAGGTCACGTCGCACCCGCTTCCGGATCTTCCGGTTGAGGTTCCTCCCATCCGGCGAAGACGCCTGCGTGGATGACATTTCCCGTCTCTGCCTCATAAGTTTGAGAGTCTCGAGTGAGAGTTTAGACTCTCTGTTACCGCTTTTGCCGGGAAACACCCTTCGAGACACATCCTGTAGCGTTTTGACCACTGTGTCGGTTTTCTCGTCAACATTGCCTTCGGTTTCCAGCAGGTCGAAACGATTTTGAAGCTCCAGTTGGAACTTTTCGGACCCTAAAGCTATTTGAGGCGCAGTAGGTCTGAGAGTAGACCTCATCATGCGACGTCTTTCGGCCTTGAAGTCTATATTTAGAGCGCCTCGGACAAGTCGGTGATCGCTGCCGGTATTAAACCTGTTGATCACGGAGACGTCTCTAAATATAGACTTCCTGTCAGTCATGATGAAGTCTATCTCGTTCCTCGTCACAGTGTCGGGGCTTCGCCATGTCCACTTTCTATGAGGCTTCTTCTTAAAGAACGAATTCATCAAGAAGAGCCCCTGCGACTCCAGAAAGTTGACCAGCATCTGCCCCCTGTGGTTTCGGCGCCCCACGCCGTGGGGTCCGATTATCGTTTCGCCGCGTTCTTGTACTCCCACTTTGGCATTGAAGTCCCCCATAACAACGTTGTAGTGAGCCTTGGTGGTGCCATGTAATGCCTTGGCTATGTCTTCATACATGGCTTCGGCTATGTCGTCGCAGTATGTCGAGGTCGGCGCATATACCTGTACCACCTTCAGGGTGTACCTGTTGGTGATTTTAATTATGAGGTACGCTACCCGTGTCGACACACTGCTGACTTCCACAACGTTGTTAGTGAGAGCTTTGTTGACCAGGAAACCGACACCGCCCTGAGAGGGCCGATCACCTTCCCGAAAGTAAAACAGGTGGCCTGACTCAAGGGTTATCGTGTCCTCGCCCTGTCTTCGGACTTCGGATAACCCCAATATGTGCCAGTTTATGCGACCTAGTTCTACCTCGAGTTCAGCGAGGTGTTGGTCCAGCCGTAGAGAGCGTCCATTGTACGTAGCCAGGGTCAGGTGTTTTTGGTAGCCTTGTGTCGTAGCCCGGAGATTCTTCGCACCCCCTGCCCCGCTGTTACCGCGACCGCTACCGTGGCAGCGGACAGCGGGACTACCGGGAACTGGGGGCCTTTGCGTTTGGTGTCTTAACATATTAAGAGGTTTTTGGCCTACTATTTGGCAGTGCCTTTTTGATTTTAAATAAAAGTCCATCATGCCAGACTCGATCAAACGCCTGTGATATATCAAGGAAAGCAGCAGTACAGTACTTCTTTTCTTCGAAAGATTTGTGGATGGTTTCTACTAGTCTATGGATTTGTTCTATTGTCCCATGCTTTAGTCTGAATCCAAATTGGTGTTCAGGTATTACCTTGTTCTGTTCTATAATAGGCTTTAATCTTGTAAGGAACAGAATTTCCATCAATTTAGAAGCAACAGGAAGTAATCTAATTGGGCGATACGATTTCACGTCTTCTGGATTTTTTCCAGGCTTAGGAATCATAACAATCTGTGCCACTTTCCACTGCGGTGGGACAAAGCATCTGCGTAGAATGACATTTAATAGATGAGTGAGGAATTGTATGCCTATCTTTGGTAATTCTTTTAACAACTTGGCCGTTATCAAGTCATACCCCGGTGCTTTATTTGTATTTAGTTTTTTAATTGCATTTGTTATTTCAGTTTTCTTAAATTTGTCTATTGGTAGCTCTAGTTGATGGG
The DNA here is from genome assembly GCA_905147815.2 of Phalera bucephala. Lineage (NCBI taxonomy): Eukaryota > Metazoa > Arthropoda > Insecta > Lepidoptera > Notodontidae > Phalera > Phalera bucephala. The sequence goes on from LR990615.1 coordinate 27,173,442, forward strand.
TTTCGTTCAATATGTCTGATACCTGAGTTATCTTAGTTGACCCAGCATCTGGATTAGGCACAAATACTTCTTGGAGATGCTCAGCGAATAATGTGGCTTTTTCGAAATCGCTGGTAGCCCATGTGTTGTCGAATTTTCTTAGAGGCGGCTGGTATGATATTGGGCTTTTTAGATTTTTTGTGGCTTTCCAGAGTGAATAGTCTGTTGATGGTGTAGCGTCTAGGTATCGTAAGTTTGTTGCAACGCTTTCGTTACGTTCGTCAGTCAACACCCGCTTGAGCTTTTTTGTGATGGCGTTATACCGCGTTCTATCGTCAGGGAACTTTGTTTGCTGCCAGCGCTTTCTAGCTTTACGTTTTTCAGCTAGTAGTTTCGTCGCAGGCAGGGAGCACTTAGGTAAGTATTGTTTCGTTCCTATCGAATTTGGTGTCGCTTCCCATGCAGACTTCTGAACAACAGAGTTAAAGTGTTCAACGGCTTCTGTAATATCGTCGTCGCTCTGAAGTGGCAGGTTCACATTTATAGAATTCGCGACCTTTTCTCGAAAATAGTTCCAGTTGGTTTTGCGAGAATGCAGTCGACATGGTATTTCTTTAAGTATAATTCTTCTACTCAGTGTTATCTCCACGGGGGTGTGGTCCGAAGATAGTTCCGAGCTAGATTTCGAGCTTAAATGTGTTTTTGCTATGCCTTTAGTCACGCAGAAGTCTATCAAGTCTGGTATTTTCCTATTGTCGGTTGGCCAATAAGTAGGTTCTCCAGTGGACTCTACTCCAAGTTTGAGTTTCTCAATAGCAAGTAGTAACTGTCGACCTTTAGTAGTGATTATCCTTGAACCCCAAAATGTATGTTTGGCATTATAATCACCGCCGGCAATGAACCTATTCCCCAGAGTCGCAAAAAAAGCTTCATAGTCAGACTGTTTTATGTTGTGTTTGGGCGGACTATAAATAGCCGATATTGTAATGGGTCCAGTCCAGTCCTCGACAATGATAGTTGTTGCTTGTATTATTTCTGTACTGTAGGGATTACCTAAATGGTGTCTAACGTTATTTCTTATTATTATTGCGCTCCCACCATGCGCTTTACCGTCCGGGTGCATGGTCTGATAGAAATTATAGTTAGGCATACAAAAGTAACTTTTGTTGGTGAAATGCGTTTCTGATATTAATAATATGTCAATGTTGTTTGTCTGTATGTATTTTTTTACTTCTAGGTAGTGTTGTGTCAGCCCATTGGCATTCCATAATACTATTTTTAAGGCATTAAATTTTGAGTCATTTTTGTCGTGAGGGTTAGTATTAAGTTCGTCATTGTCGTCAATTGTTGCATTATTTGTTTCATCATAGTCACTAGTTCTCGCAGTTCATAATTACTTTGTGCCAGGGTCATGTTTTGAGGCTCATGTTTATTGGAAACATTAGGGCGTTCGTTTTGTTGCGTTATTTCTGCGTAGGTTGGTCTCGCTCCTCGCTCTGGTACTGTGTTGCTATATGGCTGGTTTGTCAATTTGGCTTTTATTGGTGTTTGTCTTTTTCTTTTTTCTAAGTCAGGGCTATATTTAATTTTTTGTAGCTCTCTATAAATCTTACATCCCTTATAATTAGCAGGGTGGTTTCCATTACAAAGTATACACTTCACGTCGTCAGATCTTGTTTTACGTGGACAGTCTTGAGATAGGTGGTCGCCTGCACATTTAATACACTTTGGGTTTCGTCTGCAGTATGCTTTTGTATGACCATAATGTTGGCATTTTGCACATTGTGGTATATCTTTTTTAGGTAGCGGTGGTTCAAATCGTATGTTGCAGTTCAACAATTTTGTAATGTCGTAGATAGTTTTGTTGTTACTGTTTGGTTTAATTTCCACTATGAACATTGGCAATGGTTTCTTGGTGCTTCTTTGCTTTATATTCCAGACATTAATACATTCATGGTCTAACATGGCCAAGGCTTCTTTGATTTCTTCAGGGTCCGTAGAATGGTGCAAGTCTTTCAAAACCACTTTAAAGATCCTGTCTTGTTTCGGCTTATATGTATAGAATTCTGTGTTTCTTATTTCTAGTTCTTTTACAATCTTCCTATATGCCTCAGAGGTCTTGGATTGTATTTTGACCTGGTCATTTCTGAGTATTTTCAATTCGTAACAATCAGTTACGTGCTCATTCAAAAGTTTTGTAAGGGGTGCTATGTTGCTTACTCGGTCAACAAAGATTGGTGGTGGTTTGGTAATTGTTTCAGGTTTCTCTTTCGTAGTCATAGGTTCTACCGGGTTCGCGTTCTCTAGTTCGGCAAATCTATTGGAAGTAGGTATTGGTTGAGATAGCCAGTATGAGTCTAGTTTACTTTGTTTATGTGACGCAATATTATCCGGGCTGGATCGCTGACGTTTTTTGCTAGTAATTTCAATCCAATTATTTTCCATTTCGCATTCTGGTGTAGTTTGGTTTGCTGTTAGTTGCTTGGGTGTATGAGGTTCATTGGTTGGAGTTGGTGTAGTTGTGTTAAACATTCCTTTATGGAATACTTGTTGGCAAAGGTCTCGTGATTTTTGCCTAGCATCTGAAGATGGTACATTTTCATTAATCGACTGTTCCTTGTAGTTAAGCGAAATTTTGCCCCCCCCCAGAAACGGTGGGGCTGCCTGAGCAGGGCTCAGGGAGGGATTCTCCAGTATTTGTACTGGTACCCTCCTGGGGTAGTTTGTTTGTAAATCCCGCTTTCATGTTTTTGTTTGACACTCTATTAAGGAGTGGCCACCTAGCCTTGAGTGATTCAACACTTTACTGCAAGGCAGCAGTTTGGTTTGGTTTCAGAGTACCTTCTCCTAGACTGGCTACCATCCAAGGTTGACGAGGCCAGTCTCCCCGGGTCAGAGCTTTGTTTAAAGTGGCGGCTCCTACTCGCCACTGTCGTTCACTGTCATTGGGTTTTGTGCTATTTTATAGAGGAAGCCTAGCCATAGACCCCCCAGCACCCCTCTATGTGAACCGCCCTATTGTCAGCGACTGCACTAGGCAGCTAGCTTCCATATCTGGAAGCCGTTTCGCTATCCGCAACCCGCGACGCGTGCGGTGGCATAGGGCTATGCCCCTGGGAGAGGTCACCCAGAACCGCACGAGCACGGAAGACGAACATCGTTGCGGCCGTCTACCGACGTCAGTCACCCAAGAAAATGTTGCGAAAGTCGAGAAAATTGCATTGAGCGATCGAAGAGTTACCATCCGATACTTAATTCAAGAAACGGGCATTTCATATGGAAGTATTCAATCCATATTGAAACAATCTTTGAATATGAGAAAAGTCTCCGCAAGATGGGTGCCGAGAATGTTAACCGACAGTCAGAAACAAAATCGACATGACATTTCGAAGATATTTTTGGACAAGTTTCAAGAAGATTCTGAAAACTTTTTGTCCTGTTTCGTAACAATGAACGAAACATGAGTCCATCATTTTGATCCCGTGACAAAACAGCAATCTTCGCAATGGAAACGGCCATCATCACCGACCCCGAAGAAGTTTCGTGTCGTGGCATCGGCTGGCAAGGTTATGGCCTCAATATTTTGGGACTCAGAAGGAATATTGATGATTGATTACCTGGAGCGTGGAACCACTATTACAGGCCAATATAATGCAGCTTTAATTCCCAAGTTGAGGAATGCCATCAAAGAGAAAAGGAGAGGGAAGCTTCGAAGGGGCGTGCTGTTTCATCACGACAACGCACCCGCGCACAGGTCGGCAGTTGCGATGGCTGCCATTCAGCAAGCTGGCTTCGAATTGGTTGACCACCCCCCTTATTCACCAGATCTGGCGGCTAGCGATTTTTATCTGTTCCCCAAATTGAAAAAATACTTAAGGGGAAACAGGTACGAAGACGATAACGAGGTGATGGATGCCGTGGAGAGCTTTTTGCAGGACCAAGACAAATATTTTTTTGTGAAAGGGATTGAAGCCTTGGAAAAGCGCTGGACTCGGTGTGTAGAGAGACTCGGAAACTATGTAGAAAAATAAATTATTAAGTTATCAATAGTCATTATATTCTATCTCATTCTCACTACTTTTTGATCCCTCCTCGTACAATTTGTCTGTTTCTCCATCTCGATTTTCATTTCATCGAAAAGTAATTTGAATTGTCCCTCCATTTGGCGGTTTTTACTCTTTGCTGGCTGGCAACACTGATGCGTGTGACGTTGACGTATTTGACGTTCGCAGATGTCACCGTCCGCCTCTGACAGATGTCACTTGCTTGTAGTTGTATGCAAAGATGTACTTCCGTAGTTGGATAACCTTGTAATGTGGTGATCTTTTGTGTTGTTTTTGTGAAATGTTGCGAATATTTTCGTTGTTAATATTTACCATAGTGTTCCAAATCACTTTATCTTTCCACTTAGCACGAAACTTGTTATAATAATGGGGATAACTCAGTGTTCACAATTAATTCGATAGACAAGTTGTAAGGCGATGTTTACTGCTTGACAACCGGAAGCGGAATAAATCCAGAAAATAGCGATCGTTATCTATGCCGAGACTCCAGTCATATATTGTCGAAATGGCGTAATAAAATTTTCCTATACAACTAAGGCGTGCCAGGTGACGCAGGGTGACAGCGAGGTTACGCCCCACCCACAATTGTATTTGCCACCTGGCGGAGAATGGTAAAAACTAAACAGTTCGCCCACGTCAATGTTACTTGTAAGTATATTATGGTAGATGGCATTTGTAATAGAAGTTGTCTAATAAATTACGAAAAACATACAAGTGAAATGATACCATATTACACCTTCAGAACGGTATAGACTTAACTCAAAAATCTAAGAAATCGCGTTACGATCATACATAAGGGTCATTAAAAGGTACGCTCTAGCTGGTGAATATCAAAACAGCGGCGTTGATAGTAGAATTAAAAAATACGACACTTCGGTCTCGTTTACTTTCCCTCCCTCTACCCGCGCCGCTCGATTCTGAAGGGACGCAATTAGTTTCTCAAAAACTTGATTTTTTGAGATAAGTCACTACTATTCTGAAGGTGCAATATATGTGACCAGAATGTCGATCTAAGTAATTTTTAATATATATATACATATTAAGATACACCACTTCATTTTAAGGTTTTATTACAAATAAAAATAGAGAATATTTAATAGCTATGCAAACTTAAGCGTCGTGTGAATGGAGCTAGAAGATCTGCGGTGTCAAGCTGATCGACCGTATTCGCACCAGCGTAGTAAGAAAGCGTGTATGCTCCGTTAGTTCGGGAATATGGAAAGAATGTCGGAAGAAAGAATGACAAATCAGACATACAATACGAAAGTAGACAGATGTAGGTACAGGGGATGACCTAGACTGTGACCGTGTCTTGTCGGAAGGGCAAGTCCAGAGTCTCCGTAACCGGCATGCATGTATGAGACGAACTATAAGAGTGGAGGAACCCAGAGAGGTCTGTAAGGAAAGAACCTGTTGAAACTGTACTTTCTGCCTTCTCCGAAAGGGATTTGGCGTGATGATATAGATAGATAGCTAGATATCATGCCAAATACAACAACCTTCGACTTGATGCCCAATTCTATGTGGAGAGGTAAGTAACTAACGGATTCCTGAGATGGAAAGGTAAATCGGTCTGATGCCCTGCAGGTCATGAGCCCGCGGTTGGTCCAGTGGGTCTTCCAGTATCAGGGCTTCGACTCCAGTCGCGTTGCTGGCTGGCAACACGCAGGACAGTAGGTTCGTGGGGCAGCGAGTCACCGTAAGCTGTCGTAACATCGCGCCGTGAGCCGCGTCCACGTGAGGAAGATCAGAGCAGGATACGTCCGCACGCTGCAAGATAATTTTTCACTCTCTTACCGCTGTGGTACTGCGCTGTGTTTATAGCAAGATTACCAATATTTTAACCAGCGTTTAAACTCGGTTAGACTGAGATGGGTGGCCCTTTGTGGTATTCCATGTTCGAGTGACCGCGAGTTTTCAGAAGACACATTAATCCGTTGCTCCCAGCTAACAGTTGCTATGGTTCTCGTTAAACCTAAATGGCTAGATAAGTACCAAAATCAGGTACGCCAAACTTTTCTCCACCACGCAGTGGAATATGGCTCATTCTCTCACCTCGATATGTAAAAGAAACCCTTTGCCCAGAACATATCACTACTTTCCGTCTATTTAGCCAAAGATTTAGTATTTACGAAAAATAACCCAGTTCTTGTCTACTTCTATTCGGTTCTCGTAACACATAATGTCTTCTGTTTCCGAGGAAAACAGTTATACTTAATAAGAACAGTTTACATAATAGCTTGGAAGCTTATATCTGTATTTTAGTAGGTATAGAATTATAATTTTTTTTATGATTTATTAAAAAAAAATCCAAACTCACCCAGCACTCCACATACACAAGGAAGTTGCGTTTTACAATAAATACTACGCCTGTCGTCTCATTCCCGCATGTGTAGATGAGATTACCGGAAGCGGGACGAGAACAGTCATGTGGGCAGGTCGCTGCACAAGCGCACCCCCCCAGCGCCAACGAAAGGAGGAAACTGTACATCGTAGTCGAGACCCGTCGCTATAAAGAAATTAATATTAGACAATTATTTCCATACAGTACAAAGATGAATCGATGATGTGGTACAGTACTTAGGTAAGACCTAAGGATAGGGATATGTGGCGTAAAGGCGGCTTATGCCCTGCAGTGTGCGGGATAACTAGCTGGAAATGACGATGGTAAAACATTTCAGGAAACGGAAATAGTATCGTAATAAATTCATGTAAACCATTCAAGTACGACCAGATCAACGCGTCAAGCCGCGTCCGTTACGGCGTGCACGGTAGCTATCGGTTCCTGCAGTAGTATTTGTATGGATATGTTCACACCAATGCGTCCTGCGTTTTGCACGCGCTATCTGTGCGGCGTCTGCACGCTGCTGCATCATACGGAGATACTAATCGCCACCGAGGACGCGGCTGGACCTTGGTTTGGCCGTACCTTTATAGCATTGTTTATACCAGCATTAAAGTAACAAAGATTTAACCCACAACTTTGAAATGTCGTTCCTGTCCATGAAAAAAGGTCAATAAAAGCCTTTAGATAACAAAATTGTATTTTTTGTCTACGTCTATCTAAAAAATCCCGTTAGTGTTGTTCCTGACAAATGCAGGGTTGCCGTAATCTAAATACTAAATTGCCGTATTATTGTACGAAAAAACTTCTACTTGAGGTTCTACCCTCAGGTTTTGCCGTATCTTTAAATACGGTAGTTGAAATGCTGCCGTATATCCTATTTTTTGTAGTATAACACTTGAATGCCATATGTTCCGGCTATTTCCGTATCAAAAACAACACTGGAACCGGACGATTTTAAGCAGGTATACTAAAAATCCGATATAAATCAGATTTCCCAACAAAGGTCTGAGAATCTTTCAAAAATTTTCCCTATACATATACCAAAAAAATGAATCTGAGCTAAGCATTTACATTATTCCATATGAATTGTTACAATTGTTTACAATGTTCTATTATTTGTAAAAATTGTTAGGAAAATAAAATGTCGGTAATGTTAAATCATTTACCAGTATGATTCCGTAGTGTGGAATTGTGCCCCGTAAATAGCAACATGCTCGCCCCGTTTTATATGGGGCCTGACATCGTTGGCGAAAAGTAGGTGCACTCAGTACACCTCTGCCGCCCCCGTTTAGGGAATATAGGCGTGGCAGTGTATTTACCTAATAGAAACAGAAGGCAGAAAGAAAAAATATTATTATTTTTATAAGGATCATTGTTCTACATATCATGAATATGCGTAATACGAGTACAAACATAATATCAAACTTTATCGTTGTTTTTTTCCTGCTCCATGTAATTAAGAGTGTTACAGCGGAAAGGTGGTTAATTAATCGCACAAGCACAGTTAGTGGCGTAAACTAAACATTGGACAGTGTCAAAATGAATGAATATTTGCAGATTCAAATAACAATTGACGGACGATTTAGCGCGGTGGTTAAGAGCTTAAGTCGCTCTGCCCACTGCGTCTAATAGTCGCGGGTTCGAGTCCCGCACGGGACAAATCTTTGTGTGATCCACAATTATTTGTTCCGGTCTGGGTATTTGTGTATGTGAATTTTCATGTTTGTAAACGCACCCACGACACAGGAATAAATCCTAGTGTGGGGCTACGTTTATAAAAAAAAAAAAAAAAAAAAAAAAAAAAAAAAAAAAAAAAAAAAATTAGATCAAGAATAATTTTAATTTAAAAAGACCTTTTTAAAAACAAGCTTTCATAGCAAAAATACGACGATGATATCTTGCTTAATTAAGGAGTTCCTATGGCTTTTTTCCGACTCCATCGTCAGACCGTGGACACCATCCGTGTCTAAAGTACGCGTTGAGACAAATCCAACGAGCCCAAACACGGCGGAGTTATATTGAGTCGTTGGGTGGTTCCATTGGATTCAGCATCATACCCTAAATACTATCTGGTTGAATAGTACTTGTCAGTACCAATCTAACAAGCCTAAACATGAGGGAGTTACGTTGTATATTTCACATGTTCCTATAGCCACCGTCCTACTCCATCATCAGACCAGCTCTAAAGCACAATATTATTAGACACACAAGCTGTGCTAAACCGGTGGAGTGAATATTTTGGAGAAATGTATGGAGATGACCCGGATGCTGATGCCGCAGACGTGCCTAAAGGCGAGATTGCGGCACCAGAATCAACGGAGGACATCACTATGGAAGAAGTTGAATGGGCGGTAGGAAGTATGAAAAACGGTAAAGCTGCGGGAGTAGACATGATATCTGCCGAGATGATCAAATATGGTGGAACATGCGTCCGGGACGCTTTCCGGGCCCTTGCAAACCTTTGCTGGAGGACCGGTGGAGTCCCTACAAATTGGCGCCGCGCAGTCATAGTACCCTTGTATAAAGGCAAGGGTTCACAATATGACTGCGCCAATTACAGAGCCATAAGTTTGATCAGCTTGGCAGCCAAGGTGTACGGTAAAATTATTGAACGGAGAATGCGCGTGAAGTCCGATGGAATGTTGTGCGAGGCACAAGGGGGTTTCAGGTCTGGAAGAGGATGTTCGGATCAAGTCTTCTCACTCCGCAACATCGTAGAGAAGCATCTGGCAGTGGGCCGGAAGGTTTTCTGCGGTTTTGTAGATCTGGAGAAGGCATTTGACAGAGTTGTGCGAAAGAGACTTTGGGACATTTTGCCAGAGTATGGTATAGATGGCACTCTGTTGCGAGCCGTCCAGTCCACTTATGTGGACTGCAAGGCATGCGTACGGGTGGGTGGTAACAGGTCACCCTGGTTTGACGTTAAAATCGGCGTCAAGCAGGGTTGCGTGTTGTCCGCTAGACTGTTTATAATATATCTGGACAAAAGTCTTCAAAGACTGAAAGCGATGAATGAAGGTGTACAAATGGGTGACTTAGTGGTAAACCATCTACTTTATGCAGATGACGCGGTTTTAATAGCGCCAACAGCCACTGATCTGCAAACACTAGTCACAGTTATGAAAGACGACTGCATGATCAATGGCTTACACTTGAATGTGAAGAAAACCAAGATTATGGTTTTTGAAAGGGAAGACACCAGAACGAATGTAAGGATTGTGGTTGGTAACGATGTGCTGGAGCAAGTGAATGAGTTTGTATATCTTGGATGCGCCTTCAGTAAGGATGGGAAATACACTGCTGACATAGAGAGAAGAGTGAGTGCAGGGAACAGAGTGAATGGTGCGATGGGAAAGCTACTCGGGAGCCAGCACTTAAGCCATAAGGCGCAGCTGGCCATACATAACGGAGTTCTTGTCCCAACGCTGTTATATGGTAGCGAGAGCTGGGTATGTAAGAAGGAGAATGAAAGTAGGATAAATGCGGTAGAAATGCGAGCTCTGCGGAAGATGTGCGGAGTGAAGCTGACCGACCGCATTAGCAACAGCGTAGTAAGACAGCGAGTAGGTATGAAAGATAGTATCGGTGTAAAGATGAGAAAGGGCATGCTCCGTTGGTTCGGGCATATAGAAAGAATGCCAGAGGAAAGAATGACAAAACAGATATACAATGTGAAAGTGGAAGGATGCAGGTACCGGGGAAGACCTAGACTTTCTTACCACGACCAAATAAACCGAGTCTTATCTGATGGAAAAGTCAAGAGTCTCCGTAACCGGCGAGCGTGTATGAGACGAACTATGAGAGTCGAGGAAGCCAGAGAGGTATGTAAGGAACGAACCTGTTGGAACTCTGTACTCTCTGCCTACCCTGCAAGGGATCTGGCGTGAGGTTATAGATAGATAGATAGATATTATTATATTGCCATTAGACTTACATATGTATGCCAAATTTCAGCTCAATTGGATACCCGCAAGAGCTTGAAAAGTGCATCACAAGATTTGAACGGCTGATGATGTAAAGCAAGTGTGCAAGCGATTCAAAATACAAATACTTATGTCGCCGACTGTATTTTATTTATTTCGTTGGCCTAGTGGCAAAGCGCATTCTATTGAAAAATTATACTTTGTTCGATATAGGATTCGAACTCATTACAACGTGATCGCTACACGCATTATTCGCCATAGCAACAAATTTATTTATTTAAGTGTTTTTAGTAAGTAAAGGTTGCATGCGTACAACACTAAACCGGCCGTCACGGCGATCTTTGGGAGAGGTTTTTGTCCTGCTATGAACTCCCTTCGGTTGATGGTGAAGAAGTATTATTTAAGGTACTATATTACACAGTATAATAAATATACAATACTCTTTTCTGACCGGGATTCGTCCGCGTTGACTTTAGACCGGAACCTTACATTTTAGGGAAAAAAAGTATGCTATACGTCAATCCAGGTAATAAACTGTGTGCCAAATTTAATACAAATCCGTTCAGCCGTTTTTGCGTGATTGAGTAACAAACATATACATTCACATTTATTATATTAGTAGGATTAAACTAGACTTAGCTTTTACTTTTAGCATTTACTTATAAGGTTATAAGTAATATCTGGACGCGTGCGGTCGATTTGGCGATGTTCAGGGGAGGTCATAGTCTTGCAATGGTTATCTTTTGGTATATGATATAACATAAGTGTTTCAACACTTAAGAAAACATCATGTGAACACTTTTTTACCAAAGTTTACTTAGACCGGTATAAGTCAGTGGGCTTCATTGCCCTGCATAATATCGTAACTCCACCTCATCCAACTCGCTAATTGTTGATAAATGTACCTAATGATGATTTCTTGGTTTTAATAGATGCTTTAATAGTTTTAATAGATGCTCCGACTATAAGACAGATCCATCCTTGCATAATACAGGTTTTGTGAGTCGCGATTGTATGTATCGTATGGCTATTGGCGGTCTATTGATTTTAACTGCCCTGTACTTATAGGGCTTTCTCTTTTCAAGGTCTTGTGTTTAAACGTTTAATCCTTTGATCTGTGTCGTTTTTTGTTTTGCTGTCTCAACTTCCTTCGTAAACTCTATTACTAATTTGTGAAAACTTGTAATTGGCCTTCCTTTTATGTAATTTTACTTATATCTGTTTACTAGCTGTAAGTTTTCTTGAGAAATAAAATAAAATATATTATCTTCATATTTACCTGGTGAGTTAAGGAAATGGTGAATGGCTGGCCGTGGGTGAGGAAGAACCGTCGTAGTGGTGCTTAGGGTAGTACTCGGTACACAATAATTAGAATCCGAAATATAAAATATTATCACTACATATTATAAAACAAAGTCCCCCGCCGTGCCCCTTTGTCTGTCTGAACGCGACAAACTCAATAACTACCGAATGGATTTTCATACGGTCACCAATAGACGGAGTAATTCAAGAGGAAAGTATATATGTATAAGTTACTCGTGCGTGCGCTGGCTTCGTCTGCGCGCGATTTACTGAGGGCTTAGCACGAAATAAGTGAAGTTAGAGTGACGTTAGCTAGTTGATATGCTATCCTTGTCCTACACATTTACTAGATAAAAATGAATGTGACAGCACGCTTACTCGCTAGCGTCGTGCTAATGTCAATCTTTTCATGCTAGCTCACAGGTCATTTAGACAAATATACACTGTGGTTGATCACGTCAAAATATGAACGATAGTGTAAGTATTATATAATTACAATATCGATCGTGAAATAAGTCTTATTTTGCCATTTTTCATGTCAAGGGGTACTTCTTTATTCCGTGGAAAGCAGTAAGGACAGAACCTATTGGATCTCTGTAAGTACTCTCTGCCTACCCCGCAAGGAATCTGGCGCTTAGTTGTCAAGTTCTATTTTTTGTTTTAAAATCCCGAAGAAGCGATCTTATTTTTATGTGACATAGTTACAAACAAACGACTTTAGGATATCTTCCTATATTTATACTGTTAAACCTTACTACTGATCTTGCCAAATAGGTCTACCTAGGTTACCTAAGTCCCGACTTAGGTAGTTCACGAACTACCTTACCTTACTCTGACCTCAAATGTCTACTGAGTCCACTGTTGAACATAGGCCTCCCCAATCGCTCTTCAGCGCAACCGGTTCGATGCCACCTGCATCTAACGATTTCCTGCGATCCTTACAAGATTATTGGTCCATCTGGTAGGCGGTCGTCCCACGCTGCGCTTGTTAATACTTGGTCTTTACTCTAGAATCTTTCGGCCCCAACGCCCTTTCAGTCTTTGCACTATGTAGCCTGCCCATTGCCACATCAGCTTCCTTATCCTATGGTCTATGTCGATGACCTTGGTTCTTCTACGAATCTCCTCAATCCTGATTCGATCACGTAGAGAAATAGCTCTTTCCATAGCTCGCTGAGCAACTGTGAGGTTTTTTATGAGACCACGTCTCTGATCCGTATGTCATCACTGGCAACACATACTGACTTCTGACTTTGGTCTTGAGGCACTGAGGTATTTTGGATGGGAAGAAGTTGCGCAGTTTCGACGTTGACGTTGACGATGTTGCGTAGGACAAAATAGCCTGAATAAATCATATACTTGTTAACACCACAGACGAGAAGGCTTAGCACGAATAGCTGACGTTACGTGACGCTAGCGAGTAGATAGGCCATCCTTCTCACACTTAACATTTACTAAATAAACATTAAGCTTACTCGCTAGCGTCGCGCTAACGTAAACTAAGTACTCATTTTAAATAAAACTGGTATATATACTGAAACTGATACTAATAAAAAGGTCAAACTAAGACTACCTATTATAATATAATAATATTAGCCCTGTTAAGAAACTGTCCCACTGTTGGGCACGGGCCTCCTCTCAAACTGAGAGGGTTTAGGCCATAGTCCACCACGCTGGCCTAGTGCGGGTTGGCGAACTTCACACACTTTCGAGAACCTTCACCGTTAAAGCAAGTGATTATTAATTTTTAATACGAACATACTTTCGAAAAGACAGTGGTGCGTGCCTGGGTTTGAACCCGAGACCTTTGACTTTGCAGTCCAACGGTCTAACCACTAGGCTATCACTGCTTGACTACCTAGTTGAATAAAATGGATACCTGAACTATATTTTGTTTGTGACCAATATAAACAAATGGGTTTGTTTTAATTTCCTAACGTCAGATATTGTCCACGAGCGGCAAATTCGTTTGCCTGTAGCCATGTTTGACAAAGCCCGGATATTGAAGCTGGCTCCATTCTGCCTAACACACAACACCGGGATAAATCAGGATCAGTTTTTAAAAGCAAAATTGTAACACCGTCACGCCTATATTCTCCAAACGGGGGTGGCAGAGGTGTTATATACACCCACTTTTCGCCGACTATGTTGCGTCCCATGTAATAGGGGGCGAGTCTATTACCATATACCGGGCACAATTCCAGACTGCGGTCTCATACTGGAAAGTTTTTGTCAGAAAAACTACATTTGTTCGACCTAGGGTTTGAACCCAGGACCTCATGATCACAAAACAATGCGCTTTGCCACTAGACCAACGAGGCAGTCATGTATAAAATTGTGTTGTCTTTTACCGTTGTCAAATCTTATTATTTTTACTAGGATTGTTGTAAATAATAAATTATACAAGCAATAACTTATAAGCACGACCGCAATTTTTAGATAATTTCTATTTTATTTCTATTTCTATTTTTCTATTTTTTTTAAAAACGTAGCCCCACACTAGGATTTATTCCTGTGTCGTGGGTGCGTTTACAAACATAAAAATTCACAAACAAATACCCAGACCGGAACAAATAATTGTGGATCACACAAAGATTTGTCCCGTGCGGGAATCGAACCCGCGACTATTCGACACAGTGGGCGGAGCAGCTCAAGCTCTTAACCACTGCGCTAATCGTCAAATACATTGACATGAAAATATTTTTCGCCTTGATAGCATCCTTCCGCCTCGTTGGACAAAATTTATCTTGCGAAAATGATATTATAGACGTTCGCTAGAGCGAACGCCTAACAAGGTATGATTTATTCCCTTACTTCGTATTTTTTTCACGGCTGTTACTATAATAATCAAAAAAACAATGTACATAAAATTGTATGCATTAGTCGATTTTTAAGCAATGTAACAAAACGCACTTCTAAATTATAAATAATGTTACCAGCATCTATGGTTATTACTATTTTGTGAGTGCATTTATAGACACACATTTTACATGTGTTAGTTGTTAGTAGTTGCGAGTTAGTACATATTACTTACTGACAGACCAGACCGAAACAAATACACAGAAATATTTAGGACTATAGATAGAACAGCAATTATCATAATATACTACTTATCGAAACTGATAGATACCTTAAAATCTTTTACTTATATCGCTGAGAATTTTAAAATCAATCTATTTCTTAAAATTTAAAAAAAAATAACTGCAGCACCCATGGTCACGGGAGGGACTGAGGTGTTAGACGTCCAATAGGCATAGTTGTTCAGGGGTACCCTCAAACTTCTTAATTATTTTTTCGCGAGGCTATTGAAATTAAAAAACATCCTAATTTCAATAGAGAAGATGGCTGGGTGCTTCCATCGTCTTGGGATCCGGTAATTAATATAATCAAATCCAAAACCAAGCATAACACTGCAAGACCTCAAGACACCGTGAGCTCATTCTGCGTAGATCGGACCAACAACAACAAAAATAATTAAGAAGTTTGAGGGTACCCCGGAACACCTATGCCTATTGGACGTCTACCACCTCAGTCCCTCCCGTGACCATAGGTGCTGCAAAGCACTCGAAACGTCGGGAACTAAAAATAAAAAATAAACCGCGATAAAATCCGTAAAATAGTTTTATTTCATGTGTAATATTCGCGTAAATTTAAGAACTCAATAACTTTTCTCGCTCTTACTCTTGTTTTATAAAATAAATCATTTTAAATGCCAAGATAGATTCAGTGGGGTATCATTACTTATGCTTATATTTACCACTGGTTTCCTATTTTGCCGGTGGAGCTTCGTAACTAGGATGTTGTTAACTTTCAGAGATACTCGTTTACACAAAAATTTATCAATCTATTTTTTTTTTGTTTTTTTTTTCTTTTGAAAAACGTAACCCCACAGTAGGATTTATTCCTGTGTCGTGGGTGCGTTTACAAACATGAAAATGCACATACACAAATACCCAGACCGGAACAAATAATTGTGGACCACACAAAGATTTGTCCCGTGCGGGAATCGAACCCGCGACTATTAGACACAGTGGGCGGAGCGGCTTAAGCTCTTAACCACTGCGCTAAATCATCCGTCAAGATATTTTAATAATCTATATGATCACACCAGATCCCTTGCGAGGTAGGCAGAGAGTACAGTGTTCTAACAGGTTATTTCCTTACAGACCCCTCTGGCTTCCTCCACTCTCATAGAGAGAGACTCGATTTGCCCTTCAGATAAGACAGTCCATTATTTTTAAAAAATAATTAGTTTATACCGCTTGTAGATATCTTTCTATCATCAGCCAAAAAATGTCCACTGCAGATCAAAGGCCTTCACCAGGTATCGCCATGACGATCAGTTTCATGATGTACACATCCAGTTTGTATATTAGATTTGTTACATCAATACTTCCATACTTACTAATATTATAAATTCGAAAGTAACTCCGTCTGTCTGGCTATCTGTTCGTCTTTTTGCCTGTTACCTTTTCACGCCCAAACCACTGAATAGATTTTGATTAAATTCGGCAAGGATTTTATCCAGGGAAAGGAGTCTCATAAAAATAAGTGTGTGAAATACACGCCTGGAAATATCACGAACGAAGTTGCGGGTTCAGCTAGTTATATATAAACACTAGATGTTACTCGCTGTACGTTATTTTTTTAAGACACAAGATAGTCTATTTCCTCCGAAAGGTGCAATCATTCTACTAGACAAATTTTATAAAAATCTGTTCAGCGATTTAGGCTTAAAAAATTAACAGGCAAGCAGAGTTACATTCGAATTTATCTGTCTATATCATCACGCCAGATCCTTCGCGGGGTAGGCAGAGAGTGCAGTGTTCAAACAGGTTCTTTCCTTACAGACCTCTTTGGCTTCCTCCACTCTCATAGTTCGTCTCATACACGCTCGCCGGTTACGCAGACTCTTGACTTGTCTTTCAGATAAGTCTTGACTCGGTCTATTTGGTCATGGCAAAATAGTCTAGGTTTTCCCCGATACCTACACTTCCACTTCCACTTTCGCATTGTATATCTGTTGTTTCATTCTTTCTTCTGACATTCTTTCTATATGCCCGAATCAACGGAGCATACCATACCCTCGAATTTATAATACAAGTATAGATGTCAGTGTAAAAAAATGTCTGTAAATGTACCTACCTACAACAGGAATATCTCGACGTTATATATTTTGCAATTTCAAGCATGGTTTGTACATACACAAACACGCAGACTTGTGTTTCTCACCAAATATTGTTCCGTGCCAGGATCAAACCTGTGACTACGCGGTCTAGAGACCGCAGAAGCCTACTCTCTAAGCACAAGACCAAGCCCATAAGAACTTAAAGCTTGCTGGATCGAAAATGATTCTAAAATGTTAAAATAAGGCCAAACATTTTTCGTATGAGTGTACTAAAACACTACTAAAAAGTTTTCGAGGTTTCCCAGTTAATTCAACTACGCAAATCCGTATCTCTTTTATCGACTTTGTCTCCTTGATGCAAAAGCCGAGATCGTAAATCTTGAAAGCGGTTCCAAATCCCTGGGATTCCGGCAAACCTGTCGATATTTATCGTTACTGTCTCGAAATAAGTCTGTTGAATGTTTTGTTAAATTGAACTAATAGATTTCTGTTTCTGTGTTTTGTTGGGGCTAGTAGTTTAGTATTATCATCAGCTGATAAGCAAACCCTTTTTACAAAATGTTTTAACCAAAAACCGGATTTGTCTTGACTGCATCTTTTAGAGGCCCTGTACACGTCAAGTTTTCAGGTACATGACCGCCATTCGAAGACCTCTCTGTCCCAACGGTCGTAAGTAGTACTAGTATATATTGAAGGAATTAAAACAAAGATATTTAAATGTTAAATCATCAAAATAAAAGGTAAACTTATCTACCTAAAAGTGTATCATAAAATTTGGTTACTGAAGTAGAGTACTTTTGGATTATTTTAAAATTAAACAATGCTAACAGATAGCTGGTCATTGTGGCGATCTTTGCTAAGGTATTTAATTTAATCAGTATTAAATGGCAAACAGATATACAATGCGAAAGTGGAAGGATGTAGGTGCCGGGGAAGACCTAGACTATCTTACCATGACCAAATAGACCGTGTCTTAGCTGAAGGGCAAGTCAAGAGTCTCCGTAACCGGCGAGTGTGTATGAGACGAACTATGAGAGTGGAGGAAGCCAGAGAGGTATGTAAGGAAAGAACCTGTTGGAACTCTGTACTCTCTGCCTACCCCGCGAGGGAGCTGGCGTGATGATATAGATAGATAGACAGTATTAAATGTATATATCTATCTATAAAAAAATTCATGTCTATGCTATTGTTCGTTAAGGAGTTCCTTCGTCTGGAGCCAATCTTGGGTGTAGAATCGGGTTACGCTTACCACAAGAATGCATTGACATCAGAACCAAACCAACATGTCAATTTTCTTTGTAGGGGAAGAGGATGTAGTTCTAATTCAGCTAGCGAGATTTGAGCTAAACAAACTAACAAACATTGCAAGTTAAATAAAAGCTTGTAAAAATGACGAGATTCCGCATTTAAAAACTTTCACGCCTATATTCCCTAAGCGGGGGTGGAAGAGCTATACTGAGTACTGAGAGAGTAATAGGAGGCGAGCCTATTGCCATATACCGTGCACGATTCCAGACTCCTGACTCAAACTGGGAAGTTATTTCAGAAAATGTACATTTGATTGTTCAAGGATTTAATCTAGAACCTCGAGATTACAAAGCGATGCGCTTTACCACTAGACCAACGAGGCACATTCCGCTTTTATATTCCTACAGTAAGTTGATACATAAACCAACGATGATACAGAAGGTCCCGACAATGTAATTTTATTTTACAGCGAGCCGTAATTTACGTCGTGGCAAGACTGCGAGAGTACACCCCGATGCCAAACAATATCATTGTCAAAATGTAAATGCCTGCATCGTTCCCCCCAACTGCTGCTCCTTCGGAAATGAAAACCCGTCATTTAAGATACTATGCTGACGATTCGCTTAAATTGTGTTTTGTATATTTATGATTTACATAATCGAAACATCAGAAGTGTCAGAAATATTCTATACACGTGAATGGCTAGAGGTTTATTTATGTTATTAAGACACCAACAGAGTACATATTAATACATTAAATATTTTAAACTAGTATTCAGTCAGAAACACATTCCGATATGTACACCAATAACAGGTATGTACATAATTTACCATGGTACATAGCATAAACTCTAAGTCGAGAAGGGAATACAAATGCTATGCGAATTACATACAGGTATAAACCTCTCACACAGTTACGCCTATATCCTCTAGGAGGGAATGGTAATGGTGTACTGTGTACATGTTCCTACCCTCATATTGCCATCGAAGTTAATGAGGGCGAGTCTATTGCCACTATACCGGGCACAACTCCAGAACTTAAGACCGTAGAATAAATATTAATTTTATTCTTAGCTTCAGACTAACAATTTTGCTTTTAAAAACCCACAGGTTGTCCACCAAGCAACTATCGACGCAGTCTAACCTTAGAGAGTATAAATCATACATACATACACTCCCGCCTTTATCCCACTGAGGTAGGCAGAGTTTGTCACATACTACGATTCTGACACACCTCTTTCGCTTGATCTACATTCATACATCTCTTCATATATTTCCGTCGATTAAGAGCGCTTGACCCTTTTCCAAGAGACTTTTAATTTGGTCGTGATAAGTTTTCCATGGGCGACCACTTCCAACGCTTCCACTCACATTTGCTCGATATTCCTTTCGTTAGCCGCCTGTCACACATCCTCTCCACAGGACCATACCAACTTAACATACCTTTACATACATTATGACTTATTAATGTTAATGATTAACTCATTTATGCCTTTAGTCAAACAGTACACAATTATAATAAGCATATTCCGGCAACAACGTAGGACAATGAAGTATATATTTCTAAAAATTCAATTTAATTAGCCACGGCTGTCAATAGCCAGCCGTTATGGCAGGCTTTTGGCGTAGATGATGTGTCTTTGGGAGTAGACGTCTGGGTTTTGGCTAAAGAAGATAGATCTACGGCTGCAATCCTTTTTAATTGTTTCAATCAATCAGCCTATCGCAGTCCACTGCTGGACATAGGCCTCTCCTAACACGCGCCATTGCACACGGTCCTCCGCCTTCCGCATCCAGTCTAAATTGTTTAATTAAAACAATTTGCAAATTGACATGTCACACAGACCCATCTTTCATATTATTCTCTGAGTAAATGTTTTCTTACATCCAATAGTTTCGTTTCCGAGAGTGATATCAACGGAAATTGAGCAGCTCTAGCGACGGTGTCAAGATTGGGAAAGGCAGAGTCGACGTTTACGGACTATTATCGTGTTGTTTTCCTAGAGTTATTTGTACTAGTGGTGGCCCATTGGTCGAAATTCGACCATAATTATTTTAAATTACAAGTTTGAACATTATTGCCTAACATTAGGCGTACGCCGCCTAAGCCTCAGTCCGCCTGTGTGTTGACATCCGCAATGGCCTCAAGTGCTGCGGGTATGCGCACGATTAATGTCCCGGCACACGCTATGCAACATTCCTCATCGGAACCAGACCTTCATGTAACACCCCCAGAAAGTGATGAGACTTTGAATATGAATATTACACAACGATTAAAACGTAAACGTTCTGATTGCGAGGATAATTGTTTAATGCAATTCATGACAGAAGTGAAAAATATGTTTTCTGATATTAAATCTCAACAGGCGCTACAGGATGCGAAGATGGAAAAAATTAGTATGGCTATCGAGGATGTCAAGATCCAAAATTCAACTATACAAACCTCTATTGACTTCTTATCACAGAAGTATGAATGTTTGAAAACACGAGTGGATAAATTAGAGTTAGAGCGTCAAAATAATTTGCAACATATGCAGTCGCTGGAAGAAAAAATAGACAGTTATGAGCGCAGCGCCCGTTGGACTTGCATAGAAATTAAAAATGTTCCGTTAATCCAGGGCGAGTCGAAAGAAACTCTTCTTCATAAAGTAATCTTTATCGCTAAGACAATAAATTGCTCCATCACACCGCCAGAAGTGAAGGATATATTTAGAATAAACACGAAAGAACCTACTAATAAAACCATTATCGTAGACTTCACTAGCGTTCTTACTAAAGAGAATATTATTCGTAAATATAGACAACATAATAAAGGGCCAAATAAATTAAGCACAGACAACCTAAAAATAACTGGACCATCTAAACCTATATTTATATCGGAAAACCTGTCACAAAAGATGAAAAGGCTATTTTACCTGTCCCGGGATTATGCGAAAACGAACCAGTATAGGTATTGTTGGGTTTCAAATGGAAAGATTTTCCTTCGCAAGACGGATGGTGCATCACTAAATCTCATTCGAAATGAGTTGGACATAAAGAAGTTATCAGATATCAAATGACTGTTTCTGGTTTATTTACTGTACTATTTTAATTATTTCATTCATTTTGATCCGATCTATCCATACTACACTGGTTGTTATTTACTAACAAACACATTATATACATTTCTACACCCTTACACATACATCACACTTATTTCGTATATATACAATACACACACTACACACATTAACTCACATCGAACTTTACTGTCAGATATTATGTACCTCTTTTTTTCACTCTCTGGCACACTTGAGTTGTTCGCCTGCAAGAAGATATTACTAAAACTTGTTACATTTATACCATTTGTTAAATTTTGTCTTCAAACTGGATAATAATAATGATCTTGTAACTGAAATTGATGAATTGTCTGTATCTAAATCATTTATCTGTACTCCTGAAAATTGCATAGATCATATTTCCTACAAAAGTAAGGCCTTGTGCATATTTCATGTTAATATTAGAAGTATTGGTGGTAACTTTAACGAACTTTTAGTACTACTAAAGCGCGTAAATATACACTTTGATGTTCTCCTTCTAAGTGAATGTTGGCTTAGTAAGTGCTCTCTCTTGCCAGCATTACCTGGTTATGTGTCGTTTAAGACTGAGTACACTAATCAAAACGACGGGGTTGCCGCCTATGTCAAGGAGTCCTTACCTTGTTCTGTGGTAAAACCTAAATTCTCTGAGGCCAATTGTCTTATTTTAAAGTTTTCTAAAGACATAGCAATTATAGCTCTTTACCGCTCCCCATCGTTTAGAAACACCACAAACTTTATAACCTGTCTGGATGAGATTCTAACTACACTCAAAAGTTTTAAAACCATAGCTGTAATTGGGGATGTTAACATAAATATTCTGCCTAATAATAACACTATTGAAAGTGACCTATATTTAAACATGGCTGCATCACATGCCTTATTACCTTCGCATTCATTTCCTACACGAAATAATAATTGTATAGACCATATTTTATTAAAATCCAACTTTTCAGCAGTAACCCTTGTGCTTGACTCTTTTATTACTGATCATACGCCGTTAATTTTATGTTGTAGTCACAAACCGCGTATTCGTAAAGCTTTGCGTACTACTACTCGTTTTAATGAATCTGCTTGTGTTAAACAAATTGAGAACACTGACTTCTCATTTGTATTATCTAGTGTTGATCCAGAACAGGCTTCGTTACATCTTGTCAAAATCCTGACTACAATAATTATGTCACATACGTCTACTGTCACTGTACCTAGTAGAAAACGTATAATTAAGCCCTGGATTACTCCAGGGCTTTTGCGTTGCATTAGAAATCGGGATAATCTCTATAAAAAAACAAAAAAGGATCCTTCCAATCAAACCCTAATTATTACATACATGCGTTATAAAAGGTTTTGTAACAATATATTAAAAAAAGTCAAACGCAATTATGAACGCCTTGAATTTAAAAAAGCCAAAGGTAACTCGAAATTAACATGGAAGTGGATAAAAAATGTAGCTAATCTAAATTCTGATGCTTGTCCAGCTAGCGAACTCTTATCCTTATCCTCTAGCCCTATGGTTTCTATTAATAGGGTAAATAATTACTTTGCCAATACCGGTATCTCACTTGCATCAAAAATAATTTCGAGCACTGCCCATGACAATCCTCTGTCCGTCACTAATTCACCGTCTTGCCAATTCTGGCGTCAACCAAATTCTATGACTCTGTTAAGCACCGACAATGCAGAAGTTGAATGTATTATTCTACAACTTAAAAGCTGTTCTGCTGGGTGGGATGGTATTTCGTCATCATTAGTCAAGGCTGCGCGTTCTGTTCTTGTACCTATTTTGACTCATATTTTTAATTTATGCTTCTCTTTAGGACAATTTCCTAAAGTTTTTAAAAAGGCACTTGTTTATCCCGTACATAAGAGTGGGGACAGAGATAATGTGAAGAACTACAGGCCTATATCTACTTTAACAACCTTCTCAAAGATAATGGAAAAAATCTTAAATCATCGACTTATCAGCTACTTAAATAAAAATAACATCCTTGCTACCAATCAATATGGTTTTCAGAAAGGTCGATCTACTGAAGACGCTGTTCTAGCACTTTGTGATTCAATTATTCATAACCTGAATAATAAACGTAAAACGATAGGTATTTTCTTGGATTTATCAAAGGCTTTCGACACTGTCTCTGTTCCCATTCTGTTGCGTAAACTTGAGCGTATTGGTGTTAGAGGTTCCGTTCTTGAATTATTCACAAGTTATCTAAGTAACCGGGCCCAATGTGTTAAAATTGGAAATATTGTTAGTCAGGATTTGTCTCTTACATTCGGCGTGCCTCAAGGTAGCGTGCTCGGTCCATCATTGTTTTTGCTTTATGTGAATGATCTCTGCAAATTATCCATACCTAATTGCAAAATATTGACTTATGCTGATGATACTGCGTTGTTAATTACTGGTGATTCTTAGAGTGAAGTGAGGCTGCTTGCTGAATCTGCAATGCATACCGTAATGAAATGGCTCTCAGCTAACTTATTAACCCTAAATCTAGATAAAACCAAATACATTCCCTTTTCTGCCAGCACAAGAACACTTCCACCTCAATCTTTATCGATTTCTGCTCATTACTGCCAAAATTTTCCTCCTCACTCATGTAATTGTGCCCCTTTGTCACGTGAAAGTGATATAAGATACTTGGGTGTTATAATTGATAGTCTTATGAGTTGGAAGTCACATATCGAATCTCTTATCAGTCGTACCCGTAAATTAATTTTTGTCTTCAAGACTCTGCGCCATGTTACTGATATTCAAACACTAAAAACGGTGTATTATACAC
This sequence comes from Phalera bucephala, assembly GCA_905147815.2. NCBI lineage: Eukaryota > Metazoa > Arthropoda > Insecta > Lepidoptera > Notodontidae > Phalera > Phalera bucephala. Next base: position 27,197,289 of record LR990615.1, read on the forward strand.
TAGTACAATCAGTTATGTGTTATTGTGTAACAGCTTGGGGTGGAGCAGCTAAGACTCTGTTCTTGAGATTGGAAAGAGCCCAAAGAATTATACTCAAAGTACTCTTATACAAACCAATAAGATTTCCCACTTATGACCTTTATTCGTTATGTAAGATGTTATCTGTGAGGAAATTATTTATTCTAAACCAAATTTTACGTAAACATTCCAAACTACTGTTTGAACCTGATTTAATTTCAAACAAACGTAGAACTGACAGGGTATGTAAAACTCATCCGTGTAGACTTCAGCTTGCTAGGCGTCATAGTTACTTTTTGAGCTCTAAAGTATATAATAGTGTGAATAAAATCTTAAATATTTATCCACTCTCCCATCGAGAGTGTAAACATAAAATATTGAACTGGCTTCTAGACCTCTCTTATGATGATACTGAATGTTTAATAACATAATATTTTTATCCATGTTCGATGTTAAACTCTAAACACAACACATAAGATATACATCTTATACTATACTATAAGTCATACGCATACAAATTGCATTCATATGTACATGTACACACGCACATACACACACACCACGCACCACACACCCACATACACACACACACACACACACACACAAACACACACACACACATACACTCTGCACACACATGAAAATCACTAACCTTTCCTATAGTTCAATAGAATTGTAAAAAAAAAAAAAAAACCAAAATTATTTTTTGTTTAAGGAGACGGGCGCAAACAGCTGCAACACAGCTCTCGCTAATGCAGTTGTTTACGAACGCATTGTTATTATTCTTCTGTTTTAGAATGAAATAAATAATCTTTAATCTTTAAAATCTTTAATCTTATTAAGGTTCTATTGTCAAAGACTTCTATAATCACAAATTCGCCAAGGCTACACTTCTTCTTCTTCTTCAAGTTATGGCTTCACACTAATTATAAGTGTATTTTGCCAGTATCCAGTGAAGTATATAATCGTGTTTGTTTAAATTAATTCGACTCCCCGATGAATTTGATGACAACGAGGATAATGAAATTAATGAAGTACCTCACCCTGGATAGTAAAGCGGTGGATACTTTACATACCAATTGCAACGGCCGTTTTGAGGGAAGTCGAAAAGGCACGTTTTATCACTTTGTTACAATTACCTTCACTCATGCACATATAAGAACACATAATGGTTAATATTCCACCAACATTACACATAATTAGTCGAAATAACACAAGTTTTGGAAATTAGAACCAATTGATAACATCACTCTTCGACTTTCCGCCAAAATACAAGGCTACACTATTAATTTGCGTTTTTTTCAAACAAATTATATGAAATTTAAATAAAAAAAAATGATTAAAATAAAGACATCTTTTTTTAATTTCTTATTTTTGAAACGAAGAACCAAAAAGAAAATGCTTTCCACTGAACTTGACATACATATTTCGATAATTTAATTAATGATACAAAACTTCTCTGTAAATGATGTTTTTTTTTATTTAATGAATTTTTTCGAATAATTAAAAAAAGTATTAGCATTCTGCACTCCTTCTCGATATAAACTAAAAGTGAGGGAAATTTAATACTCCTCCGTCTGCGCAATTTTCGTAAAAAGGGGTACAAATTTTTTCCTTTACGTATTAATATAATGATATAAATAATTGCTTCTCACGCCCCTTCTCACGTCCCAAATAAAGGAATAGGTAGAAAGTTATACAAAGTAGGGACAAGTCTCCGCAAACTAAAATTCCTAACTTTCACTCTGGTGATGGCTATCGAAAACCAATACAAAATTGCTGTTTCATACATTTTCGTGAAATAGGAATCTACTATTTGTATCAAAATGTTTTTTTGTTTATCCCCGATGTGTGCCATCATTACTATGACCGGTCGCATCGCAAGGTACTTGCACCTGACAGGACAGCCTGTCTTCATACTTCTGGCACATAGTACACCACATGTCTTTCGAAAAAAAATGTATTTTTAACCCTGATATGGATATTTTTCGCATGCTGCGTTGCTCACCGTAAGCAAGTTACAATCACACATAATTTTTAAAATAGTCATAAACTTGGAGCTCCTATTACAAAATGAGCTCTCTGCTCACTGACTTATCACTGCTGCTTCTTGTATCAAAGTTATTATGGTGCTTTATACGCCTCTAACGTAGCCAAACGACCGACACGGCGATGCTATTGCTTTGCATTAACAGCTTTATGAGCTCACTTAAGTACTGAGACAGTACTTGACCCATTAAGGTACACAGTTACAATACTCGAGGGCTTAGTACGAACAGATTGACTATATTGCAATTGATTGCATTCATTGGAATTCGGCGCAAAATGCATCCGTCGGCAGTTTCGAGTCAGCCGATGCCTCGCCAGCTGTTGCTACGGCCCTGCGCGATACACCGCGCCCCGCCGCCCGCGGCACACCGCACCCCGCTGTTCGCAGTACATCGCGTCCCGCCACCTGCTCCACGGCCCCGCCGGTGACGTCAAACGTAAACACGGCTTCTCCTCGTCGTGATTACGCCGCCGCTGCCGCCCGCGCACCGGAGAGGACAACTGGGAAGGTACGTAAGGTGCCTCGGACTACCACAAAGGGTCAAGTTGATGAGGAAGGCTTCATCAAGGTGGAAAAGAAGAAGAAGAAGCCTCCTCGAAGAAACCGGTGTGGGTCTGCACCGGTCGACGATGGCACACTCCTGCGTTCAGCAGTACCGACGACGCTGCTGTACGTGTCACGGCTACACTACACCACCAAAGCCGATGACATTGTGGAGTATGCCCGCAAGAAATCCTTGTATTTTCTGAGGATCGAGAAGCTGAACTCGCAACACAATGCGGCTTTTAATTCCTTTGTTGTGCGAGTTCCCTCTACCAAATTGGAGACCTTCATGAGCGAGGACTTCTGGCCGAGGGGTGTCGTTTTTAGAAGATTTCGTGGGAGACTGAAAGACACCCCCGTACAGCGCAACATATTGCCGGCAACACATGTTACTTAATTTATAAGTTTATATATTATATGTATGTTAGTCTGTAAGGTATATATTCTATGGGCCCGTAAGTTTAACAAAATATTTTTGTAAAATTTCAGTTGCCTGGATTAAATGACTTATTATTATTATTATTATTATATCGTAACGTTCTCGAGACGGCGTTCCGTCACGTTAATCCCTATTTCATTCATTTATAGTATGAAAAGAATGGCAGAGGCAGAGGGCAGAGAGCTCATTTTGTAATAGGAGCTCCAAGTTTATGACTATTTTAAAAATTATGTGTGATTGTAACTTGCTTACGGTGAGCAACGCAGCATGCGAAAAATATCCATATCAGGGTTAAAAATACCTTTTTTTTCGAAAGAAGTGTGGTGTACTTTGTGCCAGAAGTATGAAGACAGGCTGTCGTGTCAGGTGCAAGTACCCCGCGATGCGACCGGTCATAGTAATGATGGCAAAAAAAGCATTTTGATACAAATAGTAGATTCCTATTTCACGAAAATGTATGAAACAGCAATTTTGTATTGGTTTCCGATAGCCATCACCAGAGTGAAAGTTAGGAATTTTAGTTTGCGGAGACTTGTCCCTACTTTGTATAACTTTCTACCTATTCCTTTATTTGGGACGTGAGAAGGGGCGTGAGAAGCAATTATTTATATCATTATATTAATACGTAATTGTATCCCTTTTTACGAAAATTGCGCAGACGGAGGAGTATGAAATTTCCCACACTTATAGTTTATATCGAGAAGGGGTGCAGAATGCTAATATTTTTTTTAAATTATTCGAAAAAAAACATTAAATAAAAAAAAACACATTACACACACTACCATGTATGTGACACAATACACTTCAAATTGAGAATAGATTAATATTGTTTGTTTTTAATATTATTTGTCTATAGTCTTACTGAATGTCAAACATAACCAGCAAAGGATGAAAGAGTTTTTACAAAAAAACATCGTTTACAGAGAAGTTTTGTATCATTAAGTAAATTATCGAAATATGTATGTCAAGTTCAGTGGAAAGCATTTTCTATTTGGTTCTTTGTTTCAAAAAAAAATAATTAAAAAAAGGTGTCTTTATTTTAATCATTTTTTTTATTTAAATATCATATAATTTGTTTGAAAAAAAAAACGCAAATTAATAGTGTAGCCTTGTATTTTGGCGGAAAGTCGAAGAGTGATGTTGTCAATGTGTTTTAATTTCCAAAACTTGTGTTATTTCGACTAATAATGTGTAATGTTGGTGGAATATTAGCCATTATGTGTTCTTATATGTGCATGAGTGAAGGTAATTGTAACAAAGTGATAAAACGTGCCTTTTCGACTTCCCTCAAAACGGCCGTTGCAATTGGTATGTAAAGTATCCACCGCTTTACTATCCAGGGTGGGGTACTTCATTAATTTCATTATCCTCGTTGTCATCAAATTCATCGGGGAGTCGAATTAATTTTTATTATTATTATTATATCGTAACGTTCTCGAGACGGCGTTCCGTCACGTTAATCCCTATTTCATTCATTTATAGTATGAAAAGAATGGCATGTAAACTCGATAGAGTTACGCTAACATCAATCAGTTCATCCTTAGCCCTGTGTACATTACCTGTTACGTGATGTTCGAGAAACTTTGATAGCTGTGATAATGTGCGTATTAACCTTATGGATTAATTACAGGTTTACAGTCTAGTAGTAAAACCTACGCACTATTCACAGGTTTCACAGATTACTTGTTAATGGGACGGAAATGACAACATCAATTATCCAGTATTTAATTTGATGCAAAAAATTACCTGCTCACTAAAGATAATTAGTAAATTATCAAACTAAATATAACGCGCATTATTACCTAAGTTTTAGTAACTTTTTTATCATCAGCCGAAACACGACCACGGCGTGACAAAGGCTTCCCTTAAAGATCACCGCGACTACCAATTTTATGCTGTACTTATCGAGAATCACTATTAAATGTATATGACGTTAAATTTGTACTAAACCATTCATTTAAGCATTTACTATTAATGAAATAAATTATTATCACCATTTTAGAATATATACATATATTTATCGTCTTTATAAGGTTAAAAATCTTTAAAATTTATTAAGTACAATAAGTCACGAGACTTACTTAACTCTACTTACGTACTACTCTGAGTCTACTGAAAGATGAAATTTTTTTTTTTTTTTTATGAAAACGTAGCCCCACAATTATTCAGTCATTGATAATATATCAATGCCAGAATAATTACGTTTCAAATAACCTTTATACTTTTCTATATATTGGCAATCTAATATCGAGAGATGGCTTGGAACGTAGCAGCAAACGATACCAATTAAACTTTAGATGACAATTTTCTATGAAAATCTGAATCGCGTTATAGGAATTCTCCGTGCTAAATCTGCCGATATACCTGCAGACAACCCCACACAGAAAAATCATTTACGAGCGAAAGAAGGCTTGGTCGAGTGGTTAAGAGCTTAAGCCGCTCCGCCCACTGGATCGAGTATTCGCGAGTTCGATCCTCGCACGGGTCTAGTCTTTGTATGTCTCGGTGTTGATATTTGTGTATGTAAATTTCGTGTTTGCAAACGCACCTACGACACAGGAATAATTCCTAGTGCGGGGCTACGTTATGTATATTTATATTTGTTGAATTATATTTTATTTTAAAATATCGGCACATTCAATATCATGCCTACGAGTATGTTCAGTCATAGCTAAGGTCATAAGTGTCCAGGACTCACCATCAATCTTAAAGACGAGTGTCGCCAATACACAGTTGCTTTGTATAATGCATGGCAAACAATGGCATGGCATTCGTGGTTCTTGCGGCAAACTTACGAGTTTGTGGAACGCTGCAAGTTTCTTTACCCATTTGTCTTAGGAGGCTTCCAGGAAAATAAATATGACCTTTGTCAGTGATAAAAGACGCAGGCGGTATCCGGAAATCTGATATTCGGCCTTTTTGCATGCATCCGATTCGAATACGCGATACTAATACCCTTCACCAGGATATCGGTTCATCTTGTGGGAGCTGCCCACATCTTTCGGTACGTAAGATGACTGATGAATTTTTTTGTAAAAAAACAACGGTGCTCCAATCTTAAAATTGTATCGTAGGTACGTTTACAAACATGAGTATCACACACCGGAAGAAACCAGAACGGATGCAAGGATTGTGGTTGGTAAAGATGTGCTGGAGCAAGTGAATGAGTTTGTATATCTTGGATGCGCCTTTAGTAAGGATGGGAAATACACCGCTGATATAGAGAGAGAGGAGTGAATGCAGGGAACAGAGTGAATGGTGCGATGGGAATGCTACTTAGGAGCCGGCACTGAAGCCAAAAGGCGCAGCTGGCCATACATAACGGAGTGCTTGTCCCAATGCTGTTATATGGCAGCGAGAACTGGGTATGTAAGAAGGAAAATGAAAGTAGAATAAATGCGGTCGAAATGCGAGCTCTACGGAAGATGTGCGGAGTGAAGCTGACCGACCGTAATCGCAACAGCGTAGTAAGAAGCGATTAGGTATAAAGGATAGTATCGGTGTAAAGATGAGAAAGGGTATGCTCTGTTGGTTCGGGCACATAGAAAGAATGTCAGAAGAAAAAATGACAAAACAGATATACAACGCGAAAGTAGAAGTATTCTCGCTACCTACGTACCGGGGAAGACCTAAACTATCTTACCATGACCAAATAGACCGAGTCTTATCTGAAGGACATGTCAAGAGTCTCTGTAACCGGCGACACGAACTATGAGAGTAGAGGAATCCAGAGAGGTATGTAAGGATAGAACTATGTACTCTCTGCCTACCCCGCAAGGGATCTGGTGTGATGATATAGATGGATAGAATATCACACACAAACACCCAGATTGAGACAAATGCCTTGTGCTAATAAAGATTTGTCCCACGCCGTGATTAAACCGCGTCTACTATCAGTGAGTGCTACGGTGTACACTTTTAACTAACAGATCAAACTGTCGCTGTCATCAAGTTAAAAGGTGGTTAAAGAATATAACCCCTTCGAGAAAATGTTTGAGGCTGTCGATGTAAAACATTCCCACACTTGAATGATCAAGTTACCTGGAACTTACGCTGAATTTGTATGAGTTCTAAATTTACTCAATGACTAAGGGCCAAAGTTTTTTGCTTAGAATGTGATTCTAAGCTCACAAGTCTTAAAAAAATCGGAAATCTCGAGAAATGCGGGCGAGCGTTCGGGATAACTAAATGATATTTTAGGGAAGTTATTCAGGTTTTTATTACCTACATTTTCTCGCCGTAATTCATAAGTAATAGTACCTGTCTTAAACATTGAAATCAGTTTATTATCAATAGTTTCGTATAAACTAAAAAGAACAAAAGCTGCCTTTCCGGTTGCTTCGTCAATCGCGTACATTAATAAACTGCCCAATAAAAACGACAAGATACATGAGGATTTCACTACAAATTTCGTAAATAAAACCAGATGAAAAAGCAAGGATACACGCTGATGAGGCTACTACTGTCCTGTTTTACTTGCCACTTTCAGAATATACTAGAACAACAGAAGTATTATTTATCTATATATCTATATCATCACTCCAGATCCCTTGCAGGGTAGGCAGAGAGTACAGAGTTCTATCAGGTTCTTACACCACTCTGGCTTTCTCCACTCTCATAGTTCATCTCTTAGACGCTCGCTGGTTACGGAGACTCTTGAACTATTATTTACATACTTGGAATTAAATTCTGCTAAGCAAACAATGTTAATTTTCATACTATCAAGTATCACAGTGATTTGGATATTCTACGGACACGGGTTAATCCAGTGGTTAAATGCTCAAGCCAATCCGCCCACTGGATCGAGCAGTCACGAATTCGATCCCCGTACGGGAGAAATCTTTGTGTAACCCACAAAATTTTATTTCGGTCTAAGTGTTTGTGTATGTGAATTTCATGTTTGTGAACGCACCCACCCAAGAATAATTCCTAGTGCGGGGCTACATCATTATATCAATCAATCAATCAGCCTATCGCAGTCCACTGCTGGACATAGGCATCTCCTAACACGCGCCATTGCACACGGTCCTCCGCCTTCCGCATCCAGTCTGTCCCAGGGACCTTTTTGAGGTCGTCGGTCCATCGAGCTGGGGGCCGTCCTACCTTACGCTTACTAAGTCGCGGTCTCCACTCTAGGACACGCTTGCTCCATCGGCCGTCGGTCCTTCTGCAGATGTGACCAGCCCATTGCCACTTTAGCTTACTGAGTCTGCGAGCTATGTCGGTAACTTTGGTTCTTTGTCGGATTACCTCGTTACGAATTTTATCCTTCAAAGAGACGCCGAGCATAGCTCGCTCCATAGCCCGCTGTGCGACTTTGAATTTGTGGACTAGTCCCACTGTGAGTGGCCACGTCTCAGCCCCGTAAGTCATAACAGGTAGGACGCATTAGTTATAGACTTTAGTCTTCAGGCATTGCGGTATAGGCGAAGAGAAAACGTGACGTAGTTTGCCAAATGCTGCCCAACCTAATTGGATCCTGCGGTTGATTTCTTTCTCGAAGATGTTTCTACCAAATTGGACAACTTTTCCAAGGTAGGCATATTCCCGAACAACTTCGAGCATCGAACCATCGACGTAGATCGGTCCCGGCGTGACATGTTCATTAAACATGATCTTGGTTTTATCCAAGTTCATGCCGAGACCGACACCTCGAGAGGCTCCATTTAGGCTATGCAGCATTTCGCTTAACTGTTCCAGTGACTCTGCCACGATGACGATATCATCGGCAAACCGAAGGTGTGAGATGTATTCGCCGTTGATGTTAATGCCCCGCCCAGTCCAGTCCAGCGTCTTGAAGACGTCTTCGAGTGCATTGGTGAAGAGCTTGGGGGATATTACATCCCCCTGTCTTACCCCTCGACGCAGCTCGATCGGGTTGGTCTTTTGGTCCTGGAGCTGGACGGTCATTGTGGCGGTATCATACAGACATCTCAACACCTCGATATAGCGCCAATCGATGCCATATCGCTGCAGAGCATCCAAAACCGCCCAGGTTTCGATGGAGTCGAAGGCTTTCTCGTAGTCCACGAAAGCCATACACAGCGGCTAATTGTACTCTTCGGTCTTCTGTACAATCTGCCGAACAGTATGGATGTGGTCTACGGTGCTGTAGCCTTTTCGAAACCCGGCTTGTTCCGGTGGCTGTAACTCGTCAAGTCTTCTGGCGAGGCGGTTTGTGAGTACTCTCGAGAACAACTTGTAGACGTGGCTCAGGAGTGAGATGGGTCTGTAGTTCTTCAGCAAGGTTTTGTCACCTTTTTTGAAGAACAGAACCACCGCACTCCCGCTCCACGCTTGAGGTGTTAAGCCCTGGTGGATGACGGAATTAAAGAGGCTCGCTAGCTTTTTCAGGATTGGAGTCCCGCCTGCTTTTAGGAGCTCAGTGGAGATTCCGTCATCGCCTGGCGACTTGTTGTTTTTGAGCTGCTGGAGAGCCACTCTGACCTCGTCCTGGTTGACATCAGGGATGTCTTCCGTGTGGTGGCGTGTGAGTGGGGCTCTGTGGTCGTCAGCGCTGGGTCTTGTGAGTTTAGTCATCCGTGATGCGTACAGGTCTTTGTAGAAACTCTCAATTTCCTTAAGTATCTCGAACTTGGAGGTTACGGTTTTGCCACCCGCAGTTTTAAGTTTCGTCAGATGGGATCTACCTAGCTGGCGAGCGAAGACTTTGGTGCCTCTGTTCTGTTCAATCGCAGCCGCGATGGCGCGGGTGTTGGAACATCGGAGGTCACGTCGCACCCGCTTCCGGATCTTCCGGTTGAGGTTCCTCCCATCCGGCGAAGACGCCTGCGTGGATGACATTTCCCGTCTCTGCCTCATAAGTTCAAGAGTCTCGAGCGAGAGCTTAGATTCTCTGTTACCGCTTTTGCCGGGAAACACCCTTCGAGACACATCCTGTAGCGTTTTGACCACTGTGTCGGTTTTCTCGTCAACATTGCCTTCGGTTTCCAGCAGGTCGAAACGATTTTGAAGCTCCAGTTGGAACTTTTCGAACCCTAAAGCTATTTGAGGCGCAGTAGGTCTGAAAGTAGACCTCATCATACGACGCCTTTCGGCCCTGAAGTTTATATTTAGAGCGCCTCGGACAAGTCGGTGATCGCTGCCGGTATTAAACCTGTTGATCACGGAGACGTCTCCAAACATAGACTTCCTGTCAGTCATGATGAAGTCTATCTCGTTCCTCGTCACAGTGTCGGGGCTTCGCCATGTCCACTTTCTATGAGGCTTCTTCTTAAAGAACGAATTCATCAAGAAGAGCCCCTGCGACTCCAGAAAGTTGACCAGCATCTGCCCCCTGTGGTTTAGGCGCCCCACGCCGTGGGGTCCGATTATCGTTTCGCCGCGTTCTTGTACTCCCACTTTGGCATTGAAGTCCCCCATAACAACGTTGTAGTGAGCCTTGGTGGTGCCAAGTAATGCCTTGGCGATGTCTTCATACATGGCTTCGGCTATGTCGTCGCAGTATGTCGAAGTCGGCGCATATACCTGTACCACCTTCAGGGTGTATCTGTCGGTGATTTTAATTATGAGGTACGCTACCCGTGTCGACACACTGCTGACTTCCACAACGTTGTTAGTGAGAGCTTTGTGGACCAGGAAACCGACACCACCCTGAGAGGGCCGATCACCTTCCCGAAAGTAGAACAGGTGGCCTGACTCAAGGGTTATCGTGTCCTCGACCTGTCTTCGGACTTCGGATAACCCCAATATGTGCCAGTTTATGCGACCTAGTTCTACCTCGAGTTCAGTGAGGTGTTTGTTGGTCCAGCCGTAGAGAGCATCCATTGTACGTAACCAGGGTCAGGTGTTTTTGGTAGCCTTGTGTCGTAGCCCGGAGATTCTTCGCACCCCCTGCCCCGCTGTTACCGCGACCGCTACCGTGGCAGCGGACAGCGGGACTACCGGGAACTGGGGGCCTTTGGTTTAGGTGCCTTATCATGTTAGGAGGTTGGTATAGGGTTTATTCCGAATTTTCCTTTTCTGGTCCTTGATCGGACGACGTTACTGCCTTTGGTGGACTCTTACCACCAGCCTAGCAAAAGTAAGGCTACTGGGGCATTCTAAGTTTTTCTTTCGCTTCCAGCCCAGTAAGGAAGTAATCATTATAAGAAAAAGAAAAGAATTTATTAACATTAGCTCTTCACTCAATGCAGAATGAATTAAAAAACTGTTAAATATTGTTCTAAAACAACGTAATAGACCACCCCACCAGAGGCGAAGTATAAAACACACGATGAATAATTCACATCGGGCTGCCCGTCGCTTTGTGGCAACTAATTCAGTTAGGCCACGCCACGGCGCTACAAGACAGTCAAATTTATATTTTCTGGTGGCTTTTGTTTGTTTGTTTGTAGTTTATGTTTTACTTAATTAACGTACTATTTTTTTGTGGAGATAAATCTAGGGAAAGTTTCTTTAGGCATTTCGAGGAAACTATGGGCCCTTAAATACATACGTAGGTAGGTAACTGGCGGTAGGTAACAGGTAACGGGTACCTACGTATGTATTTACACCCTACAATACCGATGACTCCCTGATCCGTGAGTTGTGTCAACACGAACACACTGTCAACTCTAACGAAGATGACGAGGCTCTTTTAATTTTAGACTCCCTCGCTAATTCATAATACTCATCTCAAAGGAGGGGTTCATTATGAAAATAGCTAACAGAGAAAAATAAATAATATTATTCATAAATAAAATAAATAAACACTGTCATATTCCCAAGCGGGGGTGACAGAGGTGTCCCAACATAATACACTGGAAGATACACGTAGACTGGAAGATATGCGACTGTGTATCCTACTTACTCTAAAACCAGCACCTGTAGAGTAAGATTTTCGTTTAGGTATTCATTAATTTATAAGAATTTGAAAGTTTAGTAACTTTGTACACAACGTACGAATAGGCGTACAAAATATCAGGGCTATTCAACTCCCAATTCAACCTTAGAGGGTGAGATAATTTTTTCGACATTTTTAGTCCACCTGCAGGTACCTGACTGCAATACTCTTTGTTTAATATCACTTCCAAATGTAACAGTTCAACGTTTATTTTAAAACAATTAATAGTCTAACTAACAGAGAAATCCGCAAGATGCTCCGTTATAAAAGAGTAGGTAAGTTGTATTTTCAAGGAGGTGAAGTCAGACTTAAGACAAAACGTCTGTGAATAATGCATGAAGATTCGTCGTGCGGACTGAAGTATTTTAATGTACACACGAAGAGAGCGGCTTGCCGCTATTTATTTGGTTGATTTATTACACATTATTGCTAACGGTGGAGGAAACCATCGTTGGGAAACCTTCACCCAAGATATAAGTTTACAAAAGATTAAACGATGTGCCCGAAAATGGCGACAGGCTTATTTGTCGACATTCTTCTCTTTGACCACCACACCCCCCCCCCCCGACCCCTGCCACCACCGCCGGCCGCGACATGTCTATCCGATCCCCCCGATGCTTTGTCATCCATTCTTTCCGCTCAGAATACGGGCGACGACGACGTAGTCGTAGATCCCCTCCCATAGCCGGCGGTTGACCGGTGCACTTAGTAGTGCACCCCGTCCCCCCAGAGCGACTGTCCCAACCGAGGGCGCCTCTTCAAGGCGCCCTCGAGTATGTCGCCCCTTGCCCTTCTGGCTTGAGCGTAGTGGTTGCACGCTCGCCCTTAAGTCCGGTGAAGCTGTAAAGGCCTCGCGGCCAACAGCGTACATCACTCACACACACACACAATTCAGGAATAAAATCTTGAAATGTAAGTAAGTATACAAGGTGTAACATAAATGACGCAACCTCAGACACCCCAATTAGATAATTGCTTTACAAATTCAGAACCAAAACCATTTTTTCAATTTTAAAGACCGATGTACCAAGTTATATTTAAGTACTTTCATATCCAAATTGACCACGAAATATGTACTTATGCGTGCGTCTTGAGGAATATGTTTTAGGAATGTATTTTATACAGCCGTATTATTTGAATTTTGAATTATAATTTAATTTTCTTTAATGCAGTGGATAAAATAAACTTTGTAATTTAAAATATATGTTTCTCGCACTTTTTAACTAAATTATATATTCTGTTAAACTTTCCTATCAGATTATGATTCAGATGGCCGAGAGAATTCCCCTAGGCTGCCGTCTGCCATTTTTTCATCTATGTTATTGCCAGAGCTAATCATAAAGTTGCTCTCTGTCGGATATTGCCACTTTGAGTTAGTGTAATGTAGTATTCACTGCAAGTAGAACTTAGTTTAAAGTTCTAGTGAGATAAAGACCAGTTCAGTAGGTACAGTCAGCAACTTAAGTGGCTTAACATTCTCAGATTTTCAAATCAGTAGTACTCTTTATTGTTCAAATTTCGGTGAATATTGTCAAAGCAAAATTATTTGGAAAGGATAACATTTTTTTAGATCAACAGAAATAATAGATTCCATAGAAATCAAAATCCTGCAAACGATTTGAAAAACTGAGAAAGTTAAGCGACTTATGTCGCTGACCGTACCTAGGTACCGTAAAATATCACTTCAAAGACATCTAGGAATTGAATTGGAGTAAGGATCTAGTACTCTGGTAACCTGTTGGAAATCTATACACTCTGCCTTCCCCGCAAGGAATTTTGTTAGAAGAGGTTGCATTAACTATGGTCATTAAAAAGAAATAAGTAAGTTACTAGGCAATTTTGACGTTGACTGTCACTTGTAAAAAAAAACTTATGTTCTTGTAAGAGCTAATAAAGCGTTCATAATCCATTGCCTTTCCTTACTCACTTGCAATTCCATTACGAAGACGATTCATCGACCTGTATTAGGTTATCGGAATCCCCAGCACAAGACGAAGTAAGAAATTAAAATGGATAGCTTCACGACAAAGTTACACATTGGTGTCTTAGAAGGAAAAGCGAACTGGGCTACATGGAGATACAAGGTTTCCATCATGTTACGTGGTACAGAAGGTGCCATCGAAGCAGCAGACGGAAAGCTCAGGAAACATATCCTTGCCGAGGGCAGGTGATGCTGAAAGTCGGTACAACTTAGAAATGGCTAAGTTTAGGAAGACCGAAACAAGTGCTCTGCTCATACTCACCACCAATATGTCTGAAGACACTTTAAAGAAACTAATGAGATTTGAGACAGCGAATGAAGTCTGTCAGGAATTACATAAATTGTTTGATGGACAAACTGAAAATAGGGCATACAACCTGTGCATACAGTTCTTTAGCTTCAAACATATCAAAGAAGATGATCAACTAATATGTCAACGCTCAAGAACCGGTGGAATGATTTGAATATTGAAATCACCAGGAAAGATGCAAATGCCAAGCTTCTAGATCTGTTTCTCATATGCAAGATTTTAGATACCCTGGATGAAAGATTTTTCGCGTTAAAATCGACTTGGTTGTTATTAAGTCAGGCTGAGAGGAGCATAGAAAACTTGACTAACCAGCTATGTGCTTTTGAGAGAGCTCTAGAGACTAAAGAGGGCACAAGTCGACAGGTATTAATATCCACAAGTGCTCAAAGGATGGTTAAGCACAACAAGGATAAGCATCTGATTTGCAACTATTGTTCCGGTAAAGGACATAGAGTTCGCAAGTGTAAGAAATGGATTAAGGATGGGAGGCCACCTAAATCTAGTAATAAAGAAGTAAATCACACAATCACACAGTCACATCCTAAGCAAATACAAAATATATCACTTGTGGTAAATGCATGTTCGGATAAAGAGCTTCAAGACCGTGAGAGTTGGTTTGTCGACAATGGAGCAACGACGCATATTACTGTTAGGGGTGATTATATTACTGATTTTCACGACTTTGATTCCGACCATACCGTAACGACGACAGACGGTAGCTTGATTCCAGCAATCGGGAAAGGTGTAGAGGTATATGTAATGGTGTAACCTATAAAACTGTTGATCGTATAATAAATGACACATTATTGATTCGGAGCTTGTTGTTTCAATACCTATCTCCCCGCATCGTATGGCGACCCTGCGAAAGGTGCAGTGGTCAGCCACCGCGTTTGTTACCTTATCCGAACAATGTAAGATGAGTAATATATTTCTCAATTTCACTCGCACGCGGACTGTTTCGAGTGCATTATAAGTGACTTTATGAAATGGGTTCGTTAAACACCAAAGAAGAATTAGTGATTTCTCAAAATGCCGGAAGTGCAAATCAGGTTTCTATCGAGCAGTTGCAGACTGGAATCAGTATAACGAACTTAATTTTGGGCGTAATTTTAACTATGGCATTGGCGGCAGGACTGTACAGCCGTACAGTCCTGCCGCCAATGCCATAGTTAAAATTACGCCAGGCCCAAATTCAGGTCCAAAAAGTAGAAATTGCAAAATGTTGAGTTTTCATTATGTTGAATTTCCAATATGTTGAATATCAAAATGTTGAATTCCCAAAATGTTGAAGTTTCATTAGGTTGAATTTTAGAAATGTTGAATCCCATAATGTTGAATTCCCGAAATGTTGAATTCTCATTATGTTGAATTCTCATTATGTTGAATTTTTCAAATGTTGAATCTCACAGGTCGGTTCTCATAATTTTTCAGTGTGGTTCTAACTTAGAATATATCAACCCATATTATCCCGTGGGTGCCCTAGAAGGCGAAATAGAGAATACCTAAACCAGGAAACTAGCAGCACCGTAATAATGAGAATAGATATACCTTTTAAAAATAAAGGGAAACCGACTTCAAACCAAACATAAATATTTGGAGTCAGTGCCGGTTAGTGCAGTCGGTTTCTTTGCACCAACCTCAAATATTTATTTTTTTGCTTTTTGAAGTCAGTTTTCCTTTGTCTTTAAAGTTATTTGTTTTACAATTTTAAGTGATAAGTGAATTATTAATATTCTGCTTAGTTCTACATCAAGGTACATACAGGACTGATGTAATACCCATAATAACGAAATCTATACATTCGCCCTGTTTGCCGTTCTTTATACCTTGAAAGTTCAAGGTTCAATACCGATATCAACAAAATGGGTCCACCTCGAAGCTATATTCAAGCAAAGGGAATTATCAAAGTCAGTTCATAAATAAAGACTTTATAAAAAACAGACAAATTGTAAATCTCCTTATTTTTTTAAGTCTTAATATTCTGGTTAGTTCTATGGTAGGGTACATATAGGATTACCACAATACTTATAATAACTCCATCTACAGATTCAAGTTACTTGTCGTTAAGGAGTTCCCTGATTTAACTTTAAAGTCCAAGATGCAATACTGATGATTAAAATGGTTCATTGGATTAAAATTAAATTAAAATGGAACCACCTTGAAGCTATACTGAACCCAATGCAAAAAGAATCATCAAAATCGGTCCACAATTGACGGAAATATCGGCGAACATCATACAGACTAACATAGAACCTCCTCCTTTTTGAAGTCGGTTAAAAAGCATTAGGATCTACTACAAGAACGTCAACGTAACAAATATGAATTCAACATTTTGGGATTCAACATAATGGGAATTCAACACTTTGATAAGTACAACATTGTGAGAATTGTTTGTTCAACATAATGAGAAGTCAACGTTTTTGAACTCAACATTTTGAGAATCCAACATTTTGAGATTCAATATATTGGGAATTCAACATAATGAAAATTCAACATTTTGCAAATTCAACTTTATGGACCTGAAGGCTGTACAGCCTTTACCGAAGTTACAAAAACTGTCACATGCAATGGATAGCGCAAACCATTAATCACCATGCATTACTCATTTTTGCATCTCCAAGGACCCAGGCATATGTAGGAATCGGCGGTGTGGCCGGTGAAGCGGTGTGAGGTGTAATGCGATTATGGAGTGCGGTAATAGTGCGTATAAAATGTGCTAAAGTGATAGGGTTTAAGAAAACAAGTGCGGGGCGATTATTTTACTTATTTTAGCAGCCAAAGCAAGTTTTATTCGATTCAATGGACAATTGATGTATTTGGGACGTTTCGTGTAGTAACATTAATATCTAAGTAAATATTCCTAGTAATTGTTATGTATTATAAATTATGTAATCATCTGTGTAATAAAATGTAAGTACTTATCATTATTGTTATGGCAGAAGATTTGAAAGGGGTATGCAAAGAAATAAAAGATATAAGGGAGTATCTAATTAAAATAGGCCCAAGTCGAAGAAAATGAAATATATTGATTAAAAAATTAACCGAACCTCTTCTCTAGGTATAGTTGTGTATTATTAAAATTAGTAGCGATATTAAAAAACGCCATATACAATCTAGTGATGCAGAGTTAATTAATAAATATACAGAAAAATTTCAGTTATTATGCAACGAAATAATAGATTTGTGTAATCCTGTTGAATTTATAGAATCTACGATGTCGGAGTTTAACCTTAGAGTTGCTTTGAGCATACTACCGCTTATGACGGACGAGGAATCTGATACTAGGCAATTAATAGATAACATTGAATCTTATGACTCTACTCTCACATCAGCAGACTGTAAGGCTAAACTTGTTCAGTTTATACTAAAAAATAGATTGTCCCAGGCTGCAAAATTGCAATTAAATTCTAATTACTCTAGCGTGAACGAATTAGTTTCTGATATGAAAAAAATATTGTTGCCTCAAAAATCGGCTATACAGGTGAAATTGAGTAATATTAGGCAAAATGATATGACTATCCAAGATTATGGCAAACAAATTACGGAATTATTTGTTGGCCTTACAATTTCTCAGGCCAATGAAAATTATGCAAATTACCGTGTATTGAAGCCGCTTAACGAACAATATGCGATCAAAAAACTCTCTGATGGCCTGAGGAATCAAAGGAATCGAAGAGCCTCTTTTAACACCTTCCCTTATTAAATAGATAGGAGACCCATTGCATCACGAATATTGATAAGCCTGGGTCTCGGAACAGCCTTAGTCATAATCAACTCCTCGTCGTTGCTTAAATCCTTTTACTACAAGTCTTGCCTTATATTTGTCAATCGTACCATCTTGGTTTCTTTTTATCCGAAATACCCATTTACACGGTAACCCCTTTCTGTTAGATGGTAGGTCACTAACTTGCCATACATCTTTTTTTTAACCGAATTCACCTCACAGGCCATGGCTTTCAACCATTCTGCACTATCATCTCTCACGTTAGGTTCTTGATAAGTTTAGCACTTTCAGGCAAATTTGCAAGGAAAAATGTTTATGATAAGTATGTAAATCCTATTGTGTACAAAACTAATGACTTGCTACTGATTACAAATGAAAATGTAAGTAAGTAGGACAGTTTGTATTCTGGACATTTTGTAGTTATTGAGGATATTTCGCCTTGTGTTAAAATAATGCGTAAATGAAAATTGGATGTTATTCACAAAAATCGCACAAAATTGTACGCTCCTAATAAATGATATATTCTTACGAACACATTTTATAAATGCAATAATGCTACTTGTATTTTATATAACTGTAGTTTATTAATATTCTTAATTTTGTCATAAGCTTACTTATTTTTTTTTTACTTTTTATATTAATTTGTTATAATAAAATAACAATTATGCAATGTAATCATTGTATATATTTTTCATTATACTTAGAGTATAATGTCAGTCTCATCTCAATGTGATTGTATTTAGATGAAAAAGAAAATTTAATGTATTTAATTGCTTTTTTTTCACGAAGGGAAGGACGTGTAGAGGTATATGTAATGGTGTAACCTATAAAACTGTTGATCGTATAATAAGTGATCAAACGAACTTACCTGAAGTGAAGTTCGATCATTATTATACGAAGTCCTTCGTTCGAAGATATAAACATGCAGCTCTCTCTACTCGCTTGGCAAGCCGCTAAATTTTTTAGAAACGTCAACGCCTCCTCTATGGTATCTGTGGACATAACCTCTGCGACCATTCCTTTTAGAAGTAGTACATTTCAACTTTACCAACGGGCAGGGCGGGTTGGGTACTTATATCTTCGAACGAAGGACTTCGTATAATAATGATCGAACTTCACTTCAGGTAAGTTCGTTTGATCACTTATTATACTGTGTCCTTCGTTCTCGATATAAACATGCAGCTGTTTAGAGCTATAAGGGTAAAGTTGAAGTATACCACATGAATGTCATTTTTAAGCGTGAGCTCTAAAACATAATATGTCATGAGTACATTTGTATAACACATTCCCGTTGTTTGCATTGCTATACAACACAAATACAACATATATATATATATATATATATATATATATATATATATATATATATATATATATATATATACAGACGAGTATATATACACCTATATTGTTTCTTACAACCAGTCTGTCTAACTTATTCAAAATAAATTTATTTAATCAAATTCTATAACATGTTATGTTATATAGCGTAGATCCATCCCAACACAATTCTTTAAAGCACCTGTTATAGCACACCTGTGCTTAACTCATTACTACCGGGTAATAATAATCAATCATTACTTATCAAGATATCAGTGCATTCTCCATCTGTTATGTCTTCTATATAATGATTTTTTTTTTTTTTTTTTATAGATGTCCCTTTATATAACGAGAGTTGAGGAATTACCGATCCAGAACTTTGTTTATATGAAATTAATCCCTTTATAATAATTCTTGTATCATAGAAAACCCTTCCGAAACGAACTATGAGAGTGGAGGAAGCCAGTAAGTAAAGAACCTGTTGGAACCCCGCACCCCCCCGCCTACCCCGCAAGGGGTCTGGCGTGACGATATAGATAGAGATCGATAGAAAACTCTTACTGTGTACTAGATCTAGAAACAAACTATATTAGTACCCAATCTATAACAATATAAGACAAATAAGACAGGGAAACCTGTTTCCCCACTAACGTGTCTTCCAAGTGGCATGTGGGGCTTTATGTGTTTTTTTTTTTTTTTTTTTTTTTTTGTCAAATGTTCTCTTTTGTGAGTACAGTACCAGACAAAGGCTACCAATTCTATTGGTGATTATAAGGATGCTTTGCTATAATTACTTATTTAATTTATGATAAAGTATTTTCCTTTATGTCAAAGTTCGGTTATATTTAATGTTAGTTATATTTATAATCTTTAAAGATGCACATATACCAAAATTTAACATTTTTGTACTAGAGGCCTTTGTACTAATGTCCTTATCTAGAGCTATTCCTCACATAAGGCTATGTACCTTAACTATATGATCTCGCCCCCCCCCCTCCCCCATTTTTGGGTTTGGAACGAAGGGCAGTGCTGATGTGTGGTAACCTAATTTAACCTGCCCCACTGTTAAACTATACTACTATTATTATTATATATTCCGAAACTATCCCGGATATCATTTTTATGTCCACCTAAATATTTATGTATCACTTAACAATTCGTTCTTGCGCAATAACGCCCGCGAACGTTCATTTTTGGCAATACGATCGGGCCACTCCTGACCCGTTATATTGCTGATGAAAATTACACTCAAATTTACTAATTTAGTAATGACTTAAGTAGCGAATAAGTCACAGGCAACTAGACCAAACCACGGACTATAACTTTATGATATTGGGAATCCTATTCATAACTTAACTTTTTCATACCCTTAAATGCCACACTTCCTCTGCTTCTTTGTATGTGGTTGTTTTTTATAAGTAGCAACTGTAGTGAGTAACTTTTTAGTTAGTTCTAGATTTCCAACCGTGAGGATTGAGTGTCACTTAACTTATACATGTAGTACCTACGTATCATTCATATTTCATTTAATATCATAATAATATGTTTTGCGCCCTCGCCTACCCACTTGGGATCTGGCGTGGTCTTATAATTATTAATAAATAAATAATATCAAGTTCCCTAAGACTAAGGTTATTGCTGATACTACCTAATATTTATCAAACCTGTGATAAAAATATACTTTTGATTATTCTTGTTTAAGATAATCTATACTTTTAAATATTGTAACTCAATATTTCATCAACTTCATCAACAATTTTTAAATAGGTATTATTATTAAGTCATTTGCATGACTTTATTTTCTTTTTATATATAGATACATTAATAAGATACATGTAACATGTGGATGTAATAATTTAAATGTAACAATATGAAAAATGCAAATTTTTTGTATGACATTTCCAATTCAATACTTTTACACTGAACCACCTTTAAATAAATTACAGCATGTATAGTGCTCTAAAACCACCTGTTTCCATAATAGTAGCAGGTTGTGTTTGTGTCATATCTCCGATATCCTAACTGTACCAGAAACATCACTGGTGCTCAATATAAATGTGCACATTCAAAACTAAACACAAACCTATTTTTTATAGTTATTAATTACTTGAATAATTTTATTTGATTACATATTATTAATTGATTAAAATATTATCAAACCAAAGTACAATAAAAACATCTAATTCTTCAATTCATGAATTGATGTATAATCTTTCCTCTGTGTGTCTCAAATTTCTAATGTATTAATTACACTATAAATGATGCAGGACGCAACCAAAAACCAAAACTATTGGACTCATTACCCAATAGAAAGCTGAATAGCTCCTAATAAATTTTTTATTAGTATATTTAATATGACTCTAATGTCTATTATTAGCATTGAGTTTCTTTGTGGGATAAGGATTATAGCACAGTTGTGATCATCCATCTTTAATTAAATTCTAATGAGAATGGCTATAAATTGTATATCAATTATTAAAAATTATGTTTCTAATAATAATGTTTCTATACATAATGTTAAATATATGTAGGACCAGATTTATTTAACCTTCACTTGTCTGGATTACTTGCAGTATTTGCACAAAACCCATAAAGTTATGTTTGCCGTTGAAGGCAGACAGACACACATTTTTATTAGTGTCATAGATACATTGTTACATACCAAAGTCAGTGAATACCTTTAGCCTCCAATATTATGGTTTATTTGTAACAGCCATGTTGTATTCCTGAATGTTTAACTGATTTTTTCAGTAACATAAAAAAACAAAACAAGCCTTTATGTAAAAAGCCTAGCAAGCTTTTCTTACCTCACATTCTCTGGTAGGAGACTTCCAATGTCCATTGTGATTTGTTTTTGGTGGGCTGATAGGTACACTGTAGGTACATTTATACATACATTTGTGGATAGATGTACATTTTTACACACCGGATGAGGATTGTTGTTCCATATTGGTTACAACACTGGTGGTTTCTTGAAATTTAAACTACTGCTTATGAATAGCTAGTTATAATTCCATCTTGGTACTCCACTATATTAACCTTATTTAATACAAAATATATACTGCTGACCACAAAGGTTCTTATCCCAATCAATGTTTCATAACTGTATTGTTAGGACTCATCTTCCCTGGCTACCCTGCAAGGGGTCTGGGCTGATAATATTGATAATTATTAGTTTTATGTTAACTGGATAGACCAGGTATTTTATATTATATTTTAAGGATGTATGTGTGTAACACAAATTATTGTACAACTTGCCTGTCTCAGCATCGGTAGACTGTGATATTATATTTGGAATATTTCCACAATTCTGTTGCTTGTCAGTTATAACAGGCATTGTTATAAGTAGAGACTACTTTGGCTCATCTGTTTATAAACCCTGTTCAGGGATAAATATTGCAAGGTTTACCTTTTTAATACAAGTGCTCATAATATTGCACAATTCTTTGTGTAATAAGCTCCACTTTGGGCTATTTTAGGATTATTATACAAGTATGTCTAATAATGAAATCAATGCAAAACATTATGTTTCTGCAAAGGGGTGGCTTATGTTATTAATAATGTATTGTTATTCATAAATTCATAAACAATGTCCCTTTAGTTACCCTTTCAGAAAGTCTCCTTTAGAAGATATAATATCACAAATTGCTTATAGTTTATAGCAATAGTCTTTGTATTTACTGTTTAAGGTATGTATGTTGGGTAACATTTTAGTTTCTTACCATTGTAGAAATGTGAACTGCACAGGAGCACCTCATGGGTGAAACCTATGAGTAGTATGACCTTCAGCACATATCTCGTATGGGCCCCAAGTCTTGCGGATCACGCCGATGCATCTCGTACACCGCTCGTGTCCTTGAATTACCGTTAAGTCTTGCGGACCACGTCGATGCATCTCGTACATCGCCCGTGTCCTTAAATTGGCATCGATCCTTAACAATCATTATTGATTAATGTCCCCGCTAATTTCTCTCATTAGAGGTTTTACCTTGCCAATTTATAGACGGTTAATAATTGTTTGCAGGCATATTGCGTGTTAAACTGTTTTTACACGAAGAGGGACATGAGACTTCGTAAGTCCACTTTTCGAGTGAAGACTTTACTTTATAATAAAACTCACGTCTCCAAATATTCGATACCATTATACATAAACATGTTAAGCTGAAAACGCCACAATTAAACAACTATCAGTTGATCTTTTTGGAATGTACTTTTTTGTCAAGACGTAAATTATTTCTGAATTTGCCTATACGATGTTTTAAATCTATTTCACAACATCACCTGAGCATATAAAAACCCTTTGTTACATAATTTCACTGCTACGATTATTTGATTAAATTAAATGTCGACCAAAACCCTATTACAAGGCATCGGCTGCCACGCTAAAAGAAAGAATGGTCGCAGAGGTTATGTCCACAGATACCATAGAGGAGGCGTTGACGTTTCTAAAAAATTTAGCGGCTTGCCAAGCGAGTAGAGAGAGCTGCATGTTTATATCGAGAACGAAGGACACAGTATAATAAATGACCATAGAATAACAATGATGCAGAAGCCACGTTAAGTCGTAATTGCACGACGCGCGGTGAAGCCAAAAAATCAACAAACGGCCCGCACTCACCGCACTTCCCACCCGTATAATGTTGCTAGTTAAAAATGATTTACGTTATGGGGTAAATGTTCAGTAAGAGATTTTAAAATGATTATTATTTCTAGCGGTAACATGTATCTTTGTTCATATTAACAAAATAAATAGACGTAATGAAGTAGGTTTTTAAAATAAAACGCGATCCCATTAGCAGTAAGTTAATAATGTTTTGTCGTTGCGTTACAATTTGACGGACGATTTAGCACAGTAGTTAGGAGCTTAAGCTGCTCCGCCCGCTGTATCTAATAGTCGCGGGTTCGATTCTCGCATGGGACAAATCTTTGTATGACCTACAATTATTTGTTTCGGTCTGGGTATTTGTGTATGTGAATTTTCATGTTTGTAAACGCACCCACGACACAGGAATAAAACCTAGAGTGAGGCTATGTTTAAAAAAAAAGAAACAGTTACGAGGTTCTAGGATCGATTCTTAGGACGGAAAAAGTGTAATATTATTTTTACTATTCTTTTTGTTTTTTTTTTTAAATATTGCCTGAAACGTGGGTGCACGCGGTTGACCTCGGCTACCACTACTTGGCAAAATAGTATCTAACATCGTCGGCAAAATGTAGGTCTATGATTTATCCGGCGTATCATTATACTACTAGGAATAAAATTATGTCCTGACTTGAACTATCTAATACTGCGTAATACATATAAAAACGTCATTCTATGTAATTAAAAGTGTAGTACTTTCGTCATCGTAACTAAGTAGATAAATCATTATGTAATAAGTACTATAACAACTAAGGTCCATAGTAAAAAAAGAAGGGATAAATAACACTGCCGTATTGGCAACACAGACAAAATGGACGAATCATTTTTAGTGACACTTATGGACGGAAAATTTTATTCAATATTTAAATAATACGATGTCCGATTGCGCTACTTACACGTGGAATGTAATCCCATCCTGTTTCTTTTTGAGCTTGGCGGAATTGTTACAGGTAGGAACGCCACAGGACGCCATAAATAAATTTAATTTGACACGCGTAGAGCACGTTATTTCGCGCGACGGTCGCCGAATGACTAATGGCGTAAACGTGTAACTACTTGCTTTGCAGGTACTAATTGTTGCTACAAGGCGATGGCTTCTAGATTATTGTTATAGAATAACAATAATCTAGAAGCCGCGGTCGCGCAAATGACGTGTAAATGACACATTATTGATTCGGAGCTTCGGAGCTTGTTGTTTCAACACCTATCTCTCCGCATCATAAAGGCACTGTAGAGGTTGAGTCAAATGTCAGTGACAAGAAGTTTGTGATAACACTAAATGATGTATGGCTTGTACCTTCATTAAAGAAGAATTTATTTTCAACATTAGCGGCATAGGATAAATAAAATGCAGAAAAGTGTATTTAAATCAACGACCACAGAGTATATGTTTGATGTTGCGAGCACTACGATTACGGAGGACTGTACAAATTGGATATGTAGACGGTCATACCAACCAAACATAGGACATTAGAAGTCAATGCTCGGGTATCAATTTATTACAACTTTACCATGAACGATTCGAACACCAGGACAAGAAACATGTTATTGGTCTAGCTAAGAGAGAACTAGGAATACATGTGAGTCCTGATAATGTTAAATGTGAAGATTGTTTATATGGGAAACCACACAGAAAACCGTCTGGAACAAGAGAAAGAGCAACAGCTGTAGGAGAGCTAATTCACACCGATGTTTGTGGCCCCTTTGTGGAAAGCTATTCAAAATTTAAGTATTATGTGCTTTTCAAAGACGATTATTCCAGTTACCGAATGGTCTACTTTATCCGGAACAAGACTGATGTAAAAGACAAACTTGTTCAAATGCTTCAAGAACATAAAGAGGCTGGACATGAAGTCAAGACGCTATTGAGTGATAATGGGGGCGAATTTAACAACAGGAATGTTCAGACGATAATGGAAATACATGGTATCAGACAGCGGTTAACGATGCCGTACACACCAGAGCAGAATAGGTGTAGCAAGCGCGAAAACAGAACTCTGGTTGAAGCAGCAAGGTCTATGATGCACACAAGAGGACAACACCACAAATACTCTGGGCATAACTAATCAATAGTGCTACCTATGTGCTTAACAGAACTGGTCCTACTAGACAAGAAGGCAAGGTACCCTTTGAACTATGGTATGACAGAAAGCCCAAGATAAGCCACTTGAGGATCATCGGGAGTGAGTGCTATGCGCATGTCCCAAAACAAAATTGCAAGAATTTTTTTAAGAAGGCGATTAAAGGCAGGCTAATTGGCTATGAAAACGAAGATGGCTATCCCATCTGGACTGGAGATATTACGTTCAGATCCAGAGACATAACGTTTGAAAGTGATGTCGAGTTCAAACTTTCTAGTAGATTATCTACCAATTCAGATATAGAAGAGAAACGAACCAGTAATCGATATGCGATTCATAGATCATGAATATGTTCTAGAGGGCGATAGAGGTCAATATCAAGAAAAAGTTCACGATCAAACTGACGAACAGGTTGTATCCGAGGATGTAGCGAGTGAGATTGAAGAGTTCGTTGATGTTAATAAGCAACCAGAAGCAACAAACCAAGAACCTCGTAACAATCTTCGTAATAGAGCAACACTCTCACGCCCGGAAAAGCTAAAAGATTACGTGTGTTTTGTGGGCATAGATACCTTCCCCGAAACTTATCAAGAAGCTATCGTGAGAGATAATAGTGCAGAATGGTTGAAAGCCATGGCCTGTAAGATGGATTCGCTTAAAGAAAAAGATGTATGGCAAGTTAGTGACCTACCATCTAACAGAAAGGCATTACCGTGTAAATGGGTATTTCGCATAAAAAGAAACCAAGATGGTACGATGGTAAGGCTGTTCCGAGACCCAGGCTTATCAATATTCGTGCTGCAATGGGTCTCCTATCTATTTAATGAGGGAAGGTGTTAGAAGAGGTTGCATTAACTATAGTCATTAAAAAGAAATAAGTAAGTTACTAGGCAACCTTGATGTTGACTGTCACTTGTGAAAAAACCTTATGTTCTTGTAAGAGCTATAACGTAGAGATTATATTGTCTTTGGTAAGAACTAATAAAGCGTTCATAATCCATTGCATTTCCTTACTTACTTGCAATTCCACTACGAAGACGATTCATCGACCTGTATTAAATTTGGCGTGATTAAATAGAAGAATCTGGTGAATGCTTCTATAAAAAAAAAACTAGACTGAACTGAATTTCAAAAAGTATACAGTGTTATATTCATTTCATTTTTAATAAGTACGTCTTTAGATTAACGACAAACGGATGTGCTATTTTAATAAATTATGAAGTAAGGATAACGAATATGTCAATTGACTCGAGTATAAATGCAGTTGTGCGCCATTTGAAAGGAATATAACCGCCAGTCGTTGACGAGAGTTGGAGCTGAAAGCATTACTGTGTGTACAATTAATGTTTGTGAAATATCAATAAAAAGTGTTACCCATCTCAGTCGTGACCTTTCTTTGACCTCCTAACTTCTGGACTATTATAACAGATAGATAGTAGGTAGGTAGTAATTAATTTAATATTTAATTTAGGAAGGAGATGATGACATTCCTTACTGATTTCAAAAATTCTCAGGCTGATAGTATTAAAAAGATTTGTGAAGAAGTCACGTGCATAAAGGAACAATTAAATAAACTGAAATCAACATCTGAGAACCTGTTGGAAGACCAATTATCCATTAAAAATACCCTAGCAGCGCTGCATAAAGCACATGAAAACACCACGAAGACAATCATGGTATGCAGACTTCCATTGAGTTCACATCCGACAGCATAAATTCGCTTCAAAATCGAGCAACTACTACCGATGACCTACTTAAGCAGCAAAAGACTCAAAACCTAGAAATGCAAGCAGTAATAAATAAGCTATCTCTGCATAATAACAGACAACATCAATGGGCACGTCAGTTGAATGTCGAATTGGTTGGGATTCCGGAAAACAAAAACGAGGATTTGACCGGTATCGCCTTACGTATAGCTGACAAAGTAGGTATTAATATGAGTTCCAGTGAGATATAAAGCTGCACGAGGGTGCAAACAATGAATTCGGATAAAGGCCGATATCGCAATATTATCGTTAAAATGAAAGCTCGTATATCCAAGGATACCCTCATCGCTGGCGTTAGAAAACATCGAGGCATAACTACTGGAGACTTAGGATATGCTGGCGAATCTAGAAAAGTATTCGTAAATGAACACCTTACACCGGATAATAAGAAACTATATAAAATGTGTCGCGCTAGAGTCAATGTGTCGCGCAATCGAAGTTGGCTATAAGTATGTTTGGCTAAAAAACTGCAAGATTTATGTTCGCCGAAACGATACTTCACCCCATGTCCTAATAGACTCAGAAGCACAACTAAACATGTTAAAATAAGTAATCTAACTTTGTTTCACTTATTACTCCTTGTAATAAATACAACGGAAAAGTTTTTATTAAATATTTTGTATAATTACGGAGGTGAAGTACTTAATTGCATACATTCCTTTCATTCACATACTCAAACACACACACTCACACATCCTTATACTATTTTACACTATCAAGTAATATACACTTATATACAATTCAGATTTACTAATTATTTTTCGTCTATTTACTTATTACAAATCATATTATTCAATACAACACAACATTTAAAATATTGTAAGTGCCCTATAATACACACACAAATAATGATGAGCTATTGTCGTGGTTATTATTTACAACACTTTTCTGTTTTATATACTTGGTCATTTTTTAATATTTTGAAAACGTTAAGTAAAGCTAGTTGGTATCATTTAGGTAACTATATAATACAAATTAAAGTAGCAACCCCATGTATTATTTATAATATAACGGTTTTATTAATAAGGAAAATTAATAAAGTGCATCAAAATTCACGCTAACATCGTTATCAGTGTACTACCAAACCAGTGCACGGGGACTACGCACGAAACTAAATAAATTATATCTAGAAATACTGAATAACGACTATGATATAATTATCATTACGGAAACTTGGTTACACGAGAGCATATTTGATACAGAAATCTGCGACAACCGATATGTAATTTTTCGCCAGGATCGTGTACGGGTACGGGTACGGGCAAATCCTCGGGCGGTGGTGTCGCAATTATCGTCCGCCGTACACTTTGTTCAACTTTGAATGACTCATGGGAGCAGCCGAGTTCCTCGATCGAAACATTATGGGTAACAATTCCGAACCGAGTTATAGCTCCCCTCCATGCGGGCGCACATGCACCCACCGCTCGCCGCGCTTGCCCTTCTTCACACAATGCTAATCTACATCTATTAGTTGTTTATATACCAGGTAAATCATCGAAACATAGCCGCACTGACGATGTACACGCCCGCGATATTGACTCTTTTTTGAACTTGTTATCTGGTAAAATTACTCCGAACGATTATTACGTCATTGCCGGAGATTTTAACCTTTTTAATATTCAATGGAACACGGATGGGCCCACATATCTAAGACAAGGTTCTTTAGCACTTCAAAACGCGGGTGAACATTTAATTAATGAAATGACTTTACACAATCTTCGACAGTGCTCTTGTTTTAAAAATAATTGTAATAATACTTTGGATTTGGTTTTCTCGAATATCGATATCGAAATTATACAATGTTTAAGTCCTCTAACTGTTGTCGATGTTTTTCATCCCCCGCTTACATTTGACCTTAACATAACTATTTCTCCACTCAAATGTGTACCAATAAAGAAATTCAACTATAACCGTGCTGCATTTGACGAAATTGATAATGATTTAAATAGTATCGACTGGAAAACTCACTTAAAGTTAGGAAGCGTTGAAACGGCCACAGATTTTTTCTACAAACAAGTAAATATTACCATGGAAAAAAATATCCCCTTAAGGAAATCGTATAGGTCAGGTAGGCCACCCTGGTATACAAAATCGCTTATGAAAATTTTAAAAGAAAAATCCAAAGCACATAGATCCTGGAAAATGTATGGTAACCAAGCAGACTATAATACATTTTCTTTATTGCGCAAACGGGCATCAGTTATCCATACAGAATGTTATACCAAATACATACATAATACTCAAGAAGCCATCATTAAAAATCCGAAACATTTTTGGGTTTATATAAAAACAAAACGTGATCCCTCACATACTTACCCCACTAAAATAACTTACATAAATAATACTTATCTCGACGGTCCTGCTATAGCAAATGCATTCAATTCGTTCTTCAAAAGTGTTTTCTCTTCCCCCGCTCCTTTCTATCCGGACACAGAATTGCCTGTCCCATCAGGAAGTGATGTTAGGCACGTTCATTGCTTTAACGTCTCCAAGGAACAAGTTCTCACTGCCTTAAAACATGTTGATACTACGAAGGGACCTGGCAGCGATAACATTACCCCTCTATTTATATCTCGTTGTGCCGAATCGCTGGCCTATCCTTTGTTTATTTTGTTTAATCGCTCCCTTGATGATGGCCACTTCCCTAGTAAATGGAGTGAGGCTCATATAGTCCCTATTTTCAAAAAAGGTTCTCGTGTTAAAGCTGAAAATTACAGACCAATATCTATTCTAAACGTGTTTGCTAAAATCTTTGAAAAGTTTATTTATAATTTTATATACCCTACAGTATATCATGGCATACCTGGCTCTCAGCACGGTTTCCTTAAGGGTAGATCAACTATAAGCAATTTAACACAATTTATACAAGAAACAGATCAAAGCATGGACGGTGGCGGTCAGGTTGACGTGATCTACACAGATTTTGAAAAGGCATTTGACCGTGTGGATCACGTTATCCTGCTCCGCAAATTAGAAATGCTCGGAATTTGCGGAGATCTCTTACGTTGGATAGAATCCTATTTGAGAAATCGTAGTCAAGCTGTAGTTATAGGCGGATATCGCTCTGATTTTATAGAGGTTACCTCCGGAGTGCCGCAGGGGTCTCACTTAGGGCCCCTTCTCTACAATGCTTACCTCCACGATATCTTCACATGTTTCAAACATTCATCTTTTATGTTATACGCCGACGATAAAAAAATTTTTCTTAAAATTAATAATATTTATGACTGTTATAAGCTACAGAACAACTTGAGATGTCTAGCATCCTATTACGAACTCAATCGTATAACAATTAATGTTGCGAAATGTGAAGCTATAACTTTTACACGTAAACCGAAACCTATCGTATTCACATATAAAATTAACGGCACGAGTGTAAAAAAGGTAGAGGTTGTCAGAGATTAAGGCATTTTTCTTGATAATAAGCTAACATTTAGCTCGATATTGATCATGTCACGAACAGAGCCTACAGGAATTTAGGCTTCGTACTACGCACTTGTCAACCTTTCAATAATTTAGTCTGTATTAATCTTCTATATTATTCCTATGTTCGTAGTATTATAGAATATGGTAGCGTAATATGGTCTCCGCTATATCAAGTATACATAGATAAAGTTGAACGACTACAAAAGAAATATTTAAAATTCCTAGATTTCAAAATTAATAAGCGTCATGAAACATATAATGACAGATGTATTTATCACAAACTACTGCCTTTAAAAGATCGAAGAATAATGTTAGACCAAATGTTACTTTATGACATTATTCATGGTCATTTGGATAACTCATATTTACTTGAGCAAATTAGATTCTCTACGCCCTCTCGTCGCACCAGACAAACAAATTTATTTTCCACGACTTTCGCACACACCAATTATGCACGCAACTCACCTATAAACAGGATTTGTTCTACACATAGCCACATGTTCTCTGATTTAAACTCAGACATAGATCTTTTTAATAACAGCAAGCAAGTTTTTAGAAAAGGAGTTTTTAATAATCTGTTCACCAGATTCAAACTGACATCCTCACACACACACACTAACTCAAACACACGCACACACACTCGTACATACACACATCGCAATTAGTACTTACCTTTTCTATAAATTATTTTTATTACTTTACCTTTTATGATAAGATCACTTTCTTAAAGCTACAAAACTTCCACTCCTAATATGTGTAATTACTTTAGGAAAACCTATAATTGGCTTAATTTAAGTTCATTATGTATTGTTTATTATTTTGTATCACCATAGCTGTTGGTTTTCTATAAATAAATAAATAAAATAAATAATAGGCTTCTTGATTTTTTGGTATTTTCCTTCGCAATTTATTGTATATTTATTTATACTTGTATATCACCCACACCGGGCATATGCAGCCATTATGTAGCTATTCACATTATCAAACAAGGTAGTAGGTAGGTACATTGAGGTAGGTAGGAGAATTTAGACACCACTTCGCCATTTGCTTCTCCAAAAAAAGAACAGTAAAATAAATCCACCTCACTATACTTACTTGTTCCGAGCCACTGAACTAAACGTGTAAAACCTCACCCATTACTTTCAACTCTTTGTTCGTGGCGGTCTCCTATTTACGTGCCTAATGATGCTTCGCAAAGCTGAATTGCTAATCCCACAGTCGACTCTGTCGGTCATGAACACACAGATTAAAAAGAATACCGTAAGAATCCCCTTTGTTGCGCCAATCTGCTATTGGCTAAACCACTGGCGAAAATGCAACGTCAGTATAGAGAAAATTGGATTTTATTTCTTTTGAAACATGTTTGAAAGTACCTAGTATCATTTAAGGTTACAAGTACATGTGTATGATCTGTTTTGCTTAAATGACCAATTTTATAAACAAATATTTCTTTATAACTAAAGACAATAAAATTAATACGGTTCACAACGCATTTATTTTATTCATATATTGATTTCCCAATCCTTGCTAAAGAGTTATTGTTTACTTCTCTGATACGCTCAAAGATTGAGGCTAGTGCATGTATACACGGAAAAAAGTGGTAGCTACAATAGCAGCTGTAGTTGAGGTTACTACAAGTTGGAGTAAAGAAATGCCAACTCCAACTTGGAGTAACCTCTATCACACATGTAGTAACACCAACTACTGTCATCCATATTTACAACTATGTACTATTCCTGGTTAAAATTTATGATATATGGTCGCTAGAGAGGCGCTGGTAAAGGGAATAAAAACTTGCCTAGAGCGCCCTCGCTTTTAAAAAAAAAAAAAAAATAATCCTCCTCTGGCTATACCCATGTAGCAAATACGGAGAAGAGATAGCGTAATAGATTTTTCTGTTAAGCGTGGCACTACGCGGTGTGGCACAGGGCGAAACGGACGTTAGGCTCCACCTACATTTGTATTTACCATCAGGCGGCGAAGTGTAAAAACTAAACGGTTCGTCCATGTCAATGTTACTTGTAAGTTCAATTATATGACGGTAGATGGCATTTGTAATAGAAGTAATCCAGAGATGGGCACAATGTAATCACATTAATGATTACAATTGCATTTTGTACTATTAAATCATGATTTAAGATAAAAAGTGTAATCGTAAACGTTAAAGATTACAAAATGTAATTGTAATCGTTAATCATTAATACACCATCACGCCTATATTCCACAAGCGGAGGTGGTTAATCATTAATCTGATTACATTTTGCCCATCTCTGAAGTAATCTAATAAATTACGAAAGAAATACTTATAAGTGGAATGTGATACTATTTGTGTGACCAGAATGTTGGTGCAGGTAATTTTAACATGTTAAGATACATAACTTCAGTAAAAGTGTTTTTTAAATAGATAATATTTAATAGATATGTGAACTTGAGCGTAGTATGAATGGAGCTAGTAGTAGATGACTAACTGAGGTAAGCCACGTCCACCATGATAAAGTCAAAGCTTGATGGAATTAAAAAGGCTCGGTACCTAAGGCCATCCCCTTTTCGTATTTACTTCGTGGCTATACCAAAACTGAATTATAATTACGTAAAATTATATATCACGTATCTTTCTAACTAAATATTGGCGCACTTTGTCATCCAGAATTGCCTATTTTAGTTCAAATCTATATTCAACCTTTTCCTTTGATAAGATCATCATCAGCTTTCTACAACCCACTGCAAGGCATAAGCCTCATTCGTCTTGTGGCATTCTTAGCGATCCTTTTTTTCGGAAAGAAAACCCTTTATGGGTTCTCGCCCGTGCTCGGGGGACAACGGGGGCAACCTTAAACCCAAGGGAGCAGATGCCCAGCTCCCCTATTGGCGGGAATTGGCGGGGCTGGTTTTGGCGGGAAGTCGAAGAGTGATGTTGTCCAATCCAATCCAATTTATAATCTATGGCTCCATCGTTAACCGATGATTCTGCCAATGTCAAGTTTGCTAAGTTTAAAAAAAAAGTGACGAACAATCGGTTTAAGTATGAATGAGCGGTAAACTTAACGAAAAAACACCAGAACATCAAATTAACTTGGGCAATAAATAAAACTTGGTAAAGGTAGGTACGAAAAACTGTTTTTTTTAATGAATTGCGGCAAAGTCAAAATAAGTCAAAGTTCTTACTGTAAAAAAAAAGAGGATGAAAGAAACGCTTATGAAGCATAATATGAAAACAAATATTAGCTATAACTTAATATGATTTACACTGATAAACTTGTACAAAGTATTAATTAACGGTGAATGCGCCAAAGACAGCATATATGGGATGTTTACCGGACGAGGTATATTGGCTGGTAGCAGATCATATAAATGGGTTCTAAGTCGAGGGCAGAAAAAGAACAGGTGCTCTAAGGAGCCCTCTGCCAGTCCACACTCGCACAGAGAATGATCCCTCACTCGAATCTTCTCCAAAAATACCGGGGTGCAAACAAAGCCTAATCGTAGTCTAATTATCACAGAAGTTGCTAACTTATTAACGTTATGATTAAAAAACCATGGTCTTGTTGGGATAGTAGGCTGAATACTGCTATAATATTTTCCCTTGATGGCTTGAGATTTTTGCCGAAAATTGAGCCAAGATTTGAAAAGCGAGGGCTTGACAAGAGACCGGAGATCTCGGGAAAAACAGTTAAAATAGGTGTCACATCCAGTATGAGATGCAGCTCTAGCACATGCATCCACTGTTTCGTTACCCGAAATACCTGCGTGCCCAGGGATCCTTGCTAATCAAACGAGAATATTGTTACGGTTACACCTCAGTAAAGCTTGTTTGATTTTGAGGGTAATGATAAAGTTATCCCGGGAACGAAACGGGACTTTGGATATGTCCTGAAGGCAGCTTAAACTATCAGAAAAAATGATGGTTCTGTTTAACTTGTCTGTTCTTGCGACTCTGCATAAAGAATTGCCTCAAGAATAGCTAATGCTTCTCCAGTGAAAACCGAGCAGACTGAAGGACACTTAAAGCTTAAGATGATTTTGAACTTTGGAATCCAGACGGCTGCTCCAACGCTATCAACCTCTGAAAGCTTAGAAGCATCTGTGAAAATTGTAAGCCAGTCGGACCACGCCGAAAAAATTATATTGTTAAAGCATTTGTCAGCCTCACGGCAATGTTTACTTATACCAAAATTTACAATAACTTCTGGCTTAAAGACTAAAGAAGCAAAATCTACCTCAAACAAGGGATGTTTATTCAGTTGAAAAACAGAAGAAGATAAATTTTTGGACTTATTGAAGCTGTTTACAGGACGAGGAGAATCTTTATGAGTCCAATACCTTGAAGATACCATGGCCTCAGAAAGAAGATTAAGTACAGATAAAAGAGGATGACATCTAGTCTGAATAAGATTATAAAAAAACCTATCAGACAAATATTGCCTTCGCAAACATAACGGAGGTTCAACACACTCAACCTGAAAAGCATTTATAGGAGAGCACTTCATAGCTCCAGTAATGATACGCAGGCATTTTGACTGGATTTTGTCCAATTTCGCTAGAGCAAGTTTATTACAAGGTTCAAAGAGGATGCAGCCATAATCGAAGTGACTACGGACAATAGCATTATACAGAATCCTTTGAGTCATAGGATAAGAGCCCCAACGAACACCAGAAAGCACCCTCATGACAACACTAGCTTCACATTATTTAATCCCATGGTTAAATGGTGTAAACCAGATAACTTGGAGTCTAAGATCATACCTAAAAATTACACCCGGTCCTGAACTACAATTGGCTTCCCATTTACAGACAAATCTAGAGAAGGGATATTACGCTTGCGAGAGAAGACCACAGCACTACACTTTTCCACCAAAAGACTCAACTCCGTTAACCAAGAGAGATGTTGTCAATTTCTTTTAATTTCCAAAACTTGGTGTTATTTCGACTAATAATGTGTATTGTTGGTGGAATATTAACTATTATGTTCTTATATGTGCTTGAATGAAGGTAATTGTAACAAAGTGATAAACCGTGCCTTTTTGATTTTCTTTAAAACGGCCGTCGCAATTGGCATGTAAAATATCCACCGCTTTATTATCCTATCCAGGGTGAGGTACTTCATTAATTTCATTATCATCGTTGTCATCAAGTTCATCGGGAAGTTGAATTAATTTAAACAAACACGATTATATATCTCACTGGACACTGGAATACATTCACCTAAAATTAGTGTGAAGCCATAACTCAAAGAAGAACTCTGTCAAAATATTTACAATTACTACAATTTGATTTATTTATGTACCGTCGAAGGGAACAATACTTTAAAATAAATTAATTACCTACTTGTCTAATACATAGTGCGGATATTAAAAGTGTTATCAATTTAATTGACAACAAAATACTTTGTTATTCTCCTGGACATTTTTGATCGTCGTTTCTTTTAGATAAATAATTGAGCACAAAGAAATGAAGATATCAGAGGTAAAAGTCATTTTTATCTTAATTGAGTCCTTAAAAATTTAAATGCTTTTACCTTTTCTAAATTTAACCTTGTGTTAACTAGTTAACATAACCTATAAATTGTTATTGTACCGCTGTACTCTCTGCCTACCCCGCAAGGGATCTGGCGTGATATATAGATAGATAGAGATAAATTGTAAAAACAGGTTATGAATACAAACTATTGCGTATTAAAAAAAAATCTTTATTTCAGCTTCCTGGTGATGAGGATTCCGGGCCTACATGCCGTACATACGTGTTCCAAAACGAAAGCCACACACTTGGGAATGCTTTGAAATGTATTATTAATAGATAGTAAGTATTAATATTGATCTGTCTATATCATTACGTCAGATATTGTATTATTTTAGTCAATATAACAAATTTCATTAGGCGCACCAGGACCTCAAGTCTTACAATTTTACTGTGTAAGAATGCTATAATTTCATATACTTTTATTTCACAAGGTGTGTCAGAATCATAGTAGTGGCAAACTGTAGCCTCTGCCATCCTCAGCGAGATAATGGTGTGAAAGTATGTATGTTGACAGCCAAACTCTTTTATAGGTGGAGTGGCACATAGTGTGCTGGCCAATTTTGATTCTTCGTTCAAATCCTAGCCAACACTTTTGGCTCCCAATGCTTTTCTATCTAAAAAACAAACAGTGTCACTCCGGGAGTGCCAACAGAAGTGAAAACTTGAACAATTACATGTGTATTTTTTGTTTTTTTTTTATATACAGGGGTGTCGGTAACAGTAAAAGTGTTGCGCATTCAAATGTTTCCCTACTCAAAAAATGCCCAACGGGCTTTAAGAAGTTTTTACTTTAAAATTTTCTATAACAGTCCAGGATCAGGCTATTTGGTAATATGGAAATAGACTCTTTCCCAATTATGTGGAGACCTCAAGTATATATATAACTGTGCACAGTAGATGTCTGCCACTCTCCTTTGGGGAATAATAGTGCGATGATGTTGTTAATGTATACATAATCTAAAATCTGTTTCAGTGAAGATGTTGAATTCTGCGGCTACACTGTACCTCACCCAGCAGAATCTAAGATGCACTTCAGAATACAAGGAAGAGAAACCCCAGCACTAGAAATATTGAAACGAGGACTTAAAGACTTAGAGAAAGTCTGTGATCACACTATAGATTTATTTGAAAATGAAGTAAAGGAATTTAGTAGAAGTTAAAATGCATTTTTTTTGCTTTTATAATATAAAAGTATTTGATGCCATCATTAATTTAAGGGCTTCTTTCACCACCCTGGAGTAACTAACCAGTATTTACTGGTTAGTTACTTCTCAATTAGCATTATCATCATCATCTCAGCCTATACTTGTCCACTGCTGAACATAGGCCTCCCCGATCGCTTTCCAGCGTAACCGGTCCGATGCCACCTGCATCCAACGACTTCCTGCGATTTTCACAAGATCGTCGGTCCATCTGGCAGGCGGTCGTCCCACGCTGCGCTTGCCAATACGTGGTCTCCACTCTAGAATCTTTCTGCCCCAACGCCCGTCCGATCTACGCGCTATGTGGCCCGCCCATTGCCACTTCAGCTTGCTAATCTTAACGGCTATGTCGGTGACCTTGGTTCTTCTACGAATCTCCTCATTCCTGATTCGATCGCGTAGAGAAACGCCGAGCATAGCTCTCTCCATAGCTCGCTGAGCAACTCTGAGCTTTTTTATGAGACCTATTGTAAGAGACCACGTCTCTGATCCATATATCATCACTGGTAACACACAATTAGCATTAGTCAGTAATTAAAGCTGGCGAGTTTAACAGTCTGATAAGGCTACTCGGAAATGGTGCAGTTTGTACATACAATAATTAAAATATCTGCCTATACTACCCCACTACTGGGCAAAGGTCTTGCCCAGCAGTGGGATGGTATATAGTCCCACATATACTTGCAATTTTAATTGTCGATTAGTCTACTTCAGACTATGCGAGGATGGTGAGAGACTTAAAATGTCTTATCAATCTAAACATACCCCTAGCAAAACTTTGACAGACGATTTGGCGCAATGGTTAAGAGCTTAAGTCGCTCCGCCCACTGGTCGAAAAGTCGCGAGTTCGTTTACCGCACGGGACAAATTGTTGTGTGATCTACAATTATTTGTTTCGGTCAAGGTATTTGTGTATGTGAATAATCATGTTTGTAAACGCACCAACGACACAGGCATAAATCCTAGTGTCCTACGTATTTAATCTAAAAAATAAACTTTATATTCCTCTCTAATCATACTCATAAACAGATGCTGATAACGCAGGACTGGTTCATCCTTTTACCAGTCCAGATAACTTTCATTTATGCTAGTTACCATAACTTATGATTTATTTATTGAAAGGCACACCAACAGTACATGTATTACATTCATAATTTATTTCAATAGTTATTCAGTTTGGATTTTCCGATCGAAGTGAAATTAAATTCATGGAATAGTTTAGTATTGAGGGTGGTGGGTGGTTCAACTGTCACGCTTATATTCCCCATGAAGCGATTACATTCCCCAAGCGGGAGTGACAAATGTGTACATCCAGGTGTGTATAATAATAATGAATATAACATTTTTTTATTAATATACCTTATATTTGTATTTTCCTTGTTCAGAGCTGTAGTCTGAATTGCTCTCCCATTAGTATATATCCCATGGAACATGCTCTGCACAAAATAAAGTAACACTCATTCCTTAGAGCTTATAATAGGAACAGGTTTATTCCCAGGCTGGTAAAAGCTATACCCACATAGTGTGTACTGTACATAGAGGTCGGAGGGTATAACCTATACTCTCTGACTATGCCAATACATCTGTATTGATGATTTAAATAAAAGCTTTAATTTCTTGATAATGTGCTGATCACCACAGTTCCGATGGAATTTTCTATATTGCTAGCTTTAGTTATTTTCAAAAATAAAAAACCAAAAATAAGTTGGCAAAGTCATTTATTTTGCAGTTCTTGAAGGACTGTCTAAGCCTTGAATTCAGAGTAAGGAGACTTTGTTAGTGGGATGTCCCTCCACAAATCAGGAGTGAGGTATGCATAGGTCTTGGCGATGGCAGCATAAGTAGCCTTGGCGAAGTTTCCAAGGGTTCCAGTGGAGCCACGGGCAGATGTATAGCAGTCCTGGACACCAGCCATCTGAAGAAGCTTCTTCGGGACTGGGGCAGACACAATACCAGTACCACGGGGAGCAGGAATCAGTCTCACAGTGACAGAACCACACTTACCGGTGACCTGTAAAATAAGAAAATAAGAATAACATTAAGTTCTGCACACTAGATATACTTTCGAGGGGATTTTTCGAGAATATGATCAGACGCATTAACAAACTTCACTGGAAACCTCAGTGGATACCACGAATGAAATGATTATCAGTTTTCATCATCAGTTGTAGTTTTCTAATATAATATAGCATAATACAAATATTAATTACCTTGCAAGGCACAGTGTGGGGCTTTCCAATCTTGTTACCCCAGTATCCTCTACGGACAGGGAGGACAGACAGCTTGGCAAGGATGATAGCACCACGGATAGCAGTAGCAACTTCCTTGCTGCACTTGACTCCGAGACCGATGTGTCCATTGTTGTCGCCGATAGCTACAAACGCCTTGAAACGGGTACGCTGACCGGCACGGGTCTGTTTCTGCACAGGCATGATCTTCAGCACTTCATCGTTCAGGGATGGCCCAAGGAAGAAATCGATGATTTCGAATTCTTTAATAGGCAGAGAGAACAGGTAGATGCTCTCCAGTTTGTCGATCTTTCCCTCACGGACGAGACGCCCAAGTTTGGTTACGGGCACCCATTCTTTTTGGTCTTCCTTGCCGCGACCACGTCCGCGTCCGCGACCGCGTCCACGACCACGAGGGCCGCCGCGACCTCTGTCGCCACCGCGAGAACCAAATCCGCCGCGAAAACCGCCACGTCCACCGGCTGGAGCAGCGTCCGCCATTCTACAAAATCAACATGTTTGGTTAGTCACGTTGCGACAATAATATGAAGATATGGGATCTTTTAAGCATAATCAGACGCATTAAGGCCATCACTGTGTAAACACTATGGTAGATACCACGAATGAAATGAATTTGTATGTCTCATCATGTAAAATTAACCACGTGGGGGGTTTGTCACAAGTGTTATAGGTTACCAAGAATTTACTTACTACTAAGTGTAAAAACATTACAAAATATGTGTAAAAACTACATATGACTATTCACTTTAAAGTAAAACTAAAGAAATAATGAAAATAAACAAGAACTAATAGAAGATTATTCACTTACGTTGAACCGTGAGCGCAGGGAGACAGTCAATTACAAAATGGCCGATTTAGATGGCTGCGCCACTGACAGCCGGGTGGAAAGGGAACTTAGGTTAGGGATTTTTTTAATGAATCGAAACATAGCCTTTTGACTAGAATTATAATGTAAAAAATGTCTGTGTATATAAAATGAGCATTTTCATCATGCGTTAGTTAAGCGCTGGAATGAAAAGAAATGGCAGTTTTTGGCGGGAAATCGAAGAGTGATGTTGACAATTTGTTATAATTTCCAAAACTTGTGTTATTTCGTATTATAATGTGTAATGTTGGTGGAATATTAACTATTATGTATTCCTATATGTGCATGAGTGAAGGTAGTTGTAACAAAGTGATAAAACATGCCTTTTCGATATCCCTCAAAACGACCGTCGCAATTGGTATGTAAAGTATCCATCGCTTTTCTATCCAGGGTGGGGTACATTCAATAATTTCATTATCATCGTTGTCATCAAGTTCATCGGGGAAATGAATTAATTTAAACAAACACGATTATGCTACTCACTGGACACTGGCACTGGCAAATACACTTATAATAGTGTGAAGCCATAACTTAAAGAAGAAGAAGAAAAGAAATGGCAAACAGTACATTTTTTTAAAGCGATGTAAACCGCTTAAGTTCCGCGCGTTGAAAAAGCGTCCGTGCGACCGTTTACTATTTGAGCAAAATGTAACTATGAATAATTCGTATATTGTGGGTTTCAGAGCTCTACAAATATACAAAGAGAAACAAATATAAGGGGGCACGGTACGCAGGTCACATAAAGATTTGTCTCGAGCGGAAACGAACTTCTGACTTCTTGATCCAGTAAGTGAAGTCGACTACATGCCAATAACTAAACCAAAACGTAAACGTAATAACAGATTAATAATAATATTTTTTTCATGAAATATTGATATTAAAAATTGCTAAAATACCTTTCAGAGATGTAACATAATAATTGAGTACTCTGAATGAAATACTATCTCTGCTGTAAACTGCAAAGTACGTCCTACGACAAAAAAAGCAAGGGTGGGCAGATTATAACGTAAAAACATTAATGTTTTAATAAATAGTCCAAAGTTTGAATAGACGTTCGTTTATTTTATCATTAACAATCAACAGTAACAACTTCGAAATTATCTCTAGTGCTATCGTGTACCACAAACGGGAACTCTGATATACCATGGCAGGCTGCACCGTATTGTCCAGTCTTTGATAACGCAACCACCGCTCCCATAAAGTCTGGATAATGTGTTGCTATTCTTTTAACAGCTGTTCGAGCGGCTTGCGTAGGCGTCGCCCCACGACGCATTTCTTCCACAGCTAGAAAACTAAATACAAATATCCTTATTATATATATATTTTTATTATCTTATTCTTTTAGCAGCTTTTGAACATTCATGCCAGCTCCATCTTATCCTAAGTAAAAGGTTGTCCTTTATTATTTCTTATTATATATACTTATGTAATTATAACTAAGTTATATAACATTTTTGCTTCATCCGTCAATAGTTCCGCAAGGAAGCTAAGAAATGATCCTATTTGAGTCCCATTTATTTTTAATCTATCTATCTATCTATCTATAACCTCACGCCAGATCCCTTGCGGGGTAGGCAGAGAGTACAGAGTTCCAACAGGTTATTTCCTTACATACCTCTCTGGCTTCCTCGACTCTCATAATTCGTCTCATACACGCTCGCCGGTTACGGAGACTCTTGACTTTTCCATCAGATAAGACTCGGTTTATTTGGTCGTGGTAAGATAGGCTAGGTCTTCCCCGGTATCTGCATCCTTCCACTTTCACATTGTATATCTGTTTTGTCATTCTTTCCTCTGACATTCTTTCTATATGCCCGAACCAACGGAGCATGCCCTTTCTCATCTTTACACCGATACTATCTTTCATACCTACTCGCTGTCTTACTATGCTGTTGCTAATGCGGTCGGTCAGCTTCACTCCGCACATCTTCCGCAGAGCTCGCATTTCTACCGCATTTATCCTACTTTCATACCTTCTCTCTATGTCAGCGGTGTATTTCCCATCCTTACTGAAGGCGCATCCAAGATATACAAACTCATTCACTTGCTCCAGCACATCGTTACCAACCACAATCCTTACATTCGTTCTGGTTTCTTCCCTTTCAAAAACCATAATCTTGGTTTTCTTCACATTCAAGTGTAAGCCATTGATCATGCAGTTGTCTTTCATAACTGTGACTAGTGTTTGCAGATCAGTGGCTGTTGGCGCTA
Source organism: Phalera bucephala (assembly GCA_905147815.2). Taxonomy (NCBI): domain Eukaryota; kingdom Metazoa; phylum Arthropoda; class Insecta; order Lepidoptera; family Notodontidae; genus Phalera; species Phalera bucephala. Next base: position 27,240,478 of record LR990615.1, read on the forward strand.
TTAAAACCGCGTCATCTGCATAAAGTAGATGGTTTACCACTAAGTCACCCATTTGTACACCTTCATTCATCACTTTCAGTCTTTGAAGACTTTTGTCCAGATATATTATAAACAGTCTAGCGGACAACACGCAACCCTGCTTGACGCCGATTTTAACGTCAAACCAGGGTGACCTGTTACCACCCACCCGTACGCATGCCTTGCAGTCCACATAAGTGGACTGGACGGCTCGCAACAGAGTGCCATCTATACCATACTCTGGCAAAATGTCCCAAAGTCTCTTTCGCACAACTCTGTCAAATGCCTTCTACAGATCTACAAAACCGCAGAAAACCTTCCGCCCCACTGCCAGTTGCTTCTCTACGATGTTGCGGAGTGAGAAGACTTGATCCGAACATCCTCTTCCAGACCTGAAACCCCCTTGTGCCTCGCACAACATTCCATTGGACTTCACGCGCATTCTCCGTTCAATAATTTTACCGTACACCTTGGCTGCCAAGCTGATCAAACTGATGGCTCTGTAATTGGCGCAGTCATATTGTGAACCCTTGCCTTTATACAAGGGTACTATGACTGCGCGGCGCCAATCTGTAGGGACTCTACCGCTCCTCCAGCAAAGGTTTGCAAGGGCCCGGAAAGCGTCCCGGACGCAAGTTCCACCATATTTGATCATCTCGGCATCTTATTTTTAAAATATTTATAATGTTATTTTTTTCAGCTTGGTTCTTTACACAAATATGCTGCACATCATCCACCGTCCCACAAACTTCACAAATAGAGAAATTAACTTTTTTCATAAGAAATGCAAACACCTTTAGTGACATGTGCTTATTTTATTTCAAAGCTTGAAAAACAACAATAACTTCAGAATAAATGGATCCTATACTGCGGCATTCCTTCCACTGCGGCAGCTTTGCCAGAAACATTAGCTTTAAAAAAGAACTTGGGTAAATTTCATAGCAAACGGCAACTCTGCTACTGTCATGTCATTGACATTTCTTTTGATGAGAGCGTTACTTCCAGTTTAGGCCGCGGGGCAAAAGATCCTTGATCCTCAATGCGTAGATAATATTATGATACCTACTTGATCCAAGATCAGGGCCCTATGATAACTGCTGATAGTTGCGGGCGTAGGTTTAAAATGAACCTAACTAGGTATTCTTTGTCCAAATACCTAGTAGGTAAGATTGTTTAGTTTAAAAAAAGGCAATTACCTTGGCAAAAATCGGAGCATAACGTCACCATCTCCCGTCGCCGATGCTCCTCCGACAGTATTATCTGCATACGCACCAGCGCCTGGGATAGGCGAATCACCGATTCTTCTGTAAATACCCATACCTATTACCTTAGTCTAAGTTACACATGGATTTATAATGTCATAATTTAATTATTCAATAGCCATGACCGGCAAACATGCTCCAAGGAGGCGTACGACATGGTGCTGGTCGTCCTCGACCGCACCGAGTCCGGCCGTAGGGTCTTCGACCTGAAGGCCGTGTGCCATATCTCTGGCCTCTCCGTGGAGGCCCCCCATAAACGTGGCACGCCCGGGCAGTGCCACAACTGCCAGCTGTACGGGCACTCTGCCCGTAACTGTCACGCGCGCCCTCGATGCGTTAAGTGCATCGGGGACCACGCGACGTCCCAGTGCGCCCGCTCGAAGGAGACGGCGGCCGAGCCCCCCAGCTGCGTCCTCTGCGGCACCAAGGGGCACACCGCGAACTATCGCGGTTGCCCCAAGGCCCCGAAGGGGAAGCGCGGCCGGGCGAGGCGCGGCGGCCGCCGCCGCCCCCGCGCGGTTGCCCCCCCCTCTGCGCCCTCAGCGCAACACCCCCCCGCGCCCTCAGCGCACCCTCGTCCGGTGCCTTCTGCGCCAGCGACCGCGGCTCCCCGCGCTCCCGCGACGCTGAAGCTGGCCCCCCCTCCCCCGCCGCTCAGGCCGTCCCTCGGCGCCAACGCATGGGTGAAGCCGCTGCCCTACACCGCGGCCTCCCACCCTGCGTCAGTGGGCCCCGCCTGCCCCCCGAAGCGCGCGCCGGCGATCCCGCCGGTGGCGGCTTGTCCCCCTCCGCCCACTAACGTCAGTCAGGACGTCGACCTCATAATGAGTGTCTCGGCGGTCATAAGCCCCGCTCTGTTTCCCAGAGTCCGCGAACTCGCCCTTCGTCTCCGCGCCGCCACCAACTTGGCGGACCAGGTTCTCCTGGCCGCGGAATACAGGGACGTCTATGACGTCCTGACGTCCCTCAGAACCCAACCCCCCCGCACCCGATAATGGATCTGCGACCTCCCCGCCATAAGCCCCACAACCTATCCCTGGCGTTCTTTAACGCCGATGGCCTTCGCTCCCAGCGAGATCAGGTTGCTGATTTCCTCCGAGATCACCAACTTGATATCCTCCTCGTGCAGGAAACCTTCCTGAAGCCCGCACATCGCGATCCTAGGATCGCAAACTACAACCTCGTGCGCAATGACAGAATCGGCTCCCGCGGAGGCGGTACTCTCATTTATTACAGGAGGTCCCTGCACTGCATCCCTCTCGATCCCCCCGCGCTCACCAACATCGAAGCCTCGGTCTGTCGCGTCTCTCTCACGGGGCACCAGCCCATCGTGATCGCCTCCGTTTACCTTTCCCCCACTAAATCCGTTCTCAGGAGTGACTTTGAAGCACTCCTCAATCTGGGAAGCGCCGTCATTCTGGCGGGCGACTTCAACAGCAAACACGTGGCCTGGAACGGTCTCACCACTACCCCTAACGGTAGGAGCCTTGACGCCCTGGTCGACGTTCTCGACTTTGACGTCATCGCACCCATGCACCCTACCCACTATCCTAACAATCCCAATCACCGACCCGACGTCCTGGACATGGCGCTTCTGAAGGGTGTCACCCTACGGCTGCACTCCTTGGAAGTAGTCCAGGAACTCGACTCTGACCATCGACCTGTAGTCATGAGACTCGGTTCCCCCCCTTCCGCCCCTCAGCGACCCAAAAAGACGGTGGTGGATTGGCATGCGCTAAGCACGGCCTTGGCGGATGCCGACCCTCCCCCCCTGCCTCTCAGCTCGGACTCCATCCCGTCCCCTCAGGACACCGATCAGGCCGTAGATGCCTTCACCGAACACATCCGATCGGCGGTCAGTCGATCGTCCAAGCAAGTCGAAGCGGAAGATTTCTACCTCAACCGCTTTCGACTGCCGGACGATGTTAGGGATCTCATTCGTTCCAAGAATGCTTCCATCCGAGCGTACGACTCCTACCCCACCGAAGCCAATCGGGCCCGGATGCGCGCTTTACAACGAGAGGTAAAGCGTCGTGTCGCGGAGGTCCGGGAGGAACGGTGGGGTGTCCTCCTAGAGGGAATCGCGCCGTCGCATCTGGCCTACTGGCAGCTGGCGCGTAGCCTCAAATCCGACTCCACGACTGACATGCCCCCGCTGTCCCGCCCTTCAGGCGCAGCGCCCCCAGCCTTCGACGACGACGAAAAGGCCGAGCTTCTCGCCGACTCCCTCGAGAGCCAGTGCGCCCCCAGCTCTCAGTCCGTCGACCAGTCCCACGTCGACGCGGTAGACAGGGAAGTCGAGCGCAGGGCATCCCTCCCCCCCGTCGATTCCTTGCCTCCTATCACGCAAACGGAGGTCGAAGATCTGATCATGGGTCTTAAAACTAAAAAAGCCCCCGGCCCTGACGGCATTTCGAATCGCGTTCTGAAATGCCTGCCCGCCCAACTCATCTGCCTCTTGGTGGCCATCTTGAACGCCGCCATGACGAACTGCACCTTCCCCGCTAAGTGGAAGGAGGCGGACGTCATTGGCATCCCCAAGCCCGGCAAACCTCGCAATCTCCCCGCGAGCTACCGCCCTATCAGTCTCCTCAACTCCCTGGCCAAGATATACGAGCGCCTCCTTCTGGCGAGGCTCAAGGACTTCATAACGTCCAGGGGTATCCTTATCGACGAGCAGTTCGGCTTTCGAGCCAAACACTCTTGTGTCCATCAGGTGCACCGCATCACGGAGCACATTCTCTCCGGTCTCAATGGGCCCGGAAGACCCGTCTACACGGGCGCCCTCTTCCTGGATGTCGCGAAGGCATTCGACAAAGTCTGGCACAACGGCTTGATCTACAAGCTCTACCGATTGGGTGTGCCGGACAGACTCGTGCTCATCTTACGAGACTTCTTGTCGAATCGCGCCTTTCGTTATCGCGTCGAAATGACGCGCTCCGCTTCCCACTCCATCAGTGCTGGAGTCCCACAGGGCTCAGTGCTCTCTCCGCTCCTGTTTAGCCTCTACACGAACGACATTCCTCGTTCGAGTGATGTTAAACTAGCTTTATTCGCGGATGATACCGCTCTTTATTATTCCAATAGGAACAAGGCCCGCATCACGAGGAAACTCCAGACCGCCGCCAATACCCTAGGGGATTGGTTCAGGAAGTGGCGAATCGAGGTGAACCCGGACAAGAGCGCGGCGGTGCTCTTCGCCAGAGGTGCACCTTCGCACCACTCTCTGCGCCGCCCCGGAAGGAACCGAGGTCAAGTGACCATGTTCGACCGACCCATTCCCTGGGTCAAAGAGGTCAAATATTTAGGGGTCACCCTGAACAGTACCATGACCTTCGGCCCGCACATCAAGCGGGTCCGTCACCGAGCATCCTTCGTGCTCGGTCGTCTCCATTCGTTAATCTGCAAGCGGAGTAAAATGTCCCTTAGAAATAAGGTGACGCTTTACAAAACTTGCGTTCGTCCCATCATGACTTATGCGTGTGCTGTGTTCGGGCATTCGGCCCCCTCTCACATCGACAGACTTCAAGCGGTTCAAAACCGCTTCCTCCGTAAAGCCGTAGGAGCCCCCTGGTTCGTACGGAACGTCGACCTCCACTCCGATCTAGGTCTCGAACCTATTCGCGCCTTTATTAAAAAGGCGTCAACACGTCACTTCGCGAACGCATCTTCCCATGCGAATCCGTTAATCGTAGCCACCGCCGACTACGACCTCCCTCGCGACCCCTGCCGCTACCGCCGGCCGAGACATGTTCTCACCGACCCCCCCGATGCTTTGTCATCCCTTCTTTCCGCTCAGAATACGAGCGACGCCGTAGACGCAGACGCAGTAGTAGATCCCCTCCCATAGCCGGCGGTCGACCGGTGCGCTTAGTAGTGCACCGGTCCCCCTACAGCGACTGTCCCAACCGAGGGCGCCTCTCCGAGGCGCCCTCGAGTATGTCGCCTCTTGCCCTTCTGGCTGGCTGGAGCGTAGTGGTTGCACGCTCGCCTTTAAAATCCGGTGAAGCTGTAGAGGCCTCGAGGCCAACAGCGTAGATCATTCACACACACACACACACACACGACCGGCAAACATGTATGATACGAAATACGTGAGTGGAGGAAGCCAGAGAGGTATGTAAGGAAAGAACCTATTGGAACTCTGTACTCTCTGCCTACCCCGCAAGGGATCTGGTGTAATAATAAAGATAAATACAGATCAATAGCTATTATTAACTGTGCCTGCTTGTAGCAGGACAAAGACAAGGTGTCGCGACAAGATATAATAACACAGATTTCCTCAATCTATGCGTTCCGTGACAAAAGTATGACATTATATTTATGTATCGACAAGACTATTTTGACTCGAATTACGGGCTGACAAAAAAAGAAAACTCGCATTGCTGACAAAAAGGAATTTTTATATACACCCAGCGACTCTGCTACACATAAGTTGCTGAGATTCAAGTAGTTTCACTAAAGCATAAAGCTTCTGGTGATTACTGTTTTTTTAATACATAGTGCCACAGGAACTATTGTGTCTGGGATATGCGTTTACAATGATATTCACATACACAAACACCCAAACAAATATTCGCGGGTTACACTAAATTTTGGTCCCATGCGGGGATCGAACCGGCGAATACTCGATCCTTATCCAAATTAGTTAATTACCTACTTTTTCTATCTATATTATCACGCCAGATCCCTTGCCTCTACTTCTCCCCTACTTCTTATCGAGATATGTAATTACCCAGGAATTTTATATTTGGCTCCATTTGTAGATGTACCAGCCGCTACGTCACCATTCATATCAACGGCCACCATTCCGATCGTATCATGATTGTATCTATCCACCATCATGACTTCGGGCTGATGGTATTTACTCCTCTTGGCCGCGTGGTAGGGCCCGCAGGATTGTCTTGGATCTGGCTTTACATCCTGAGATAAGATTGTGGGAGATAACTGATTGTGGCTCTTGAAATTAAAAACTAATATGGTAGCTAGTTGCTTTTGTATCAATACTTCTATTGAGAAAAATCTGGTATAAAATTCAGGTGTTACTAGTCTAACAAAAATGTAAGTATTAATAAATCGTCATGATATATGTTTATATATCATCAGCTGACAGTCGTCTACTACAGGACAAAGACCAGGTGCTGGCTTTGTACTGTACGCATCCATCCATACATACTCGCGCCTTTCGCCAGGTTATCAGTCCATCTTGGCGGGGGCCCTGACTCTGCCTTTGACCTTGCTTACTCCAGGGTCAAAAATGGTAAGTATACTTGCCATCCAAAAATTAGGTTGGCATTGATCCTCATTGCGCCATTTCATCCACATTCGTTTAGAATCCGGTGTAGTAAGCGTTTCTTCGTAGAAGCCCATCTCTACGGCAAACTGTGTTGCCAACTCCCCAACTAAAAATGAATGTTTTGTGTGTTCTAAGACATGGCGGGCAACGGATATTGCGTTTTTTATTCTCCTTAGTGCACCAACTGCACCGACATTCATGGTTCTCCTGATGAAGAGAAAATATACAAGTATTAATCTATTTTTACCCCAACAGTAATGAAATAGAATTTACTAATTTACCTAACAGGAATTTAGTGTTTGAATTTTAGGATAATATAAATAACTTTTTAAAGAAAGGGAAACCGATTTCAAAAAGCGAAAAATAAATATTTGAAGTTGGTGCCGAGTACCGTCTGCACTAACCGGCACCGACTTCAAATACTTATTTTTTTAAAAGTTAATAAATAATAATAATAATAGCCCTGTTAAGAAACTGTCCCACTGTTGGGCACGGGCCTCCTCTCAAACTGAGAGGTTTTAAAAGTTGTTTTTTTACAATTTTAAGTGATGATTGAATGAATTATTTATATATACCTATTTTATATTATTTTGCTTCGTTACCTACAATATTGAAATAATTCCCATAATAACGCAATCAGTACATTCGTGCTGTTTGCCGTTAGGGAGTCCCCTGGTGTCTTCAGAGCTCAAGATTCAATACTGAGTTCATTAAAATGTGACCTCCTCGAAACTATACTAAGCCCAACGCAAAAAGAATCCTCAAAATCAGTTCATAAATAAAGACGTTATAAAAAATAGACGTATTTTAAACCTCTTTTTTTTGAGGTCAGTTAATATTCTGATTAGTTCTATGGTAGGGTACCTATAAGATTAACACAATACATATAATATATCAATCTACAGATTCGTATTATTTGTCGTTGAGGTGTTCCCTGGTATATCTTTAAAGTCCAAGGTCAAATACCAATGAAACCTGAATTATCAAAATCGGTCCAGAATTGACGGAAATATCAGTGTACATACATAAAAAAAGAAAAAACAAACATACAGATGAACCCAGACACTCCTCCTTTTTGAAGTTGGTTAAAAATTGAATTATACATTAAACAACCAAGGACTGAATATTTTAATAGTCATAAAATTTTAGGAATTATAAAAGGTACTTTTACTAAGGTATGTATGTTAGGTAGTTCATATTTCAGCTATATAATAATAATAATAATCTCTTTATTTAAAGGTAAAAACCCAATGTTCTATAATGTATATAATATATAAGACATAATTCATTATCAAAGTATACAGCCTATGCTACTTCTGGATAACATAGCTTTCTAATGGTGAAAGAATTATTAATATCAGTTCAGTAGTTTCAGAGTTTTTGAATTACAAACAAACAAATATTTGAAATAAAACTACTTTTACGAGTGCTTTGCAGCACCCATGGTCCTTCCCGTGACCATGGGTGCTGCAAAGCACTCGAAACGTCGGGAACTTAAAAATCAAAATAAACCGCGATAAAATCCGAAAAAGTAGTTTTATTTCATGTGTAATATTCGCGTAAATCTAAGAACTCAGTAAACAAATATTTCATAATTATTACATTAGTGTACTTAAGTTTTATTGTACACCTACTAACACATACATCTTTTTAAGTAACAATGTTAACTTCAAAAGATTAAAAGAGCTACTTATCAAAGCTATTGTATGTCTTTCCTATTCTCACCCATCCATTATAAGTGCATCCAATGTGGTTTCACTGTTTTCATCCGGGCTGCCTCCGAAGCCCACAGTCCCATCACACTGTTGAGCCTCACACACCGACGCACCCTGTTCTATAGCATCCAAAGCCAGACCACCTTCCTTAAGAACTTCCCAGGCTGTGAAGCATTTATTTAGGTATAAAATAGTATATTTTATACTAAGAAATGACAGTAGAATATATAGAAATGACATACAAGTTCTATATTCAGGCTGCATCCATAGTCCACAGTTCTATCGCACTGTTGAGCCTCACACACTGATGTACCCTGTTCTATAGCATCCAAGGCGAGACCACCTTCCTTCAGAACTTCCCAGGATGTGAAGCATTTATTTAGGTATGAAATAATATTTTTTATAATGAGAAAATTTTGTAAATGCGACAAATGAGTTCTAGTTCACAGAAAAAATATAAATTGACCATAGAAGTACTTGGACAGTAAGTCACATACCTGATGGTTGTTTTCCCTTATAAATGTCAACACTTTATTAGTACACAATAGGTAAGTAATTATATTTAAAAAAAACAGTTCAAGTATGTATGTGCCAAGTTCAATAAACTGCAGAAATTGTATTTATCTATCAAACAGTTATTCAAAGTCGGCCATAGTAAATAAACATATTACCTATTGCAAAGTTAACAAGAACCTTAGTAAATAATCGGATTGTGCCCTGTGAAATAGCAATAGGTCTGGCCCCTATTGTCGGCAGGGTGTAGATGAAAACAGTACACCTCTGCCATCCCCTGTTAGGAAAAGGCATGACAGTGTAATTAAACGAAACTATATAAATGCAGTGATAACCCAGTGGTTAGACTGATGGACTGCAAAGTCAGAGGTCTCTGGTTCAAACCCAGGCACGCAGCTCCGTCTTTTCGAAAGCATGTGCGTATTAAAAGTTAACTATCACTTGCTTTACGGGTGAAGGAAAACATCGTGAGGAAACCTAATGCCTAAGAGTTTCTCGAAGATGTGTAAAGTTCACCAACGCGCACTGGGCCAGAGTGGTGGACTATGGCCTAAACCCTCTCAGTTTGGAACGAGGCCGTGCCCAAAGGTGGGACAGTTTCTTAACAGGGCTAATATTATTATACATATAAATTTACATATACACACCGTCACGCCTATATTCCCGAAGCGAGGGTGGCAGAGGTGTACTGTGTACACCCACTTGGGGACTACATAAACTAACTATTAAAGTTAATAGATACCTCTTATTGTGGAATTGGTGAATCTCCATGTAGTTATGACAATAGGGATATTAGAATCACTTTTTATTGTATTAAAAAAATCAATAGTACATAATAAAATAGGGAATAATTTTAACATTTTGAGCTTTCGTCGGGTTGTTTTAAAAACTTGTTATCTTTGTAAATTAACAAAAATAATGTTATTACAAAGACAAGGCGTTATCAGCAGAGGTATTACTTTTTAAATTTGTTATTCTACAAGGAATACAAGGCTTTTGGCACAATGAGCATAAACCATTTATTCTATTGGTCATACGTTCACCAATCATGTATAGTTGTGATAAGTTTCTGTAATCTGATTGGTAGTAGAATAATAGGAAGATTATTTTTTATTTGTTGTCCTTTTTATTACAGTTTACTTCATGCTTTGTACTTGAGAAGTTTGTGATTATTTAGTTGTTATTCCTTATAACAAATATTTTATTTTGTTTGCTATTACAAGAAATTAAATGGATTTAAATACTTTTTGCCGTGAGCTACCTAAAGTCGTAAGTTACAGTATTTCTTTATGACATTAAGCATACATTAAGTGAACATAATTTAAATTGTAATGTATCTTACATTTCTTGCTTGTTTACTCATATTTATTTATGGATATTTTAAATTTGCAGGAGCTGCACGCTCATTTAAATGGTTCTTTGAGTCGTGCTACGATGTTAGAATTAAAGAGATGTCATGCGGATTCTGGAATAACCGACAAAACGAATGCTTTTATTGACGAGTTTCAAATTGGATCTGGAGACTCCAGGAACTTAGCAGAGTATGTACCAACTTACTAAGGCACGATCTAGATCTTCCTACCCTAACTCCTAAATCGGACGATATGTAGCATAATCGTCCTAACTTTATTAGTATTAGAAATCGGACATACTATCGTCCGACTATTAAGACGACTTAAGCCCGAAATTGAAAAGTGTGAGAGAGAGAATGATTCCTAAATTGAATATCCCACCAAAAAGCTAGTAAAGGAAGCACGCCTTTCTTTACTAGCTCCCATCCCACTTAACAAATAAAAGAAAAATATTTGATTTTTTTGACTCCCTATTACTTTGGAACCTAATCATCTATTATTTTCGTTTATTACTTTGGATCAATGTTGTCCATAAATAAGTAATTTATTATTATTTCTGAAGTGAAAACTTCTTTAGGCGAATTGGGCATTTTTTGAGATGGGAAAAAACAATTGAACTTGCGACACTTACCGTTACCGACACCTCGGTATATAAGTATGTACATATATTGGGTATGTATGTACAGAGATACATATGCACATTGGCATTTTTTGAGATGGGAAAAAACCATGGAACTCGCTTCACTGTTACCATTACGGACACCTCGGTATATAAAAAAAATATTCCTGATGATTAAAAAAATACACACATAACAGTTCAAGTTTTTAGTTCTGTCGGCACTCCTAAAGTGCCACTGCCACTTTTTTTTATGGGACAGTGCTAAATGTGCATAACTTTCTCTTCCAGTTGTTTCCAAGTGTTCAGTATTGCACATTCCCTCACAAGCATACCAAATGCCTTATCTTTGGCCACCAAAATGACACTACAAGAGTTCCAGGACGATGGATGCTGCTATCTGGAGTTGAGAAGCACTCCACGAGACACACCACATATGACTAAAGAGGAATATATTGAAACCATCATTTTGGCTATACAGTAAGTTGACAATACCTCTCTGTATTAAAAATATTAATAATTATTCACAATGCATTCCACTACATATTCCCTATCCAATCATTTACCCATTTCCCATAGTTTGGCTGTCCATGAAATGATTGCTATCTATATCATCACAGAGCTCCAACAGGTGAAATTATTTCTCACTATAAAACAATGTTTGTAAAAGAAACAGTTTTAAAATTTGCTAAAGTAAACCGATAACTTAGACTTTGAATTGATGATGTAAAGGTTTCATTTGTTTATTATTTGATATATAAAAAAGGCAACCTTTACTGCATCAATTTAAATAAATTCCAGACTTTACACCATCAATTAGTACCAACATCTTTAAATGAACGATCTATTCTTAAAATTTTTACAAAAATAATTAGATACATTCCCAGGTATTACATGAAGAAAATGAATTTTTCTACTTAACAATTTTAATGGCAATCAAGAACAGTGGATAATTATTTTTAAAAAAATGCCTTTCAGCTCAAATACCATGAAATTGAGTCATACATTTTCTTTACAGGAAATCTATTCATCTTACGATGACGACATGCCTCATAGTATCTATAAATAGGAATTCGTCACCATCTGAGGCTCAAGAAATAGCAGCTCTTGCTATAAAATTCAATAGGAAATATCCAGATATTGTTGTTGGCATCGAACTGAGTGGTGACCCCACTGCTGGAAATTTTCAGGCTTTTGTACCAGCTATAACAAGGGCCAAGGAAGCTGGTTTGAAAGTAAGTAGTTGGTTAAGATAAATTTATTTCTTGAAATGCAAAAAACCTAATCTGTAGCAATTGAGTATAAATGCTACTAATAAAAGCGAGAGTTTGTGAGGATGGATGTTTGTTTGTTATGTTTGTATGTGCATGGTATGTTTGTTTATTACTCTTTTACACAAAAACAGTTGAACGGATTTAGATTAAACTTTACAGGAATATAGTTTATACATTAGAATAACACTTAGGTATTATTATTTTATTTCAAACGTTTCTACATTTCCCGAAATTATTTAAAAATAGACCATGCCACGGTGATCAGTCTGATTTTCCTGGGCTTTTTGAATTTGCCTAGTATATAGTAATAGCCTAGTGGTTAGACCGTTGGACTGCAAAGTCAGAAGTCTCGGGTTCAATCCAGGCACGCACATCTGTCTTTTCGAAAAACATGTGCATATAAAAAAAATTAACTATCCTTTGCTTTCCCGTGACAGCAAGGTTAACTAACGTTGAAGGAAAACATCTTCAAGAAACCTACATGCCTAAGAGCTTCTCGGAGGTGTGTGAAGTTCGCCAACCCGCACTGGGCCAGCGCGGTGGATATGGCCTAAACCCTCTGAGTTTGAGAGGAGGCCTGTGCCCAACAGTGGGACAGTTTCTTAACAGGGCTAATATTATTATTATATTTTTAATTTGAAATATATATTCCCCTTGTTCCCTGTGACATTCAAAGGCACTATGGGTTGGCAGTATATGGGGGCACAAATTATCTCCGTTTCTCAAAATGTATTAATAATCAGCCTATCTGTACCATCCCACTGCTAGGTAAAGGCCTTCTCTCACAAATCAAGGTAGAGAGAGATAGGTCATACTCCATCACAAAGACCTAGTAGAAATTGGTAGAGGCTGATTTGTAGCCACCTTTAAACTAATCAAGCCACCCAAAAGGCTTCCAAGTTGATTGTTATATTGTTGATTTGTTGACATGGATTTATGAGACTGAGAATAGGGTACTTTTCTACTTTTTTTTTTTTTTTTTTTTAAAAACGTAGCCCCACACTAGGATTTATTCCTGTGTCGTGGGTGCGTTTACAAACATGAAAATTCACATACACGAATACCCAGAACGGAACAAATAATTGTGGATCACACAAAGATTTGTCCCGAGCGGGAATCGAACCCGCGACTATTAGACACAGTAGGCGGAGCGGCTTAAGCTCTTAACCACTGCGCTAAATCGTCCAACTTTGTTTATTAATAATGTGGATTGAGTGTGTAGATAAATAAGATCATGACATACGCACTCTTGTGCAATGGCTACCTAGCAAAATACATGATTTACATTGAGTTGGTGTTTTACTAAAGTTCAGGACTTATTATGTAACGTATTAGCTAAAATTATTTAATATTTTAGGTGTCATTACATTGTGGTGAAGTTTGCAACCCAGTGGAAGTGTTGGAGATGCTTCAGTTCAAACCAGATAGGATCGGGCATGGCACCTGCATACATCCAAATGTTGGCGGCACTGAAGATACTTGGTCAGCTTTATGTAAATCTAAAATACCAGTTGGTAAGTAATATATTATTGTCGTGATTTGGTAGGTATTTTTGTTGGTTTGTGTGTGTGTGTGTGTGAATGATCTACGCTGTTGGCCGTGGGGCCTTCACAGCTTCACCGGTCAAGAGGACGAGCGTGCAACCACTACGCTCGAGCTAGAAGGGCAAGGGGGCAACTAGCTCAAGGGCTCCTCAAGGAGGAACGGCCTCGGCTTGGGCAGTCGCTATGGGGGAGTGTATATACTAGGTCTCTCGCCGTGGTGCTCTGCACCGGCCGGCGGGCATGGGATTTTTCGACCTGCCGGCGGGGTCGATGTCTGATTCTGCGTGCGGTATCTGTATCCTAAAGAAGGGCTGTAAGGGCATCGGGAGGATCGGTGAGCACATGCCGCGGACGGCTGTAGTGACTGATAGGAGGAGAGTTAGGTTCGTAGTCGGCGGCGGCTACGATTAGCGGATTCCATTTTTGTTGGGTTACCACAAGCTCTTAATGAAAACTATTTTAATCTTACTATGCCCCGAAAAAGAAACAGGACTATACCTACGTATAAGTACTGTCGATGTTTGTAAAATAGATATAAATTTCAATAAATTACACATCAAGCTGAGTTTTGGTTGTTTATGCCTTATGGTGCTGAAACATGGACGCTCACAAAAGAATCTTTCCACAAAATGAGAGTTGTTCAACGGGCAATGGAGCATGCCATGTTAAGCTTCACACTGAGCGTTCGAGTCAGAAATACGGTGTTCCGCAAAAGAACTAAAGTGGAAAACGTCGGATCCCGTATATTGTGACTTAAGTGGAGATAGACAGGACACTTCGTAAGATGTGGTGATGGCAGGTTGAGTAGATCTTTGGCCGAATGGTGGCCACGGAAGGGATATCTCTATTCAGGAAGGCTAGTACAAAGATGGTCTATGATGTGGTTAAGTGCGTTTGTAAGAGCTGGCTAAGATTGGCTCAGGATAGGGATATGTGGCGTAAAAGGGAGGAGGCTTATGCCCTGGAGTGGGCGGAATAAGTTAGAAGTGATGATGATGATGATGATGAAGATAAGTTTTCACAGTTTCGGCTCGGGATATCTGACTAATAATAATTATTACTAAAGTGTGCTATTATAAGAAGTCCCATTTGAAAGTTGCATGCCCCAGCTCCGACGTAATGTGTTAATTAACACGCTAACAAGCAAAGGCATTAAGCAGATTTTTTTATTGTTCAAATGCGTTTATTGATGATATAGAGGCGCTCGTAGCGCTGTGCGACCGCGGTGTTCTTACCGATCACCAAGGTTAAGCAGCGTTCGACTCGGTCGGCCTGAGATTGGTGACCGTTTGTGGCATTTTCATATTCGAGCGTCTCCGTGCTTCGGAAGGCACGTAAAGCCGTTGGTCCCGGTTACCACTTAATGTGGTAGTCGTTAAGCCGAGTTGGAAAACTAAAGGCCCCACGGCCAGCAGCGTAGATCATTCACACACACAAATATATGCATAAATGTACGATTTTTGTTTCAGAGGTGTGTCTCACAAGCAATATTAACACAAAGTCTTCTCCGGATTATGAGTCCCATCACTTCAAATATCTTTACGACGCTGGAGTGCCTGTTGTTATATGTGTGAGTTGATTTATTAGTGTTTGCGGAATCCATTTCGCAATGCCGTTAATATCGTAAAGATATAAGTCAAAACTCTGCTTATAAATATCAAACTCATTTTTTTATTCTAGCCCCACACTAGTTATTATTCCTGTGTAGTGGGTGCGTGTAAAAACATTAAATTCTCATACACAACCAGACTAAAACAAATATTTGTGGATCACATGAAGATTTTTCCCGTGCGGAAATCAAACCTGCGACCCCTCTAACCAGTGCGCGGGGCTGCTTAAGCTCTTAATCAATGGACCAATCCGTCCGTCAATGTTTTGCATAAACCCCGCGGAGCGACTTACAAATGTTAAATATACATTTTTTTTAATCTAAACTTGATCGGAACGCGGTCTCCACCAACAAGATTTAACGAGAAATCTCATTCTCCATCGGCGCTATGTATTTAAATCTATTATACCTATAACGATTTATTCGTGTAATAATAATAACATTAATATATTTTTGTTTATAGACGGATGATAAAGGCGTCTTCGCAACATCACTCTCGCAAGAATATAGACTGTGTGCCGAAACGTTTAACTTGAGTCAATCAAAATTAGCTAGACTAGCATTAAATGCCTGTCAATACGTATTTGCTGAATCTGCTCGTAAAATGTTAAACGCTAAATTACTTAATTTCATTAATAAAAATGAATTGTAGTATTATTATATCGATTTTGGTCTGTGATATAAAGAAAAAGATTAAAATATTTTTTATACGCAACAACTATTATTTTTGTCAAATTAATAGTCCCTTTGAAAAGGGTATGCTCCGCTGTTTCGGTCATATAGAAAGAAAGTCGGATGAAAGAATGACAAAACAGACGTAGCCCCATACTAGGATTAATTCCTGTGTCGTGGGTGCGTTTACAAACATAAAAATTCACATACACAAATACCCAGACCGGAACAAATAATTGTGGATCACCAAAGATTTGTCCCGTGCGGGACTCGAACCTGCGACTATTAGACGCAGTGGGCAGAGCGACTTAAGCTCTTAACCACTGCGCTCAATCGTCCTTTTGTTATAGAGCTTCGTAAAATTAGAGGACTATGGTCTTACGTTAGAAACAAACTGATGTCTAAAATGCGATATTTGATGGAGTGGATCATATACCTCCCTGGACCATGTTCGATCGACCTATCTTTTGGATCCAACAGGTGAGCACATTAAACGCCACCATGTCCTTTGGACCGCAAATTACAACCAACCCGCCTTCTTGCTTGATCTTCTCAACCCTATATGCAAAAGAGATCTTGGTCTTGAACCTTGCGTCTATATAAAAAAAGGGGACGACACGCTTTTTCGCGTTCTCCTTCAATCACTCAAACCTCGTAATCATAGCCGCTGCCAACTACACGGCATATTCTCACCAACCCTCCCGATGCCTTTACCTCGCTCATATAGGATACAGATACCGAATATAAGATCAGACACTGACTTCGCCGGCGAGGTCGAAGATTCGTTTGCCCGCCAGCCGGAGCAGAGTACCACAACGCAACACCTAGTATTATAGCCCCCCCCCCTTCCCCCTTCAAAGCAGCAGCCCAAGCCAAGGCTATTCCTCTGCAAGGCGCTCTTGAGCTTGTGGCCCCCTAGCGTGTCCGGCTAAAAAGTAGTTGTCCACTCGCCCTGTTGTCCGGTAAAGCTGTAAAAGCCCGTCGGCCAACAGCGTACACATAAACACACAGATACACCTACCTGGATAAAATGCCTTTGTCCCAAATTTTAAAAATTACAACTAATACTACGAATCGTTCCAGAATCTTATTTAATAACATCCGAAGCATAACGTAGTAGGTATTGAGATGTGATAAACTTTTCTGTAGATTACAGTGTTTTAATAATTCCTGTACACAAATTCTCATTTTTTGTCCAAAGAGTCATAAAACACAATAATAATCATAGGTACATATTTTACAGCTAAATATTTTAAAGTTCATGTAACCATTGAAAGATAGAGAAATTAGATACGTCAAATGTCAATCTGGCGGAATAAAATACTAGGAACACGGCTTAACTTAACCTAAACGCTCTTGCGAAAGAAAATTTAATTATAAAATTAAAAATCAAATCAAAATGACCGACTTATCAGATTTCGCGGGTGCCAAAGGCGCAGATTCTGAACTTCAGGATTTCCTTTTAGCGGAAAAACAAAAGGCTCAATTTCATGCTCAGGTAAATATTTCAAACATCTTGCATCATTATTTTAGTTTACTCTATTTCTCTTTGCGGTTTAGGGGTCATGAGTATGCAGGAATACTGTATGATGTAGAGGGGATAGTATAATACGCACTTACTGTACCTGTCCTAAAGCATTTTTAGAGAACACTTTATTACTGGGACACTTCTAACTTTATTGAATGATTTGAATAGGTGTCAGTAATTCACCAAGATTTTTCTACATTTACATGATATACCTATTAGTTCTATTACATACAGTAGATATCTTTAGATTGTTACTGATATGATAGAGTAATATGAAACATGAACAAGAACAACAATATTCAAAACAGTTGTACTGGAAATAATTCCTCATTTGTATCTTACAGTCAGTATGTTACAGTATAAAAGGCGCTAATCTTAGGGTACCTACGCACAATGCGGATAGATGGAAAGCAGTCAGCCGGACGGCTGTCTGCAATCAAAAATATGCATGAGAAAATAGTTTTTATCCGCACTTCGATGCGGCTGCCGCTCAACCGCTCCGGTTGGTCTGAGCGCTGCGGCCCGACTGACAGCCAGCTGGACGGTTGTTATACGCACTACACAGATAGTGCTAGTTTGCAATTTCGAAGTTGTGTTTCTTTCTTTATGTTAGTTTTTAAAATGCTTAAAAGTTCTTCAAACGATTTCTAGTATATCCATAAAAGGCATCGAGTTGATCCAACCGCAAACCATAATGGTTTCTCAACCGCACATTCCAGTTGTGGTCACGACTCCCCGGTTAACCGCAAGTGCAACTGCACCCTGCGGTTAACCGAAGGGTTGACTGCATTCCAGCTATCCCTATAGTGCATAGGTACCCTTACAGAACAAACAAATTGCTTCATAGTTCATTCCAATCTGAAACTGAATTATGATCTTACATTCACTAAACCTGCAACAAACTAACGAATATGCAATGCGAGGTCGGTGGTTAGGCCAACTGTGCTTGAATTTAGCTAAATAAGACATTGGAATTCAAATGTTTGCACCGTTTCAGATACAAATGATAGAATCTGAACAGTGAGACACATTTGCCATGTCTAAAAGCTCCTTGTTAATGTACTGCTCCTAAACTGCTCATAACTTTATATTTTTTTTTGTACTTTTAGATCCACGAGTTCAATGACTTTTGCTGGGATAAGTGTGTGGACAAACCAGGTGCTAAACTAGACTCCAGAACAGAAACTTGTATTACCAATTGCGTAGAGAGGTTTATTGATGTGTCTCTACTCATCACAAACAGATTTGCACAGATGTTGGAGAAAGGAGGGGGCATGCACTGAAGAATTAGTTTTAAACCTTATTAGGTTGATCTGCTGTCAAATGTTTATTCAGAACTATGATTAGAAGTTCCTAGTCTTAGGTTCAACATAAAGGTGCATTTTGTTCATTCAAGTAGCTAGTATATTCATTTACACTATGGTGTAATAGAAAAAAATAAATTTTAGTTGACAATAAAATAAAAAACTAAGTGTCTATACATATGTAATTTTATTTTAAATTAATTTTTAATTACAGATCAGTTCTTTTGAGACAAAAGTCTCATTACATAGAATACCAATCCAGGGTCTTCTGCTATTGTAATATAAATTCTGTTTTAACATCAACATTAAAACTTTAATTAATGCAGTGTTAAACAGCCATCACTAATTTAAGTAAATAAATGATTGTGTTAAGGAATTGTAGTCTGGTAGTCAATTTTTTTTTTTGTTAATCCTTTAACCATTTGGAATCCCCTGGCACCCTCTTCATAAAATTGGTAAATCAGTATATATCATTGTTTAGAATACTTCTTTCTTATTATTGTAAAAGCTTCTTGGACATTCCATCTCTTTAATGTTAACTATTTTAGAATATACAAGGTGTAACATAATAAACGCAGGACCTGAAAGTAGTCTGTTCTTAATTGATAACTGAATTTATTCCATTTTTTTTTATTTGTAAAAAATGCTCTTACTCCTTCAGTGCGCTATAAAAAACTAAATTTATTCTTGATTCATAGCAATAAGGAGATTAACAATCCATTCCTAACCCGTATTTCTCAAAATGCACATAAACACATACAAGTTTCATTGTCAATTGGGGTATACAAGTGCTTAAAAAAGGGGTAAAAACCTTTAAATTTGGAAATTTGGTTTTCGTTTTGAATTTATAAAGCAATTCTCTAAACGGGGTGCTGAGGTCTTGCGTTTATTATATTACACCTTGTATAGCCAACTATAAGGAGAAATACATAAAATAGACAAAAAAAAAATATAAAATGCTGTTAGATAAATACAACAGGGGCAGTATTCTGTCAGATAAATGTAACGGGGGTGGTAGGAGCTCAAATACATTTTTCTGATAATTCAGACTGGGTGGTTAAAGGGTTTAAGATGCCATATGTGCTTATTAAAGAATTATCTTCCAACTTTTCCGAGCTTAGTGTCAGTACGTGGATCAGCGGTTACGGTTTGTACAGCAACCAACGCCTCATTGATCTTAGTTTGTAAGTCCCTAAGGTCTTGAACAAAAAGTAGTTTTAACACATCTGCTGGCTGTTGGACTAGGTTCACTTCAGTTTTAGCTTGATCAGGGTGAGGAGCGGTCTTCAGTATCTTTGCGAGGGCTGAGAGACGGAATTTGGGGTCTGGGTGAGGTCCAACCCCACTAAGTGTTGATACTCGTCCTACTCCCTCTTTGAAAGCTGGACTTGAGACTGTAAGAGAAAAAGTATTCACGTAAAGCTCCAAAAAATAATCTTTAAGTAAATGTGTACGCCAATATAATTTTTAAACAATTATAATGTACATCAACTAGTGTAGTGAAAACGCTCGAGTAGCGCTTAAAACGCTCGTGAGCGACTCTCCGCTCATTTTTACAACACTAACATCAACTCTCGACTGAAGTATAGTTGTTGCACACTCGCCCTCCTGTCCAGTGAAGCTGTAAGGTTCTGCAGGCAACAGCATAGATCATTCACACACACACATGGAACTCATGTTTAACATATTTATTTATTGGTGGTAATGCTGATTTTGAAGAGCTAGGTATGTACCAAAAGCTTTTAAAAATAACTAAGACTTGCACTGAGAATCAAAGTTTTTCAAATCAAGCTAATCTGTATGTTGTATTCTATTGTTTATAGATAATAATAAATTCATTTCGGATGGACGATTTAGCGCAGTGGCTAAGAAATTAAGCCGCTCCGCCCACTGTGTCTAATAGTCGCAGGTTCGATTCCCGCACAAGACAAATCTTTGTGTGTTCCACAATTATTTATTCCGGTCTGGGTATTTGTGTATGTGAATTTTCATGTTTGTAAAGGCACCTAGGACACAGGAATAAATCCTAGTGTAGGGCTACGTTTTTTTTAAAAAAGATAAGAAAGAAAGATTTCAGTGTAGGTACACTGAAATCCGTCAAATTATTTTCCCCATATACTAAAGGATAAACTAAAATAGTTGATCATTATCATCCATTTAAATAGTATTATAATAATATTATGGTAGAACTTACAGTCAAGGTTGTCCAACGGGTTGGAAGACACGACATTGGGAGCTGCCTGTTTAGTTTCCTCAACTTTGGCATCTTTGTATTTCTCAACTGAAAATTTTTGATAAGTAATAACACCCATTCAATTAAAAAAGCATTCCAAATCTGGTAAATGTTGGTTAATAGGTTCAATAGATCCTATAGTTGCAAATTTGATACCAGCTCAGGATAAATGTTTGTATGAACTATATTTTTTCTTTCAATCTCTATTTTTATGTTATGTGTATATTTTATAGCACACAGAAATATTTCATAATCTTTTTAAATTAGGGGCTATTCATTTTATTACTAAATTCCCATGTTCTCACCAACCCTCCCTTCATCCTTCCTTACGTTCCATCTTTTAGATACAGATACAACAGACAGACATCACTGGCGAGATCGAAGAATCCCATGCCCGCTGGCCAGTGCAGAGCACCACGGCGAGACACCTAGTATATACCAAGCCGAAGCCATTCATTCTTGGCTTAAGCTATTTGCCCCCTTGCAATTCTGGCTCGAGCGTAGTGGTTGCACGCTCGCCCTCTTGTCCGGTTAAGCTTTAAAGGCCCGCGGCCAACAGCACAGATCATTCACACACACAATTTATTACTAAATAATATTTTTGCTGGTATGTTTATTTACTAACCATTATCTGCATATTCTAATCTCACGGCATACGACAAAAGCCAGTTCAGTTGTTCATTAAGCGTGCCTTCGGATGAGGGGCTCACCAAATCTTTTTGATATGTGTCATATGCATCCTTCCAACTATCACTATCTATCTGCCTCAGACCTTCCCGCTCTTCAATCTTGTAGTGCCTTATCTTCTGGTCCTCCAGCCATAGAACAACGCTCCTATATTCCTTTTCATCTGCAAAGTATGAGTTTTATAAACCACCGGTTCCGTTCTTTGGGATAGGTGTCCGTAAAAGCTGCACTTACCGTTACAATTGAAGGCGTCTGGGTTAGGGTGGCCCAAAGCGGTTAATTTCAGCCTGAATATGTTACTCATAGTCGTAATTTATAGTTGTATCGGCAAATTATACGAGATTTTCGATAAATAACCTACGATCTGATTGAATAGAAATTACAGAACTAGTGATGGGACAATTGATTTTAAATACTCAATTATTAGAATACTCGATCATGAAATTGATAATTGTTAATGTAATCGAATTCTTAAAAGTAATTGCTTCTATTTAATCTATATCATCACGCCAGTTCCCTTGCGGTAGAGAGTACAGAGTTCCAACAGGTTCTTTCCTTATACGTTTCTTCCTTCGCTTATTGACGCTTATTTTGCAAAAATATATATAGTAGATTGGTAGATTTTGATACACCCCAATAAGTGTAATCAATTTGTCACAGTTAGTTTGTTCATTAATTTGTATAAAAAGGTGTAACATAATTAACGCAAGATCTGAAAGTAGTTTTTTTTCTAAATCAGCAACTGAATCAATTCCAATTATTTTCGAAGTTGGTTTTTTATTATTTTCTAAAAATGCTTTTTTTACGTTCTGTATAAAACAAAATTTAATAATTATTCAAAGCAATACAGCTATTTCAAATGCATTTCGATTACATAAACCTCAATACGCATACAAAAGTTAATTTATGATTAAATTTTATGGTTAATTTGGAAGCTTTAAAATGGTAGAAAACCCCCTAAAATTGGAAGTTTGATTTTCGTATTGAATTCATAAAGTAATAATCTAATTGGCGTGTCTGAGGTCTTGCGTTATATATCTTACACCTTGTATAGTCATCGGTTTCGATGACAGCGATCCAAACATTCTGTTATGAGCCCTAATATTAATTCATTATTTTTTGTAGTGCGAGGCACTTCTAGTGCAATGTTCTTAGCGATCACCAAGATTAAGCATAATTTGGCTCAGTCAATCAGAGATGGGCGACCGTTCGTGGCATTTTCATATTCGAGCGTCTGCGTGCTTCTACAAATCAAATCAAATAAAAGATTCCCTATCCTTGTTAATCCTATTGACTGATACGTAACTCGGTTGACTACTTTCTTTTATAAAAAGGTTTCTTCAATTTTATAAACGGTGTAGTACATTAATCCATTAATGATCGCTTAAGAATCGATAATTTATTTAAGAATAATGGCATAAATAATTACCGAAAAAATCGAATCAACAATCACCACAGAGAACACAACACGATTCTAACAGTGTTACCAGCTGTATCATATAGGAATCAGGGTTGCCAATCCTCCTAATTCACCAAATATCTAGGTCATATTCCCTAACTTTGGGGAGAACAACATTCCGATTCATAGACGAAGAATATACCGTAGCACTTCTTCTTATTTAAATTAATGGCCGCACACTTTAACAGTGTATTTCGCCAATGTCAAGTAGTAATAGAGTATAACAGTAAATTATAAAAATTGGCTTCTTGTCGCCATTACGGCAAAAAACAAAAGCCTACCGTAGCACTTCCCTTCCAACAAGCCATCCGACAATTTTGACATCTGTCACTTTATCGAGTGCTTACTAGAGGTGGGCGATTATGAATGATTTACATAATTGAGTCATTTACGAGTTACTAACATTGATAATCGATAATGAAATTAGTAATTACTAATTTTCATAATCGAATGACGTTACTAATTAGTATTACTAATTTTAGTTCATTCATATTCCCGTCAAAATAAATCATTCATATTGAGACAATCGTTTGTTATCCGTTGCGTAGCACAGTCGTTTTTTGATTGTTGTGGTTTACTTTGTCTTTTATTTATATTGAACCAAAAACTATGATTAAATATCTTATAGGATACCTTTAAGGCGCAAGTTCGTGAATAGTAATATTTTTTTAGATATCTAAGTAAACATGTAAAAAATACTTTTACAACTCTATTACTCAGGAGCGTACGCCGCTGGCCCAGCAGGTACATACAGTGAGCCCGCGCCAAGTGCCCACGCATCATTCGCATCGGCCATGCCGCCGCGTGTGGCGCGTAATCGAACTTAGCTATTGACTACTAATTCATTACTAATGGTTATACTCGAGATATTTCGAGAGATTTTCATAATCGAATGATTCCATTAGTATATCTCATAATCGCCCACCACTAGTGCTTGCTTTCGCTCGTCGCTACTAGAACTAAAGATGCGCGACTGCGAATAATCTGTCTATTCGAATCATCTACAACTACTAATTTTCTGATTCGACTTGAACATTAGTCATATACTAATTTTTATACTCGAATGACGACTACTAATTAGTAACTACTAATGGTGATTCGGTTATATTACCTGCGACTCTCCGACCGATTATGAATGAATTATTCAAATGATTCGCCGCTTCTCGCGCCATTTCCACGCCAAAACAAATTACGTGTGCGAATGAGTAGTAACAACTAAACTAAATAATAACGCTTTTGCAGGTTTGTTTTTAAAAGTGCGTTTTAATAAAGTTTCTAGTATAGAATTTAAATATAATACGCGCGCGGTAATCAAGTGCTGGAATGAAACAAACGGCTAATAGTACATTTTTTTAAAAGCGCTTACAGTGCTTCAGCACAAAAAGCGCCCCTAGCGGACGTTGGGGTAAGCTGCAGGCCGAATGATGCTAAGTTACTTTCCTTTGTACTCTGTGGTGCGACCGATAGGTAAATTCATTATTCGTTCGCCGAACTTTATTTATAACTTCGTTCATTCGGTCCAGCAAGTCGAACGGGAGGCAGTTAGTAACTAATTTTCGTGAATCATTCGAATAATTCGAATGATTTATAAAGTCGAATGATTCGAATGGAATCGTTCGCAGTCGCGCATCGCTAACTAGAACATGAAATAATTATTAGCATAAAACTTAAACAAATAAATGTGTAATAAATAAAACTTCACGGTCAGTTATTGTCATGGTTCTATGAACGAGCTGGCGTTTTGTTTCCTAATTAAATATATATATATATATATATATAGCATAATTATTAACACCGTAGATCAAATAACTAAAATCACAGCAGTAGATAAAATGTCTTGGGTCCAAGAGAATTGTGTTTCTTTCTTCCAACTGTTCTGTATAAAAGTGGTGAAGACCGGTCGTGTGCCGCAGCATATAGCGTTTATAATGGACGGTAATCGTCGATTTGCGAAGAAAAATAGCGTGGACACCAGTGCTGGACATTATAAGGGGTTTGATAAATTGTCCGAGACACTAAAGGTTAGTATTAATAAAGATAGGCAGTCACTATTCTTATGATGGACTTCCTTGTTAGTTTAGTAGTGCAATGTGCACCTATATTGTCCAGGAGGGATGGCAGAAATTTATTGAGTACACCCGAAAAGTCCACATGGGACATGAGCATTTACCTATACCATTATGCCCGATCCCTGGCCAGGCAGGCAAAGGGTTCAGAGTTTTAACATGTTTTGGATGTCCCTGCTAAGATAACCATATTGCTAATCTTAGCAGGGGAAATACAGATACAGCACAAAGGATTAGACACTGACCTAACCAGCGAGGTCGAAGAATCCCTTCTCTGCCCTCTGGTGCAGACCACTATGGCGAGACACCTAGCATATGCCCTCCCACATAACTGCCCAACCTGAGGCCGTTCCTCCTTGAGGCGCCCTTGAGCTCGTTGTTGCCTAGCCCTTCTGGCTCGAGCATAATGGTTGCACGTCGCTCACCCTCTTATCCAGTGAAGCTGTAAAGGCCCCGTAGCCAACAGCGTAGATCACTCACATAATCAAAAGCTATTATACCAGGAAAATTTTTACTGAGATTTTTCATTAGAATAACTACTCTACCTGAGCTAGGATTCTAATCAGGAGTTCATGATCATTAGCTGCACTATACAGTACTGTACCAAAAATGCACTCATATTTCTATCATAATATGTATGTATGAAATAAAACTATTTTTCAAATTTTATTGCGGGTTATTTTTGATTTTTAAGTTCCTGACGTTTCAAGTGCTTTGCTGCACTCATGGTTACAGGAAGGACTGAGGTGTTAGCATCCATAAAGGCATAGTTGTTCCGGGGTACCCTCAAACTTCATAATTTTGTTGCTCCAATTTATGCAGAATGAGATCATGGTGTTTTGAGGTTTTAGATATGATTCAATTAATAACCACATCCCAAGTTTAACGAAGCACCCAGCCATCTTGTCTATTGAAATTAGGATGTTTTTTTTAATTTCAATAGCCTCGCGATCCATCCTTGGTACCACATTCACAATTAAGCTTGTATACTCCTGCATCATGTAGAGGGATGTGACACTTGACAGATGGTAAAAATTGACTGATCTTCTTAAGCAGCTTATAAAATGTTTTAATTAAAGCAGGGTTCAAGATGTAGCCAATCTTCTCTGTGACTCATGTAAGTTAGTACAGCAGGGAGATTCTTGACTGTGGCTGGTTTCAATCGGTCACTGTGACGTTGGCATGGGACTAGAGATCCACCAGACCAATAAAAATAATTAAAAGTTTGATGGTACACCAGAACAACTGTGCCTTTTGGACGTCTAACACCTCAGTCCTTCCAGTGACCATGGTAGCTGCAAAGCACTCAAAATGAAAAATAATTTTATTTCATGTGTAATATTCGTGTAAATCTAAGATCTCAGTATATTATGTATGTACTTTACATTATTTTATATTTTGTTTTTATACAGTGGTGTTTAGACCTTGGAATACCAGAAGTGACAGTTTATGCATTCAGCATTGAAAACTTCAAGAGGAGTAAAGAAGAGGTTGATGCACTTATGAATTTGGCTAGGGATAAATTCCAGAGGCTACTAGAGGAACTGTAAGTGTAGTAACTATTTAGCTCTTAAGAAATTTACTTTTGTGTTAACTTGAACTCACCAAAAGTAAGGAATGAAAATGTTTTTAATACTTACAGTAGTGCTGTCAGTCAGCACTATTTTTGCAGGCATAGAATACGTTTAGAAATTGAATGTATTTCTGAATACAATGAATAGGTACAAGAACAACATTCAAAGGGCAAATATAAAATTTAAAAACATATATTTCTTGTCATACTTCTGTTTATTCGAAAGCATGTGCATATTAAAAATTAATTATCACTTGCTTTAACGGTGAAGGAAAACATCCTGAGGAAACCGACATGCCAGAGAGTTTCTCGAAGGTGTGTGAAGTTCGCCAACCTGCACTGGGCCAGCGTGGTAGACTATGGCCTGAACCCTCTCAGTTTGAGAGGAGACCCGTGCCCAACGCTGGGAGAGTTTCTTAACAGATTGATTCTTGTTGACCTTATTTCTGTACCTTCAGTGAAAGGTGATACAATTCGAAAAACATAGTTAAGTGAAAATCGACTTAAAATTTTTAAAAAGTCCTCTCTCTTTTTCTACTGCTCTTAATTGAGTGTCGGTTGAGAACATGGGGATCAGAATAAAAAATAACAATTTTTTTCTGATGCATAATCTGTGAAAATATCAAAGTGCTATAATTCGAGTTATATCACCTTTTACTAAACGATCAGATTTGAGGTGTTGCTATGATTTTGTGATCTTTCAATAAGCTAGTGGACGGAGACAGTTCAGTAAAAACTTTATTCAAAATAGCAGTATCCCATGGCTCGCACCCGGGCGATACCAGCACTACTTATCAAGTCTAACTATAGCTAAGAACCGTCCAGGTGACACCATATGTACAAAACAAATCATTAAGATCGATTAAGCCGTTTAAGAGAAGAAGTTATGTTAATCACCAAATTTAAAACACTATGCAAATAAACTTTTGATTGAAATGTAATTTTGAATATTATTTATGCTTCTTATTTATACCCAGTATATGCTTATTTTCTAACTCCCCTCATGTTACCGAGGCATATACTGCTTGGTTATTTGTGCCCTAAAATTTTATGCAAGCTGGACCTGCCAGCATATATGTTTGTTTACATAAATTCTACCGGCTTGTACAAATGCGATGACATTTTACAGTTCTAGTATTACACATGAAATACTTGTTTTTTTTTTATTTAATCGCAATTTACTTCGATTTGAAGTTCCTGATATTTGTAGTTGTTTTACAGCAACAGTGGTGACAGTAACTGAATTGATAGTTACTGGGATAAAATACGAAAAAAATTGTTTTATGCTATTCGAGCTTCTACCATGACTTTTTTTCTGAGATGGGGTAGCCTATGTACTTCCCTAGGATGGGATCTATCCCCTTGCCAAATTTTATCTAAATCTATTCAGTGGTTTAGGCATGAAAGTTAACAGACAGAAACAGTTACTTTCACTTAATATTAGTGTATATAGATGTTGAAATTTTGCTTTGTAGAGACCAAATAAATGACTGGGGCGTCAGAATACACGTGGCCGGTCGTCTGTCACTACTTCCCGACGATTTGAGGTCATTGGTGTCGCGGGCGATGTTGGCCACGAAGCAGAACAACAAGCTACGCCTCAACATAGCTTATGCTTACACAGGTGATTGGGTTTATCATATCTGAACGCTGTTACACAATAATCTTTCAATGAAGTTGTTTGTGTTTTAGAAAAATTGTCCTTAAACTACTATACATAAAGCCCATTTTTCATAAAATATAATTAAAATATTATTGCATAATTGTAATCAAACTTAAATTGGTGTATTGTATATAAATTATCAAGAAAATATAAATCTTATATTATTAAATACATACATATAGTATGCCCAAAATCTAAATAATATACTTGATATAGAAATTCAGCTTTATCTGTGATAGTTTAATAGCATCTTAAACTATCACAGATATAGCTGAATTTCTAAAAAAAAACGTGTTTTAATACTCCATGCACTCACTTCATATGAAGAAGAAGAAGTATGTGGATAAGTGACTTTCGAAATATGATTTTGACTGCATATTTTGAAATCTGGTAAAAGGAATACACAATTAAACAAAATTTTCTCAATCGAATAAAACCTAAAATCATCTCTATTGTTTTACATTTTCGGATTCCAACGCAAAATGCTTATGAACTAATACATGATATTTACTTAAAAACATGGCAAATAATTCTTGTAAAGCGGTTTTTTAATTCATAGTGCAATTTTTTTAGAAAATGATGAAATTCGTTTCTGCACATTCGTCGTTTATTTCTGAGCTGAGCGCGCGCTCAAAATATATATTTTGAGTCCGTCGCTTGTTTTTCTTTTGTAAAGTTATTGCATCACTGTTACTCTCCCGGTCGATAAATGGTCGATCGGGGTAGACCCTTAAGCACAATTTTTATAAAATAGCAAGTGTCTTATTGAAAGATTATTGCAAGTGAAGAGTTGTTATTGGCTCTCAGCCTTCTGTTTTGTGTTATTATGATTAAGTTAGCTATATATCTTCCATATTGTAATAAATAAATAATGGCACTCATTTAATGTAATTATACAGGAAGAGATGAAATCAGCCGGGCCGCATCGCACATAGTAGATGGAGTGATGAACAACGAAATATCTCCATCCGATATTGACACAGAACTTGTGTCACAGACATTGGAGCTTGGGCAAGCTGAACTATTGGTCAGAACTTCTGGAGAAGTGAGGCTTTCGGATTTCATGTTGTGGCAGGTAAGTTGACTGAAATTTGAAAAATAACTCCTAGCTAAAACTATTTATAAGTTGTTGTTGTAATGGCTGCCGCATATGCTGGCGATATGGTCACCAGCAGTTGCTATTTTAGCGATTGTCAATTGTGCCTGCTAAAGCGATATTTCATCGTTCATATATCAATATTGATCACCGGACTAGCCGGCAGCTATCAATTCACGGCATAACATATCAATACATGCCAGCAAACACGCATAATAATACGCCAGAGGCCGTGCTGCCGGCATAACGTGTTGCACCGATCACCTACATTTTTTTTTTTTTTTAAAAACGTAGCCCCACACTAGGATTTATTCCTGTGTCGTGGGTGCGTTTACAAACATGAAAATTCACAAACAAATACCCAGACCGGAACAAATAATTGTGGATTACGCAAAGATTTGTCCCGTGCGGGAATCGAACCCGCGACTATTCGACACAGTGGGCGGAGCAGCTCAAGCTCTTAACCACTGCGCTAAATCGTCCGTCAACCGTATCGTACCTATCTATCAAAATCTATAAAAAATATAATACAGAATCCTAATAGGGACGAACTGGACACCTTTTGAAAGACTGGTCTGACATAGCAACGAACAGAGAGGAGTGGAAAAAGTGGAGGGAGGCCCTGATAATAATAATAATTATCGCTCACATTCGTTGCGTGTCTGTGTAATGGCCAAATTATAAATAGAGAATATGCTTTGCGATTTATGAAGTCACTGCTCCATAAGATTACTATGAATACAAGTAAATACTTGAAATTCGGCAACATTACGAATAAATACAATATTTTAAGCACCAAAGTAATTAATATGTTAATTTGTGAGCTAATTATATAATAATGTTTAATTGTGTTTTGTGATAAAGAAGTTTTCTAGGTATTTATTTAATAAGGATAAGATGCGTAGCGTAATTAATATTATTATCACCAATGTCGAGCGAGTAAGGACAGCTATCAATTTTTGATACATTTTCAGGCCACCAACACAGTGTTATACTTCTCAGATGTCCTTTGGCCCGAATTCACAATATGGAATCTATTGGCAGCGATTATACACTTCCAAAGATATGCTCCACCTCTTAAAGAAGAAGAACTTCTAAGCGATACGAAACAGCAATTTCTAGATAAATTGGAAAGTCAGAGATGGTTGGAATTAGAAAAAATTGTTAGTTGTTAATAGTATTACAGCCCGTCTTTGTACTAAAATATGCTTCCAGAATAATATAATATCTATCTATCTATCTATAACCTCACGCCAGATCCCTTGCGGGGTAGGCAGAGAGTACAGAGTTCCAACAGGTTCTATTCGGCACTCTGCACCCCACGACTCGCCAGTTCGGGCCCGGCGTGATGGGTGGCGGCCCCTATCGCCGCTTCCACCTATATTCGTACCGACGGGGGCGGGCCGGTACGCGTCGCCTCGGGGGGACGCCATAGCCCGCACTGCGGTACGTCTTCGGTCCAAGATTGCAGCCATAATGACTGGCAGGGGTCGCGACGAGCACGCTCTTGGACAGACCCACAATAATATAATAAATATCGAAAAGATGCGTTTTACTTATGTAAAACGCATCTTTTTAAAATAATCATTACAAACAAGTATTTTACATGTATCAAGTCGACAACACACATTACAATAAACTTGTGCGAGTCTTTGCACAACACACGAATAAGGCCCACTTGCACAAACCAGGGTTAGCTTTACCTATTGACTAATTCTCGACTAACTTGAGGTTTTAACGTTATTGAAGGCAATTTAATGTTATAACCCGAGTTAGCCAATATTTGTGTGTGTGAATGATCTACGCTGTTGGCCGCGGGGCCTTTACAGTTTCACCGGACAAGAGGGCGAGCGTGCAACCACTACGCTCGAGCCAGAAGGGCAAGGGGGCAACTAGCTCAAGGGCGCCTCAAGGAGGAACGGCCTCGGCTTGGGCAGTCGCTATGGGGGAGGGCGTATACTAGGTGTCTCGCCGTGGTGCTCTGCACCGGCCGGCGGGCAAGGGATTCTTCGACCTCGCCGGGGAGGTCGGTGTCTGATCCTGTGTGCGATATCTGTATCCGAAAGAAGGGATGTAAGGGCACCGGGAGGTCGGTGAGAACATGCCGCGGACGGCGGTAGCGGCTGATAGGAGGGGAGTTGGGTTCGTAATCGGCAGCGGCTACGGTTAACGGATTTCTATGATGGGACGCGTTCGCGGAATATCGGGTTGTCGCCTTTTTAATAAAGGCGCGAATAGGTTCGAGACCAAGATCGGATTAGTCAATAGGTAATGCTAACCCTGCTCTGGTTCATGTCAGTGAGCCTAAGAAACTGGTAATTTTCATACAGCCAGTTTCAACATATAATTCACAGGTAGATTTGCTTGTAGTACTGTAGTAGTATTTTGACCGATTTTCCACCAATCAATCAGCCTATCGCAGTCCACTGCTGGACATAGGCCTCTCCTAACACGCGTCATTGAACACAGTCCTCCGCCTTCCGCATCCAGTCTGTCCCAGCGACCTTTTAAGGTCGTCGGTCCATCTAGCTGGGGGCCGTCCTACCTTACGCTTACCAAGTCGCGGTCTCCACTCTAGGACACGCTTGCTCCATCGGCAGTCAGTCCTTCTGCAGATGTGACCAGCCCATTGCCACTTTAGCTTACTGAGTCTGCGAGCTATGGCGGTAACTTTAGTAACGGTAACTTTGTCGGATTACCTCGTTACGAATGTTATCCTTCAAAGAGACGCAGAGCATAGCTCGCTCCATAGCCCGCTGTGCGACTGAATTTGTGGACCAGTCCCACTATGACTGGCCCACGTCTCGGTCCCGTAAGTCATAGTTTTCCATATGTCAAAATTCTACTGGTAGTATACACAACTGATCTGAGCAGTACTAAACGAGCAGCACCTTCACCGGTGGTGGGCTATAGTCTACCGTCTCAACAGTCGTGTTTGGGCATATCAAGCTTAAGTTGCTTTACGAGGAGGCAGATCTAGATATTTATTTTTATTGGATCAACAACTAAGATACAGTAATACAATAAAGATAGTGGAAACAAAACATTTCGTTTATAGCTAATGGTTCTTACATTTATAGGTAATCACAGCATGCTTGGTTATTTACAAGTTTTTGTATTTTTATGTTGCAAGAAAAGTGAAGGGTATATAAATAAACAAAGGGCAGTTATCAGTAGGTATGCAAGTCAATTTTTGAGCTTGGATATGAAACGAGCGAGACTATCAAAATGGATATCGAGTTCTGGTATTTTTTTTGGTAAGTTCGTTATACAGGCGAGACACACCAACTACAGGCGAATCACGACCTAAGTTGGTTTCGCAATGTTTAGTATAAAACAGACTGCAGGGGTATCTGGGTATTCTACTGGGGACATTGTACTGAAATTTCAATAGGAAGGGACAGCCAATGCAATGGACATCATACGGATAAGGAACTTTGTCTAACTTTCGTCTCCTCAGCCAATCTAAAGAGTGAATAGGTTATTATTAAGGCAGCGAGCTGCATGTTCGACCCGATCGTCACTTTCCTACAGGTGAGATGGGGGTAAATCGCTGACCAGTCCTCAATAGTAAAAAAGAAAATATAAAAAAAAAATGTGCGTCTCGGGACGCCCGACAGAAGTGATAACTTAAACTAGCGCTGCGGGTTAGAATGAGAGAGGAAGAGCCTACCTACCGCTGCCGTATGGGTGAGAGAAAGGGAAGCCAGACAGACTGGCGGTGTTACGCGTTACGTTACGAAGCGGTTTACCCTCCCATAAGAAGTTATCACTTCAAACTTCAATTCGATCCTCCAGTTAAATATTAAAACCACTTAATAAAGCAAAAATGCACCCCACGCACACAGTGCCGTTACGTGGTCACCAAAGATTGTTTCGCTGTATGCGACTTTGGGCGCGATTAATCTTTCTGCCATGGATTCTTACTGCTTATCAGTGTACTGTGTACAGAATTGTACCAGTTTACTGTTACGTGTGTGACCGGCATTATGTTACTGGAAGTATATACATGTTTTGTATTGTATTCTGCCAATGATATAAAAGTTTGTTCATTATGAAAGAGACTTATACCTATGTTATAATAAAATCAATATCAAACATTCCAAAATTGTGAATGAAGGCGTGAAAAGGTGTATAGATTTTATTTGGCTAAAATGATGTAAATAATATACAGTTCTAGAAATAAACTTATAATAACACTAATTTGTATGTTATTGCATAAGTTACCAACATTGTCTCGTTGATTGCTTCATAGGAGTTATCGTAAGATAAATTTTCACTTTCCTTTGATTGTGTATTTCGAATATGTCTTTGTGGGGTCGTATGGCTCCCATCTTGAAGCTGGGAATATGTGTTTATTCCTTTCGTACCACGACCTGTAAAAAAACGCTTTTTAGGTCAAGAACTCCTTTATCATGGGTGATAAAGGAAAATGACAAATGGCGTTCTGTTTATATTGTCTATATGGCCAATTGAGAAAAAAACACCGTCATGCTGACATTCCTCGGAGCGGGGGTTTCAGAGGCACTAGGCCAATACGAAGAGGAGATAGCGTAATGCGATGTTCCTATACAACTTAAGCGTCCGTTACGCCCAACCTCCATTGGTATTTGCCATCTGGCGAAGAATGATAATACCTAAACGGTTTGGCCATGTCAATGTTACTTGGAAGTTCAATTATATTACAGTAGATAGCATTTTTAATATAGAAGTATTTCATTAAATTACGAAAAAGATACTTACAAGTGAAATGTAATATTATTTCTGTGACCAGAATGTTGTTTTAAGGGTTTTATTTTTAGTAAAAATAGATAATATTTAATAGCTTTTGTTTTCTGGGAAAAACCTGCATAAGACTTCCGCGAGCGCGGGGGAAGATCGCGTGTCTGATTCCTACCAACTAAAAACCCCAGGGTGGCCGACATAGCACTTTGGAGGGGCTCCGGGCTGTCCGTATGGAACGCACCGGTGCCCCTCTTATGCCGCGCCATCGGGGGAAGACTTGATGACACGCTCCCGCACCGACGCGGTGCTCACGGCGACGTGGACCACACCGCGCCGCCGTCCTCCTCGGGGTCGCTCGTGAAGGACGCTCAGGGCCCCCGCCCCTTGCGTCCGCGACCCCGAAGGCCCCCTACTGATGTTGGTGCAGGGGGGAATACTTAATAGCTATGCCAAATCGAGGGAACGTGTGAATGATCAATGGAGCAAGTGGCGGTGACAAATTGAGGTAAGCCACGCCCACCACGATGATGTCAAGGCTCAAAAGGCTAGCTAGCTTAGGTCATTACTTCGTATTTTTTCGTGGTCAGAGGTACTTTTACGTACGTACCTTTCACCAGTATACAATATCGCAATGTAGGGGCGATTATAATGTAAGGTCAAATGAAAAACTGCTTGCCCCTATCACTAGATATAATGTTTTTAGAAGGGAAAATAAACCCTTAACGTTTTACTCGACTAAAGATTCACCAGCCGCACCATACTTGCTATACTAGAACAACGAGGCAATCCAAGTCTTAAAATAATTACTACTCAATTGATATGCTATTCTTTTATTTACCTCAAGAGAACTTTCCCTGCATGCGAGTCTTGCTTTTCCTGTGTAGCATCGTTCACCAATCTGACATCATCTGAAGCATCGAATTGAAATAGTGGCCCACTCTTACCCCTTGCCTGAAAATAACATTTCTCAGATTGTCTTGCAGTTCTCTTCAATCATCTATCTACAAGGTGTAACATAATAAACGCAAGACCTCAGACACCCCGATTAGAGAATTGCTTCATAAAGTCAAAACGAAAACTAAATTTTCAAATTTAAAGGATTTTACCCTTTTTTAAAGCACTTGTATACCCCAATTAACAATGAAACTTGTATGTGTATGTGTGCGTTTTGAGATATACGTTTTAGGAATGCATTTGGAATCTTCTTCTTGCTATGAATCAAGAATAAATTTATTTTTTTAAAGCGCACTGAAGAAGTAAAAACCTTTTTTTACAAATTAAAAAAAAAAAAAAAAAAATATCAAAAATTGTTGGAATCGATTCAGTTACCGATTTAGAACAAATTACTTTCAAGTCTTGCATTTATTACGTTACAGCTTGTATATCATCACACCAGATCCCTTGCGGGGTAGGCAGAGCACAGAGTTCCAACAGGTTCTTTTCTAACAGACCTCTGGCTTCCATCACTCTTATAGTTCGTCTTATACACCCTCGCCTGTTACGGAAACTTTTGGGGCCTCTCAGATAAGGCACGGTCTACTTAGTTATGCTAACGATCCAGCACAAAAGATTCCATCCGGTTGAATTGCGCTTGAGGTCTCCTCGGCCCGGTAAGCCAGCAACAAGATAGTTATCCTAAGATACAACAATGTTAACTATAATAACAGACACTAAAGACTTATGCACACTACGCCATTTCTAAGCACCTATATGCAATTTCAGTGTACAGGGTATGCAGAGAGTACAGCGTTCCAACAGATTCTTTCCTCACAGACCTCTCTCACTTCTCTCTCATAATTTTTTTTATGACGTACCTTAGTAACTATAAAATCGTAGAATGTGTAATGGTGTGGCAGTATAAGATCTTCTTTGACATACATCAGCTGATCGGCAGACACTGTTTTCAGTTCACTGAATTCTGGTCTCAATGTATCCAGGCATCTTTGTAGGAACTGGTATATGGAGTTGCCTGAAATAAAATTACAAAAAAATCATTAAGGAATAGGCTAATTATTTATTTTACGTAGGTACCTAGGCTGGAGTGACTGAGTTACCATTAAGTATTATTCGCCTTTACTGTCCCACTGCTAGCAAAGGCCTTCTCGCACAAATTGAGGTAAGAGAGATTAGATCACACTCGACCTCGCATACCCAGTGCGGATTGGTGGAGGCCGGCTTACGGCTACATTGCTGTTGGAGAGTTTCCATGTTACCACTAAAAACTCTATGCTTGCAGTGGCTATTTGGTGCAGATCACTTCCTTCCTCTAATATGGTTGAGGGAGGTGATGGCTGCTCAACTAGTCATACTCGTGAACTGGTGCTGCTTTGCTTGTGGTGACTGGCCCACCCAGAATCCTTAAGCTTATCATTCTTTAAAATGATTATTACTAGTCTTATATCTTAGCCGTAACGCATCATACTGGAACTGGATGGCATACTTCATTGTATATATTGTAAATAGGATGTATCTATGTATGTATCTAAAATGATGAAAAAAAATACTAGAGATTAGCTAAAAAAGACAAACCCGCTGAGTTTCTCACCGGATCTTCTCAGTGGAGGCCGCATTCCGATAGTTTTTTTTTAACTTAAAGTAGTTAGTTAAAAAAAATGTAAATATGACAGGGACAACACCCCCGCAGGGTTATGCAAAATAAACGATTTGAGTTAAGTTTTACAAGAAAATAATATTTTTTATTTTACTCTTAACCCCCATTTGCATGAGCCCTTTTTCAACGCGCGTCTTTGAAGCATTGTAGGCGCTTTTTAAAATAATGTAATGTGCTTTATTAACGCGCGTTAAAATAACACTTGTGCAAATGCACTTATTCTAAAAAAGAACAAAAAAAAATTGTAAAGTTGAAAGAACCTTTTTTGAGTGTAACATTTCTCCGATGTCCTGATCCGTCCCAGTAACTAAATGTGACTGTAATAGGCTCATCCTTAAGGCTTGCTTGAGTCATCACCCACTCTAATCTTAACTCCTCACGCAGCTTTAGGTCTGCCTCCTCCCTTTCTCGGTCAGGTAGGAATGATGTGTCCACATCTGGATTTTTTCTAATTTTTTTTAACACCTATAAATTGGAGTACATTAATGAAAAAACTCTTATAGATCAAATTCATTACGAAGGATTACTTATGGACTGAGACAACATATTGAACAAAAATTGAAAAACTTTTGTGAAATCAAGGCTTTAAAAGCAACATAGCTTTAACTCATTTTAGGCTGATTTAAGTATACTAGTGGTCGCCCATTGGTCGAAATTCAACCTACTCTTTCATTGTTTGCTGGTTATGTTTCACATTCAGTAAGACTATAGACAAATAATATTAAAGACAAACAATATAAATGTATTCTCAATTTGACCGCATACTTTTTAACAATAAACAAAAGCGTATATATGCGTGTTTGTGTCAAATACATGGTAGTGTGTGTAATGTTTTTTTATTGATTAATATATTTTTACGCATAATTTAAAAAAAATATTAGCATTCTGCACTCCTTCTCTATATAAACTATAAGTGTGGGAAATTTCATACTCCTCCTTCCGCGCAATTATCGTAAAAAGGAGTACAAAGTTTTTGCTTAACGTATTAATATAATGATGATTGAGAGAGATCACAAGGTAAGCAGGGAGGGCAGAGTTCCAACAGGTTCTGTCCTTATAAATCTCCCTGACTTTGTCCATGTCTAAGCTTAAATGACTTGGGATTTGGTCTCTTTGCATTTTAACAGCAACTGGACCACACTGATGTGTTTTGTTCTAAATTCCTGTTTTAAAACATGTAGCCAGGGCCCATACTTTCTATGACCAAACTCTTAATTAGTCTGGCCATTGGGCTGGCAAGGTTGCCTGGAAGAGATCACTTTTAGTGATAAGGCCGCCCATTGTTACACTAACTTTCAATTTGTAATCTTGCTCCTTTTATCTCCTTTTTGTATCTCTGGTGGAACAATAAAGTGTTATCTATCTATCTATCTATCTTCGTGAAAAACATCAGTAAAACTGATACATACAGGTTCTTCCTTCTCCCTCCAGTTCATCTCAGGTTTTTCATCAGCTGATTCTTCTTCATCATCCAATTCTTCCTCTTCATCTTCATTCAGGTCAAATGATAAGGCTTGGATCTAGAAAATAAAATAGTTTAGACTCATTCAAATGAAAGAAATTTCAATGCTAAATTAATCTTACAGGTTTGATGAGTTATACAGGGGATGCTGCTTGTAGGCTTAGCCTACCAGTTGACTAGAGGGGAGAGGAGCCTAATGAAAGAAGATATCTAGCACCTTCACTCAATTTCACACCAACTTAACTTAATTTCTATATCATTATGCCAGATATCTTGCGGGGTTGGCAGAGAGTACAGAGTTCCAACAGGTTCTTTTCTTATATACCTCTCTGGCTTCCTCCACTCTCATAGTTCGTCTCATACACGCTCGCAGGTTACGGAAACTCTTGACTTACAACTTGGTCATGGTAAGATAGTCTTGGTCTTCCCTGGTACCTACATTCCTCCAATTTCACATTGTATATCTGTTTTGTCATTCTTTCTTCTTTCACTTCATTTTATTCAAGGAAATCAATGTTTTCAGTTGATCTCTACTTGATTCCACTCAATGAATGTCGATCTCGAAAAAGGCGACAACCCATTATTTTGCGAATGCGTCCAATCAAAAAGTCCAAATCATAGCCACCGCTGACTACGAACTTAACTCCCCTCCTATCAGCTGCTACCGCCGTCTGCGGCATGTTCACAGCACGTGCAGAGCACCACGGCGAGAAACCTAGTATACTCCCTCCCCCATAGCGACTGCCCAATCTGAGGCCGTTCCTCCTTGAGGCGCCCTTGAGCTAGTTGCCCCCTTACCCTCATGGCTCGAGCATAGTGGTTCCACACTTGCCCTCTTGTCCGGTGAAGCTGTAAAGGCCCCGCAGCCAACAGCGTAGATCATTCACACACACACACACACACATATTTTAAGTGGAAACAACATAGATCCCTTATTAATTACTCATCTATATATATTTGGAAAGTTTAATTGATTTATATTGTTATTTATTATTTTTAAAAGTATGCTGATAGGGGAGGGCACTGGAGGAGGCCTTTGGCTCTGATCAGGGGACTGAAGTAGTTTCCTATTAGTAAATAAAAGGCATTGAAATAGAAACTGAAATGTTCAAGAGACCTATGAGTTGTCCTGTCACTTTTATAAGACAAAGTTTTACTATCCAAAACATTTTAATCTAACCAGAAATAATGTACCTGCCGCTTCTGTTTATTCTTCTGTGCCTGTTTAGCTTCTATTTCTTTCTGCCTCTCTTTCTCCTTTTCCGCTTTCTTCTGCGCAAGTTTCTTCTCTCTTTCCCTCACTATGTGTTCTTGTTTTGCCTTCATCTCATCTAGAGTAACTAAACCAATTGTTGAACTTTTCAGCTGTTGTTCAACCGCATCGTAGTGTGTAGCAAACTTGTTTTCAATGTTATGTATCTTCAAATCCTCTTCAATTTTCTTCTTACGAAGTTCAATTTCTTGTTGGGCTTTTTCTCGTTTTTTCATGAGATGCATGGCTCTCCCAGCCTCAGATGCTGCTCCCTTATAGTGTGCCATGTTTAGGCTGGTTCACTTAACACAGTACAAAGACTTCTAGTTTATTTTATTGAGAAATTAAGTTACACCAGAGGCAGTAACTTTCGAGAACACTAACCATGTAACCTCAATACAAGTAACCAAGCCAAACCACAAGATAATTGGTGTTCTATTCTATGTAACAACTACACAAAGATTATCGTACTACATATGGGACCACTACGACTAAAATGCAATTTAAATTTCGTGAATTAAACGCAAAATACCCTTAGGATCACCCTTCAATGCAAGAACTCGCGAACAACAACAGTAGGGATGTGCATTGCGCACAGTATATGTCAAAATTTAATCAATTTGGAATATATTATAATCGATATTTTTAATTTCCAAATTGGTAATCGATATTTGTGGAGTGTGGGAAATCTATAAGGAAAGAATCTGTTGGAACTCTGTACTCTCTTTATAGATATATACAGATCAAAATTTGGCATCAATGTAGGAATAACTTTTCAGCATTGCAGGCAAGTAATTCAATGGAAACGGTTTTTCTATGATGATATAAGGTATTTTTTGATCTACACGATTTTGATACTTTGAAACTCGTATTTTTTTTAAATAACATCGATTACATATTTATCGATTTCTTTCATAAAACCCCTCGCTAAACAACTGTCACTCTGAAGTCAAAGATAAGGTCATATGTGACAGTAGCAAGAAACTTATAAACTAACTGGAATGATTACCTATCTACGATTCCCTCAAAAACGTTCCGAAGAGTACAGCATCGAGAGTGGGTGGTGTCTCTTTCTACTATGGTGTCCAGCTCCGTACTAACAATTGGGATAATCTCTTTTATGTCACATAATGGATTTAACATTAAAGATATACATCACTGACGTCATATAATTAATATACGGTGATAATTAACTGTGAGTTTAAAGCTTTAATTTATATTTCAAATATGCTTTTTTGTTCTACAGCGCCTATCGCTTCCTGTCGATATTACTAAATTAATACTGAAACATTAATCATTCCTATTTAACATCACAATCACTAAACGTATTTGGATGAAATTTAGTAAGGACAGGATATCTAGATAAACACCGTTACGTCTATATTCCCCAATCGGGGGTGGGATAACTAGACCTATTTATGATTATTTCATCTTTAACTATAATGGCGTTTTACCTGAAATAAAACCCTTATTAAACTACTTATCTCACTGGAAGCGTTATATTGAGATGGCATATAGAGCCTTGGTTGCGAAATGAAGTTTTGCCCTTTGGGTAGTACTGCTTTTACTGAAGATTAGAGGTTTGACCTCTATAGCGTTGGCATTGTGCACTCCACCCCTCGAGGGTGCGTTGCATGCCATCCCCGTATGTAGATAAATCTGAAACCTGAAAAGCATGTTGATGTC
Source organism: Phalera bucephala (assembly GCA_905147815.2). Classification (NCBI taxonomy): domain Eukaryota; kingdom Metazoa; phylum Arthropoda; class Insecta; order Lepidoptera; family Notodontidae; genus Phalera; species Phalera bucephala. The sequence continues at coordinate 27,281,694 of LR990615.1, forward strand.
TGTGTGATGGAACTGTTGATTTTCGTGATTTAGAATCCCACCGCTACGCCTATATTCCCCAAGCGGGAGTGGGAGTGATGTACTGTGTACACTCACTTGTCGTTCAACAATGTAAGGTATCATGTAGTAGAGGATGAGTCTATTGATATTATACCGAGCACAGTGCCGGATACCAGACTAGATTTTTTTTATCGAATAATTACTATTTTCCGACATAGGATTCGAACCGACGACCTTGTGATCGCTATGCGCATTACCAATGAGGCTTTATTTTTGTATTAAATTGTACATACTAATATCGATGTTCACAGATTCGTTTTTAAGATTTGTATCATATAATTCGTATGATACGTATGTGTGAACTTATATAAATTACTCGTAGTAATTCGAAATCATGATTTAGATGTGTCAACTACGATTTTGCATGAAGTAAATATTTTTTAAACATAAATTGTATTTTCTTATCGATAAATCCTGTACTAGTAATCACTTGCCTAATCACGCACACTAACGCAGACTCACAAACTCAACCGACATAAAATTGTCACGCTGCCGCGGCGATATGCGGTGTCTAGGCATTCTTCGTCTCTGGAATGCACCCTAAGAACTGTCAAAACGTAGTGATTATCTTTGGAACTGTCACTGTCAAGAACAACATTGGCGCCACCCGGTTTATTCAGAAAACGTAGTAGGAATGTTCATGTAAAAAAAATATCGATATTTTTTTCAATATAATATATCATAGTGTTCTATCGATACTTTGCGATATATCGTGCAAATATATCGATACTTTGCGATATATCGTGCAAATATATCGATATTTTTGAAATATCGTAAGTAATTTGTTTGTATTTAACTAGTCTATAACATTAAATATTAGATAGCGTTCAGGTTAAAATGAGTAAAATAGCTAAGGTAAAGAAACGAATCAACTTTATTTATTTATAAATCCCAATATTTTTTGTCTAGACCTTGCAAAAATAAAATTTTATTTACTCTTTTGGCTTGCAGTCGGCATCTCTGCTGAGTTAGAACCTGTGCGGCTTTTGAGAAAAGTCTTTCAGATGGCACAGAACTAGCCACCATAGTTAAATATTTAAATGATGTATAACTTAGGGAATTGCACTTTGTAATCTACCCACACTTCTAATGGGTTTTCGTTAAATCTACTGACTGGAGCCCTCAAATAAAGTGATAACTCATCTGAAAGACTTTCGTCTGTTTTATTAGTTTTCCAATTCCGTTGGACCAGTTTGTGGTGATCACTCCAGAGGCTATTATAATCCGACAGACTAATTTTGTTGAAATTGTCAGTGTCAGATTCCGTGGCAATACATAATTCATCCTGCTGTTTTGTTTTAATCATATCTTTAATTTTACTAACTGCATTGACGCAGGCCAACGGATCTTCAAAATAAAGTTTTTTGAATCTCGGGTCCAATATTGTAGCAATAGCTAATGATGATACCTGTTCGATGGCGCCCATTCGTTTGTTAATTTCGGTAAGAGTGCGTTTATGTACTTCCTTGATTAAAGGTTCTTCAATTACTAGGTTTTTTCAGTTTTGATATCATGCAGTGCACTAATGGAATGACCTTGAATAGAATAGAATAGAATAGAAAACTCTTTATTGTACACCAAATTATAAATAAACAATAATGTAAGGTACAAAACAATATAGGGTACAATTGGCGGCCTTATTGCTTATAGCAATTTCTTCCAGGCAACCTTGCTGCTAGAGCAATATTTATCACCAGATATTTCCTTAGTCACTGTTTCCAGTGGACGTAATACATTAAGAAGCGATGTTAATATTGTCAACTCAATACCAGTTAACATCGGCGGTGCTGTTTTATGGCCAATCAAAATTTCGCTTGCAGCATTTCGTAAATCAAGAAAACGTATAATCATATAGTACGTGGTATTCTAACGTGTAGCAACATCCTGAATCAATTTTGTGTCTGCTTTAACTAATTTATGCAACTGGTCACTTGCCACACAACTTTGTTTAAAAAAAGTAACAACATTTTTTTACTTTCATTAATATTAGCTGTAATTCTGGACTTCCCAATATTTGTTGAGCAACTAAATTAAGTGCATGCGCAAAGCATGGGATATGTTTTTTTTAGCAAATGCAATTTCTACAGCCTTTATCATATTTGCAGCATTATCTGTTACTACTGCTGTGACTTTATTAGTATTCAATCCCCACTCTTCACATGTTTTAATGAGCATTTGTGCAATATATTCGGAAGTATGTCTTTCTTCTAAATGGTACACACCCAAAGTTACGGACTGAAATTCAATTCCGATGCCAAAATGAGCAGTTACTCCTAGGTAACTTCTCATTTGTAGGTCTGACCAAATGTCACTTGTTAAGGTAAAATCTTCTACATAGCATAATTTATTTTTCATAACTGTTGATAATGCATCATACTTTTCATCCAACCAGCGTGTCACAGAGGTTCTGCTAGGAATCTTATAGTGAGGTGCTGTAACTTTCAAAAGATTCTTGAAACCTTCATTTTCAACTAATGATAAAGGTTGATTGTCTTTACAGATCATGAACATTATTGCATTGTTAATTCTTTTAGTTTTGTCACCAGTAGAGGTATACGCGTATATTTCTCCAATACTACTTTCAATTGACCTCTGGCGTTTCAAAGGCAATTTACTATCATAAATAATCTTTTGATCAATTTGAGTATTGTTAGTACTTCTCTTGCTAATATCCATTGGTGACGACGTTGAAGTCGAAGGCGACGGTTGATGTTCGTTTACGGTGGGTTTCGATATCGTGATATTATCTTGTTTTGAAGTACAAGGGATAGGGTTTATCAAATCTGAATATGAATCTTTTGTAACAGAAGCAGTATTTTTATTTTGGAAAACTTCCAAGTAGACAGCTTTATGAATATTTTTAATATGTGCCATTGCATTGGAGGTATTGCCGGCTGTTTTAACATTTTTTTGACATAGCTTGCATCTTGCTGATTTCTCGTTCATTTTTTTCGTAATATTTCCACCAATACTTTTTTTATTAGGTGCCATATTGAAAGAAATCCTAAATTCTGAAAAAGAGAACAGCGTGAGAGCAACAGTCACTAAAAATGAATGAAAGCTTAAATAAAAAAATAAATTTATTGAAATAAATTTAATCGACCCTGTCCATGCCTAATACTCTTGAAAACAAAAACAAAACGGTCAATTGATAACAAGTTCATCTGAGTTTTGGCGGGAAATCTTTTGTAAATTTTGAAATGTCGTCAATTTGTTTTAATTTCTAAAACTTGTGTTATTTTGAATTATAATGTGTAATGTCGGTGGAATATTAACCATTATGTATTGTAGGGCAAGTCAAGAGTCTCCGTAACCGGCGAGTGTGTATGAGACGAACTATGAGAGTGGAGGAAGCCAGAGAGGTATGTAAGGAAAGAACCTGTTGGAACTCTGTACTCTCTGCCTACCCCGCGAGGGAGCTGGCGTGATGATATAGATAGATAGATGTATTCTTATATGTGCACGAGTGAAGGTAATTGTAACAAAGTGATAAAACGTGCTTTTTCGATTTCCCTCAAAACGGCCGTCGCAATTGGTATGTAAAGTATCCATCACTTTACTATCCAGGGTGGGGCACTTCAACAATTTCATAATCATCCTTGTCATCAAGTTCATCGGGGAGTTGAATTAATTTTGAAATGAATATTCGTAATACTTGACATTGGCAAAATACGCGTCGTCGTGATGCCATAAACATAAAAAAAAAACAAGTTCATTATAAAGAATTTTGGAGGGAAATAGAAGAGTGATGTCGTCAATTTGTTTTATTTTCCAAAACTTATGTTATTTCGAATTATGTGTAATGTTGGTGGAATATTAACCATTATGTATTCTTATGTGTGCATGAGTGAAGGTCACAAAGTGATAAAATGTGCCATTCTGATTTCCATCAAAACGGCCGTTGCAATTGGTATGTAAAGTATCCATCGCTTTACTATCCAGGGTGGGGCACTTCATCAATTTCCTAATCATCGATGTTATCAAATTCATCAGTGAGTTGAATTAATTCAGAAATGAGTAGTTATATTCTTAATACTTGACATTGGCAAAATACGCGTCGTCATCATGCCATAAACATAAAAATAATAATAGAAAGTTTATTACGAACTATGAGAGTCGAGGAAGCCAGAGAGGTATGTAAGGAAAGAACCTGTTGGAACTCTGTACTCTCTGCCTACCCCGCAAGGGATCTGGCGTGAGGTTATAGATAGATAGATAGATAGATAGAAAGTTTATTATAACTACATATTGAGGAACTTAATACACATACTAAGGCATTCAATTATTTTATACTTTTAAATAGTAATCTTTGATAGCGCTTTTAAATCACGTTATAGGTACTTACTGTATGAATCTTAAACTATCTTAAACAAATAGATTATAATTGTCACTGCTTGCTTCTTCTTTTACTATAAATTAGTAGCCGTTTTGTGTTATCGTTATACACACTAACTGTATTTACATTTCGAAAATCGTATTAAACAAAAGACAACTTTTATTTATAGGGTATTTTGTAGGTACTGAGAACAAAGCGACCGACCACAAACACAGATGATAAAATTTTCACTACTAGTCCTGCCCTCATGGATAGGAGTATTCCGAGTCTTTGTGTTCCCGTATTACGAAAGCTAGTTATTTAACAATGAGCTTAAAATTTTTTAATTTATATTTTCGAAAACAAAGCAATATTTAAAAATTTGCGCTGCGAATAACTTGCTATTGTGCTGCTCTCAGGTGAAAGAGTTTGGCAAAACGGAACACGGAACCCCATCTGGGGTTTTACGTTTTATTTCTACTCGAGCTGCCAACCGTAAATAAAGGAATCAGTATAGAAAAAAAGGAATGGAATGTGCTTTTAATTTCTCACGATATTGGGAATATCGGATTACTTCTTCTTCTTCTTATTTTAATTAATGGCCGCACACTTTAACAGTGTATTTCGCCAATGTCAAGTAGTAATAGAGTATAACAGTAAATTATAAAAATTGGCTTCTTGTCGCCATTACGGCAAAAAACAAAAGCCAAAAAAAATCATATCGGATTAAACGTATCGATTGTACATATCGATACTAAATGAATTGATAATATCGGATTGAAGCGATATATCGCGTGCACATATCGATATTTTATGAAATATCGATTTATATCGTGCATTCCTAAAACGTAGTGATTATATACTCTTTGGAATTTCGTTAGACTTGAACCCTTAAAGCTGTATAAATAAACAATGGATGAAACAATATTGTTCCCATCGCCCAATTGGTTCCTTGCGACTAATTTAGCAGTAAGTAGAGATGGATGGCTGGTTTACGGCGGCCCAAGTAAAAGTCTTTGTGTTTTGGAGCCTCTTGGTTCGGATTTGAACCTCGTCGTCACAGGAAACCAAGGATACCGGGCACATGTCGTCAACAGGGCACATGCGGAAAAGTAAGTGCATTATTGTCATTTATTTTCTATTAAAATAAATGTTTTTAACCCATGGTCAAAAAATACTTTTAAAATATTCCGTGGGCTGCACTGAAACCACTAAAAGAGCCGGTGGATTGCGGTGATTCAAAGCAATTCTGTAGCTTTCCTCATATGAATTTTTATGAAACCCGGCACCTTTATCAAATTGATTATGAAAATGCTCCATGTGGGAATTAATGGAATACAAACTAAAACATGCGAATTTAACTTGGATTGATCTGTTAAAAAATATCTTGTAAGACATGAGTTGGTTATGCAAAGGAAAAAAACTAATATTTGCCTCCTGGGAAAACTTGAGCCAATATATTTCATATGTCCATGTCTCTATACATGGTGTAATTTTAGTAGTCCTGAAGCTAAAGCCCAGGTGATGTATACAATGCCTACTGTTCAGTGGTACTAAAAAAATTAATAAAAACCATTTCAATAAGTGACATTTCCATAACAATACTTATTAAGTGCATTAAAAAACTAAATTTTAACCTATACCAAGTGCAAAGTGACATTGAGGCAGGGCTCATCAGCTGGCCGGTAGATACCTTCGTGTTCTGGATTTTTACTCTAGCTATGATATTCAGATAGGTCAGTAGGTAAATGTTAGTTATGGAAGTGTTCTTTTGTTAAGTTTTAAATTACCAGTTAACAGTAGGCATTACATACATCACTTGTTGATAATTTCTTATGCTGTATGGCAGTACTTGGGATGACCTATTGTAATGTTAACACAAGCCTATATCTATACCTATGTATATGAAATAAGTTATTTGATTTGTTCTTTTACTCCAGGAGAACTAAAATTTATATGTATAGTGTATCTTTTGTAATATTAGCCCTTCAACTGCCCCATCAGATTAATCTGACAAGTATTTGATTGTTTCATTTAAAATTTATGTTTCTCCGTGACTTCGTACCCAGTCGACAACAGCACCCCCTACCGGGTCTATGTTATATAGACTATGTTACTTCTAGATAAGCTAGCTTTCTAATGGTGAAAGAATTTTTGAAATCGGTTAAGTACTTTTTGAGTTTATACAAACATACTTTTCTTTTAATAATATATCACCATAGATTAACAAAATATGATGGAGATAGAACATCTGACAAACATTTGAATTTGACTTGTCATAGTTAGAATTTTTTAATATAATGAATTTTATTTGCTGATTTCAGTTAAAGAGTTAGTCTATACAATATTAGTTAGTAATAATGTATATTGAAGTATGATTATCATATGCTCATGATAAATGAAGAAACTCTCATTTATGAAAACATGAATTTGTCCATCATGGACTGGACTAATACAAGCTGTAACATAATAAACGCAAGACCTGAAAGTAGTTTGTTCTAAATCGGTAACTGAAACGATTCCAACAATTTTACATTTTTTTTTAAATTTGCAAGAAATGCTTTTACTCCTTCAGTGCCCTATAAAAAATTTAATTTATTCTTGATTCATAGCAAGAAGAAGATTCCAAACGCATTCCTAAAACGTATTTCTCAAAACGCACACATACACATAGTTTCATTGTTAATTGGGGTATAAAAGTACTTTACCCTTTTATTAAGTCCTGAACTTTAGTAAAACACCAACTCAATGTAAATCATGTATTTTGCTAGGTAGCCATTGTACAAAAGTGCGTATGTCATTATCTTATTTTCCTACCCACTTAATCCACATTATTAATTAACAAGGTAGAAAAGTACCCTATTCTAATTCACATAAATCCATGTAAACAAATCAACAATATAACATACCTCCCCCCTAAGTATAATAAATAAAACGAATGAATAACGATTATGTGACCAAATGCCAATACATAATTAAGCTGTCACAAAAGGCATCTATGACATATAGTGATTATCTCTATGTCTGTCATATGGAGCTTTAGAATGCAGATCTATTTTATTTTTTACTTTTCCTGGTGCCGATGAAACTAAGGGGCTATCTGATGGAGGTATACCCAATATCTCTGTCTATTTATCCGCATCCGGAATCTCAACAATTTTATCCAAATCCTGAGTGTCTGGATTCTCTGTTCGTACCGGTTCATCACTCGCTAAATTATCAACTATTATCTCTCCCTCCTCTGGCCCGGATTTTGTAGATGTTTTTTTTATTAACTGATCAATGTGACGGGTGATTAGCGCTCCATTCTCAGTTTTAATCTTGTAGTTAGATGGACCGTTCTTATCATATATCTGACCTGGTAACCATCTTGGGCCCATAGCATTATAGTTGCGGTACATAATGTTCTGACCTATATTTGTTTCTCTCGTTTTATTCTCCCTGTTGACATCAATCTGTTTCTCAGTCGGTTTATGTTGTAGATTATCTGGGTGTATAGTATCCAATAAAGTACGTAGCCGTCTATTCATGAGCAGTTCTGCAGGTGTCTTCTTTGTTGTAGTGCATGGTGTGACCCGAAGTCCTAGCAGTAGATTTGGAATTCTACTGTCCCATGCCGAGTCATCCATTTTCCTTAATTTATCCTTAATTGTCTGTATCATTCGTTCGGCCAACCCATTTGTAGCTGGGTGATATGGGGCTGTAGTCACATGACGAATGTTATTAGCAGTGAAAAATTTCTCTATTTCATTAGATACGAAACATGTGCCGTTATCCGACACTATTGTAACACATAGCCCATGTGTAGCAAATACCGTCCTCAATAGTTTAATGACCGTAGCCGAAGTGGTGTTATTGACCATAAATAGTTCAGGCCATCGGGAGTAAGCATCCACGATAATCAAGAAATACTTATTGTAGAATGGTCCAGCGAAATCCATATGTATTCTGGACCAAGGCCTTGACGGTGTAATCCACTTATGATAGGTCTTTGGTGGCATGTGTCGATGTTCCAAACATTTAGTACACGTGCTGACTAGGCCTTCGATGTCTTCATTGAGGCGTGGCCACCAAACATAGCTTCTAGCTAGAGCTTTCGTTTGTACGATTCCTGAATGTGTTCTGTGCAACGCTTTCAACACTGCTTGGCGAATGGACTTTGGTACGACCACTCGACAACCCAACAATATGCAGTCGTCCTGAAGCGACAATTCTAAACGATTTAACCAGAATGGACGTAAATTGTTGTCATTGACTCTAACGGGCCAACCGCGTTGTATATAGTAGATGACTCGTGACAATGTGTTATCACGTCTCGTTTCCGACGCTATCTGCTCAACATCATAGGGAAAATCTTCTGGTGACTCGGCCATCAACAATATTTCACCGAGCTGTTGTTCCGGCTTCTCTGGAACTGGTTGTGGCCAACGACTTAAATTGTCTGCGAATCCAATTTGCGCACCTGGTTTATAAACTATTTCATAGCTGTAAGACGTTAAAGCGATGGCAATCCTAGTTAATCGAGGTAAACATATTAGGCATAGGTTTCTTTGGATCAAATAAACCCAGTAGAGGTTTGTGATCAGTCACTAATCGAAAATGTCTTCCCATCAGGTAATTATGGAACTTGGTGATACCAAACATTATAGATGCCGCCTCTTTGTCCAGTTGCGAATAACGTCTTTCGTGTGAATGTAATGTTCTTGACGCCATAGCTATGGGACGTTCCTGTCCATTATGAGTCTCATGAGACAATACTGCACCAACACCGTATTCTGAGCTATCACACGTAAGTACAAGTGGTTTTCGTAAGTCATAGTGCTCCAGTGTTAAGTCAAAGGTAATAAGACGTTTCGCTGTGTCGAATGCGTCTTGATCACGCTCTGTCCACCTCCATGCCTGCGATTTTTCCAATAACCTATGTAGTGGCTCTAGTATAGTAGCCTTGTGTGGTATAAATCTTTCATAAAAGTTGTATAGACCGAGAAATGCCTGCAGTTCCTGCTTGTTCTTAGGCTTCGGAGTGTTTACGATTGCCTCTACTTTACTTTTTGCGGGATGTATTCCCTCCGCATCTACGACAAATCCAAGGAATTCGACCCTTTCTTGAAAGAATTTGCACTTATTCTTATTAAGGCGAAGGCCAGCTCGATCTATCCGTCCCAAAACAGTGTCCAGTCTGTCCTGCAATTCTTGTTTAGACCTGCCACTAATAATAATATCGTCAATTAGGACAGCTATTCCCGGAATATCAGCCAGCAAAGATGTCATCAAACGCTGAAAAATCCCCGGACTTGCCTTGACGCCAAAAGCCAATCGATGTACAGTGTAAAGACCTTTACAGGTATTCAAAGTTAACAGTTTCGAGGTGTCTTCGTTGACAACCACCTGTGTATATGCACGGTCCAGATCTATAGTTGAAAATTTTTTTCCACCTGCAACAGTGGCGAAAATTTCATTTGCGGTAGGCAAGGGATACGTATCTGATTCAGTTGCTTCGTTGACTGTGCTGCGATAGTCACCACACAATCTTATTTCTCCGGTTTTCTTTATTATCGGAACAACGGGCGTAGCCCATTCAGAATAGGACGTCGGTTGTAGTACTCCTTCTTCTACTAGTCTGTCTATCTCTTGTTCTACCCTCCCCTTGATTGCAAATGGAACAGGTCTGGCCTTTAAAAATTTAGGTACAGCGTTCGCTTTGAGATGTATTGTCACTTGCTGTCCACGGTAGGTACAGAGTCCATCCTGAAATACTTCTTTGTGTTTATTCATCAATCTATCGATTTCAACACCATCTTCAATAAAGTTAATATTTAGTGAGATGTTTAGCGGGCTAAACCAATCACGACCTAGAAGATTTGGTCCAGTTCCTCTAGCGACGATGACGCAAAGATCTCGGATCACCTCATTGTATTGTACTGGCAACCAAACTTGTCCCAAAAGACGTACGGGAGTCTCTGTCCATGTTCGAAGCGACAGTTCGATAGGATGCAGAGCATCACGTGGTAGACGAAAGCGAATCGAGTGCCATGTGCGTTCATTAATGATTGAACAACTAGCACCCGTGTCAACCTGCATGTTGACCGATACCCCCGCAAGAGCTACCGCCACTTCGTAGGGCGGTATGCGGCTGGTTCGATGGGTGATTACACCCGGTACCCAATAAATTCCATTTAAACGATCATCCGCACCTGCAGCGTAGTTGACGTCTCTGTTTACGGTCTTCTTCTTGCTTAAACATATCTTTTCCAAATGTCCCTTCTTCTTACAATAGCGACATATAGTATTTGCAAAACGACACCCTCCGGCGTGTCGATTCCCGCAACGGTAGCATAAACGACTATAAAAGCTCTTCGTTTGAACAGCATTAACATCCATCGGCTCGACAACTGCGGGCGGTCCCGTATTAGTACACTCCCACAAGAACGGCTGTGATAGCCCCGACGACAACCCGCCGGCCGCTTGCTGGATCATACGAACATCCCGCCCCGCACTTTCAGCTGACAACATAGCGTCCACTACGTCCTGATAAGTTACACGGTCCCTCTTCAACAGTTCGTACTGTAGTCTTTCGTCCCTCATACCACAAACTAATCGGTCCCGTAACATTCGCTCTAAGTCTATAAAATTGCAACCGGAAGTTAGTTTTCGAAGTTGTGCTATATAGTCCGTTGCAGACTCGTCACGTTTTTGATCTCGTTTATAAAACTGAAAGGACACTGATATTTCATTTGGCTTTGGGCTAAAATGTTTCGTAAGAATCTTATGTATTTCATTAAATGTCACTTCACTAGCTTTCTTTGGTGTAATTAATGCAAGGAATGTTTCGAATACTCGCGATCCACACACTGTAAAGAAATTGGCTCGCTTGTCAGCATCCAAAACGACGCCATTTGCCTCAAAACAAAATTGTAAACGATCGAAATAAATGTCCCAATTGTCCGTTTGCGGATTAAACTCATCAAATTTCACTGCTTTACTGTTCATTTTGACCACTTTTCACCAAACGTCGCCACTATTAAGTCCTGAACTTTAGTAAAACACCAACTCAATGTAAATCATGTATTTTGCTAGGTAGCCATTGTACAAAAGTGCGTATGTCATTAATTTTCCTACCCACTTAATCCACATTATTAATTAACAAGGTAGAAAAGTACCCTATTCTAATTCACATAAATCCATGTAAACAAATCAACAATATAACACCTTTGTAAAAACCTTTAAATTTGAAAACTTGTTTTCGTTTTGACTTTATGGAGCAATTCTCTAATCGGGGTGTCTGAGGTCTTGCGTTTATTATGTTACAGCTTGTATATGTTCTGTGCTAAATAATTGTATGTTAAATAGCTGGATTTTTTTTAATTATTCAATCAGAATTGTCAGTGTGGATATTTCACCGGAATGGCCAGAGAAAAGGTCCTTTCTCTCTGGCAGTGCTGATGGTAGTGTGAAACAATGGACCTTAGAAAATATTGAGAATAGATTAAAATTGAAAACTACACACAGCCATGAAATTCATCATAATGAAAAGGAGGTAATTTCTTTTTATGAAATCGATTTTGTATTATTATAAACTGGACATCTTTACAAATAATGGGCCCTCAATAGCCCTAAACAGAGTAGAATGGAGGGAGGCCTACGCCCAGCAGTGAGACACTAATGGCTAGATATGATTCTTCCTCTAACCATGTTAATGGTTCACATTTGTCCTTCTGAGTGAGTGGCCACTTCGACGAGCCGTTTGTGGCCGCTCTCTGTTCTTCCCTAGACATGATAAACAAATAAAACATTTAAAGAAAAAGGTATGTTTAAATACATGCATTTTTAAACTAATATTTTATGTTCTTTTCTAAGTGATGAATTGAGGTAATTTTTTTTTTCGGTACATCAGATAATTTTATCATTACAGAATTTGTTGTGTCTTCTAAATTGCACAACTAGCATGAAACTAGTTTAGCAATTTTGACAACACATTCATTCATTCATTAAAAAACATGTATAGGATCAACGAATATTGATTGAAAAAAGCGTATAATCGCGATCTCAAACTAGCAAGGCAAGCTCCAGTATTATCTTACACATCCCTTTAATATCGCTTATTGTATTTGTGTACAGGAAGTTGTTGGAGTGGGCTATAGTAATGAGGTTTACGCAATAACAGTTGGCTGTTTCGGCAACATCGTCAAATGGAACCTAAACTCTAATGTTGTCAAGACATACAGCACATTCCTCAAAAACTTCAAGCCTGTTTCCATGTCTTGCTCTCACCACATCCCAATGAATGTGGCTGTGGGCACCAAACAGGGTGTCATATTTGTTTTAGATTTAAATGGTATGTATGGTTTGAAATGATTATAGAGTACACATTCTTATGAAATTTTTGTAATGATTAACTGTATTAGCTATCCTAAAGTTGATTGACCATTGCTTTTTTAGTGTTACATGTGGTTTTCTTTACATTTGATGTATGTGAAGACACTCTCACTCTTAGTAAAATAATAACACTCAGACAACATGTTATTATTTTACTAAGGGGCTATCCATCAGTGATGGAAAACAAATTTCATGATATTTGGAGCCCCCCCCCCCCCTTCTGTTCTTCTTACAGGTGGTCACATATGACTCATCCCCCCTTTGTCACATGATTTCACACATTATTGACTCTCCCTCCCCCATAACTTGTGTGGATGGTCCATAATCTGACACAGAGTTGGATTTAATAAAAAAAGAAAAAAAAACTCAAAATTCTTAACTTTGCACTTAATTTTTCGGAAGTTTGTGTTGATAAATAATAAAGAACTGATACATTGGATTAATGAGTATTTATATTCAATCAGGTTCAGGAAAAATTGTATACAAAGTCAGAGGGCAAGATGACGAAGTCATGAACATAAGTTGGTGTCCCCTATATGATATTGCTGTCAAGAAATCACTCAAGGAATCAGAGAAACGGTCTTTTCTGGCTGACAGATTAGAAGCAATACGCAACGAACCAGAACAGGAAAACGTTCTAGAAGCTTCTGGAATTATTAAGAAGCTTCCAGATGACAGTTTTGATGAGCCTGTAGTGCCTGAAGATGATATGTTTGATATTTACAAAGATCATGAGGCCAATGAATTTGGACACAAAAAGTATCAACCGCACGATGTACTAGTGAAAATTAAAGATGAAACTTCAAAAGATACAGATTTCTTAGTGGAATGTAAGAGGTTAAAAGAGGATATCTTGAAGCAGAAGAATCAGACTGAGCCATCTATAGAGTCATTAGTTGATGCATTAGATAAAACTCATGTGGATAGTGATGTACAAAGTACCAGTGCTGCAAGTAATGAACAGTGCAAGAATGAACCGGAGAAAACCAAAGAACCAGAGACAGAGTCAAGTGATCACACTCATAAGCATCTTTTAGCTACTATAAGTAAACATGGGTAAGTGATAGAATAATAATAATTTATTTCAGACTTTAGAACATATCAGTGTTATTTATTTATTTCAGTGTGAAGTATCATCATGCTGGTAAAGTGGCACATCTTTTCCTCATAATAGTAATAATACGACTTTTACCACATGCCATATGCTTTTACCATATATATTTTACCATCTGCACTTTCTTTTTCTTAAGAAAATGTATCCCACACTAGTAATTATTCCTGTCTTGTGGGTGCGTTTACGATTATGAAATTCGTAATCACAGACACCCAGACTGTAACAAAAATTTGTCGGTGTGTATGTGGCATTTTATAACACAATGATTTGTGCAGTGCAGAGATCGAATCCGCGACTACTTGATCCAGTGATTGGAGTGGCTTAACCTCGGCTCGCACCACTGGGTTAAGCCATCTGCCAATTTAATAGTTGACTCTACATGTTCCAAAGCATATACCAGAATCAGTTGTTATTAGTGTCGGGCCGATCATTCGGTTTCGGCTTCTGCCGCCTTCGGCCTGAAATACCAACTTCGGCCAAAACAGGCTTCGGCCTAAAGGGGCCGAAGTTATGGCCGAGCAAGCACCGAAATTTAACGATCTATTACGATTTACCACTTACGAATGCACGGGAGCGCGGCGGACGAGGACACGCGCGGGGGGGCATTGGTCCATTGCGTTGCTCCAGCCGGCCGCCATTGCCAAATAACCAAGTCAAAACAAGTTCGTTAATACAGTAACCATACCTTTTTTAATTTAGCCAATAATGAACCACATTTCTTAGGGTTATTAATCCTTCGGCTTCAGCTGAAGGTTTTAGAGATGGCCTATTAATCGGCTTCGGCTTGGGCCAAATCCTTCGGTCGGACACTATTATATATTACATTGTAATATGATAAAAGTCGTAATATAATTAAAATTAAACATTAATAACGTAATGTAACGTAACTTCTACAATGACAATCACAAAATAGTCATAATTTTAGGGAGGGATGTTCTTGATGGATTGACAGCAAATAATTAATATTTTTGAACAGGACGAATAGTACGTCGTGCGTCCTGTTGCTGCTGTGGCTGGTATGCGTCGTGAAGGAGAATTCAATGAAAGCCGAATAGTCTTGAAAAAGTGCTCCACCCACCAGTTGTGACCCTCTTCGCGCAGAGTTTCTTTCTATAATCTTCCAATATCCAGTCGCTCGAACGTGTCTGGCGCGATTTTTCGCGCTCTTAAATACTATTTGGTGTGTCACAACTAGTGGGCTTTGTACCGAGTTTATTACTCAAATAAACCAATCATGATACAATTATTCCTGTCGCTTTCCGGGGTTACACTCTTCTTACTATTCCTATCCCTTTCAGGGTTACACTCTTCTATTATTCCTATCCGTTTCAGGGTTACACTCTTCTATTATTCCTATCCCTTTCAGGGTTACACTCTTCTAATTTTATACTAGTGTTTATGCGCTAGGATTCTATGACATTATCTTATTTCTAACTTAAATTACATAATGTACTACAGTAACTTAATCTATTATATACAAATCATACAGACGTCGTCCTGTACAATTTGGCTTCAGTTTTATTAGGAATAACAGCAAATCTCCACCTGCGCCTTTTTTGTTGAAAGGTTTGTAACGACACGTAAAACTTTTTTCGACAAGATATGACGAGGGAAACACTATCAAAAGCTTTCTCGGAATTCCCCGCAGTACAGGATATTTTTCAGGTATTTCTGCCTGCAGCCAAAATGTTTAATACCTATATCATCACGCCAGCTCCCTCGCGGGGTAGGCAGAGAGTACAGAGTTCCAACAGGTTCTTTCCTTACATACCTCTCTGGCTTCCTCCACTCTCATAGTTCGTCTCATACACACTCGCCGGTTACGGAGACTCTTGACTTGCCCTTCAGCTAAGACACGGTCTATTTGGTCATGGTAAGATAGTCTAGGTCTTCCCCGGCACCTACATCCTTCCACTTTCGCATTGTATATCATTGTTTTGTCATTCTTTCTTCTGGCATTCTTTCTATATGCCCGAACCAACGGAGCATACCCTTTCTCATCTTTACACCGATACTATCTTTCATACCTACTCGCTTTCTTACTACGCTGTTGCGAATACGGTCGGTCAGCGTGACTCCGCACATCTTCCGCAGAGATCGCATTTCGACCGCATTTATCCTGCTTTCGTTCTCCTTCTTACATACCCAACTCTCACTGCCATATAACAGCGTTGGGACAAGCACTCCGTTATGCATGGCCAGCTGCGCCTTTTGGCTTAAGTGCCGGCTCCCAAGTAGCCTTCCCATCGCACCATTCACTCTATTACCTGCACTCACTCATCTCTCTATATCAGCGGTGTATTTCCCATCCTTAATGAAGGCGCATCCAAGATATACAAACTCATTCACTTGCTCTAGCACATCGTTACCAACCACAATCCTTGCATTCGTTCTGGTTTCTTCCCGTTCAAAAACCATAATTTTGGTTTTCTTCACATTCAAATGTAAGCCATTGTTCATGCAGTCGTCTCTCATAACTGTGACTAGTGTTTGCAGATCAGTGGCTGTTGGCGCTATCAAAACCGCGTCATCTGCATACAATAGGTGGTTTATCACTAGATCACCCATTTTTACCCCTTCAGTCATCGCATTCAGTCTTTGAAGACTTTTATCCAGATACACTATAAACAGTCTAGCGGACAACACGCAACCCTGCTTGACGCCGATTTTAACGTCAAACCAAGGTGACATGTTACCACCCACCCGTACGCATGCCTTGCTGTCCACGTAGGTGGACTGGACGGCTCGCAACAGGGTGCCGTTTATACCATACTCTGGCAAAATGTCCCAAAGTCTCTTTCGCACGACTCTATCAAATGCCTTCTCCAGGTCCACAAAACCGCAGAAAACCTTCCGGCCTACTGCCAGATGCTTTTCTACGATGTTGCGGAGGGAGAAAACTTGATCCGAACATCCTCTTCCAGACCTGAAACCTCCCTGTGTCTCACACAACACTCCATCGGACTTCTCGCGCATTCTCCGTTCAATAATTTTACCATACACCTTAGCTGCCAAGCTGATCAAACTGATGGCCCTGTAATTGGCGCAGTCATATTGTGAGCTCTTGCCTTTATACAAGGGTACTATGACGCGGCGCCAATCTGTAGGGACTCTACCGGTCTTCGGTCGGCAAAGATTTGCGAGGACCCAAAAAGCGTCCCGGACGCAAGTTCCACCATATTTAATCATCTCGGCAGATATCATGTCTATTCCCGCAGCTTTACCATTTTTCATACTTCGTATCGCCCATTCAACTTCTTCCATAGTGATGTCCTCTGTGGATTCTGGTGCCGCAAACTCGCCTCTGGGCTCGTCTGTGGCACCAGCATCCGGGGCATTCTCATACATTTCTCCAAAGTATTCACCGGTTTAGCACAGCTTGTGTGTCTGCAAGAATGTCACCATCCTTAGATTTTATCTTTTCCATTCTGGAGCCTGACGAATCACCTCGAGCCTTTCTCACCTTGCTCCAAAAGAGTTTGGTGTTATTCTCGAAGTTCTTCGTCAGCCTCTCCTCCTCAATCACACTAGCTCTTTCACGCTTTTCTTTCACTAAGGTTTTGGTGGCATTCTTGCATTGCCGGTATATTTCTTTCTTCGTCTCCGTCATACTGTTATTTAGATTCAAAGAAGAGACATAGTCCTGCCACGCTTTCTTCTTACTTTCTACAGAGCTTTTTAACTCTGTGTCCCACCATGCATCCCCTTTTGCTGTGCTATGCTTCTTTGAACAGCCACATACTTCTTTCGCTGATTCTACCAAACTCTCTTTCAGACAATTCCAGCATTCATCTATGTTTGAGTCCGAAGAACCAGCTGTCAAAAGCTTGTCCCGGACTCTGTCTTCATACGTTCTCCTCACGCTCTCATCTTGCAACTTTTCAACCATGATTCTTTAAATGCCTCCGAAGGGGATACGCTCTCGCCAGTGCCTCCACTTCCTGAACAAACCACTAAACCGCGCAATTACGAGATAGTGGTCCGACTCAAGAGTGGGGCCTCTATACGCACGGGTATCTTGAAGTTTACTTCGGAGACGGTTATCTACCAGGATCAAATCTATCATGCTTTTCTGTTCATTTCTTCTCCATGTATACATATGAAAATCCTTGTGTTGGAATATTGTATTGGACACAAGGAGACCTCTTTATAAACACACATCTACAATAAGCTTACCTGCATCATTCACTCTCTTATCACCATAAGGACCCAGAGCAGCGTCGCAAGTTTGCCGCCTGGTTCCACCCATCCGTTCAGGTCGCCACACAAAATCACCTTTTCATTCGAATCAGCCATTAATAGCCATTAATACCCTCTTTTAAATTTCACCCTCAGCTCCTCATTATTGCTAAGCTCGAGTAGCTCCTCTTGTAATATCACATTCTCCACTTCCTCAAATGGATTTATGATCCATGGTTGTATTTCCATCGTCAGAATATTTTCAAATCTGATTTTGAAGTCCTCATGCAGGGCAATTAAATGTGCAATTAAATGTGCACGTATGTCTAAATATCCTCATCAAGCCATTCTACCTGTGACAAGTTTGAAAACTGGGAAAATTCGCGCAGACTAATATTTTTTTCTAATATTTTTTTTTAAATTTTCTATGGGCCAAAAGATCCTTGTACAACTATTACACAAGATATATGAGGGGTATGACAATATTCCCAAATCTATAAGTCCAATTTTTTCCTTTCTCAGTGGAGTCCGAATCTGGTCGAAATCTGGTAAACTAGTGGGCTCCTGTGCTGTGCCCAGCAGTGGGAAGAACCCGAGGAGCAAAGTGTCCAGTTGGCCAACATTGCTGTGGTACAAACCGGATGTGTTGCTCATAGCTGATGGAAAGAGTCAATTGCTAGCGTGCAATCCGTTGAAAATTGACTGGTATATTATTTTTTTTATTTAAATCTTGTTATTCAATGCAATTAGAATTCAATTATAAGATGTTCTTGATTAATTTTATATAGAGCTACCTACATATAAACATAAAATAATTTTCTTAAATTTCACCACATTGAGAGACTGAACCAATGTCTGCAGAGTCTGTATTCTATATGCAACTGCAGTACCAGCAAACCATCATTTCAAGAACTTCTCGTAACGCAATATAAGTTCGTACAAAATATTTGTACTGTGTGAGAATGGAACATTCGATCCAGCTAGCTTTTCAGCCTATGCGTTTACCTCTAGTCATTCTTTATTTCTCAACCTTATCTTCCTCCTGTACAGTAAAAACAAATTGGAATGGCGTGTAATTCATTCCTACCACAAACGTGGTCTATACTGCATCGCGTCAAGCGCTCCACGGGTGCAAACGGATGCCCATAGCTCAGAACACTGGCCCGTGTGGACCGTGTCTCAGGAACGCAACATGATACGATACTGCATGGAAACTAAGCAGATGACTTCATACGGAACTTGCGGAGGATTTGTATATGCTGTTCAGCCGTGCCCTTATGATGCTGGCAAGTAAGTATATATTGCACTTATATGGCTAGATTTATTTTTTCTTTTTGAAAAACCACCACATTGTGTGTGTGTGTGTGTGTGTGTGTGTGTGTGCGTGTGCGTGCGTGCGCGCGTGTGTGTGTGTGTTGGGTGCATTTACAAACATGAAAATTCACATACACAAATACCCAGACTTAAAAATATTGTGGGTCGATAAGGTATCTCGATAAGGAAACGTACCCTACTGTTCTATGTTCTGTGTAAAAATGTTCCATGTACAGATGCGGCTCGGTTACACTTTTAATATATGTATAGACTACTTTTTAGTTCGTTTTTATAACGTCGTATATTAAAAGGTGTTTTTTTTATTCAATAATTATTTTTTATTATGTTATCAGGGTTGCTGTAAGCGTAGGAGACGGCGCGGTCCGAGTGTGGGAGTCGAGTACGTCACCCGATGATGAGACTAAGCTTACGTCTGGCCATGTGGATACGTACTGGCAGAACGTGCAAGGAAAAGTCCTTATCGTCGCCTGGCATCCTACAAGGGAAAACTTGCTGGCTTTTTCTACTGCTGAGTCTAGGGTGAGAATAGGTTATAAAACTATTTTACGGATTTTATCGCGGTTTATTTTTATTTTAGTTCCCGACGTTTCGAGTGCTTTGCAGCACCCATGGTCACGGGAGGGACTGAGGTGTTAGTCGTCCAAAAGGCATAGTTGTTCCGGGGTACCCTCAAACTTCTTAATTATTTTTGTTGTTGTTGGTCCGATCTACGCAGAATGAGCTCACGGTGTCTTGAGGTCTTGCAGTGTTATGCTTGGTTTTGGATTTGATTATATTAATTACCGGATCCCAAGACGATGGAAGCACCCAGCCATCTTCTCTATTGAAATTAGGATGTTTCTTAATTTCAATAGCCTCGCGAACCATCCTTGGTAGGAATCGGTGTTCTTTCACGAGGATTTGTGGTCTATCAAATCTGATGTTATGGCGGGTGCGGTCAAGGACATGTTCACAGACTGCAGACTTCTTTGAGCGACGGTGTTTTAGGTCAGCTATATGTTCTTTAACCCGAGTTTTTACCGGTCTTTTTGTTTGTCCTATATAAGAGAGACCACATTCACAATCAAGCTTGTAAACTCCTGCATCTTGTAGAGGGATCTGACACTTGACAGATGGTAAAAATTGACTGATCTTCTTCGGCGGCTTATAAAATGTTTTAATCGAAGCACGCTTCAAGATGTAGCCAATCTTGTCCGTGACTCCTCTCATGTAAGGTAGTACAGCAGGGAGACGCTCAACTGTGGCTGGTTTCACTCGGTCACTGTAACGTTGGCGTGGGACTCGAAGCTTATTGTTGTGCAGGACTTGCTTGACATGTTGAAGCTCGGCAGACAGATGTTTCTTGTCACAGATCCCTTGTGCTCTCTGAAACAAATAAAAATAAACCGCGATAAAATCCGTAAAATAGTTGTATTTCATGTGTAATATTCGCGTAAATCTAAGAACTCAATATGAGAATAGGTTGTCAAACGACCATCAAACTTAATAAAATATTTCTTTGCAATAAAACGAGCTGCTAAGAAAATAAAGGAATATATAAATAAAAAAAAAGAATTTAAAAACTTAAAGTTTGTTTTATTTGACCAATGGGTCCAAATTTCGAAATTTAGACGTTGCCTTGGTTGCCCACCTAACAGAGAAAGTCAGCACTAGGCCCGATGGAAATGGTGGGTTGAATTTGAAACCTTTTTTACTAGGCTGGCCTGACATAATTGCTGATAGAGAAGAGTGAAAAAGTGGAGGGAGGTCAACAGTGGCTCGAAATAATAATCATTATATTAATACGTAAAGCAAAAACGTTGTACCCCTTTTTACGAAAATTGCGCTGAACGGAAACGGAAGAGTATGAAATTTCTCACACTTATAGTTTATATAGAGAAGGAGAGGGGAATCCTAATATTTTTTAAAAATTATGCATAAAAAATACATTAAATCAATAAAAAAAAACATTACACACACTACCATGTATTTGACACAATACACGTCAAATTGATCTTTGTATTTAATATTATTTGTCTATAGTCTTACTGAATGTCAAACATAACCAGCAAACGATGAAAGAGTAGGTCGAATATCGACCTATGGGCGACCACTAGTTTCTATAAATCAATAATAGAACAAAGAGATCAAGTCTTGCAATGACCTGTGTATGCAACCAACACGGCAGATGGTACTATTGTAAATTTATTGATCTGTTTAGGTTGGGCTGATCGACACGAGCGGTAAAACTGAGAAGCCGGCTCGGGTGCTAATATCGGCATTAAACGGTGGCGTGTACTCGTTGTGCTGGGGGGAGGGCTTTGACATGTACGCCTGTGGGGGAGGAGACCTTGTCAAATATCGCACCGACAAACCCGATGAAGGTAAGTTCAAACCGAGTAGTGGACTGTGCTTATAAGTTAAAAAATAATTTTGTGCAAATGAGAGTAAAATTGAGTTTTGGCTTGTTGCTATCACAAAACAAGCCGTAAACAGTAACACTTAAGCTAAAGAGAAATGTAATGATCAAGTTAACATCAGCCGAGATGGCGGTACATCGTAGCGTGTAACTGCCTCTAACAAACTAGTATGTCTGTTTAACCTCTCGTATCGCGGAACGTAGATCTTCGCAACTTTTTGTATAGGCGTTGTCTGCCGGACCGCAGACCTACACTCCCCTGCCCGCATGCAGTTTTTTTTCGATAATCTTTGTTTTATTAATTTAATACAGTTTAAATTCCTGTAAGTGTATTTTTAGATACCGAATGAATCATAATTGTCATTGGATACAGTTCAACAACATCCCTAATTCACTCCAAGAACTAAATTAGTTCGGGAGCTGCGCTAAAAATACACATTTTCAAACGCCTCTTTTAATCTGTTACAGATTAGATTTATATAATATTACAGTGTTTTCGAACCTTTCACTGCAAAATATACTGTAATATACAATAAATCCATTTTTTCATAAATAAGTGGCATATAACCACGAATTTGAATGAAAAATAACCGCGTAAAACAGCGCTAATGCATCATTTCGCGTGGCAGCAACGCACATTTCACTTTCCAGGTCCCGGCATACGAGAGGTTAAGCATTTTATTTATTTGCTGAGTTAATTTACATTCATCCTGCTCGGGCGGTAGTGAGCAGGGAAAGGTAAATGAAAAGGAGCAATATGGACATGTACAGATTACATAACCTTCCCTCCTCACTACCGCGGTAAAAATTTTCGCTCTACTGAGTTCTTGGATTGACGCGAATAGTACACATTAAATATAACTATTTTATTGGGGGTTAATTTAGATTTTTAAGTTCCCGACGTTTCGAGTGTTTTGCAGCACCCATGGTCACGGGAGGGACTGAGGTGTTAGACGTCCAAAAGTCAGTTGTTACCCTCAAACTTTGTAATTATTTCTGTTGGTCTGACTTACGCAGAATGAGCTCACGGTGTCTTAAAGCCTTGCAGTGTTATGCTTTGTTTTGGATTTGTTTATATTAATTACCGGATCCCAAGTCGGTGGATTTTCGCTCTGTTCGTTTCTCTGCTTATTACCGATTGTGATCGAAGGGTATTCTTTTTACTTCAGCGCCATTGCCTATCCCGGTGGAGCTGGAAGGGTCCCGCTGGCAGGTGTCGGCCGTGCAGTGGGACGTCCGCGGGCTGGCTTGCGGCGGCTTGGCCGGGGCCGTCGCTGTACTGACCACGGAAGGAACCTACAACGTTACAGCCCTCGCCTACGTGTTCACGTTAGTACTTAACACTAAATACACTGCTGATATACATCTTTAAATTCCTACACCTAGTATAATGACTTCGGCAATTATATTGGTCTTCTGTCGGCTTTTTGGCTCGCGGTAAACCTGCGAGGTGCATCAAATGCGTCTAAATGAATGTTGCAGACATGCTCCCGGTAATAAGGCGACATGTCCATTAGTATTGTGCTGGATTGTTTACCGGCGGCATGCCCACGACCGCGTCTTATATCATTTCGATAGATAGGGTGCCGTCATTTTAATTTAATGAAGTATATTCATTATTCATAGGGCACTAATCATTTTAATTTAAAAAGACGTTTTTAATTCAAAATCAAAAGTTTTATTCATGTGGACCATAAGGCACTTATAAATAGTCAAAAAGAGAAAATTATTGTTTTTTAAGACTCTACCATCCGTTCGGAAAGTCATTCCTGTGGAGAAGAAGGTCAAGAAACTCCATGGTTATTCTTTTTGAAAATGAGAGTTTTACTATTCTTTTTACGTATATACATTGCATTCATGGGGTATGGGAGAACAGTGCAGAACGAGCTAAATAGATGTGCTTAAGTATTGATTAACCTTTTAACTTACTAAGCGACAAATTTGTCTCAGGCAAAATCATGCCTTATACTCACTAAGTCACAAATTTGTCTCATGATATAACTGACTTAAAAAGTCCATTCTAGTATGAACACGTGACCTTGTAGACATACGGTTTGTTCGGACGAAAGATGGTGGAGTTTACGTTCTTTATTTTGGTGTATAATACTTGTCATAGATTGTCTGTGAGCATCGGCCATTCATATTCTAAAGCTCGTGAGAGAGGATGCACGTCATTTGGTCACAAATGGTCACTTGCCATCGTTTTGGGCAGTTATTTTGTTTAAAAGACATAAAACTAGATATGCAGATTTTTATAACTACTTATCCCAGATTACAAAAAGCATAACTTGTTATTCCAAAGTAGAGTAATATTTTCTAAAAAAAATATTTGCGGGAACACTATTTTTTTTCGTTTTTCGTATGTATATTTTAGGCTAAATATGTAATTGTATGGGGTGATGTATCAAATAAATGTATACACAAGTAAGACACAGTAACATCATCGATGAAAACACTTTTTATTTCAAGTCAAAACATTAGGTAGATTTTGAATTATCGTCGTTTTTATAAAGCTCGGCAAATTAATGACCGCGCGGTCGCGACCTCATTGAGCGTACTGGTAACGTCTTTCGTCGCGGGTGGAGCAGAAGGGACATAAGTGTACTTAGATTCATGGTAGCAGTCAGTGCCTACGTAGTCCCCCCTCATTAACAAAATAGAGACTTTGTAAAGGTATATAATAAAAAGTATAATAATAAGAGTAGTAAGAGAAAGGGTTACTATAACATATGTAGAGTGCGTACAAAATAATTGGTTATAGCTCCAGTGTGATGCGGAACGAGACAAAATTACAAGTTTTAATAGCAAAAACACTATGTAGATATCTTGTTTAGTTGAGAAGTTCCCATGGCTTCTTTCAGGTTCCATCCTCAAACTTCGGACACCATCCAGGTCTAAAGTAACTGTCTAGACCAATCCAACGAGCTCAAACACGGCGAGGTGATATTGGGTAGTCGGGTGGTTCCATTGGCCACCTTTTGTCTTCATCATCAGAGCTTGAACACTATTGGGTTGTATAGTACTTGTCAATACCAATCTAACAAGCCTAAACACGAAGGAGGTTACATTAAATAGTTCTCTTGCTTCTATGGCCGCCTTCCGACTCCATCATCAGACCAGCTCCATGGTCCATATTATTGTATTGTCACCGACTTTACCATCATATCATCGGCGACGCGTGGAAACCTCGTAAATCGTAATTTTTAACAAAATAGGATTATTTTTTATATAGTAACAAAAAGTACATGGAGTTTTTTGGCGGAAAGTCGAAGAGTGATGTTGTCAATTTGTTTTAATTTCCAAAACTTGTGTTATTTCGACTAATAATGTGTAATGTTGGTGGAATATTAACCATTATGTGTTCTTATATGTGCATGAGTGAAGGTAATTGTAACAAAGTGATAAAACGTGCCTTTTCGACTTCCTTCAAAACGGCCGTCGCAATTGGTATGTAAAGTATCCACCGCTTTAGTATCCAGGGCGGGGTACTTCATTAATTTCATTATCATCGTTGTCATCAAGTTCATTAGGGAGTTGAATTAATTTAAACATAAACTATTTTATATCTCACTGGACACTGGCAAAATACACTTATAATTAGTGTGAAACTTGAAGAAAAAGAAGAAGAAGAAGAAGTACATATTGCATAACTTGAACGCATCCAAATTGAATATGACAGTTCATTAGGCCATCTATGACTGTCGTGAATTAGGAATCTATCTATAAAGTCTGCCATTTTGTAATGAGAAATTGCAAGACTCTCGGTGTGTACATTTCGTTTTAGACACTTACGAGGTTTTGACACGTCGCCTACGATATGCCAAATTTCAGCTCAATTGGATACCTGCAAGTGCTTGAAAAATGCCTTACAAAACTTGAACCGGAATGACAGACAGATACGTATGAACATTGCAAGTTAAATAAAAGCTTGTAATAAAAGAAGTACGTCAGATTGAGATATGTGTAACATTTATGTTAAAAAGAATATCAGTAACTTTAAAAAATATAGTGACATTCATCATGTTAATACACGGAACAAAGATGATCTAATTGTACATTCTACTCGTCTCCATAGAATAAGTAACTCTTTCATGGGGCAATGTATACGCTTCTACAACAAATTACCCATAGCTATCCGAAATATGTTAATAAGTTTAAAAAGGCTATTAAAACTAGATTGTATAGTAAATGATATTATAATATTTCCGAATATATCGACGATAAAACTGATTGGGTTTGAGCAGCTCCTCATTCGGCAACTCCTAAATATAGTTTGTGAAATATAGGTTGTGAAAAGGCGAGTTTAATTAATTTAAAAGACTAGCCCGCTGAGTTTGTTCACCGGATCTTCTCATAGTGAGGCCGCGTTCCGATTCGGTGGTAATTGTAAAAAATGTAATAATTTTTGACGTTTGTAAGCGCTCTTGTTGGCCTATACAAATAAAATGTTTTGACTTTGACACTACCTTAATCGTTTTGGTCTTCTTAATTACGTTAAAGTGTATTGATATGATGAATATAGATTTTAATTTTCTTGCAGGAAAATGATTCACACTATTGAATGGCACCCACTGCAAACATCTAGTTCGAGTGAAGAGTCTCAACACAAGAATCTCATTGCAGTGTGCTCTCTGGACAAGGAACATACCGTCGTTATATTGGAGTATGGCGATAAAGAAGGTAGGATATAATACTTAATAAATACTATGAGAGTCGAGGAAGCCAGAGAGGTATGTAAGGAAAGAACCTGTTGGAACTCTGTACTCTCTGCCTACCCCGCAAGGGATCTGGCGTGAGGTTATAGATAAATAGATAGATAGTATAATAGCTAAACGTGTTTACGGGCACCTTTGCTTGTTCTAGCATGGATATTTTGTTAGAGATAGTAAAAAAAAGGTAGTGAATAATATTTTGTCAGTTTTGTATTTTTGGAAAATTTGACCTCTTGCCAGCAAACTCTTGAGCAGTTGACTGCGAGCGCTAAATCAATTTCGTTTAAAGGAATGTTTGAATCATACTAATCCTAATTTTCTTATTTCTTTCTGGACAGATGGTAGTAAACAGCTGGTTACATGGAAGACTCTCTCCGGACACAAGGCGCCGGTGTTACAAATATCGTGGAACCCGCATCGAGATGCTCAGCTGCTATCTACTTCACAGGACGCTACTGTGCGGGTATGTACGAGAATCTGTAGCGAGGGATGTACATATGTTAGGTCTCTAATAGGATCGCTTAGTGCTATATCAAAACCTCATCGGAATCACTATTTTATAGAATAAAGAGGCTGTAGCGATGTACCCTGTACATCGCCACGAAGTTGTAACTACCTACCCACAGATGGCGTCGAATATAAAATCGATAACGATTCTCCATACATGCGCGATATGAGAGTTTATTCGATGCATTGCATATATACAAGCCCCCAACGACAACTTTCGGGGGAGTCAACATTATCTTAGCCTATACTTCTCCACTGCTGAACATAGGCCTCCCCAATCGCTCTCCAGCGCAACCAGTCCGATGCCACCTGCATTCAAGGACCCTGCCATCCTCACAAGAACGTCGATCCATCTGGCAGGCGGCCGTCCCACGCTGCACTTGCCAATACAATCCGTTCTAGAATCTGTCTGCCCCAACGCCCGTCTGATCTTCGCGCTATGTGGCCCGCCCATTGCCACTTCAGCTTTTTCGGGGGAGTGGCAACTTAAAAATAATATCAAACATGTATTGAGTTCTTAAATTTACGCGAATATTACACACTAGCGGCCCGTCCCGGCTTCGCACGGGTGGATATGTGCACGCCCCTCTCCCGCACTTGGGTCCCCCCTCCCTCGCCGTATTTTGTTTAGATTGATATTTTTAAATTCGTAATATTTTTTGAATGGAATGTCCGATTTGAATAATTCAAATATTAATCTACATGTATTGAAACAGTCTTGAATACGATATCATTTATTTGGATAGGGTTGAATACAAAGGTATGGATAACATGGTCTGATTTTGGTCGGCATTTCTATCAAAGAAAGAACACCGATTCCTACCAAGGATGGTTCGCGAGGCTATTGAAATTAAAAAACATCCTAATTTCAATAGAGAAGATGGCTGGGTGCTTCCATCGTCTTGGGATCCGGTAATTAATATAATCAAATCCAAAACCAAGCATAACACTGCAAGACCTCAAGACACCGTGAGCTCATTCTGCGTAGATCGGACCAACAACAACAAAAATAATTAAGAAGTTTGAGGGTACCCCGGAACAACTATGCCTATTGGACGTCTAACACCTCAGTCCCTCCCGTGACCATGGGTGCTGCAAAGCACTCGAAACGTCGGGAACTAAAAATAAAAAAAATAAACCGCGTTAAAATCCGTAAAATAGTTTTATTTCATGTGTTATATTCGCGTAAATCTAAGAACTCAATAGTGTTATTTCTAATTTCAAACATGGTCTGTGGTTGTAGATATGGGAGGCGGTATCTGGCACGTGCGTGTCGATATTCGGTGGTCACTCGCAGGCGTCTCTGGGCGCCGCGTGGAGTTCTCGCCCACAACTGGCCGACTATGTGATGTCAGGAGGCGCCGACTGCTGCCTGCGACTGTGGAACATACACGAACACAGGGCCGAAGATTACGTTGGTGAGACTCTCTCAGATGCTGTTATAGCTATGAAACAGTTGTGAGGTTCCCCTGTTAGGCGAGTAAATGATACAAGTGCGAGTATTATACTGAATTATTCTGCTAATTGTATACACTTTTATAAAGCTCCCTCACAAGTCGCACATCTTGACGACTCAACCCATTATTATATGAGTTAATTCAATGTAAGATGTATATTGTATCACGCACTTTAAAATTTTCAAAGTAGTAATCGGGAGTAACTCTTGATTCGAACGTCGCACATTACGTTTACTTAAATTTTGCCTTACTTTGAATCGAGGACATCCCATAAATTACTTCCACAGTTTAAAAACAAGATAGATAACACTTTATTGTTCCACCAGAGATACAAAAAGGTGATAAAAGAGGCAAGATTACAAATTGAAAGTTAGTGTAACAATGGGCGGCCTTATCACTAATAGTGATCTCTTCCAGGCAACCTTTCTAGGCAACAAGATGCATTTAAAAGAAGCAGCACTTTGCACATCATAATAATACCAAATGTATCAGCAGTATATAGTGGGTAAATCTGCACACGCGCTCACTCATGCACATTTACTGGCATTTAGGAAACCCCAAAATATTAATTTGATCTATCTATCTATATCACTATCTATCTATATTTGACGGACGATTTAGCGCAGTGCTTAAGAGCTTAAGCCGCTCCGCCCACTGTGTCTAATAGTCGCGGGTTCGATTCTCGCACGGGACAAATCTTTGTGTGATCCACAATTATTTGTTTCGGTCTGGGTATTTGTGAATTTTCATGTTTGTAAACGCACCCACGATACAGGAATAAATCCTAGTGTGGGGCTACGTTTTAAAACAAAACGAAAAATCATCACGCCAGATCCCTTACGGGGTAGGCAGAGAGTACAGAGTTCCAACAGGTTCTTTCCTTACATACCTCTCTGGCTTCCTCCACTCATACTTCGTCTCATACACGCTCGCCGGCTACGGAGACTCCTGACTTGTCCTTCAGATAAGACCCGGTCTATTTGATCATGGTACGATAGTCTAGGTCTTTCCCGGTACCTACATCCTTTCACGTTCGCATTGTATATCAGTTTTATCATTCTTTCTTCGGACATTCTTTCTATATGCCCGAACTAACGGAGCATACCCTTTCACAACTCATTTATTTGATAATTATGTATCTCTCTATATCATCACGCCAGATTTCTTGCGAGGTAGGCAGAGAGTACAGAGTTCCAACAGGTTCTTTTCTTACAGACCTAGAGAGGTCTGGCGGGAGCTTCCTCCACTGTCATAGTTCGTCTCATACACGCTAGCCGGTTACGGAGACTCTTGACTCGTCCTTCAGATTTGATTATTATATTTTTTATTATTTTCAAATTACAACTCCAACACTAAATATATTGAAATAAATAGGTCTTAAATATAAATAGTGAGCCAAATTCGCATGACAGCGCGGCGACGTGTGTTAAAAGCGTTTACATGATATAAAACCCTCAATAACCATTGTTTAAATAGAATACCATTTAACAGAAACCAAACACGAAACCGTTTCAAAGAAAAAGAAGATTAAAGAAAAGAAAGAGATCAAAAAAGCAGAAGACGAAACTACCGAGCTAGATGAACAAGTCGCAGCGAGCTTAGAATCGAAGAGAAAAGCTCCAAAAAGATTCCTGTTGCCACTGACGAGTAAGCAAATATCGCCGTGCAAGATACAGGGGCTCAGGAAATTGTTCCAAAAGTATTTGGAGAAAGATGATAGTGCAAATGGAGTGAAGAAAGATGCTTGCGGTAATAAGGAGGTTGATTTGGATTATATTAAGATGTTCGGCAGTATTAATGAGGTCAACGAGCTTTTGGATAAAGAAAGTAAGTGGTTTTGTCTCTAGTAATTTAATGCTTCTATCTCCTAACACACGCGTAATTTATCGATGATAAATTACGTCATATGAATTTCATGATTTTTCCCGCTCCCCGTCCCTGGCCATATTTGTTTTACCCTCCTTCCCTTAGTGAGATATCACATGTTTTGCAATTTTAAATTTAGAAATTATGAAATTAAGACCAGATTACGAATATCAATATAAAATAATATAATATTAGCCCTGTTAAGAAACTGTCCCACCTTTAAGAGAAACTTTAGCATGCAATTTGCCTCACGATGTTCTCCTTAAAACAATTATTAATACACACATGTTATCAAAACGACAGAGATGCGTGCCTGAGTTTGAACCCGAGACCTATGATTTTGCAGTCAGTGCAGTTATTATTATAAATTTCTAAAATTTGAGTGCCTTGTTGGTCTTGTGGCGAATAATGCGCTTGGCGATCGTTGTCCCGGATTCTAATCCTAGTTCGGACAGTCCTAGTTTTTATATTGAAACAATACCAGTATCACTCCGGAGTCTAGCATTTTGCGCATATGGCAATAGGCTCGCCCCCTATTACATGGGACCTAACATCGTCGGCGAAAATTGGGTGTACTCAGTACACCCCTGCAACCCCCGCTTAGGGACTATAGGCGTGACGGTGTGTGTGTTTATATATTTTGATTCTTTTTAGTGGAAAGGCATTTAGAAGCTGGTAATTCCGAGAACAGGATAATGCTATCGATATTCCGTGGGCACATCGACTCCATGATACAGTACGCGAACCAGAACGATTTGCTCTGCCCATACCTTGTCAGTATTGCGCCCTGCGTTTCATTCAAGTAAGTTTATTTACCATTTATTTATCTATGTGGTCATGCCAGATCTCTTGCGGCACGCCGCAGAGAGTAGTCGTTTTTTTTTTCATAAAATCGTGGCCCCACACTTATTTATTCCTGTGTCGTGGGTGCGTTTACAAACATGAAAATTCACATACACACATACACAGACCGAAACAAATAATTGAGGATCACACAAAGATTTGTCCCGTGCGGGA
Source organism: Phalera bucephala (assembly GCA_905147815.2). Lineage (NCBI taxonomy): Eukaryota > Metazoa > Arthropoda > Insecta > Lepidoptera > Notodontidae > Phalera > Phalera bucephala. The sequence goes on from LR990615.1 coordinate 27,313,030, forward strand.
ATCGAACCCGCGACTATTAGACACAGTGGACGGTGCGTCTTAAGCCCTTAACCACTGCGCTAAATCGTCCGTCCAACGAGTTCTAACAGATTCTTTTTCTTATTGACTTCTCTGGCCTCCTTCATTCTCATAGTACGTCATATACATGACTTGTCCATCAGATAAGACACGGTTCATTCAGTCGGTTTATAATGAACTATTAGTTTCCCGCGACGATACACGTCGGCTTCGTCTAGTGATTAGAGTGTAGGCCGCTCCACCTACTAAATCGATTAGTCGCGGGTTAGATCTACGGTCCGAACCATCTAATGTGAGAGTAACATTTGTGAAAACTGGTGCCCGAGATAGATAAGAATACCTGTGTTCGACCGTAGGCACATTTGTTCGGTCTGGGTGTAAAACGCATCCGGGACGCAGAAGTAATAATTCATAGTGTTTGTAGTTTGATTTTTGAATAAATAAATTATAAACTTTACGCGTAGTGGAAGTTATTACGAACAAATATTTTAGAATATTTATTAAAAAAATGTCGGAAGAAGTAATGACAAAACAGATGTATAATGCGAAAGTGGAAGGATGTAGGTAACGGGGAAAACATAGACTATCGTATGACGACGACAGTCTTATCTAAAGGACAAGTCAAGGGTCTCTGTAACCGGCGAGCATGTATGAGACGAACTATGACAGTGGAGGAAGCCCTCTGGCTTCCTCCAGACCTCTCTAGGTTTGTAAGGAAAGAATCTGTTGGAACACTGTACTCTCTGCCTACCCCGCAAGGGGACTGGCGTGATGGTATAGATAGATTGATAGATCAGAATCAGAATCCTTTATTTGTTAAACACGGGTAGTACAAAGTTAATAATAAATTAAAAATAAGTTTCACCATGTTTTGCCAAAGGCGTACAAATTCAATTGTCATGATTTACATAGATAAATGTTTTAGTATCATGATCATCCTTCTATTAACTTTTCAGGTACTGGAAAGACGTAACACAGATGTACGTGGCACAAATAGATCGTCTTGTTGCTAAGGGTGAAGAAGAAAAGCTTTACGGTATGTTTGAATGGATCCTATAATATTGATAATATTAGCCCTGTTAAGAAACTGTCCCACCGTTGGGTACGGGCCTCCTCTTAAACTGGGGGGGGGGGGAGGAGGTTAGGCCATAGTCGAACACGCTGGCCCAGTGCGGGTTGGCGAACTTCAAACACCTTCGGGATACTCTTGGGCATGCAGGGTTCCTCACGATGTTTTCCTTCACCGTTAAAGAAAGTGATATATATTTTTTAATATGCACATACTTTCGAAAAGACTGAGGTGCGTGCCTGGGTTTGAACCCGAGACCTCGAGACCTCGAGACCGAGTCTTTACAGTCCAATGGTCTAACCACTAGGCTATCACTGCTATTCCTATCAATGGATTCCATATTTTCAAATACAATAATGAGTATCTGACACTATTTAGGAATCTGAAGGTATTTGCTTATAGTATTATTTATAGACTGCCTCGTTGGTCTAGTGACAAAGCGCATTGCTTTGTGATTACGAAGTCCTGGGTTCAAATCCTAGGTCGGACAAGTGTAGTTTTTCTAACGAAAACTTCCCAGTACGAGTCCGGAGGCTGGAATTGTGCCCGGTATATGGCAATAGGATCGCCCCCTATTACATGAGACCTATCATCGTCGGCGAAACGTGGGTGTACTCAGGCGCGACGGTCATTTTTCCTTTTTTTAAGGTATTTGCTTATAGTATTTCATCTAGGTCGTAATTTAAAAAAAAAAAAACGTCACGCCTATATTCCCCAGAGGGGGTGGCAGAGGTGTACTGAGTACACCCACGTTTCGCCGACGATGTTAGGTCCCATGTAATAGGGGGCGAGCCTATTGCCATATACCGGGCATAGTTCCAGACTCCGGACTCATACTGGGAATTTTTCGTTAGAAAAACTACATTTGTCCGTCCTAGGATTTGAACCCATGACCTCGTGATCACAAAGCTATGCGCTTTGCCACCAGACCAACGAAGCAGTAATTTTTTTATAGAAAAAAAAAATCTATATCTGGCGTTGTGCCCGGTTAAGTGGCAATAGGCTCGCACTCTATTACATGAGATCTAACATCGCCGGCGAAAAGTGGGTGTACACAGTGCTGCCCCACCCGAGGTGTTCTCTGTGCTTTGCGTTATAAATTCAACAGGTACGAGCACTCGGACTGGAACAAATAATATATTATGTGGGGCAACGCAAAGTATGATAGGTGCTCTTATTCCTTTTTTTTCCTGGGGAAAATCCTGCATAGGATTCCGCGAGCCGCTGGGGAAGCTCGCGGGGCGTGTCGGATTCTTACCGACTCAAAACCCCAGGTTGGCCGACATAGAAAGAAGAAGAAAGAAAAATATATTTAATAAAGACAACAAAAAAAACAATAATATACAAAAATAATATGCTCTAACTATTTAACCGCACTAATGGGGTAACACTCAGCGTAAAGCTGTGTAGCAGCGTGAACCACAGCGCTGATTTTCAGTGTTACCCCAAGTGACGTCCACGCATGAAGCGGTTCCCAAAAATAAATCCAGTCGCGCGGCAATGAGCGGGGAACTGAAATTGGCACCAACTGTGCCCGAAACGCCTTTGCCGCACGAATTGAACGAAGAAAAATAAAGTACTTTGGAGGGCCTCCGGGATCTCCATATGGAACGCACCGGTGCACCGGGGAGACTTGACGACACGCTTCCGCACCGACGCGGTGCTCACGGCGACGTGGGCCACACCATGCCGCCGTCCTCCCCGGGGTCGCTCGTGAAGGACGCTCAGGGCCCCCGCCCCTTGCATCCGCGACCCCGAATGACCCCTGCTAATGTTGGTGCAGGGGGTTCCCCCCGCCAGGCGCTCTTATCCCTGTAACCCCATTTTTCTTACCGATCACCAGCCTTCGGTTTTATTAGCCTGAGATGGGTTATCATTTAGCTATATTTTTGAGTAGGTTCGCGGTTTGGATGTATTAAAATTAAATAATCGTTTAATATTACGTTACGTATTTTTATTTTATTCTCAATGTGTAGATAACAGAGCCTACGGTGGGCCAGTACTCCGTAAGGTGGCGGCGCTGCTCAGCATACACGACGTGAAAGGCGCAGTCGCAACGCTCACTGAGGCGAATCTCTACAAAGAGGCGTACATATTATGCCGGATTAGGTAAGGATTTCTTCATAATAGGATAACATCAAGAATCATTCGAAAGTGTACTCGATGCCCTGTGTACACATTACGAAGGTCCCATAGAACAAAGTTACGTATGCCAGACAAAATAAGTGGCATTTGCAACATTCGTGCCCATCGATAAGGTTATTTATGCCAAATATAAATCCTGGAAAGTAGGACTTTCTTTGCTGGACACGTAGATTATTTTACAGATTTTTTAAAAACTGCTAGTGTCGAGTTCGGTCACTAATAACAATTGAGTGGTTACGCAAAAAGGTACCTCAAGGGAAAATAATTGATTTCGAGTAAATCGCATTAAAGTTTTGAGTCTAAATGAGTGAGCATAAGATAAATATAACAATTTTATTACTTCGTTGTACTAGAGATAACCTTAAAAAAAGTAAACCAATAATACTGATTGTAGAAACTTAACTGAATCATCACAGAAACTAATGAGCGCTGTGTGTGTAGTTTTGCTAGGTGTAATTTTCCAAAAATGCGTCGGCTCACTAAACATTCATAAAAAAAAACTACGGCACCTAATAATATTGTGATTGAGATTGAGACCAAAACAAATCTGAAAGACCACAGAATCAAAACTCATGAAGAAAAAAAACGTTTCCATTTCCTTCAGGTCCCATTTTGCGTAACAACTCACAACTTTTATTTGTACTTGGAAACGTATATATTTTTCGAGTTTATTTTCATGGTGAGGTGCCAATACCCAGGGATAAGTACGAAAAAATTTAAAGTATAACTGGTGCCCAAATCTAGCTTGGTATGGTTGCGCGACCATATATATAAAAAACAAAGTTTATTTTGAAAGTCTTAGGTAGTACTGGCACTTTCCGATTAATATGAAACTTACAATTATTATGGCCAACGTGTTTGTCCTATGTACCTCTACACTTCTGTTTCCCTTTAGAAGAAAACCTGACATGGGAGACATTTTATGGTTCAACGTTTTGTAGCGTTTGAAAAAAAAATGATAAAGAAAAATATATTCATTTTTCTTTTCTCTAACACATAGCCACAAATAAAAAAAGACAAAAATGTCACGTTCAATGTTTGTTAATAAAAGCGAATATACTTCGGTATTATAAATTGACTTTACGGGACATAACATGATTCAATTTTTGTAGGTATATCGACAGCATAGCCGAGGAGACGTTGAGGCAGTGGGCCCATAGCTGTTTGAGATCAGGACTGCTGACTATGAGTGCTCTTTGGTAAGTATCCTTCTATCTAATCTCTCATCTGTATCATCACGCCAGATCCCTTGTGGAGTACGCAAAGAGTACAGAGTTCCAATAGATTCTTTCTTTGCATACCTCTCGGACTTCCTCTACTCTCATAGTTCCGGTTACGGAGACTTTTGACAAGCCCTTCAGATAAGACAGTTTATTTGGTCATGGTAAGATAGTCTAGTTCTGGAGGCGTACAGGACAGTCAACATAATGTAAACAGTTAAGCATATTACTACTAGCAGTCCGAATAAGAATCACGTACGCAGACGCGCACTCTACGCGGCTTCTCGGCAGGTCTTCTTCTTATTCTTTAAGTTATGGCTTCACACTAATTTCATGTGTATTTTGCCGGTGTCCAGTAAGATGCATAATCGTGTTTGTTTAAATAATTTAATTCCCCGATGAACTTGATGACAACGATGATAATGAAATTGATGAAGTATGGATAGTAAAGCGATGGATACTTTACATACCAATTACGACGGCCGTTTTGAGGGAAATCGAAAAGGCACGTATTATCACTTTGTAACAATTACCTTCAGTCATGCACATATAAGAATACATAATGGTTAATATTCCACCAACATTACACATTATTACTCGAAGTAGCACAAGTTTTGGAAATTAAGATAAATTGGCGACATTACTTTCAACTTCCCGCCAAAACCCCAGTCCCTGAGGTTATTTCCCGATAAATACTGCCAAGAACCCGCGTAGAGCGTGCGTCTGTGCGTCGTCCTTATTCGGACCGTTAGTAAAAATATGCGCAAATGCTTGCATATAATGTACAATGTGGTACTCAGCTGGTTTTGTTCTAGCATATTGTCCTTCCAGTGCATGCCGATTAGAAGAAAGAAATATTTATCTTTAGGTGGGAATCGACTCCACCTTTTTTATTAGAAATTACCGTGCAGTCCAGTATACATACTGTTACATCCCTAACTCTATATATTGCTGAATTGCAATTTCCACATTATTCCATATCTGTTAAAGCAAATCAGCAATATGTGCCTTTATAAATCCCGGATTTTTAACAAAAGTCAGTCACTATTCATTTTGTAATAAGTCTAATTACTGCCCAACTACGGACCTGGTTTCTGCCTACCGGTTGGCTCAGTAGTGAAAACTAAGCTACCAAAGGGGTCTGAATTCGACAAAGACCTTCGGAGGTCTCGCGTGTGACCGAAATAAGTACCGCGTTACCAGTTTACTTAGTTATAATAATTGTAGAACAAATAATAAATAAGTGTCTAGCAATATAGTCGTTTTTTTATGACAACTCAGTGACCGGACCTATCAGTACGTACGGAATAAACAGTAGTCGTATTTGTTCTCTGTATGCACGTGCATCGCTTCTTTTTAATTCCAGTCACATAGCACTCGGCGAACTTTCCGAAGCGGCCACAATTCTTGCGAAGCTCAACGACCAAGAATCTCTTAGTTTAGCCGCCGACTTGGCCAAAGTCACCGGTCAAACGACATTCGCCGACCACATGGAGAAAAAAGCTCAAAGTAAAATCCAAGTGACTGATAATAACACTGCGAAAGTGTTGGAACAACTGCCTTCGAGAATGGAACTCCTTATGAAGGATAGTAAGACTGAAAATGGGAATGTTAGTGAGAATGTTCCATTAAACTGTGATAGTGTAGCGAATGAATAATGAAGTCAATAAGATCATGGAAATAATGACGGCCACTTTTTGATTAATTCGACTTATTCTCTATTCATTCGTTTGAGACAAAACTTAAACATTTTTTAACTGACTACGTTTCCTTAATAACAACTCGCCTCAACATATCAACAGAGAGTTAAAATGGCGGATATAATCCAAATTAAAAAGGAATGCCGAATTTAAATGTAATTTTAACGCTTAATGCGTTACGTAACGTTACTCCTTGATTTAGAAGTATTTTATGATTTGTTTATATAAAATCCTACGGCAATCTGAATAGGGTGTAAGTAAATATCACTATTTTTTGATTACCTACTAAAATTATTTTCATGAATATGTTGAAGGCGGGTATCTAACTTATAAAAACTATATAGTTTCCGACCGATCGTGTCGTCTCGAAACCGCGCTAACGCCGGACCCCGTCTCTGCTCGGGAATGAATGTATGAATAAGCCTTGACTAGGCAATAAACTCATTTTTTCGTTAAATACAACACAAGTTGTAACATTGTAATCAGAAGATCACAAATAAATGTTGTTCTCTTTTTCATAATTTTGTTTCAATAAAACTTATAAATATAAATCGAACATTTATTCAGTATTAGTACCATGAACATTAAGAACTGCGAATTAAATATTTTTTAGAATATAACAATACAGAAAATAATTAAGATTCAATAAGTTATTTATTTAAAATGGACGTATTATGTACTTTGTTCAAATATTTTAAAATAGCGTTGAGAATATAAGTCGTGAGCTATTTATGTCGTTAACTTTATATTAATGTGGTGTAAATTATATAAGCGACTATACAAGGTTCTGAGAGCTTACCACAATCTCTAGCAGTATTACTGTATTTTTTGCTGTGAAAGAGATGTGTATATACTCCAATATATATAGCTTTCACGGCAAAATAAGATTACAATAATACTGCTAGACGTCGTGGTAAACCTCCCATGAACCCGTCTCTGCCCTCACGAATAAACGTACAACAAATCTTAACTTATGTAGAATTATGCAATCTTCCAATAACACACTTCTAAGAAATTGGGCTTAAAGTCCACTTAATAATATATCAAGTATATTGTTGAAAGATTTCATAAATGCGGAGTTTCTCTTGACCAGATTCCTAATGTTATATTAATAATCAAAATAACTATTTTAATTACATGAACAAGATATGGCCTGCTAAGTTAGATTACACCATAATAATGTAAAAACAACATAAAATGATAAGCGGAAATAAGCGCTAAAAACATCTTAAAAATGTTAAAGCCTTATTCGGTAATAGAAAACAATGTGCGTTGTATTTACATACAGTACAATAGTTAGAATAAATATTAGTTTCATTAACATTTTAGGCACGAACATTTTAAGTACAATCTAATAATACTCTATTATGTACCACATAACACCTATGAGAGTTACGAATCGTTAATTTCTATACAATGGCACCGTACTCACAACATTTACTTTAGAATCAAAATAATCACATTTATCCAAGCATGCCACTTATAAATGCGTCTTGGAATGTCTTAAAATTTAGTCTTCTAATACAAACTATAAGAAGCCCAATTTGACAGCTAAATCTTCATAGGAAAATAATGTTTATTACGAGGACATAAGGGTTTTGACGTAACTATGAATGATTTTTCTCTTTTTATCGTCTAAGACCCATTTGCAAGTTGAAGACAGCTTAACGTTATAACTAACATACATAGGATTCACCTGTAGGATCTATAAAACGGAGAGCTTCACTAGTATATTTAGAGAAGTTAGTCATTTTGAGGATTCTACGAACGTGACATTTTGCGATCGCGTCGTTATATGAATGTGACATTGTGCGATTGTCACATTTTGCGCTGAGAGGGATGTTCCTACTTCGGATAGATATTTGACATATTCTGTATGGAAAATCTGTCAAAATTCTACTGACAGAAAGCAAATCTATTCTTGAGTTGAATATTGAAACCGGCCATTAGTCAATAGGTAACACTAACTAGTTCGTGCATGTGGGCGTCACAGTATCTCCGACTGTCAGATCAGACTAATCGTGTATAACCTCAGTCCTCCAGGTCTTTTTATTTGTCCACAGCGTCTGTCAAAAAGGTATTTCTTATAATGGATTAAACACAAAAATTCTAAGAAAGAACGGAACAATTTTGCTTCCTCGCCCGCTCTACCCAATAATTAATTTAATCGAAATCTCGTTACACTGAGTATTTTTATTGACAAAGTCCCGTTTGATGATATATCATGACGATCGTCATACCCGTTTCAAATGTGCACTTTTCAATAATTTTATTTGTACGTATAGTTGTGTAATTCGTTCAACCTTGTTCGGCCGGGTCTTCGTTCTCTCTGTTCGACTCTTTTCCTCTCTTCTTACAAATGTTGATGAGCTTGGCATTTATTTTCTTTAATTTTTGATTTTCTTTCATCACATCCGTCAGCTGTTGGTTCTGGGAATGGAAGGAAATGCTGACTTAGACAGGCACAATAGAAAAAAAAACATGGGCAGTTCTGGTTAGTTTAAACGAGAACATAAAATCTTAACTGTCTGTTAATGTGCATAAAATGCAAAGTAATAAAAACAAAGGGACTTTACACAGCTTATCAATAAGACAACAGGCTCATCTTTGAAATTTAAGTAATCTAAAACAAGTACCACGTGTTGGCAAGCGCCAGATGGACAGACGATCTTGTGAGGATCGCAGGAAGTCGTCGGATACAGGTGGTATTGGACCGGCTGCGCTGGAGAGCGATTGGTGAGGCCTATGTTTAGCAGTGGACAAGAATAGGCAGAGGTGATGATGACAAAAACAAGTGGGACATGTGTCCGGTACAACAACACCGGTAAGAAGAAAAGGGGGATATGAGTTCCAAATTGTTTTTGACCCTCCATTATCTTCTGCAGACATTTTTATTCTAATCAACTTTGAGCTTCAATCATACTTCACATGAAAATGATTTTCCCATGACTGTGTTCAAGTAAGTTAAAAGTTAAGAAAAAAACATTTCATGCACCTTTAAGTTAGTCTGCATACTAGAGAAGAGGCCCTCGTAGCGCTGTGCGACGGCAGTGTTCTTAGCGATTACCAAGGTTAAGCAACGTTTGGCTCGATCGGTCTAAGAGGCGTGACCGTTTGGAGTATCAAGTAGATAGTACACGTTACCTGTACGATGGCGCTCCCCGTGGCCACGTACACGGCGGGCGGCGCGTGCGCAGAACTAGCCAACAGCTGCTGCTCCAGCGACGCTTTCTGCTGCGACAACTTCTCTACCATCTGCAATAGAGACATCTGTTTTATGCGCGGTTCCTTTATTCAATAAGAGAACCGTTTCGCTTACTGTTCCTTGGCAACAGGTGGTGATTTTAACAGTTCACTGATGTATATTTTTTTCATACGAATACTTATACTAGTACTCTTCCTAATAATGTCCATACAAATTGCTTATGGAACGTAGCCGAGACCCTCCCATTCGTTAATAACAATCCTTTAATTTTATAGAAGGTGTACTACTCTCTATACAGCTTACGACTAGTAGTAAATCGTTATACGAGGGACAAGACCCGACACATAAAAGGCAAAAATAATCTTTCTTTTTCTTTCTTTCTTCTTTTTTAAAAAACGTAGCCCCACACTAGGATTTATTCCTGTGTCGTGGGTGCGTTTACAAACATGAAAATTCACAAACACAAATACCCAGACCGGAAAAAATAATTGTGGATCACACAAAGATTTGTCCCGTGCGGGACTCGAACCCGCGACTATTAGACGCAATGGGCAGAGCGACTTAAGCTCTTAACCACTGCGCTAAATCGTCCGTCAAAAATAATTACATAATAACTGACCATTTTCAACCGCTTCGTTTCTTTGGCGTACTTTTCGTCCGCCACGCGGGAACTACTGTCGCGTTCTACTTGATAACTCAGGAAATCTGCAAAACAAAATGCATTAAGTGTAAGTATAAAATTAGCCAATACTGCCGCCCTGCAGGGCAGACTTTTTCTTACAATTCTAGGTGAGAGAGACGGGAGGTAGAGTATTTTAGCAAGTTTGTATTCACTTTTTTTTCGAGGGTGTACCGCCACATCACGGGTTTACAGGGACGCGACGGTAATGTGGGGGCTCGCACCCACTAAGACACTCAAACTCAAATAATATATTTTGTATAAGCCCTGCGGGGGCGCTTACAAATAGCCAATTTACATTTTTTGACCGATTTCCGCCACGGCGACTGCATGAATTGAAATTATTGTTTACGATCGTGCGCTCGCATGTGGCTTATGTAGCCAATCTTGTTGGTAAAGATCCTCGCACATAGCGGGCATGTAGGGGTAAGGTGATTGATTCCTTATCCTACAGATGATTCGTGACCCGTTTGTGGGAGATAAAGATTGTTTGTTTCTTAAATGGTTTTAATTAGAATTTACAATTAAAACATGTTAGTTGTTTGAGTACAAAATTGCTACTGATATGTTAAATGTTATACAAATTCCAATGTTCTGCTGAATCGCAGGTTTACTGGAGGACGTTCGGATTGCAACATAAATACAGTAAAATTCACTATATAGAATAATAATGTGCGTGTCCGTACATCCTGCCAGGCCTAAAAGTTATACAACCACAAATGTTAATAATATAAAAAGATATAAATGTTTTAAAATTAAATGTTGAATGTAGGTTGAGGACGTGCGTATTCCGATCTCGAGTGTTGGAACCGTGTAGTAGTTGTCCTCGGTAGGGTTCTCATCTCAATGTTGACGGTTGCGTTGTCGGTCGGCGCGGGCGCGGGCGCGGCGCGGCGCCTGTGCACGTAGCTGCACGCTGCCGCCGCCACCACCAGCAGCACCACGAGGCTTGTGTACGACACCGCGTATTGGTGTATATCATGGCTTGTTATCCCGTTATCTAATTCGCTCTGGATCTGCAGTTCGTCTATTTTTTTGTTTCAGTTCGTCTAGGTTGGCTGCATCTTGTTTTAAGTTTGTTGTAAGTTTTGGAGAGAATTGGACTTCAGGACTTGTCAAGTTATTTATATCATAGCTGTTCACTTTTGGTATGTGAATTTCGGTATTTATGTTTATATAGCTCTCGTGCAGCGTTTTTGTATAAAATGTTGCGTCTTCGTGCTTTACTATACAATTAGGATCTACTTCAATAATTCCTGCTTTTTGTGTTGTTCTTGCACTGATGTGTTCATCACATATAAGTTTTAGTTCACATGTACTACAGCAGAAATAAATCCACGTATTCGGCTTATGCAGCTCGAGCCATTTGTTATTGCATGTGTCCTCAACGTACTCACAGCTCTTAGCGTATTCGCCGGTTATTAGTGATATTTCACAGGGCGTGTTATTACTGCGCATGTTGTATGTTGGTTTGTTTAGCTTACAGATCAAGTACTTTTGCTCGACTACTGTACAGGTCCCGATATCTTTTTCTGACAAGGCCATGTATATTTCTTTTCTCAAGTTTATTCCAATGTAATCTGACACTGTTTTCATGAGAAATGTTGTGTTATTTCTTATTATAGGGATTGGTATCACCCTATATAACCGAAGTCCATTATCATTAGTCAGCGGTAGTTTTATTTCCGTGATGAATAAATTTTGAAATACTGCCCACTTAACCTCTAGCAGCTTATAGATACTGCTTAAATGGTTTCGGAAGTTTTCTATGGGGAGTGATAAATGTTCTGGTAGCTGTCCTGATATCGCGTTCAGTTCTTGCCGTAATTGTTCTGGGGTCAGCAATCTGTTATCAATCTGCCCATGTTGGATGCTAGTCGCAATGTTAAGGAGCATCTGTTGAATTGAACGTAGTTTCGCTAAGATGATATTAGCTGACATTGACATCATGTTGAAATAGATCATGTTCTGATTTTGCTCCACGGCGTGTTCCATTTTGTTTAGGTAAGTATCTGTATAATTTAAATGCTCTTCCATCAGTTGAAATTGTTGATTCATCACTAGTTGATTGCGTTTAAGTATATTATTCTGGGCTTCAATAATTGTTGTTTGGTTTCTAATTAGATTAATCATATGATGTTCATTTGTTTGTAAGTTAAGTATATCCTGTTTATATTGTTCTGCAAATCTGGAATCTAACACGCCAAACAGCTCATTTGCTATGTATCCTATGCCGTTGATCAGGCCACGAGATATACGTCTTGGCCTTGGCGTTTGCTCGGAGATAAGTAAGTAGTTGTTGTGTGTTATTTCAGTAAGTTCTTGTTTCAACTCCAGGACGATGCTGTGGCAAATATTCTTGTATTCAAAATTCTTGCATCTTGATTCCACGTGTAACACCAATTTTTGTATTGATCCGATCCCTTGCCAATAGGATGTCATGTTAAAAAATGTTACTATTTTCCAGGTATCGTGTATATTTTGCAGTTTCCCGATATCTTCAAAATAGACTGTTTTTTCCTTGTGAAACTGATTAATATTTACCATCTCGTTATCTTGTTTCGTTGGATGAAATAATGTTAATAATATTAAAAAAAGACATGCTAGATTTGTTCTGGAAAATCTCAATTGCTTAGTTTGTTTTCGTTTTTGCTTATGTGGAGTTTCTTCCTTCTTTTCAGGTCTGGTAACTACAGATGCAGATTTTTCTATAGGTAACAAAATTAATTTACTTGTTGGACGCTTCAGGGTCCCATCCTTTGTTTTCAGGGTCACCACGCGAACTAAGTCATCTTTACCAGGGTGTGTTTCAGTTACTCGGCCCAGGATCCACTTTGCCGGAGGTAAGTTATCTTCTTTTATGACGACAACTTCCCCGACCTTTAGGTTTTCCTGTTGTTTGTTCCATTTACTTCGTACTTGTAGAGTATGAAGATATTCTGCAGACCACTTCCGCCAGAAATGTTGGTGCATTTGCTCCATTAGACGCCATCTAGCAAAAATAACAGACTGTAAAGTCAGTTTCCAACAGGAAACTGACTTTACCGTCTGTTATTTTTTCTTCGGGCAATGATGTCAAAGGTCTCCCAATTAGAAAATGGCCTGGAGTTAGGTATTCCAGGTCTTCAGTGTCTTCCGTCAATGGACACAGGGGCCTAGAATTTAGGCACGCTTCAATCTGCGAGATTAATGTTAAAAATTCTTCGTAGGTGAGCTTTTGTGTTCCTATCACACGTTTCAGATGGTGTTTCATGGACCGAACTGCTGCTTCCCACAGTCCGCCTGCAGATGGCCAGCTAGGGGCATTGAAATGCCATTCCACTCCTAGGTTATTCATGTTGTGTTGCCAAGAGTTTGTCGTTTGAGTTAGACGAAGCTGTTGGTACAGCTCTCTTTTTGCACCTATGAAGTTGGTGCCGTTATCACTATAGAGATGTTTTGGACATCCTCTTCTAGCAATCAGCCTTTTTAAAGCCATTATAAATGTTGGCGTGGACAAATCGCTGACCAACTCTAAATGCACGGCCTTCGTGACCATGCACACAAAGATGGCAATGTAGCCTTTAGATGTTCGTACTCCTCTGCCTTTGTTTAGCTTCACCTCCACGTAGCCAGTGAAGTCCACCCCCGTGTGATAGAAGGGCGGGGATTGAGTTATGCGAGCAGCAGGTAGATCAGCCATGCGTTGTTGTTGGACTTTTCCATTAAAACGGCAGCATGTTACACATTTTCTTATGGGTTTTTTCACTGTTTTGTTGCCACCAATGATCCAGTATCGTTGTCTCAATGTGGCTAATGTTAATCTGGCTCCTGCATGTAGGTTTGTTAAGTGCGCTTCGTTAATCAGTAATGTTGCTAGTTGACTTTCTTCCGGGATGATAATGGGGTGTTTCATATTTTCTGGTAAATAAGAATGTTTCAGTCTTCCTCCCACCCGAAGTAATCCTTTACCGTCCAGGACAGGATTCAGTTTGTAAATGCGACTTCGTTTTATTACGAACCCATTAGTTAATAGCTCTGTTATCTCTTGTTTATAACAAAACTCTTGAACGTCTTTAATTATAATTATCCGTGCTTCTCGTATTTCACCTATTGTTAATTGCTTTGATTCATCGTGCTCCTTTGGGTGGCGTGCTCTGTTTATGAAACGTAACACCCATGCGATAATCCGGCACACTTTGTTTACATTGTTATATTTATTTAGTGTTTCTGTTATAATGTTGGGTTCCGTACACCTTTTTATCACATTGTACACTTTTATTTCTTTGTCTGTTGGCATTTTAAGGTGATCTTGTGTACTAGGAATGCAATCATTTTGTAGCCATTCTGGTCCATTCCACCACAGCTTGAAATTATGTAACTGAGACGGCATCAAACCTCTCGATGCGCAATCTGCTGGGTTTTCTTCGGATTTTACGTATCTCCAATTTTGTGGTGGTATAATGTTCGTTATTTGCTTGACTCGATTAGCTACGAACGACTTCCATCTGTTAATGTCACCATTGATCCATCCCAAGACTACCATGGAGTCAGTCCAGGCTGTAACATTGATCTCATTCCTGTTCATACATTGTTTTATTTTGTTAACTAGTTGGCTCAGTAGTTGTGCACCACATAATTCTAGTCTGGGCAATGTTTGTTGTTTTTGTAAAGGGGCAACTCTTGTCTTCGCCGCTATTATGTTTATTTGTATTTGATTCTTGCTGTTTCGTATGACGCTATAAACAATGCATGCGTACGCTTTTTCTGACGCGTCACAGAATGCATGGAGTTGCATGTTTTCTTGGGTGATGTTTGCACCCAGCCATCGTTTTATATGAAATTCCTTGCATGTTGTTAATTCATGTCTCAAGGCTGTCCATTGTTTCTGAATATGTTCAGGAATATTTTCGTTCCATTCAATTTTACTTTTCCAGATATCTTGAAAGAGTATTTTTGTTTTTATTGTTATTGGAGACAGCCAGCCCAAAGGATCAAATAACGTCGAGATCTCACTCAGGAGCTGCCTTTTTTTTGTTGTGGTTAATTTTGTTGGTTTCAAGGTTGGTTTCAAAATAAAGTTATCTTTTTTCGGGTTCCAACTTAGGCCCAATGTTTTCGATGTTTCCGACTCTGTGAAATGAACGTTGAGTGGATTTCTCATCGATTCAGGCAAATCTTCTACCAGTTTTGGTTCGTTACTAGCCCACTTGCGGATGTTGAATCCTCCACTCTTCAACAATTGTATCAGCTCATTTCGAGTTTCTTGAGCATCTTTAATTTGGTTGCAGCCAAATATTCCGTCATCCATGAAAAAATTATGTTTTAATATGTGTTTGGCCTTCGGGTAGTTGTAGCCTTCATCTTCTGCTAGCTGATGTAATGTTCTTAAAGCCAAAAACGGAGCAGCTTTTGTGCCGTAAGTTACAGCGCACAATTGAAATTCTGTCATGGCTTGTTCTGGACTGTCACGCCAGATGACCGTCTGTAGTGGCTGGTCATCAGGATGCATAGCAATGTATCTATACATCTTCTCGACGTCTGCTGTTAGTGCGTACCGATACTGTCTCCATTGTAATAGGATTGCTTGCAGATCGGCTTGCAAATTGGGTCCACTCTCCATCAGGTCGTTAAGGCTGCATTTTGTACTTGTTTTCGCAGAAGCGTTAAACACCACTCTCAATTTTGTTGTTATGGAATTTTCTCGTATTATTCCATGATGTGGTAGAAAGTACTGAAGAACACTATTGTTACTTGTGAACTTCTTCATATGTCCCAGATTTTTGTATTCGGACATGAAGGCTCTGTAGCTTTGTCCAAAATTGACATTATTGGCCATTTTTCGTTCAAGCATCTTAAATTGTGCAATTGCTTGAGGTTTAGATGTTCCTAGTTTTTCACAGATCTCTTGTTTCAGTGGAAGGCGAACCTGGTATCTTCCATCTGTTAACCTGATTGTTGTTTCCTTGTAGTATGTTTCGCAAGGATCTTGCTCGTTTTGTTCTTTATTATTATTTGTTATATCTTCATAATCCCAGAATTTAGCTATTTCTTCTAGGTTGTTTATAGTAACATGGCAGTAAAATGTTTTGTATCTCCCACAAATAATCCACCCTAGATGGGTTTGTTGAGCCACGATATTGGAATGTTTTGTTTTTATCAGAACCTCTAACAAAATTTCTGAGTATATGTCAGCACCCAATAATATGTCAATGTTTCCAGCTATGTTAAATTTTGGGTCTGCTAGCTTAATGTTTTCCAAATGTTTAAAGATTGATTTATTTATGTTATTGTTCGGAAGCTGACTTGTTAGTCTGTTCATAATCAAGGCTTCGGCTTCAAATGTGAAGTCCTTATGCAGAGATTTACAGGATAGTTTAACCATTCCTTTGCATTTGTTTGTAGGCGAAGACCCAATTCCATATACCGCCGCATCCAACTTGCTTCTCTTCAGCCGCAGTCGTTGAGCAGCGTCTTCTGTTATCATTGTAACTTGTGAACCTTGGTCTAATAGGGCTCTCAGTTTGATGTTGGTTCCAAATGAGGTCTTGACTTCGATTTGGGCTGTTGCTAAGAGTACATCATTGCATGGTTCGTTACACACATGGGTATGTCTTTGACCCTGTTTGTTCGTGGAATTTTCCCGTTCGTTATGTAATGCATCATGCAGTAAAGTGTTATGATTGTTATTGCACTGTTTGCATTTCTTCGTTGACGTGCATTGAACTCCGTTATGGCTAAACAGGCAGTTTTTGCATACGCCAAGTTTGTTCGCTGTTATGAGTCGGTCTTTTGACGTCATGTCTATAAATTCTTTACAACGGTATAATCCATGTTTCTTGTTACATTTAGGGCATTTTATAATAAAGTTATAAAATGTCTTCGGCGACTGACTATTATTGTACTGTTCATTATGTTGTTTATATTTTCTGTAATTGTAAATAGGTTTCTCCGAAGTTGTTGCTTTTTCTGCGTTCGTACTACGGCTAGGCTTAATGTTTGTTTCCAACGCCATAAATTTATTCTCTAAAAATTTCAAAAAATCGATAAGTGTAGGTATTTCTCTGGGGTTTTTCAAAGACTCCACATAAGCTTGTTTCGTTTCACTGTCGAGTTTGTTCAGAAAAATATGAACCAATAATGGGTCCCAAGTTTTGGTTTCAATCTTCAGGTTTGAAATCGCGTTTACATTTTCTTGAATTACGTCATGCATCCTTTTCACACTTGCGGCTGAAGGTTGTTGGATGGTAGGGTGATTCAGAAGTTCACTGGCGTGGTAAGTAAATAACAGTCGGAGGTTATCATACCGTTGTTTTAAGATGTTCCAGCAAGTTTCGTAGTTGTCCGCGCTTATTGACAAGTGTTGAACTAGGCGTTCAGCTTCTCCTTTCAATTTAGACTTGAGATGTTGCATCTTTTGGGATTTTGATATAAACGTGTTCTGATGCACTGTTTCCGTGAATAAGTCCTTGAATGTGGTCCACTGCGCATAGTTACCCGCGAAGCTAGGCAATTCTATTTTAGGTGCTGATGTCTCTTGATGGTTGCGCTCCCAGATTTTGTTATTAATCATTGTTTTAGCCACTTCGTACATTTTTTCCAGCTTGTTATATGTTTGTTCGTGGGCACTTACGTCATGAAGTATGTTATCCAATTTCCAGTACAACTTATCAATGTTTTCCCATCGCTGGGTGATAATCTTGAGTTTGTCTTCCAGTTGCCACTTTTCTGTAAGTACTCCAATATCCAGATTGCGTATTGTTCTTTCAAATGCCTTAACATTAGATTTCTGTTCGTTAATCAAAGTCATGGTATTTTCGTCGTATTTTCGTTCGCCGTCACTACCTCTTCCCTCACTGGCTTCTCTAAAATACTCATTCTCTTCAATGTTTCCTTCTTCAATGTTAGCTGTTGCTTGCAGTTGTTCTCTTAGCATTTGTTCTTCATGCGTGATTCGGCGCTCCAGTTCTTGCTTGGAGGTCAAAATCATCGTTTTTGTTTGTTCATAAAATTGTTGGAGTTTTTCAAATACCTTGTTGTCAAAGTAATTACCCTTTTTCTCAGTCTTTAGTAAAGAAAGACGGGTATTGTTAAACTCAAATGTTGACCAATTATTTTCAAGTTTCTTCAGACGCTCGTCATGGTATTCAAGAGTTTGTTTCCTTGACGGGCTATCTTTCTTGAAGTTGGCCTGAATGGCTTTGATGATCTCCACCAGTTCAGCCTGTTGTTGTAAAATATCATCATACGAATCCGTAGACATTATGTTATGTTGTTATTTAATATGTTATTTAAATTTGTTTATATTATGTTGTTCCCTTTTCACCTACTTGGTAAAATGTTTCCTGTCTTCACACTTGTTTAATTGTTCACTGTTTTCACCCGCCACTAGTTTTGTTCAATCTTTAGTGACTTTATCAGCTTAGCTACGTTATGTGCAACGTCTCAATTCGCCTGGGGGATTCCGCTGGTGGAAAGCCAGGTAAACCGATTTGCTAACGCAGCAAAGACTCAAAAACACTAAAGCAGGGCTCGAAGGACCAAAATGTAGGGGTAAGGTGATTGATTCCTTATCCTACAGATGATTCGTGACCCGTTTGTGGGAGATAAAGATTGTTTGTTTCTTAAATGGTTTTAATTAGAATTTACAATTAAAACATGTTAGTTGTTTGAGTACAAAATTGCTACTGATATGTTAAATGTTATACAAATTCCAATGTTCTGCTGAATCGCAGGTTTACTGGAGGACGTTCGGATTGCAACATAAATACAGTAAAATTCACTATATAGAATAATAATGTGCGTGTCCGTACAGGGCATGTGAGCGCACCGTTAGTATAGGAATAATTGATCGCCACGGGTGGTCGGGCTTTCAATTGATCACCCTTTTCGTCGAGGTCAGCGCGCCGCTGAGCTACAAAGCTCCGGACTTAGGAGTGGAGGACTTTGGTTGAATTCAATCTTTATAATGTTAGTGATGAATATAAGTAATAATGAGATGAGATGAGAAAGGGCATGCTCCGTTGGTTCGGGCATATAGAAAGAATAACAAAACAGATATACAATGTGAAAGTGGAAGGATGCAGGTACCTGGGAAGACCGAGACTATCTTACCACGACCAAATAAACAGCCTTATCTGAAGGAAAAGTCAAGAGTCTCCGTAACCGGCGAGCGTGTATGCGACGAACTATGAGAATGGAGGAAGCCAGAGAGGTATGTAAGGAAAGAACCTGTTGGAACTCTGTACTCTCTGCCTACCCGCAAGGGATCTGGCGTGATGATATAGTAGTAGTAGTATAATGTTAATATAAACATACATGAGAAAAAAGAAAATGCTGCTTTTCAACCTTATCCACGTGTTCCTAAAGTGATGGTAGTGAGAGTAAATTACCAGTAGTCTCGGTGGCCGCGTCGCTGACCTGGACGGCGGAGGCCCTGTTCTGGTCGTGCAGGCTGCGCCGCTTCTTGCGGCTCGACTGCGTCACGCTGCTCACGTCGTCTTGGAACTCGCGTAGTTTGCTCTGAAACACAAACCGGTTTATTGATCTATCACTACATATTATAAAACAAACCCCCTCTCGCGGCTGTCTGTCTGAACATCGCGTTAACTCAATAACTCCATAACTACCGGACGAATTCAACAATGATTCAAGAGAAAGGTGTATATTTTGATTAGTTTCATATCCATTGCCTTGCCTTACTGCCGTGTGAGAGATCGAAATACAATCCAAGAGTAATATTCAGGGTAATAACTGTAAACTCGGAAAACTACCAAATATCTCTTCTCAAATACTGCAGTGTTTCAAGGAAATCTTTGACTGGTGTTTGTTGCCGGGATGTGTAGTGGATGATTTTCGGCTTATAATGATCATCACGCTTGACGGACGATTTATTGACGGTGTATAATAATCGCGGGTTCTAATCCCGCACGGGACAAATCTCTGTGAGATACACACTTATTTGTTCCGGTTTGGGTATCTGTGCACGACACAGAAATAAACACTAGTGCGGTGCTACGTTTAAAAAAAATCATCAGCAGACCACTGCAGGCTATACCCGGATGGATAACACAAATAATTGATTTTGTATAAACCCTGCCCAACCCTTACAAATTTTATCTAATCTAACTACTAAGTAATAATGACGATAAACTGTAAATATATGATCACCTCCAAGGCCAGCTTGGCTTCTCTCAGCTTGCGGCACTGCTCTTCCTTGTCGCGCAAGTACTCCGCGCAGGTTTCGCACTCTTCGTCCAGTTCCTTGTATCTCTCTTTCAGCTCCTGAAGCTCCTCTCTGCACGCTTCGAGCTCGAGTTTCGTCGCTTCTAGTTCTCTGAAAAATTGAATGTGGTATTTAAAACTTTAGAATGAAAAAAATCATGGGTATTGCTGGCCCAGGATCGATTTTTGTGGATACGTCAAGGGTTCTTTGCCCAGAAACAAAAAAGAAGAGAGGATTGTAGAAGTAATTTTTTTGAGTTGACCATTTATTAAGTAACAGTCTAGCGGACGGTTTGGTACAGTTGTTAAGAGCTTAAGGTCCGCCGCCCGGATCGCGGGTTCGATGGCCGCACGGGAAAAATGTGACCCACAAATATTTGTATCGGTCGAAAGGAAAAACAATCTAGAAAGTCAACCTGAGTATAAATTCCAAATATTGGACTGCCACAAAGAAAATTTCTATAGAAAACCCCAATAAGGTCGTGATCGCTGCACTAGACCAACGAGTTCCTATTATCATTTTACCTAAAAAAAAAAAACTATTCTCATCACCTTCATAGCACAAATATATTCAATCAACTTACTTATTCGCGGTGCCCTTTTCAAGAGCTTTCTGCATCTTGGCGAGGGTATTCTTCAAGTCCTGTTTTGTAAAGCGCAGTTCTTCGATGGTCTTTGTCAATTTCTTGTTCTTCTCAACTTCCGCGTCGTACGACATTCGGTCCACGACGACAGAGTGCAGGTTAGCCCAATCTATGCACAAATAACGTAAACTTAATAAAAAGCACAAAACTGTGTGTAACGTAAATAACGCAAGACCTCAGACACACCGATTAGAGAATTGCTTCATAAATTCAAAACGAAAACCAAATTTCCAAATTGAAAGGTTTTTACCCTTTTTTCAAGCACTTTTATACCCCAATTAACAATGTAAATTGTACGTGTGTATGTGTGTTTTAATAAATACGTTTTAGGAATGCATTTGAAATCTCCTTATTGCTATGAACGATATATAGAATAAATTTAGTTTATATAGCGCTCTGAAGGAGTAAAGGCATTTTTAGCAAATTTAAAAATAATTTAAGATACATTAAAAATTGCTGGAATCAATTCAGTTACCGATTTAGAACAAACTACTTTTAGGTCTTGCGTTTATTATGTTACAGTATAGTATAAAAAATACAAAGTTTAAAATGACATTCAACAGGTATCAGGGGCCTTAATTCGCTATATCATGTCCTCACTCAAGTTTTTCTAATGTTCGGGTAACACCCGTGAATCTCAGCAAGATACAAAAATAATAATGTTAATTTACCTTCATCTGTATTGACGGCCGCGTGGACCATACTCCTCTTCGCGGCGACTTGTTGACTGAGATTGGACGACTGGATTTTCTCTTCCAACTCTGCGATCGTTGACTGTCAAAATATTACAATAAAATAAGATTTATAGTCTGACAATGACCTTTTAGGCCATTTCAACAGGTGGGTTCGCACGGTTACTTATTAAAAAAAGAACTTGGGTAAATTTCATAGCAAATGGGGACTCCGAGACTGTCATGTAGTGACATTTCTCTTGATTATAGAGTTAGTTTCAAGTTAGCTGCAGGCCAAAAGATTCTTGTATTACTGTATTGTTACGTAGTTAAATGCCGAATAACGTGCGAAGTACTTTATTAGGCGCTGTACGCACAAAACAGTACGTCGAATGCAAGTACATACAAGCACAAAAGACACACTAGTACTAATCTCATTAGTACCCAAATACTGCTTCCCAGTCGCTGAATCACTATAGTATCGGTATATCGATGCTAAAGTCGCCGGTGTATTCCACATAAATCGCTTGTTCACCGATTTGATCACTATCGCTTCCGAGAAGAGACTGTGTCCGTCCCCGCGCTCTGTGTTTGTTTTATACTTCTATGAAAGTTCTAGAACGGACGAGAACCCTCTAAGTACATCGATGGGGTATGTTCGGGTCGTAGCAGTATGATATTTATTCCACTTTGATAATTTACCACCTTTGTGTAACTTATCAACGTGGAATATCAAGTTACGATATTTTGTAGGGCGTCGTAGGCTGAGTCGAGTGTTCAATCAAATCAATAAATTCAGCAGATTTTGGTAGAGAATGTGGACTATTCTGGTCTGCCCTTTAGTGTGCTCTCCAATGTCTGATGTATCAAATATTTGCTGTAAAAGTACGATTGGAATGTGGACACGGCCACACCCCACTTTAAGTAGTTGATTCCGCAGATGGTCAGGCTTTTAGTTCGTCATATTGTTACGCCCCGGACATACCCCGATATCTCGAGAACCCTTTATCGCGGGGGGGGGGGGGGGGGGGGGTGTTTATTCTAAAATGCGTTACTCACCCTTTCGATCCGTCAAGAAATATTTTAAACCGCGCTTGAGTGCGAAACGGCGTATAGGAGGTTCCTCTCCTTTTATTATTCGGAAGCGACAACGATCAAATCAAGAACAAGCGATTTAAGGGGAATACATCAGCGACTTTAGCGACCAGCGAACTATATACGGATTCAACGAGTGACTCAGCTACTTGGAAGCAGTAATTATGAACGAGCAGCTAGCGAGAGTAGTACTAATGTTTAGTACTTGCGTGTACTAGTCATCGACGTACTGTTTCGTGCGCACAGCACCTGAAAAAGTTCTTCGCGCGTTATTCGGCATTTATTTACCCCGCAAAGTAACGATATTTTTGGTCAAGGTTACATTTTCTACAATCCTCAAACTCCTAAAATTTTAAGAGGAACGGGTTTACGGCCGGTTAAGGCCCTCTATTCGAGTCTTAATGCCGTCCTAGACTTTCATTGCGAAGGATAAATATCGCATCGTTTCAACGATGTATTAACTTCACGTGAAACGTTAAAATGATGGGGTATTATTACCTGTAAAACAGTCTTCTCCTTCCTCAGCCGGTTGCACTGGTCGTCCCTCTCTCTCAGGTACTCTGCACATGTCTCACACTCTTCGTCTAACTCCCGGTATTTCTCCTTCAAGTCTTCCAACTCTTGTTGGCAGGAGAGCAACTGCTGTTTTAGTTGGGACACCTCACTGTAAAAAAAAATTGTTTTACCGCACACACCGCCACGCCTATATTCCCCAAGCGGAGGTGGCAGAGTTGCATTGTGTAAATCCACTTTTCGCCGACGATGTTACGTCCCATGTAATAGGAGGCGAGCCTATTGCCATATACCGGGCACAATTCCAGACTCTGGATTAACATTAGGAATTTTTAGATAGCAAAACTACATTTGTCTGACCTAGGATTAGAACTCAGGACCTCGTGATCGCAACGGGCATTACTCGCCACTAGACCAACGAGGCAGTCAAAAGTCTTGTTTAACATTTTAAAAGGCTTGGAACAATTCTTGTGTCGTGTGGCTTGAAATAATTTAAATCCCAACACATAAAAAGAAGTGGTCTTGAGTCATTGAAACATATTTCTATCAGTGAAACATATTTCTATCAGATATAGCTAAAAATTTTACGAATATGAGCGATAAACGACAAAAAATATCGTTAAAATTATATTAGTGTAACTAAACATATCTTATTTCAATTATAGCTCATTAGCGACCCACTCGGCTTTACACAGGTGAATTATACACAAACCTTCCTGCTGAATCGTTTCGTTCATTGGTAAAAACCGTGTTAAAATCCGTTCGGTAATTATTGAGTTTATCGCGTTCAGACAAGACAGACAGACGCGGCGGGAGGGACTTTGGTTTATAATATGTCGTGATAATACCTTTCTCGAGCAAGGTAAGAAAGTTCTCTGTATTGTAAGGCTAGCCTCTCAATAGCACACCTATAATCGATCGATCGATCTAAACCTTTGCAAATCCGCGGACAACTTGACTGGTGCAAATGTCTATCTATCTATATCATCACGCCAGATCCGTCACGGGGTAGGCATAGAGTACAGAGTTCCAACAGGGTCTTTCCTTACATAACTCTCTGGCTTCCTCTACTCTCATAGTCCGTCTCATACACGCTGGCCGGTTACGGAGACTCCTGACTTGTCCTTCAGACAAGACCCGGTCTATTTGGTCATGGTAAGATAGTCTAGGTCTTCCCCGGTACCTACATCCCTCCACTTTCGCATTGTATATCTGTTTTGTCATTCTTTCTTCAGAAATTCTTTCTATATGCCCGAACCAACGGAGCATACCCTTTCTCATCTTTACACCGATACTCTCTTTCATACCTATTTGCTTTCTAACTACGATTGCAAACGTCAAAACAAAAAATAATGTTGCCAGCTAAGAAGACGACTAATGTAGAATTAATGTCGATTGATTTAACAACTAAATCAATCGACATAAATTATCGCCATATTTAAAAATATTTATTGTACGGTTGAATGTTACTCATTGTGCATTTAAACAAGTAAAAAAAAAACATCGTCACGCCTATATTCCCCAAGCGGGGGTGGCAGAAGTGTACACAGCGGAAGAAAAGTGGGTGTACGTACACCTCTGCCACCCCCACTTGGGGAATATAGGCGTAACGGTGTTTGTGTGTGTTTATTTTTAATCTATCTATCTATCTATATCATCACGCCAGCTCCCTCGCGGGGTAGGGAGAGAGTACAGAGTTCCAACAGGTTCTTTCCTTACATACCTCTCTGGCTTCCTCCACTCTCATAGTTCGTCTCATACACACTCGCCGGTTACGGAGACTCTTGACTTGCCCTTCAGCTAAGACTCGGTTTATTTGGGCATGGTAACATAGTCTAGGTCTTCCCCGGCACCTACATCCTTCCACTTTCGCATTTTATATATGTTTTGTCATTCTTTCTTCTGGCATTCTTTCTATATGCCCGAACCAACGGAGCATACCCTTTCTCATCTTTACACGGATACTATCTTTCATACCTACTCGCTTTCTTACTACGCTGTTGCGAATACGGTCGGTCAGCGTGACTCCGCACATCTTCCGCAGAGATCGCATTTGGACCGCATTTATCCTGCTTTCGTTCTCCTTCTTACATACCCAACTCTCACTGCCATATAACAGCGTTGGGACAAGCACTCCGTTATGCATGGCCAGCTGCGCCTTTTGGCTTAAGTGCCGGCTCCCTTCCCATCGCACCTTTCACTCTATTACCTGCATTCACTCTTCTCTCTATATCAGCGGTGTATTTCCCATCCTTAATGAAGGCGCATCCAAGATATACAAACTCATTCACTTGCTCCAGCACATCGTTACCAACCACAATCCTTGCATTCGTTCTGGTTTCTTCCCGTTCAAAAACCATAATATCGAAAAAAATATTATATATATTTTTAATATCGAAAAAAAAAGTAAAATTGTGGTAGGTACATGAATATTTATAGTGTCAAATTCCGACAAGACTGTAAACGCCAGTTTGATCGTGGAAATGCGATCAATTATATAAACCTATGTTATTATATCTACTGTGGAAAGTAAATTGTCTTAGCTGTTGCGAAAGATAAGTCGGGTGTCGTGTTATTCTACAATAACGCTTTTATTACATAATTGAATAAATAATATCATGACAATAAACCTGTCATTGCTGGAATTGTTCGACATTTCAGACGCCTTCAAATTGTTGAGCTTTTCCATCAGATGAGTGGGTTGGAAATCTGAAAAGAAAAAGCCCTCCTCCGTTAAGAGCTCTTTGTCACTTTGTCTATAAATAAATGCGTCATCTATAGGATGTACCTAGTATGATGATGATGATAACCTATATAATAGTAGGTTTATAAGCGAGTTGCCTAAAAACAAAATGCTTAACAAGACAGAAAACCATGGATTTCTATCATACTGGATTAAGTACTCTTCGAAAAAAACGGGATGAGAAGGATACTCACTGAGAGCCCTACGTCTCTTTCTAAGTAGGGTGACCAAAAATTGGTACGATTATGGACTTGCTGACATATAATTAACGTATAATTCTCGGGCACTGTTTATTGCCGTAATTCTTCGTTTCTACGTATATGCCACATCTTAAATGAGTGGTAGTCAAAATTTTTAATTAAATTATCCATTTTCTTGCTGACTGTACATTTTTTTGAGAATCTGTAAATTCAGCTCTAAATATCGCAAAAAATTAGGATAGACCCCTAGAGTCGTTTTTCTCTATCTACAACGGTTGAGCTGCCCCATCTTAATCCATTCTGTATATAAAGACAAATTGAGAACCTTGTTTGTTTTGAACTCTGTAATAAATGGTTCACAGCGTATTTAAACCATATCATAAATAGGTATAGTCCATATTAGTTCTACCTTATGGTCACCTTAATGCATCGTAATGGGTGCGAGCGTGACACCGGGCTCCGTATATTGCTCTTACTCATCATTGTTTCTAGAGTTGTTTTAATTCATAGAAAATTCAATGTTGTGTCTGTGAGTAAGAGTTTAATTTTCTTTAGCAATATTTTGACAGTATTCAATCCGTTTAGGGTTATAAATTCATGCAGAAAACCTATAAAGCAAAATGCCTGGATGGTTAATTGTCAGTGAATCAAATTACCTATATAGTAAAATGCCCATAAAACAAACTGCTTAAGTAGTTGTGTGTTACCAGTGATGATATATGGATCAGAGACATGGTCTCTTACAATAGGTCCCATAAAAAAGCTCAGAGTTGTTCAGCGATCTATGGAGAGAGCTATGTTCGGAGTTCCTCTACGTGATCGAATCAGGAATGAGGAGATTCGTAGAAGAACCAAGGTCACCGACATAGCCCTTAAGATTAGCAAGCTGAAGTGGTAATGGGCGGGCCACATAGCGCGAAGATCGGACGGGCGTTGGGGCAGAAAAATTCTAGAGTGGAGACCACGTATTGGCAAGCGCAGCGTGGGACGACCGCCTGCCTGATGGACCGAAGATCTTGTGAAAATCACAGGAAGTCGTTGGATGCAGGTGGCTCGGACCGGTTACACTGGAAAGCGATTGGGGAGCCCTATGTTCAGCAGTGGACAAGTATAGGCGGAGATTATGAAGTAGTTAGCTACTTAGGCAGTTGGTTTTATGGGCATTTAGATGTCTGTGAAGCAAACTGCCTGTATAAAAGAAAGCCTAGTAGGGAAAATGCGTAAATAAACGGACGATTTGGTGCATTGGTTAAGAGCTTAAGCCGCTCCGCCCACTGGATCGAAAAGTCGCGAGTCGATTTCGCCGTGTGACCCAGAAATATTTGTTTCGGTCTGGGTACTTGTGTATGTTAATTTTTATGTCTATAAACGCACCCATGACACAGAAAAAATGCAATTTTTTTTAACGTAGCCTACGTTAAAAAAAATCGGTCGTTTAAGAAGCAAAATTTCAAAGCGGTATAACTGAACAAAGTTAATTTGTATTTTATCTGCTTGTCAGTCATAATGCATTGTAGGCATGATACATTTTAGGCAACCTGCTTCTTAGCTATGATGCATCTTACGCATACTGATGGTTAGCCATAATGCATTTTATGTATTTAGCCTTTGGCATTCGACTTTTTCGACAACTCGCTCATAACCCAAACAGTATAATATAATAACTTCTATCTATACAACAATATACAAGATGTAACATAATAAACGCAAGACCTGAAAGTAGTTTGTTCTAAATCGGTATCTGAATTGATTCCAATAATTTTTAATGTATCTTAAGTTTTTTATAAATTTGAAAAAATGCTTTTACTCCTTCAGTGCGCTATAAAAAATTAAACTAATTCTTGATTCAGAGCAGTAAGGAGATTTCAGATGCATTCCTAAAACGTATTTCTTAAACCGGACACATACACGTGCGAGTTTCATTGATAATTGAGGTATAAAAGTGACTAAAAAGAGTAAACCACCTTTAATTTTTGAAATGTGGTTATTGTTTTGAATTGACGAAGCAATTTTCTAATCGGGGTGTCTGAGGTCTTGCGTTTATTATGTTACACCTTCTAGTTACACATATAAGTATGGTACTATAGACGAAAAAATCCTACATTAAGCACTTACCATGTGGCGAGGGTGTGTTACGCTGCACACTTCTGTATAGATCGTGTATACTCTGTCGTCGGCGGCGCGTCGCCAGCACGCTGCTCGGCCGAGACGAATGCTCTTCGTCTTTTTCACTCTGTTGAATTATTGAACTGGGTAAAAGGACAGCAAAGGCAAGAACGGGCAATCGCGCTGATACGAACAATTTTCACAATTTTTCTTTTCGTGTCAATGGTTCATATTTGCCCCGCTAAGTGAGTTCTTAGTTCGAACACGCCGTCTGTGGCCGCGCTCAGCTCTTTATTTGTATAGGGGGTGGGGCAAGGTAGACTAGCAGGTACGACATAGTCTTTAAGGTCGCTGGACTATCGCAGGCTGCTAAATTTAGATCTCCGATTCACCATGTACACAGATTTTGCCTGGTTCTAGTTACCTGCGTGCGGGTTTAATGATTTCCACACTGGTCATGATAGTTGGTGTCTTGGCGGTAATTGCTCCCGACATGGGACGACTTTTACTATTGCGACTCGTATAAGAAAGGAAAAAAAATAACAGTTTCGTACACTTTACTCATAGGTAAATTGTGCATAAGACTACTTTTTTATAACCTCATAGTAATAGTCGATCTATTTATGGGTGCTATCATCCATTTCAGGTTTGGCGCACTGTCGCTAACCCCTCGTTCGCACGGGCGCTTTTTCAAAGCTTTGTAAGCACTTTTCAAAAATATGTACTGTTAGCATTCCAGCGATTTCTTTTTTCTTAAATGTAGCCCCACACTAGGATTAATTCTTGTGTCGTGGGTGTATTTACAAACATGAAAATTCACAAACACAAATACCCAGACCGAACAAATAATTACACAAAGATTTGTCCCATGCGGGAATCGAACCCGCAACTATTAGACACAGTAGGCGGAGCGGCTTAAGCTCTGCACCACTGCGTTAAATCGTCCGTCCGTCATTCGCATTGCTAACGCGCGTTGTAGAAACGCCCGTGCGAACGAGGCGTCACACGCTGTAATTGTTTAATATTGTCCAACAAGGTTTGCGCGTATAAAAAAAATATGTATGTATATACTTTATTTTAGTAAAGTCCTTACTCTGTAGTGAGGTAAAGCAGCACAACTAAGCATAGCTGCTTAGCTATCTAACTTGAAAAAGCTCACTAATACATACGAATACGCACCTGATCTGTTCTTGACACCGATAAGCTCTCTCTCCTGTAACAAAGAATAGATTTACCACGAATATTCACTTCTAATTACAAGAAGTTACGATACTTATTTTATGAAACTCAAATAGAATTCTTGCAAATGACCTTTCATAGGGTACATTTTATCCATATATCCATGTTTACTGAAATGAAATTAAATTCTTTCGAAGTCAAACAAGTCCGAAGACTGGTAGCGTCTCTGGTATAATGGCAATGGGCCCGCCCTGAAACATTAAGATCTAATATTGTTTGCAAAATGTGCTACTGCCCTGCTCGGGGAATGCGTGCCGATAATTTATTTTTACTAAGAACTTTCGAAGGGATTCTACGTCTAGTGGATTTTGATTTCTAGATGATATTTTTTTAGAAACATAGCCCCATATTAGGAGTTATTCTTGTGTCATGGAAGCGTTTACAAATATAAATATTCAAACACACAAACATCCAGACCGAAACATACATTTATGGGTCACATAAAAATTTGTCCCGTGCAAGAATCCAACCGACAGTAGTTGCGCTATTCATAATCCTCTTAACAACTGAAGTGGTTCACCAAGCCATCCGTCTGGATTTCGGTCAGTAATTTGGATATTCGTAATATACAGTTATTATACTGACCCTTTACTAAGTCTAATAGGTGTGCTTCTGTTGGAGAAATCGTCATCGACGTCCATGAAAATATCGTCCGGCTTAGGACGCGAACCGAACCCAGATTCCACGTGGTTGTGATCTGAAATTGTACTTAGATTTAGTGTTACTCCAACAAACAATTCGTTATTCAGATAACAACTTAATCCTGTAAGGATTCCATTTTTACTACAGCTGAGGTTTTTTAATAGACTGTTCCTACTACTAGGAAAAGGTATCCCCTTATCGTCGAAAAAACGAACCTTGGCGAGTAGTAACCCTGAATTTCTCGCAGAAGTGTCCTAGTCGTGACGGTATCTTCGCTTCGGTCGACTTTAACCCTTCTGACCGTATTTAGAGGTCTATGCTATGTTTGCCAACCTTTGCGTGCCCAATTTAGCGGATAGATGTTAGAAACAGAGAAGACACTATAGTCTCTTTCACTAGACATGGGTACGGTAACGTTTGATCATATTTCATTTCACGCATATTGTATTTAAGAATATTGAAAATGTATAATCCGAAAAATAAACAGGAATATATAAGAATTGATCAAAAATCTACTTTACTTTTCATTCGAAACATAACAAACTTAAAACTGAATAAAACAGTATTACTCAATTATGTAAGTAACGGTTTGCGTTTTAGGGACTGAAACAATAAAATCGTTATAATCGATATATTGTTTTTAAAATGTACGAAATCGATTAGCCGTTTTTTTACGAATATATTATTCTATGTATCTGACTGAAATATTTAGTATTCCCATAGTTAATAAAGTAATAAATAAATGTGGATGCGTTATCTTGACATATTAAAACAGAGTTTTATATTTTTTTAATAATAATACACGTAAGCGACGAATCAAACGATTTGACAGTCGATTTTTTGTTGAGTGGCTTGATTCGTAAATAAATAATGAGATTATTTTAGTTTGTTTTCTTTTTGTTCCTAAATTATTTCTATTAATATCGATTCATTCTTCGTTATAAATTTTCTCGCTACTACATTCAATCGATTCTATTCCACACTCACCACATTTCTAGGTAACGTCAAATTCTAAACGTTAGCGTACCCATGACTGGTGAAAAGAACTATAGAAATGAATATATCGCACGATTTCGCCCGAAACTGTTGCTACTGCTACAAGAACTTTGCTACAATTATCAGCTATGTTTTTCAGTAAATTCTATTGATTAATTTTTAAGCATTTGGCATTGGTTTTAGAAAATGTAAAGCAATAGTTTAGAGTTTTTTCTAACGAGAAAATTCCATTTATTCGTTTTACCAGATTCTAAAATATAGTCATATTCTAATATACAGTCGAAAATCATATTTCAAAATACAAGGTGTAACATAATAAACGCAAGACCTCAGACACCCCGATTAGAGAATTGCTTCATAAAGTCAAAACGAAAACCAAATTTTAAAATTTTAAGGTTTTCACCCTTTATTAAAGCACTTTTATACCCCAATTAACAATGAAACTTGTACGTGTATGTGTGCGTTTTGAGAAATACGATTTAGGAATGCATTTGGAATCTTCTTCTTGCTATGAATCAAGAATAAATTTAATTTTTTATAGCGCACTGAAGGAGTAAAAGCATTTTTTGAAAATTTAAAAAAAATGTAAAATACAATTTAGAACAAACTACTCTCAGGTCTTGCGTTTATTATGTTACAGCTTGTATAAAGTCTCTAATCCATATACTTGTTGAAGTGCATGGAGTACAAAAACACCTTTTTGAGGCTGTAGCCTCTTAGTGTCTTTGTTAATACAATTTCTTTGGTACTAACCATCGTGTTCTGCGGACAGACGCTTGGAGTCGTGCAAGCTCTGCCGGCGGCGACGCGAAGCGTCTGCGGTCACGTCCAGCGACCGCGGCTTGTGCGAATCCACTGCCGCTTGCAGCTCCAAAATACGGGCCTGCATTCATACATAATAAGTCTATATCACAGTATCAAAATACATCTTGAAAGAAATACACCGCTGACATAGAGAAGAGTAAACACAGGGAATAGAGTGAATGGTGAGATGGGAAAGCTACTTGGGAGCCGGCACCTAAGCCAAAAGGCGCAGTTGGCCATACATAACGGAGTGCTTGTCCTAACACTGTTATATGGCAGTGAGAGCTGGGTCTGTAAAAAGGAGAAATGCGAGCTTAGGAAGATGTGCGGAGTCAATCTGACCAACTGTATTCGCAACAACGTAGTAAGAAAGGTAGGTCTGAAAGATGGTATCGGTGTAAACATAAGAAAGGGTATGCTCGGTTGGTTCGGGCATATAGAAAGAAAGAATGACAAAACAGATATACGAAAGCGAAAGTGGACGGACGTAGGTACCGGGGAAGAACTAAATAGACCGTGTCTTATCGGAAGGGCAAGTCAAGAGTCTCCGTAACTGGCGAGCGTGTATGAGACGAACTATATGAGTGGAAGAAGCCAGAGAGTTCTGTAAGGAAAGAACCTGTTGGAACTCTGTATTCTCTGCTTACCCCACAAGGGAACTGGCGAGACGATATCTTTTTTTTTTTAAAAACGTAGCCCTACACTAGGATTTATTCCTGTATCGTGGGTGCGTTTACAAACATGAAAATTCACATACACAAATACCCAGACCGAAACAAATAATTGTGGATCACACAAAGATTTGTTCCGTGCGGGAGTCGAACCCGCGACTATTAGACACAGTGGGCGGAGCGGCTTAAGCTCTTAACCACTGCGCTAAATCGTCCGTCAATCAATATCTATAGAACGTTAAATAAATATATTATATTTACAATTATATTACATATAAATATTTAACATTACATTTAAGCGGTTCATACGCACGTGCGTAATTCTTATTCGGAGCGGAATTTCATACACCACACCTTAATTTTGTATA
Source organism: Phalera bucephala (assembly GCA_905147815.2). Lineage (NCBI taxonomy): Eukaryota > Metazoa > Arthropoda > Insecta > Lepidoptera > Notodontidae > Phalera > Phalera bucephala. The sequence goes on from LR990615.1 coordinate 27,345,961, forward strand.
TAGATGTAAAAATAATTCAGCAATCTCACCTCTAGAGATTCTTTTAATTTTTTCAAGCTGTCATTCTCGTCTCTGCACTCCTTAATAGAGTCACACTCTTTCTGTAGTAATGTACACTTTTGAGATAATTCTTCAAGTTGTTTATTTTTGTCCATTAGAGCTATGTCCACTTCGTTCTTTTGTTTTTCAAGCCTGTAAAATAAATAATGAGGATGTCTATAATACGGAACTAACGTGAACTCATTTAATTATATACAAGGTGAATTTATGAGTCGGGGGAGTAAATGGTAAAAACTGTCTTAGGATACTTCCTACAAAATGTATGGGTTTTTTTTTCGTTTTCTGATTTTTTTAATATTCCCACCTCAGTTGGTCCCATAGAAGTTTTTGATCCTTATAAGAAATAGGGTAGATTGACATTGGAAACGTTTATAAATTGCCCATTTTCTTGCTAACTGTAATTTGTTTTTTAAACTCAGGGTGGGTTTATTTTTTTAAATGGAAACCTCTACACCAATAGTAGGTTTACATTATTCTCTGCTTCAGTAAAAATAATGTTATATGTCTGCTTCAGTAAAACAGAAGAAGCCAAAATCGGTATACGCCGGTATAATATAGAACTTCAGTGTTGTTGATGATAATTTTTTGCATTATGATTATTTCACAAAGATACTTCAAAAAGTTCATAGAATATTCATCATCATCAATAGTCGAAAGACGTCTACTGCAAGAGGAAGGCCTCCCCCAAAATCGCCACGACGATTTACTTGGTGATCGGTCAACAGTCCGTCATGTGGGTAGGCCATCCACAAGGCGGAGAGATGACCTGGTGAGGGGCACAGGGGGATATGTACAGCACAGAATCTTACCTATTTATAATCCTGGTTTGTATCTCTGCCGTTTTTTCATGAGTCCTAATATTGGTCTCCAATCTAGAACATTCACGACACTTGTTTTCCAACTGATCCTTCAATTCTATGTTCTCTTTCAACAACGTCTTCGCCTCAACTTTCAAGTTCTCAATCACAGATATATTATCTTTTACAGATTCTCTCAGCACTAATATATCAGATGTCATTCTATCGAGTTCTATATTATTTTGTCTTATCGTATCACCTGATTTCTGAAGTTCTAAAGCGTATGTTTCTTTTTCTTTATTAATCATTTGGTTTACAGACTTCAAGTTAGCATTCTCATCTTTAATAGTTTCAAGGAGTTCTAAAATATTGTCATCTCTTTCGACTTTTTCTTTTTGAGAGTATAGTTCTCTTTCTAATGCTATAGTAGCTTCTTCTTTATCCTTTATTTTATTTTTTAGGAGATCGATTTCTTTAACCATATTTTGTATAAGTTCAATATTACTCTTATTTTCATCTACTTTGCTTTCGTAAACTTGGCTCAGTTCTTCGTGTATTTTTTTAATTGTTTGTATTTTGTTTTCTTTCTCAATTATATCGTGTATTACACGCTTATTGATTTCTTGCAATTTCTCATTTGTTGTTTTAATCGTGGCTTCTTCTTTTTCCTTAGCTTCTAGTTTTAATTTTAATTCACTAATTTCAGTTCTAAGTTTCTCTGTTTCTTTAACTATTTCTGGGCTAACGCGGTTCTCGTTTTGCGTTATTAATTGGTCGAATAAGAGATTTATGTTCATATTAAGAGGTAACGTTAGATCAACCTTATTTGGCGTTAGAATATTAAGCTCAAGCAATCTTTGGTAACCTTTAGTCATTGTATCGTTTAATTCTTTCTCTCTTTTTACTATATCTAAAGTTACTGCGTTGCTAATTTCATGTATTCTTTCTTTTTGGGCCTTCAACAAGTTGTATTGATCTTCTTTATCCGATAATTGACACTTCATTTGAGCTAAATTTTCATTAACCAAGTTGAGTTCTGTAGTTACATTCTCCATGTGACTCCGTACCTTTGTGTATTGCTCCATAATGTCAGTAACATCAGTTTGATACTTGTTTACTATATTACTTATGAGGGATTCAAAAATGCTAACACTGGATAACCCTAAACCTTTATCTATCAATTGCAAGAATTTTTCTTTGTAAATATTCACTATTCTTGTGATTTTATCTGTATCAGTAGCATTGATTTTATCTGTATCAGTAGCATTCATAATTTCTTGACTTATCAAGTGAGTATTGTTTTTGATTTGTGGTAAAACACAAGCAATAGCTGAGTAACTATTTTTGTATTCTTCGAATTCTTTGGTTAATTTCGAATATTCTGTATTTATGTTCTCAATTTGTTTTTGCAATTGTACTTTTGCTTCGCTGTATTCCTTGAGCGAATTAGATAAGTGTTCAATTTCAGTACCATGACTCATTGTTAATTTTTCATAAAGCATTTTCATAACTTCTATTATTTTAACATTTCGATTTAATTGTTTTATTTCTGTGCCTGTCTTTTCAGAGTAGTAAGTGAAACAATCTATTTTATCCATCATGTACATATCTAAATGGTGTTCTTCTGGAATATCGGGCATATTGCACTTATTTGATTGAGGGCTCGCAGTTCTAAAGTCTTTGGCAAACGTGAACACGCTAGAATCCCCCATACTTTCATCTAAATCCATAGAAAGATCGCTACGTTCCAAATGATTTTTAATAGTAGCAACGTCCTCTGTTAATTCTATACAGTCCTCTCGACCCGCGTGCAACTCACTTTGCAACGTACAAATTTTATTATACCTAGAAGAGGTGTCGGTATCACTGAGGCTGCGATTTAATTTTGTTTTTGTAAGTTTAAGTTGCAGAGACTGTAACAACTCTTCTTTTGTCAAACATTCAGAGCATTTTATATTTCCTTGTTTTTCTATATTGCTTTTCAGATCTGTAGCAGACTGTTCTAACTCATTACACCTATCGGTTAGTTCCGTATTCTTCTGTCTAAGACTTTCAAGCTCTTTATTCAAATCGTCTGCTTCGGAAATATTTTCCATCACCTGTGTTGAAAGACTGTCGTTTTCTTCTTGCAAACTTTTAAGAAGTTTGGTCTTGGATTCGAGAGTTTTATTTAATTTAGTAATCTCTTGCTCTTTAGAGGTGTGGTCTTTTTCTAAGATACAAAGCTTTTTGACTAGTGCGTCAGTTGAAGGTGTCTCAAGAACGAGGTTATTGAATTTAAGTTCAATTTCCGATTTTTGTGCCTTCACTTCAAGTAACTCTTCGGATAATAGTTTTAACTCATGTTCCAACTTTTCTTGTATACGATATGAATCTGCTCTATTACTACATTCGCTACATTTATTACTATTATTAATATTGATTGCAATGCAATTATCATTTGAAAGGTTTTGAATCTTTATTGGACTATTTTGTGAGTCAGTCATGGATTCTTTAAGTTCTAAATATTTATCCACCTGCTCCCGTAGTTTAAGATTTTCATCACGCATTAATTTTAATTTTTCAAACATACTTTGGTTGTCCTGACTTAATATTTCCATTTGCGTCTGTACGTTTTGATCGAAGGCTTTAACCATGTCGTTAGTTTGACATGACGCTTCGTTATAAAAAGCTTGTGTTATATCTAAACAAGTGTGGTCGGGTCCGAGCAGAGTATTGTCAGCGGCAGTAGTCAAAGTGATGTTCGTGTCCAACATTAGTAGGTCTCCATCTAATGTGGATTCGTTTTTAAAGTTAGGGGCAGCTGTACTGCTATCTAATACATCGGGTAATGAGTATCTTTTGAAGCTAGTGTTCTGTGTATCAGTCATAGACGCATCTCCGTTGAGTAGTGACATTAAGTCACGCAATTGGTTTTTGAAATCCGGTATATCTCTTTGACAAACGTTATGAAACCGATTGTGGTGATGTTGTAGTACCTTCACTTGAGATTTCAAAGATTTATTCTCTGCATATGTGGTCGCAGTTAGGATTGACAGATTAGTTCTATGACTGACCAATTTCTTTTGTAGCTCTTGTTGAAGTTCGATAAGACTCTTTATTTCTTCACGTGCTTCCTCTTTTTCTACGATTAAGTGTTGATTTAACACTTCTAATTCTTCCAGCATTGTCATAATTGTTGAGTTTTCTTTCCTTGCATTACTCAACTCTAACGTAAGTTGCTTACATCGACAATTAGTCTGAGCAACATCATTTGGAACTTCAATAATGGTATCGGAACTTGAAGCAGTAGTTTTGCTATCACTATCACTAGATTGAATAGAATCGATTATTTTGTTACAACAAATTGTTAATAGACTAGGTGGTGAAACGAGCCCTGCGCTTTGGTTTGGTATAGAGAGCTGTTCTTTATTTTTCATGTCATGATTTATATCATCTTGCAAGTTTTCAGAGTCAGTTTGAATATCACAACACTGACCTTTCAGGTACTCATTTTCTATGTGCAATTCATGCATCTGTTGTTTCATTATAACATCTAAGCTTAAGAAATGATCTTTCCACTCTTTTACTTTGTCTTCCATACTCAGTATTTCACTGGCTTTCATCTTTAATTCTTTCTTTACAGTTTGTAATATCTCTTCACTGTTCACTAAATCCTCATTCAAACTCTTATTGTCACTTTGAATCTTCTCCAATTCAAATAACAGTTCACTGTTTTTGTTTTCGGCATTAAGAACATCATCACTCAATTTTAAATTCTGTTCACATAAAGCCTTAATTTCATTTTTAGCTTCTGATAAAATAGCTGTTACGTCCTCTTTTTCACATTCAACATTTTTCATGTCGATAAATGTGATGTGATTTGATATCTTGTCTAGAGTGAGAAGAATACGTTCGTAGATATTAACGTAACCATCATCAAAAGCACACGATAGTGTGTTTTCTATGTTGAATGTAACAGTTAGATCCGAAGCTTTTTTTAAGATGTTCGTCAATAGCTCGTCCCTTCCTTTTTGAACATCTTCTAGTCTCGTTGCTATAACTTCCAATTCTGCCGATTTGCCTTTTAGTGCATTTTCTATGTCCTTCAATCGCGATGTAAGGGTGATAATCGTGTCCTGCTTACTTCGTAATTCTTGGTCATAAGAATTTTGTCTACAATTTAAGGTTGCATTTAATTCCTTCTCTTTTGCATTTAGGTCTGATATTATATTATTTTTTACTATAATTTCTTCTTTCAATTTTTTAAAGTCCTTATTAATTTGGTTGAGATTTGTTTGTAAAGTCTCATACTCAGATAATTTAGTTTGCATCTCCTGGATGCCTTTTTCATGTGTTTCTTTTAACTGATTTATTTGTAACGTCAACTCATCCTTTTGGAAGGTATAATCACTCTTATGCTTATTTAGTTCGTCTATTTGGTCTTGTAACGTAGATATTTCTAAGTTATGGTTTTCTATTAGCTGTTCTAAAGACTTTTTCAAATCAGAGCCAATTTTAACAGCTTGATCTTTTTGTTCAACAATATCAGCAGCGACGGCTTCTAAATTATTTAAGTTATCACTAAAAATACTAAATACGTTAACAAAGTTATCGATAACTTCTGGTACTTCTTGCATTTCACCCGTTAAAGTACTAAGTATACCTTGTAATTTATGAATAGTTGTTTTAGCTATTTGTATATTTTCTTTAGATTCCTTGTCATCTTCATTAAGAGAAGATAGAAGATCATCTTTTGCTTTCGTAGCGATAGTAATATCCTGTGTAAGTTTCTCATTTTCTCGTGTTAGATTATTTATGATATTTAAGTGTTCTTTATTTATCATTTCTATTTCACAGCATTTTTCTTCTACATTTAACAGTTTCGACGTAAGTTCTTGTTCTAATAATTTCATGTTAGTGTTTTCATGCATTAATTTATTTATTGTTGCTATATTTTCTTTCACTTGTTTATTTAAATTATTCACTTCAATGTTAAGTGTATCAATCTGATAAGTTTTACTGTCCAGTTGTTCTAATAAGTTTTTGCTATCACTATTATTATTGCTCTCTAATTTAGATTTTAATTCGTTAATTTCTTTTATACGACTATCGAGGCCATTCCTAAGGGATTGAATAATATTTTTCATATTTTCGTTATTTGCTATGAACTTTTCTTCATTCGCGATCATATTGTCTAATAGGCTATCATTAAGATTAATATTTGGTATGTGTTCCCTTTGCGTAACTTTAATCTGTAACTCTTGGATAACATTGCTATATGATGCTATATCGTTACGTGCTTGTTCTAAGTTTTCTTGTTGGTTGTTAATTGTAGAATTTAGATTATCTATCGTCGATTTGAGTAATGTATTTTCATTTTCGATATTAGTTAGTTTTTCTTTGTAACTATTTATTGTGTCTTGAAGTTCCTGACTGAGATTTTCCAGTGAGGCAATTTTTTGTTTGTGAGAGAACAGATTTGCTTCTAATTCTATTATAGTTTGGTTCTTCAAGTTCGACTGTGTTTGGGTGTCGGTGACAAGGTCGCACATTTGTTCGGATGGCTCGTCATTGACAGTGCTTTCATTGTCGCTATTAACTAATGATATGTCTTTAGACATGTCCATGAATGGTATGTCTTTGTCTATTGTCCGTGGTAATTGTTTACCTACGATTGAACAGAAATGTGTATAGATTTTAGTGGTATCAAAAAATGAAGATTCCTGTAGACTGGGAAAGGAACCAATACATTTTTTTGGGGTAACTTCAGGCTCTCTAGGTCACTGATACCAATTACTACAGAGTTATAGTTATATATTCTACAGGATTCTCTCAACAAAAAGCTAGAAGAATAGAGAATCCAATAGGAGGCTTACTACAAGATTATAAGTAGTGTTATTGAAGTCTTATATTATTATGAGGAAGACACGTGGATACAAATAGTCAAAAGATCCCTCTTCCTTTCCCAGGTAGAGCAAATTGGTCACAGTACTAGCTTTATATTGCTAGAGACATTACTTTCAACAGAAATCAGGACAACTTAAAAAGTTCTTTGGGTCATCAATTTTATTTTCTACATGATTGATGGTAGGATGGTTTTCCTCGCGCTTGGCTTATACGCTTATTTCCGTATTCGTGGATGCATTACCATTAATGCACCTATATACATATATTTCACATGTACAAGATCTAGATCATAACAAATACATAGATATTTGTTTCATCTTAATTTCCATGCAGGTAACGGAACCTGAATCATTACGTCCAATGAGTCGAGCGGTCTGCACCTCTCTTACTAAACAAAAGCAGTCGCCGATTATTAAAAAAATAGGTTACTTACAAATATTTTCAGCTTTGCGGATTTTAAATTCTTCTAACAGAGACAGTAATTCCTCTTCTCGTAGTTTCGCCTTGTTTTTCAAGGTGTCATAACTCACTTCGCAGTCAATCAGTTTAGCGTCGTAGCTTTCGCATTTTGTCTGCAGTTCCATCTGTAAACAAGTTGCTTGTTGTTTATCTTGTAAAATATCTTGTATCTCTTTTTGTGTAAATGATCTACCCTGTTGACCGAGGGGCCTTTACACACTTTCGCCGAAAAAGAGGGCGAGCTTGCAAGAACTACGCTTCAGCCGGAAGGGTAAAGGTGATACCTAGCTTAAGGGGGGCTACCGCGAAAAAAACGTTTGCTTGTACTCCATGCATTTAAGAAGTATATGGATTAGGGACTTCATATTTAGAATTATGATTTTAAAACCGTATATGTTAGAATCTGGTAAAAGGAATACACGATTAATCGAAATTTTCTCGATAAAAAAATATAATGTCATCTCTATTGATTTAAATTTCCTGATTCTAACGCGAAATGCTTAAAAACTTATTAATAAAATTTATTAAAAACATAGCAAATAATTGTAGCAAAGTTCTTGTAAATCACTTTTTTATTACAATGTGTAGTTTTTTAGAAATTGCTAAAATTTGTTTTTGCACATACGTCGTTTATTTCAAAGCGCGCTCAATATATTCGTTCTTTATTATTCTTTTGTAAGATAATTGTTCCAGACGACGTCTTCATGTTGTATATAGATTAACGTTGTAATCGATTAAGTTAGAATAGATATTGTAATAGATTAAGTTATAGCACCTAAACAATAGTAAATAAATCCATGTAATAGGTAAATACATAGAATTAGAAGAGTGCAACCCTAGAAAGGGATAGATAGTATAGAAGAGTAAAACCCTAGATAGGGACAGATGATTGTACGCTCTGATTTGTTTATTAGAACAATAAAGCCCGTTGCAAAGCCCGCTAGTTGTGGCCCTATAAAATTGTAGTTAAGCGCGCGCGACATCGCGCCGCATGCGTATCGAGGGACTGGGAACCCATATATTTTGAGAAGAAACTCTGCATGTCTGTCTGAAGAGGATCACAACTGGTGGGGTGGGTAGAGCACTGTTTCAACACTTGTTTGGCTTTTTAACCGACTTCAAAAAGGAGGAGGTTCTATGTTCGGTTGTATGTATGCTTTTTTTTTTTTTTTTTTTTTTTTTTTTTTAATGTATGTTCAGCGATATTTCCGTCAATTGTGGACCGATTTTGATATTTTTTTTTGCAATGGGTTCAGTATATCTCCAAGGTGGTCCCATATTAATTTTATTGACATTGGACCTTGGACTTAGAAGATACACCAGGGAACTCCTTAACGACAAACAATAGGCATGTGTAAATTGAGATACTATGGGTATTACGTCAATCCTATAGGTACCCTACTATAGAATAATTCACTGGTCACTTAAAATTGTAAAATAAAAATCTTTTATAAAAAAAGGTAAACCGACTTCAAAAAGCAAATAAATAAATATTTGAAGTCGGTGCCAATTAACCGACTGCACCAACCAGCACCGACTTCAAATATTTATTTATTTGCTTTTTGAAGTCGGTTTACCTTTTTTTATAAAAGATTTTTTCACTTGAATCTTCCCCCGTGACGCACACCGGCCAGAATTGCAACAGGGCGCACGCCGTATTATATTCGTCCTGTCCAATAATGCCATTACTGTCACTCTTCCGGTGGATAAATGGTCGATCGCAGTAGACCCTTAAGGGCGGCTCGAGGACGAATGACCTCGGCTTGGGCTGTCGCTATGGGGGAAGGCGTATACTATGTCTCGGTCGTGCTCTACACCGGCCGGGGGAAAGAGATTTGTGTTCCCTTAGATCAAAAAGATTATTATTTCAAAAACTCACTTTAGCCGAAGCCACTGCTTTCATTTCTTCTTCAGTCTTCTTGATTTTATCGTTAAGTTGGTTCACTTTGCTATCTTTATCTTGGGTTTCTTTCCTTAGTGTGGCTACTTCGTCTTGTAATCTAGTTATCACAGCTGTATTTCGTTCTAATTTCTCTAGTAATTCGACCTTAAAATTAATAGAATACATTCATAAATACTAGAGCAATGAACTTAACTTATGGATAGATTTGCTTACTGGCAGTACAATTCTTAAATATTTTTCCTACAAAATATGCCCAACTATCTGTGTGCCAGATTTCATCTAAATCCGTACAGCCGTTTTTGCGTGATTATCAAACATCTAAACATACAAACTATCACATTTATAATATTAATAGGATTTTCTCAGTAATTGTAATTATTTATTAGCCACAAGTTAATACGAAACTGGCTAAAAAGTACCTAATAGGTATGTAACTTTGGCAGTACTTACTACACTGGGTGTATATATTTTCTCTCTTTCTGTCAGTTCAAGAATGTCTTTCAGTGTTTTTTCTGCCCTCTTTGCATTCTTTCTAAGAATACATGGGGGAGTTTTTGATGCACCTGAAAATATAAAGTAGTGAGTTATTAATGGCTAAGTTAAAAAAACAAAAAAAAATGGCTTCAACTATTTAAAGGAGCATGAAACATTTTTTTTTCACTGTTGGTTAGATCATCACGCTAAACACAGACGGTTTTTGACAAAACTTTCCAGCTTGGATAGCATTTATGACTGCCTCCTTTGTCTAGTGGCAAAGCGCATCGCTTTGTGATCACGAGGTCTTGGGTTCAAATCCTAGGTCGGACAAGTGTAGTTTTACTAACGAAAACTTCCCAGTACGAGTCTGGAATTGTGCCCGCTATATGGCAATAGGCTCGCCGCCTATTACATGGGACCTAACATCGCCTTCGAAACGTGGGTGTACTCAGTACACCTCTGCCACCCCCGCTTGGAGAATATAGGCGTGACGGTGTATTTATGTATTTAATTTAAATATTACGGTATATTTTATCCAAATCGGTCGGGAACAACGCAAATACATAAATACTATCCAAGTTGGAAAGTCGTGTCACAAACAATCTCTTTTTATGCGTGAAAAACAGTGGGTAATAGGGGGAAGGCAAATGGTTTTATAAATTTTATACCAGCGACCCGCCCCGGCTTCGCACGGGTAAATTATACACACAAAACCTTCCTCTTGAATCACTCCGTCCATTGGTGAACACCGCATGAAAATCCGTTCGATAGTTATTGAGTATATCGCGTTCAGACAGACAGACGCGGCGGGCGGACTTGTTTTATAATATGTAGTGATAGTTTTGTTGTGCAATGATGAGGACGTATTGTATGTAGTTTTTAACCCCTCATCTATCTATCTACACAATCACGTCAGCTCCCTCGCGGGGTAGGCAGAGAGTACAGAGTTCCAACAGGTTCTTTCCTTACAGACCACTCTGGTTTCCTCCACTCTCATAGTTCGTCTCATACACGCTCGCCGGTTACGGAGACTCTTGACTTTTCCATCAGATAAGACTCGGTTTATTTGGTCGTGGTAAGATAGTCTAGGTCTTCCCCGGTACCTGCATCCTTCCACTTTCACATTGTATATCTGTTTTGTCATTCTTTCCTCTGGCATTCTTTCTATATGCCCGAACCAACGGAGCATGCCCTTTCTCATCTTTACACCGATACTATCTTTCATACCTACTCGCTGTCTTTGAATACAGTAACTTCAGCCCTGCTGTTTTTGAATACAGTATATTCACGCTGGTGTGGAGCCGATCGCAAAGACTAGTAGATATATTATAAAAAAAAAAAACAAATTACCTTGACACGTGTGATACGGCGAACAAGTTTCCGTCTCACCTTGCGTTGAATCGTCGTCACTATCTGTTGAAATTAGTTCACTTTAGTTATTTTTATTTATGGCTGAATTGGGGAGGCCTAGCACTGGACAAGTATAGGCTGAGATGATGATGGCTGACGTTCACAGGACAGAATACTATTTTTAAGCTTAAATTATGTTCCATAAATGAAAAAAGTGGTTATTAGAAAAGCCAAACAAATTAAATTAAAAGTCTAGCCCGCTGAGTTTCTCGCCGGACCTTCTCAGTGGAGGCCGTGTTTCAATCCAGCGGTATAGTCCTTTTCACCAGTCATAGGTACGCTGACGTTTAGAATTTGACGTTTCTAGAAATGTAGTAAGTGTGAAATAGAATCAATTGAATACCGCATCGAGAAAATTTATAACAAAGGATGAATCGATATTAATAAAAATAATTTAGGAACAAAAAGCGAACAAAATAAAATAATCTCATTATTTATGTCCGAATCAAGCCATTGGTCAGAAAAATCGTCTGACAAATCGCTTGTAACGTCGCTTGCGCTTATTATTATTATTAGAAAATCTATAAAAATAAATAAACGTAGATGACGTTTATTTATTAATTTCTTGACCATGAGAATACTAAATATTTCAGTCAGATACATAGAATTTTCATTTTCATTTATTTATTTGGACAAGAAAACAGATTACTATATAATTATTAACTAACAAATTACACGTAAATATAGTTGCAGTCTAGAGTGTAATCCTTATATGTTGACACATCTTGGTAAAACAGTACTAATTATTATAAGAGTTACAAGTGGTATGTTTACAAAGTTAGTAAGAAAATTAAAAATGAGACAATACACAAATGAAGTAAGTCGATGGGCGAAATGGAAAAAAAATAAATTAATAGATGAGTTTAATTATGTTATAATACGTTTGACAGAAGATCTAAAGGTGCATTGTCTTGTAGTGTGTATATCAAGATCATGATGGTTTAATGATGATTCATTATAAATACTACTGTGATGATAGATGTGTCGTTTTTACATATTTGTAAGTTGAACGTCCTCATATGTTTCCGGAGTTTGCGCTTGGTGTTAAAATTTACTAGACTCAATAAATAGGATGAATCGAATTGGTTATGGAGAAGTTTATATAAGCGTAAAAGGTCATGTTGCTTGCGCCGTTTACTATAAAGTGGGGTAAGAATAATATATTCGTAAAAAAATCGGCAATGGATTTGGTACATTTTAATAAACAACGTATCGATTATAACGATTTCATTGTGTCAGTCCCTAAAACGCAAACCGTTACAATTTACATAATTGAGTAATAGAGTTTTATGATTTAAATGAAAACTAAAGTAGATTTTTGATGTATTTTTGTATTCCTGTTTATTTTTTGGATTCTATATCTTTATATTTGTGAAATGGAATATGATCAAACGTCACCGTACCCATGTCTCGTGAAAACGACTATACAAGGTGTAAGAAAAATAAGGCAAGACCTCAGACACCCCAATTAGATTATTGCTTTACGAATTCAATACGAAAATCAAATTTCCAATTTTAAGGAGTTTTCTACCATATTTTTAGGCTCTTTGATACCAAAATTAACCATATAAGTCAATAATTAATTAACTTTTGTATGCGTATTGAGGTGGGTGTAATAGAAACACGTTTAAAATAGCCGTAATGCTTTTAATAATAAATAAATTTTGTTTAATACAGCGAATAGAACCGAGTAACAGCATTTTTTGAAAATATAATAAAGATTAACTAACTTTAAAAATAGTTGGGATCCATTCAGTTGCCGTATTAGAACAAAGTACTTTCAGATCTTGCGTTAATTATGTTACACCTTGTAGATGATTTTGGCCTAAACAAATAAATAATTTTTGGCTATGACTTTGAAACCGATTAAGGCGATCGCAGCGCCGCAGCGATTTTAGTTATCACCAAGGTTAATCAATGATAGGCTCAATCGCTCTGAGATGTGTGACTGCTTGTGGCATCTTTATAAGCGTCTCCGTGCTTCGGAAGGCATGAAGACGTTAGTCCCGGTAACCACTTAATGTGGTAATTATTAAGCAGTGGCGTGCATTGCATATAGCCAACTAAGCAGTGCTTATCTCATAACAATTGAAACACACTACTTTCAATTAATATTACTACATAAATAAAATATTACTTAATCATCATACTGCGATTGGAGAGACCTATATTCAGCAGTGAACAAGTATAGGCTGAGATGATGATGAATCATCATACTTACTTTAAGTATAGTAATTAATTACATATACAAGGTGTATCATAAATAACGTAAGACAGTCAGACATCCCGATTAGATAATTGTTTCACAAATTCCATACGAAAACCAATGTCGGACGATTTAGCGCAGTGGTTAAGAGTTTAAGCCGCTCCGCCCACTGTGTCTTATAGTCGCGGGTTCGATTCCCGCACTGGACAAATCTTTGTGTGATCCACAATTATTTGTTCAGGTCTGGGTATTTGTGTATTTAACTTTTTATGTTTGTAAACACACCCACGGCACAGGAATAAATCCAAGTGTGTGTGTGTGTACCCACAACACACCTGCATCCAGCAATCCACACGGGGTCCGCGTGTTAGAGTATGACCTTATCTCCCTCGATTTGTGAGAAGGCCTTTGCCCAGCAGTGGGACAGCATAGGATTTATTAAAGTAGCTCTTAGCCAAAGTCAGTGATGTTATTATACTAACATGTTTTCATTGTGCTAGTGGATATGTGGAGTCTTACGTATTTCTAGTGTCTGAGTGAACCTTTGGATTTAGCCACCTTCGGCCAATCTTCGGCTTCGGCTTAAAGGGCCGAAGTTTTAGCCGAAGCCGGAAGCCAGTTTTCTTTCTTTTTCTTCTTTACGACTTATGAATGCGCGAGATTTGCAATTGTTAAGTATCGTAAATTTGCTCAAGTTTAATAAACGTTTTTAAAAAGTTGATTTGCAACACTTTTTTAATACACCCTAGTCGAGAAAACTAAGACTGTTTGTGACTGTTAAATGACTTTTAAGTAAATGAATATTATAAATAATAGCTGTGTTATTATTTTTTACCAGTTGTAAGCTATTTTAATCATCTTGTTAATAGTACTATTTCGATAACTTCGTCGTTGAAGTTAACCCTCCGGTCGCCAGCATAGGCTTTATTAAAAGTACCTTTTAGCCAAAGTCAGTAGCGTTATTCTACTAACATGTTTTCATCATGCGAGTGGATATATTAAGTCTTGTTACGGTGCACCTGTATGGGCCGACAGGGCCACGATAGGGGCGGCACGGCGTAAATTGCTTCAGAGTCAACGCTTGGCACTGATATTTTTGTTTAACAGGACGGTCAGTACTGAAACCCTACCGGTACTGGCGGGTGTGCTTCCAGTCGATCTTGAGGTTCAAAGACGCGCGTCAATGTACTATTCCACTCGAGAAAACTTGAACAACGAGTTCCTATTGCCTCGAGACCGTTGTAAAATCACTAGATTATTCAAACCGCAATCAATCACCTATGAAGATCCCCTGACCGAATGGCAGGAAAGATGGGATACAACAGCAAAGGGTCGTCACCTCTACCTGTTCTTTCCATCCGTACGTGAGCGTTTGGCGAGAACATGGCTGGAGGTGGACAACTGTGCGGCTCAATTTCTCACCGGACATGGCAATTTTAAGAGTAAATTATTCTCTTTTAAACTGGTACCTTCACCGCTATATCAGTGTTCCACGTCTAACTACGAGTATGAACAATCAGCACACCACGTTCTTTGGGAGTGCAGTCTCTGGCACAACGAGCGTACCATTATGTTAAACAGTCTGCGAAATACATCTGGGGTAATCTACTACACGCATCTTGTAAAAACTCGGGATAATTTCCATGCGTTCAAGCGTTTTTGCCATACCTATTACTGGAATCAAACATGAGGCTCACAAATAGACCCTGTTAATAATTTTTCGTGACCGTGGTGCTTCACAACTGGGCATATCCTAGTTGTAGTCTCCTTTTCTATGGCTGATCTGCCAATTATTTAATTTTTTGTGGCTCCCGCTTTGCAAAGGGGGGAAGTGGAATTTTTATTTATATTACTCCTCCTGTTTTTATTTCTAATTAAATTGTTTTCGGGTCCCAAGACAATTAAAGTACTTCCCGGGACACCCCAAGATTCAAACCTTGGTGTCATTTAAGGAGACTATTGTGGATCCTGGCTTACAGGAGTTACAATGGTGGGAATGAGTGGCGGGCTTAGTCCCATAAAAAAAAAATATTAAGTCTCACCTATCTCGATAACTTCGTCGTTGAAGTTGACTCTCCGTTCGCCGGGCGGCGGCGTGATGAGTCTGCTGGCGGGTTCCTCGGGCACGCTGGCCAGCTTGCTCGAGTTTTGTACGGGCACGAAGTCGACTGGTTTCACGATTAAATTTGGACTGGAAGTAATGTTATAATATAATAATATAGGCCCTCTTAAGAACCTGTTCCACCGTTGGGCACGGGCCTCCTCTCAAACTGAGAGGACCTCCAGCACGCTGACCCAGTGCGGGTTGGCGAACTTCACACTCCTTCGAGAAACTCTGGAGGCATGCAGGTTTCCTCACGATGTTTTCCTTTACTGTTAAAGCCCATGACACTTAATTTTTAATACGCACAGGCTTTTGAAATTACAGAGGTGCGTAGCTGTGTCTGAATCCGAGACCTCTGACTTTGCAGTTCAACAGTCTAACCACTAGCCTATCACTTATTATTTATGTTAAATAATTTTGTGGCCGGGGAACATAGCTCGTAGAACTGACAGCAGTTGGCAAAACAGCAGTTGGCAATTCTCGAGTGGCGACCTCATACTCGAAGACGTGGAGTAAGTGGACTGATGAACAGGTGAAGGCCGTCGGTAAAAGCTGAATCCAGCACAAAGCCCGTCACCGTAGCGATCTTTGGGGGAGGCCTGTGTCTAGCAGAGGCAGTCGCAAAGTATCAGGACAAAACACTCGAAAACTTCAAGCTGGGCGTGCAGAACTTAAACACTGAGACTATCGGGCTTAGAAAGTTCGTCTTCTGTAATGTTTCAGATTCTTAAACTACCAGGACGAAAGAAACTCACTTATTCTTCAAGCTGGGCATGCAGAACATGGGCACTGAGACTAATCGGGTTTAGAAAGTTCGTCCTCTATAATATTTCCGATTCGCAAAGTACCACGACAACTCACTTGTATTTCAAGCTAGGCGTGCAGAACTTGGGCACTGAGGCAACGGGCTCTTCCTCAGTCTCCATGGAATGGAAGGCCGAGATGGTAACTCGTCTTGGCGGCACCAGCTTGCGGCGGCCGGCAGGCAAGAGCTCCCCGGTCCGTCGCTGCACGAACCCGTTCAGAATCAGCCGCTGGAGGGACGCTATCTGCTTTTGGAGTTTCACGTTGTCTTGCTGCGACAATAAACAAAAATGTATAATTGCATGCATGCTTTTTTTTTAATATAAATCGTAGCCCCACACTAGGATTTATTCTTGTGTCGTAGGGGCGTTTATAAATATGAAAATTCACATACACAAATACCCAGTTCGAAACAAATAATTGTGAGTTACGGTCAAAGGTTCGTCCCGTGCGGAAATCGAACCCGCGACTATCCGACGCAGTGGGCGAAGCGGTTTAAGCTCTTAACCACTGCGCCAAATCGTCCTTTAGTGCCGTAGTTTCTCGAAGGTGTGTGAAGAAGGCACTGGGCCGGTGTGGTGGCCTATGATCTAAACCCTCTCAGTTTAAGAGGAGGCCCATGCTTAACGGTGGGACATTTATAACCAGGGCTATTATTATTTTATTTTATTGCATACCCCTCTCAAATCCATGTATCCCCGACTATGATAGATCGTTAATATTGTCTTATTACATACTTGAATATATTCTATTTACTTTCCAGTTAAACTGGAATAGTTAATTTGTTAAACTCTGTACTCTTTGCCTACCCCGCAAGAAATCCGACATGTTGATATAGATAGATAGGTGGAATTAATTTATTCATTGTAATTGAAAAAATAGAAAGAAAAAAAAAGAGAATTTGATAAAAATTACAAGCTCCCTGAGTTTCTCGTCGGATCTTTTCAGTGGAGTCCGCGCTCCAGTGGTAGATTAGTAGTCAGATATAAAGAGAATTAAATAAAAGATACAAGTCCGCTGAGTTTCTCGCTGGATCTTTTCAGTTGAAACCGCGCTCCAGTGGTAGATTAGTAGTTAGTTAGATTGGTAATTTGTAAGTGCAGGGTTTATACAAAATAAATTATATGAGTTTAAGTTTCTTTCTCTCCTTTATGTGAGCGTCCATAAGTGTCGAGTGTAACCTGAGAGATATATCTTTACGCAAAGGGTGCCCGCAGAGAGGCATCGACATGAGGCAGGCCCAGGAAAGGGTACCGTGATGAATTGATGTCTTTTAAAAGAAGAATTAATCAGAGATGGCTGATAATATTCAGTTTGGAAGGTTACGAGAGAGACCTTAGCCCAACAGTAGGACAATAAATCCATAACATCATCCTAAAAGAATTTGTTGGAACTCTGTACAGTCTACCTAGTCTCGGTTTCTGAGGGTGACAATATAGACAGACAAAAATAGGCACTGTCTATTCAAAGGTCTCTGAACACAGAAATAAGTAGTACTATATACACCGATAAGATAAGAAGAGTAAGTGCAGGGAACAGAATGAATGGTGCGATGGGAAAGCTACTTGAGAGCCGGCACTTAAGTCAAAAGGCGCAGCTGGCCATACATAACGGATAACGGAGTGCTTGTCACAACGCTGTTATATGGCAGCGAGAGGTGGGTATGTAAGGAGAATGAAAGTAGGATAAATGTGGTAGAAATGCGAGCTGTGCGGAAGATGTGCGGAGTGAAGCTGACCGACCGTTTTCGCAACAGCGTATAAGAAAGCGATTGGGTATAAAAAGATGGTATCGGTGTAAAGATGAGAAAAGGAGTGCTCCGTTGGTTCGGGCATATAGAAAGAATGTCAGAAGAAAGAATGACAATAAGAAAGTGGAAGGATATAGGTACTGGGGAAGGCCTAGACTATCTTACCATGACCAAATAGACCAAGTCTTATCTGAAGGTCAAGTCAAAGAGTCTCCGTAACCGGCGAGCGTGTATGAGACGAACTATGAGAGTGGAGGAAGCCAGAGAGGTTTGTAACTCTGTACTTACCCCGCAAGGGATCTGGCGTGATGATATAGATAGATAGATATACACCGATATCATAAATAGCCGGAACGAAACGCCCGATAAAGGAGAGGCTGCACTCAGCACTGGGTACATACAGGATGTTTAAAATAGTCACAATAAAAAATAAAAACTTACCTCAACATTCTTCTTATTTTCCAACTGCGATTGGAGCTTAGACATCTGTTTAGTGAGCGACTGAATCATGGTCGCATCCGTCGCGACTGCGTTTACTTCGGGCTTGTTCTTTATAGCTTTGGCGCGGTTTGCGAACCTATAAAAATAATATAATAATTACGGGCGTGGACCGATAACCTGAAGGTCGCGGATAAAACAACACACAGTTGGTCGTTGTAGCGATCTTTGGGAGGCCTCTGTCTTACAGTAGACATCTTTCGACTGATAATGAGACAGGGGCGTAGCTACCGCCGTCTCAATGATACGAGGCCTTCTAGATGTTTTTGTATGAATGATCTACGCTCTTTTCCGAGAAGCCTATACAGCTTTACGGGGCAAGATGACGAGCGTGCAACAACCACGTTCCAGCCGAAATACTTATGGCAAGGGTGTGCGTGTTCTAATGGAACGTACCCATAATATATAAACTTTTTCCTATTTTTTAGCACCCGCGGGGGGCGACCCCCTCTAGTTTTCACGTAGTAATTCATAAATATGGGTTACATTCTTTTTAGGCAAACATGGCAACAACAAAAATTAGCTGAATTTGTGTTTATTATTACAACGCTTGCTGCGTGACGCCAAGAGTGCGTGCATACTTATAGTTACAAGTGGAAAAAATATTATCAAGAAGAAATAACTTATGTAAAAACTAACAACTGCACCGCATTGCAAACTGTTAATTTTTTAATCAGCTGACATCCCGGCATATGTACGTCAGTGTTGACACCTGATTTTTAAAAGCGCTATACGCTGCACGCCATATTTGAATATAGCTCGAAAAAGCGCAAGATTTCCCTAGAGGATATTGACCATGTGACGAAAACTTAAGCACCCCCTCCCCCTGTGACCAAGAGTGGTATTTTGAAGATCCCTCCCCCCCCCCAACGGGTCACCTAGTATGGGTATGTTCCCTAATGGTGGAATGAAACCCGTACAATTAATTGTATTCACAATATAATATATTCAAAATGGTTAGAATATATTTACAGGATTCGGTGGACATTTCTGCGCCGCCACAAAGACCTCGAAATATTTAAGCAATAATTATTCGATTGGAATTGAATGAAGTTGTTATTACTTTTGATGAAGGTTTCGTCTCGTACTTATTAGAGAGTGTAGGCTGTCCGTTTACTGGATTGATTAGTCATGGGTCAATCCCACATTTAAGAAAAAAATAAACATGGGATTTTTTTTTTGTGTAATTCACAAGTATTTAGGTCTGGATGTTTGTGTATATGAATAAATTAGTACCTTAAAGCAGACTACTTACTGTAAAGTAGATATGGTTTCCTCAACAGCCGCTGGGGTGACCGCACATATTATGCTGGTCTTTGCATTACCGCCCAATGAATTTTGGAGAATACGAGTCAACTTACTATCCCGGTAGTTTGCGAATCTGAAATTTTTAAACACAGTTTCAAGTACAGCTGTTTTTTTTTCAAGATTTTATCAATGACATTGTGTTGCTTGGGTCTAAGAGGTGACTAAATTCTGCACCAAATAGCGACAGTTCAAGTGAAGTAAAACTTTAGTGGAATATTGGAGATCTCACTGTAAAAGAACTCGATTAGCCAGGCTGTTGCGAGAATTAAGACAACACTGTTTGCAATCGCGGTATTTATGACATTCACAACCCTAGTCGTCACTTTGGTTAATGTTATATACCCCTAGACGACCGGTAGGCAGCTGATCGTAAAAAAACCTAAATCATTAAAATATCTCAAAATGGATAAAACATTTTGTGCCAGATACAAATGGCAATGATAATGATGATGATGGTATTGCTTGAATTCCCTACCTAGTCGAAGGACCATGATATTGCGTTAATCCCTCAAGCTACCGGGAACCATAAAGATTCAGTTATTTGCCGGGTTTTACAGCAGCTTGAGCATTCCAATCCAAGACTTAGGCCCGTATTACAGAACGAAAATCAGTCGTGAATCTACTTTTAAAACTAACGAGGACCAAGAATATAGCAGCTTGTTACTCACTTATTAGGGTCTTCAGAGAGCTGTTTAATCACGAGTGCGAGGGAGGAGAGCGACTTGTTGATATGCGTGCCCTCCTTAAAGCGGATGCCAGTGGCTCCAGTCTGTCCCGCGCGCTCAGACCCGGCCAGGTCCACTAGGTTCAGCTGGGAAACGTTCACGCAACCAGCCTCTGCGCCTTCTAAATGTTCGCGGGACTCGATCGTCTGGGTAAGTACGTCAATAACTTATAGCATAAAATAAATAGGTAGAGGCAGCCGGCTCCATAGAATGAGTGTTTGATTCGAGATCATCGTAAGCACGCTTTTAGTTTGTGTGTGTGTGTGTGAATGATCTAACGCTGTCAGCCGCGGGGCCTTTACAGCTTCACCGGACGAGAGGGCGAGCGTGCAACCACTACGCTCGAGCCAGAAGGGCTAGGGGGCAACTAGCTCAAGGGCGCCTCAAGGAGGAACGGCCTCGGCTTGGGCAGTCGCTATGGGGGACGGCGTATACTAGGTGTCTCGCCGTGGTGCTCTGCACCGGCCGGCGTATCTATATCCGAAAGAAGGGATGTAAGGGTTCGGGAGGGTCGGTGAGAACATGCCGCGGACGGCGGTAGCGGCTGATAGGAGGGGAGTTAGATTCGTAGTTGGCGACGGTTACGATTAGCGGATTTCAATAAGCACGCGTTAATGTGCGCTTGTCAGCAGTTCTTTTATGGAGCACACTGACGACTGGACGGACGATTTAGCGCAGTGGTTAAGAGCTTAAGCCGCTCCGCCCACTGTGTCTAATAGTCGCGGGTTCGATTCCCGCACGGGACAAATCTTTGTGTGATCCACAATTATTTGTTCCGGTCTGGGTATTTGTTTGTGAATTTTCATGTTTGTAAACGCACCCACGATACAGGAATAAATCCTAGTGTGGGGCTACGTTTTTTTTTAAAAAGAAAAGAAAAGACACTTGTATTTTGTGTTTATAAACAGTCCGTTTTTGATTTATGAATGAAAGAAAAATGAGTATTTGTCGTGAACAAGTACATTTAATGCAAAATTTTACCAGACTGCCCAGAAGGAGAGTAAGTTATTTCGGAGTTTTGTATGTGTATTTCTTGGGCACGCTCTTTAGCTGAAAATTTAACTAATTTAAGGGGCCCTGCGCAAAAAACCGTGTTTTTGTACTGCACTTAAAAAAGTATATGGATTATAGACTTAATATTCGAAATATGATTTTTGACTGTATATTTTAGAATGTGGTAAAAGGAAAACACGCTTAAACGATATTTTCTCGATAGGAAAAAAATATGTCATTTCTATTGCTTAACATTTTCTGATTCCAACGCGAAATGCTTAAAAACTAATCAATAGAACTTACTTAAAAACATCGCTAATAATTGTAGGAAAGTTCTTGTAAAGGAGTTTTTTATTTTATAGCTTAGTTTTTTTGTAAAATGATAAAATATGTTTTTGCACATACGTCGCTATTTCCGAGCGCGTCCGTCCCTTGTTATCCTTTTGTAAAGTAATGGTCAATTGCGTTAGGCCTTTAACGACACCTAATAACATGTTCAAATTGACCAAGCCAATTTGAACATATTATTATGTGTCAAAATTCGTAGCATTCCACTTCGTGGTTCGGTTTTGAGGTCAATATCATTTCTGCCATATACATTTGAATACTTAAATGATGACTAAATTCCCAGGTCAACTTAGTCATAACAAGAAATAACCCAAAACAAGTCCTAATTTTTTCAACAAAATGTATCCGTTACACACGAAAAAGTAATGATTTTGGCTGGACTAGTTAAAAGACACATCAAGTTTTAAGATTAAAATAAATTATTCAAAATGTAGGTGTATCTACATCAGATTATATTATTATGGGCATAACAAATAAACCTCCATCCCACACAAGAGGTTAACAAGACATTTGAATAGATGAGTAGGTACACTAGACAAGGGACCATGGAATAAGTGTATACTGGGTGTCAATTTATTTTACACAAAAAAAAATAAGCATGCTTACAATTTGAAATATAGAGTGTGATCTGCTACTCTGTTCATTCATATTTGTGGCACCTTTTTGTCTATTTGCTTCACCCTGAATAAAGAAAAAAACAATGAAAAAAAGATTCATCATCGGTATATTGCTGTACAGGACGACGTCTGCATGATTTGTATAAATAGATTATGTAATAGATTAAGTTACTGTAGTACATTATGTAATTTAGGTTAGAAATAGGATAATGTCATAGAATCGTAGCGCATAAACACTAGTATACAATTAGAAGAGTGTAACCCTGAAAGGGATAGGAACAATTAGAAGAGTGTAACCCTGAAAGGGATAGAAATAATTAGAACAGTGTAACCCTGGAAAGGGACAGGAATAATTGTATCGTAATTGGTCCATTTGAATAATAAACTCGATGCAAAGCCCACTAGTTGTGACACAACAAAATGATATTTAGGAGCGCGAAACATCGCGTTATACGCGTTCGAGCGACTGGGCATTGAAGATTATAGGAAGAAACTCTGCGCGAAGAGGGTCACAACTGGTGGGTGGAGCACTGTTTCAAGATTATTCGGCTTTTATTTGAATTCTCCTTCACGACGCATACTAGCCACAGCAGCAACAGGGCGCACAACGTATTATTCGTCCTGTTTAATTGCTACAAGGATCTTTTAGCGTATGGATGACATTCACATTGATGTGAAATTAGGGTTAACTAATCCAATACTAATATAGTTAAATTTTCCTACTTCCAAGGAGATAGTTCAACAGGTGAGTCCGCACGGTTTATAATTATAAAAAGAACTTCGGTAAATTTCATAGCTAATGGCAACTCTGACTGTCTTGTAGTGACATTTCAGTTGGTGAAAGCGTTAGTTCCGATTTTGGCCACCAAAAGATCTTTGTACGACTGTACATTATGGTCTTAAAACAATAGGAAAAATAAAATTACAGTTGATAATTTGAAAAGAACAACTTGAATTCTATGGTACTATCATACCATACAATAAGACTTCCAAAGTACAAAGGTACAAAGGAAGTACTATTTATTTAAGTTGAACTGTAACGGTTCCATCTACATTTGTTGTTATGTATAGAGCAATGATTGAAAATATATCATAAAATAGTAATATGTATATAACCGTGCTTCGGAAGGCACGTTAAGCCTTAAGTCCCGGTAACCACTTAATGTGGTAGTCGTTAAGCCGAGTTGGAAGCCTTAAGGGCGGCTGGATAAGTTCCAAAAGCAGGTGGCCACAAATTTGCCTCCACCAATCCGCACTGGGTCGGTGTGGTGGGGTATGACCTAATCTCTCTCACCTCGATTTGTGAGTGAAGGCCTTTGCCCAGCAGTGGGCAGTATAGGCTGATATTATTATATTATATGTTTATAAAAAAATTGTATATCCATACCTCCTTCATTGCTTCTAGCACTTCCTCAGGTGATGATGTGACTTTCTCTGAGACATCCACCTTTATCCCATGCAATGTTTCATGGACCTTGATATTTTCTTTTTCTGGATTAAGTAAATCTTTAACTGTTTCATTGTATATTTCCATGTATGATACTCTGTAAAATAGTCAGGTTTTAGTGTACTTTTTGGAAGTGACCAAAAACAAAGCTGATTAAAAAAACTGATTGGCTTCCTGTCTTCACTGATTGTGTTTTTTACCAATGTAAGATTAATCCTTTATGTAGAACTTGTCCCGCAATCTTTCTGGGCCTACCATGATGCGGACGACATAAGACACAATTAGTGATAATTTTTACCCCAAAAATTGTTTAGCACGCGGCAGATGTGTGTGTGTGTGTGAGTGATGTACGCCGTTGGCCGTGAGGCCTTTACAGCTTCATCGGACTTAACGGCGAGCGTGTAACCACTACGCTCGAGCCAGAAGGGCAAGGGGCGACATACTCGGTTGGGACAGTCGCTGTGGGGGGACGGGGTGCACTACTAAGTGTCAACCGCCGGCTATGGGAGGGGATCTACGACTACGTTGTCGTCGCCCGTATTTTGAGCGGAAAGAATGGATGACAAAGCATCGGGGGCGGCAGATGTGTTTAGCCTAGTTCGATTTTAGTTTGGCAGCTTTATGGGAAATATATTCAAACTGAATTTTGGGGCTTATGCCCATACTAGTTTGCTATACATGTTGCTTTCTAGCATGCTGTTTAATAATAATAATGAAATCATCTATGGGACAAGTGTGTATGAAATGAACTATGAGAGTGGAGAAACGTGGAGGGAAGAGTGTTGGAAATTTGTACTCTCAGCCTATCCCGCAAAGGAACTGGCATGATGATATAGATATTTAACGACGGCTTGATGCATGGTTAAGCCGCTTCGCCCACTTAATCAAGTTGTCGCAGGTTCGATTCCCTCACGGGACAAATCTTTGCATGACCCCACAAAATTTAATGTTTGTAAACGCACAAAATTTAATAAAAGAGATAGGTAAATAGAAATTATCGACGATTTTGGATGCAACAAAACTTCTCAATTTCCACATATAGTATTTATTTACCTTCACCAAAAATGGTATCCTAACAGTCTAAAGATATTTCATAATTTGTTGCAAAGCGATACTTGCATTACGTAACGAAAACAAACAAACCAAACTTTACTCTTTATTTGCACTATTTCTGGGTATTTTGTTACTGTTATATAATTGCAACAATCATTGGCAATCGAGTGTATTAAACTTATATAATAGATGACACAGATTCCAATATGTAATCATATCTATCTGACAATAGATGTTGATACTTTGTGTATACTTCAAATGTTTTAATTATGTATTCAGTATACAAGAAACACTGATTAGTGATAATAAAACAATGTAAAATGCTGACAAACAACACCTATCGTATTGTCTTGAGTAGTTTTCATGTTTGTTCTGCTGAATAAGGGCTTTATAATTATGTGATTAATGCAATTTATAAACTAATTATTTCTCTAATAGTGATTTTTACAAATCAGGAGTCTCCGTAACCAGCAAGTTTGAGATGAGATATACTCAAGTAGTTACAAAGCCGTTATTCTTTACACATCTAAATAACCTTGTTAATAAAACTGCCTTGTTTGGCTAATGGCATATAATGTGCATTGCGATCACAAGGTCTTGCATTCATACCTTAGGTTGGATGAAGTGTAGTTTTTCTATTGAAAAAATTCCCAGGTTTGAAGTCTGGAATGGTGCCTAGTATAATAGCAACAAGTTCGCTCCATTTTGCACTGGGATCTAGTATCAACTGTAAAGTGGGTGTACACAGGACATTTCGCCACCTCTGCGTGGGGAATATAGACCGTGGTTATTTGTTTTTTCTAATCTAAATAAAACTTTTTTGTTGGCTGTACAATTTTTATAACAGCCTTGTTCTTTATATAAAAAAAAAATAAGCTGACCTATAGTTTTTGTAAGACTGCGTGAATATTTATTTATAGAATGTGTAAGTACATAGATGCAGATGATACGGTTTTAATAGCGCCAACAGCCACTGATCTGCAAACACTAGTCACAGTTATGAAAGACGACTGCATGAACAATGGCTTACACTTGAATGTAAAGACAACCAAGATTATGGTTTTTGAAAGGGAAGAAACCAGAACGAATGTAAGGATTGTGGTTGGTAACGATGTGCTGGAGCAAGTGAATGAGTTTGTATATCTTGGATGCGCCTTCAGTAAGGATGGGAAATACACCGCTGACATAGAGAGAAGAGTGAGTGCAGGGAACAGAGTGAATGGTGCGATGGGAAAGCTACTTGGGAGCCGGCACTTAAGCCATAAGGCGCAGCTGGCCATACATAACGGAGTTCTTGTCCCAACGCTGTTATATGGTAGCGAGAGCTGGGTATGTAAGAGAATGAATGTAGGATAAATGCGGTAGAAATGCGAGCTCTGCGGAAGATGTGCCGAGTGAAGCTGACTGACCGCATTAGCAACAGCGTAGTAAGAAAGCGAGTGGGTATGAAAGATAGTATAGGTCTAAAGATGAGAAAGGGCATGCTCCGTTGGTTCGGGCATTTAGAAAGAATGCCAGAGGAAAGAATGACAAAACAGATATACAATGTGAAAGTGGAAGGATGCAGGTACCAGGGAAGACCTAGACTATCTTACCATGACCAAATAAACCGAGTCTTATCTGAAGGAAAAGTCAAGAGTCTCCGTAACCGGCGAGTGTGTATGAGACGAACTATGAGAGTCGAGGAAGCCAGCGAGGTATGTAAGGAAAGAACCTGTTGGAACTCTGTACTCTCTGCCTACCCCGCAAGGGATCTGGCGTGATGTTATAGTATAGTAGTATAGTAAGTACATATTTAGACACAAAAAAATATGATTATGTTATGCTTAGCTAATAATTATTTTTGCCACACCTAATAACAGCTTTATTCTTATAGATTAAAACAAAATGTATAATAGCACTTTCTTGTACTGGAGTTTGGAAAACATGCCTGTGTATGCTATTGATACTTATTATTCCTAATTACATTTGGCATAACTAAGAAAGGCTTTGTACCTAGTAGTTTAAAATATACAATCATCATCATCATCATCTCAGCCTATACTTGTCCACTGCTGAACATAGGCCTCCCCAATCGCTTTCCAGCGTAACCGGTCCGATGCCACCTGCATCCAACGACTTCCTGCGATTTTCACAAGATCGTCGGTCCATCTGGCAGGTGGTCGTCCCACGCTGCGCTTGCCAATACGTGGTCTCCACTCTAGAATCTTTCTGCCCCACAATACATACAATATGTAACATAATATACACAAGACCTAAAAGTAGTTTGTTTAAAATCGATAACTGAATTGATTTCAACAATTTTTAAAGAACCTTACATTTTTTTCTTAATTTGCAATATATGCTGTTACTTCTTTAGTGCACTATAATAAACTAAATGTATTCTTGATCCAAAGCACTATAGAGATTTCAAATGCATTTCTAAAACAAATCAAATTGAGGTACAAAAGTGCTTCAAAAAGGGGAAAATAAGATTTGAATTCGTATTGAACTTGTGAAGGAATTATCTAAACGGGGTGTCTGAGGTCTTGCGTTATTTACGATTCACTTTGTATAATAGTGCTTCCTTTGTACAGGAATTCTTATCTTCTCTAATATATTTTTACAAGCTTTATTTAGCTTGCATTGTTTGTTTGTTACTACATTTTACCTAAACAAATGTTTAGGTCAAATTTTGTCAACTATTAGAACCACTTCCTCTTATCCTTCAGAGTGGAAATTTGACATGTTGGTTTAGTTCCGATGACAATGCACTTTCAAGGTAAGCATGACCTGATTCTACACTTAGGATTGGTTCCAGACGAAGCAATTCCTCAAAATTTAACGGCATAGACACGAAATTTGAGTGTACACAAATTTGATTGGTTGTTTTAAATTGCTCTCATATATGGCTGCTGCACCCAGGGTCGGCTTCCGATGAGGGAACTTCCCAAGGGTTGACCCTTGTGACCAAAATTTTGTATATACTTTCAATTATGATAACCCATTCTGAGTTCCACCAAGATGTGGCGGCTGTTGTACTGAGGTGGTGACTACTAGAGTGGAGGATTTATCTATCTATCTACAAGGTTTAATAGAAATGATGCAAGACCCCAGACCCAATGAGGTGGCTGATTGCTTTTTATATTATTTTAAAAAGCTCAGTACTATTTTATTTCAAGTCTTATTCACTTCCTAATCTCTGGACCAACACTCAAAGGTTTGCTGGAAGCTGGCCTTTATGTATACATTTAAACTGTAAACTTTGCTATTGTATACAATAAAGAATGTTAATTTTAGGCACTTTGATGTCCATGAACCACGAAACCTAGTTAAAAGGGCATATTGAGGATTAAGACTGCCTCATTGGTCTCGTGGCATTGCTTTGAGATCGCGAGGACCTGGGTTCATTCCTAGGTCGGACAAATGTAGTTTTTCTAATGAAACTTTGAAAAAAAAAAACGAAAACTTCACAGTATGGGTCGGAGTCTGGAATTGTGTCCAGTATATAGGGCATAAGCTCGTCCCCGTATTACATGGAACTTAACATTGTCGGCGAAACGTGAATGTACTCAGCACACCTCTGTCGCGAACTGCGATGCAACAGATGAAAAATATTCAGCTTTTCTCAGAGACAGAAAAACTAAAAAGATTTGGATAGAGGAGAAATATTCTTCCAGGGTCTCGAATAAAAGAATGAAAGGACTACTAATATGTGGTAAAGGTAAACAGTTTATTTAATGTGGGAACCTTGAGGGTTCCAATGCATGGTATGTATTTTCAATTATATAATATGTGCTAGTGACTGATGTGTTGGGATGCGGACCTCCGCCACCCCCCCTTGGGTAATATAGCCTTGACAAGTGTTTTTTTATAAGCATTTTTTTGGAAATATATTTGAGACAACTGTATTTTTTTGAATTATAATATAATTTTATTTAATACAGCGGAACAAAAGACAACACTATAAGCTAATTTAAAAGCAAATGTAACTATTAAAAATAGAATTGATTCAGTTGCAGATTAAAAAAAAACGTTTTTATAGTTCAATTTTATTACACTGCAATGATTTTATAATAAGTGTGTTAATATCAATACGCTAGATCCTTTGCAAGGTAAGCAGAGAGCGAAACCACAACTAGGATCATAATAGAACTCGGTATGAGATGCGTATATTTATAACTATGATATCTTTCTATGTACTAGAAATATTGGTGCCCCATTCAGTTAAGTAATATGACTCTTTGATAGCCAATCAGTTAATTAATCAACAAGGTTTGGCACCTATGAGATGATGAAATAAGTCTGAAAGAAATTGTTACCTTACAAGAAAGTCCCGGTCAGGTGCATTTTTTATGATCTCAAATAGATTCAGGACAGCTAGGGGAATAATTCCAGGCGAATCATCTGTCCCAGTCATGGTGTAGGTTTTACCCGACGAAGTCTGTCCGTACGCAAATATTGTGCCGTTGAAGCCCGCCGTAGCGGCTTCCACGATCGGCTTCGCGATATCATTATAGACATCACTAGTCTTCGTATCTTTATCATAAACTTTGTCTGGAAAACCAAAAGACCGCTATTTGTAAGCCCCGACCTAAACCTTCAATTGTCATGACGTATTTCTCATTAGAATTACAATAGCACTTACATACGAATCATAACCCCAAATTAAAAAAAGCATACTTACCGAATGTAAAAGCTTGTCCTTGTTCTTTACCATTTTGATCGAGCTGATATAGCGTATTACTCTTGACACGCCACTGGTAAGAAAGTTTCTCTTCAATTTCACGCGAAATTAGAGGTCTTACTTTGACAACTACTTTTATATTGTCACTCATTTTTCTTTCATTATTTTGCAATCACTTCCTAATAATGTACGAGTATTATATAAAGTGAATGTGGGGATTGAGCTTATTCAACATTTTCTAAATGTACGGCTTCACTTTACGCGTTTAGCAGCAAACATAAACAGACAAACACTAAATAAAATAACCGACGTACGATTTCAAATGGAAAAATAGATTTCAAAGATTATAGAAGAATTGATCTTAGTGATGTATAAGTGCTAATCGATCCTAAAAGTGCAAGAAATCGATAAAACTTAGTCAAATATAAAGTTCAATTTTCATGGATACATTCTGTTTTTATTATTTATTTAATTGCACAGTACCCATTATAATCAAAAATATACGACTTAGAATATTATTTATTAGATCTAGATTATAACGTAAATTTATGTGCAAACAGCAAAATCGAAACGACAATCTAGCGGTTATAAGGTGTAGGTAGTAAAAGAAAAGAAGTTAAGACGTAAAAAGAAGGACAAATAATGGGTAGTGTTAAGTACCTTTGAGAACATAAGTTTGATCTTGAAGTCTTACATTAAAAAAAAAATGAGATAATTCTAATATTTGTGTTACTTTGTATTAACAGGATCGGACGGTACTTTTCAATTGTTTTAAAGAAATACTTAAACTAGGATGAAAAATATCGATAACTTTGTTATATTCAGCCAAATCATTATATTGACGAGCCATTTTCATAAGTGGATTGAAGTAGGCAATGTTATTTTTATAAACTTGTAAAGAGAATAACTTAGCTGCCTTCTGGCACTAAATTAAGTATTAAACGCTATTTGTGATAACAGTTTGGAACAATCAATAAATGAGTGTCATTCTTAATATGACCAGAAAAAAGAGTTTATTTCTCCCTCAGTTACACGCTATTGTAAGATTGGCAACGTTGCCCTGCTGCTTGGTGTAATGTTGTGACATATTGGCCACAAATGGGCCCCATCCGATCAAAAAACGTACTGTAAGCAATTTATTTCATTCCAGCGCTTTTCTAACGTGCATTGAAAAAACCATGAAGCAAATACGAAGAGGAGATGGGCTAAGCTAACGAGCTTTTTGATTCCATAAAAGCATTGACGTCATCGTAGTGGGCGTGGCTTACCTAAGTTTGTCATCGCTACTTTGTCTGTCGCTCCATTCACACGTTCGTTCAAGTTTCCATAGCTATGAAACATTGTCTATTTTTACTAAAAATAAAACCCTTAAAATTAAGTGATGTACCTTAACATGCAAAAATTACTTGGATCGACATTCAGATCACTAAAAATAATATCAAATTTCACTTGTAAGCTAAACCTAAGAAAAACTTGTTTATGCCATCTCTCCTTCGTATTTGCTTCGTGGAAAAAGCGCTCGTGCGAACGTAGGGTAAATGTGATGTAAAAATTATAACCACCACATCGCCTATATTCCCCAAGCGGGAGTGGGGGTGGTTTACACTCACTTATCGTCAACAATGTAAGGTCCCATGTAATTAAGATGAGCCTATTGATATTATACCGAGCACAGTGCCAAACTCCGGACGGATTCTAATTTACATGATTCAATTATGATTTTGCATTAAGTATATATATTTTAATGTTAAATTGTATTTTCTTATCGAGAAATCGTGTACTAGTGATCACATGCCTTCTTACACACATTCACAAACTCACTCTGACATAAAATTGACACGCTACTTCGGCGATATGCACCGTCCATGTATTGTTCGGCCAAAGCTTTGAACGCAATTCTACGTGCGTGAATATTTATGGTTGGAAAATTAATAACGAGATTTTTTCTACTCCTGCATGTAACTACGGTTTTGATTCTAATCTGTGTAAGTAGAGAATTAGAGAATAAAGGCGAACGTCCCTATTTATAAGAAAAAAATAAGTATGCTCTATGGTCACAGGTGGTAGGAAACGTCATACTGGTTTTATAGGTTATGTTATTGGTACATGTGATATAGTTTTATCTGTTTTAATACTAGTTTTTAACTGAAATAATAAGCCAAAATGCAACACGACGATGTAAGTATTCAACAATAAACTTACTTCAAATTACATTATAAAAATACTGTACGATTAATTTATGTTTTTCAGGTTGTTTGGGCTATTATCAACAAAACTCACTGTTCACATAAAGTAACGTAAGTGAATATTTCTTTTTAATAAATAATAAATTAATGAGTACGGCCTGTGAAAAGTATTACGAGAAAATAAAACGAATACAAGTTGTATCTATGCCTGAATAGTATATGGTTCATGCTGGTAATATTTTCTCTGCATAGCAAAGGCTCTTTCGGGATTCCTATTGTTGTAAATTCGAAGTGTCCAAAAACATAGTGCATTTAATTAATGATGGCTTCATTGGACAGTGTTATTTCTATTTTTCAGAACAAAAACCCAGCACTTTTGCAGAAATGAATACAATCTTACTGGTCTGTGTAGTCGGGCTTCCTGCCCACTTGCCAACAGCAAATATGCAACAATTAGAGAGGAGAACGGTATTATATACTTGTACATGAAGACTGCTGAGAGGTATCGTTAATTAACAATGTGTTTACTATTTTATATATTCAAAATGTGATTGATATTACTTATACACTGAGGAATGCAAGTCCACCAGAGATCTATAATAATTGTTGAGTTTTTGTATGGTATTCTATGAATGAGGTATTTATAGATAGAGATATAAGATATCACATCTTCATTTTAGAATACCCAATTGATGCAACATGTGACATTAATTTAATGAAACACTAGTTGTTACCAGTGGCTGTACACAAATTTATTATGTAATTTTCTTATAAATTATAGCTTATGTGTTATTCTAATATATAAGCTATATTACTGTAAAGTTTCATCAAAATCTATTCAATAGTTTTTGTGCAAAAGAGTAACAAACATCCACACATCCATCCTTACAAATTTTCACATTTATAATATACTAGTTTCTGTCCGTGACTTCATCCGTGTTGACTTTAGACAGGAACCTTACATTTTTCCAAAATAATAAGTATTCTTTATGTTAATCCAGGTAATAAACTATCTCTGTGCCAAATTTCTTCGAAAAATCTGTTCAGCCTTTTTTGCGTGATTGAGTTAACAAACATCGAAAAAACCTTAATATACAAACTTTCACATTTATAATATTAGTAGAAAGTAGGATTCATAAATGCATGAATTTTCCCAAGCATTAATTTAAATAATTCAATATATTTGATGAAATATATATTTCTTGAATTAGATTGTTTGCTTTTAATTTTGTTCGGACAACCAAACAAATTTAAAGGCCAGCAAAAATTTTGGTTTAAGTACTTAATCAAAATTCTACAACAACATCTGTTTATGCATGCGTCAATATTGTTAGTGCTAATCTATCTATCTATATCATCACGCCAGCTCCCTCGCGGGGTAGGCAGAGAGTACAGAGTTCCAACAGGTTCTTTCCTTATATACCTCTCTGGCTTCCCCCACTCTCATAGGCCCGCAAAAGGCAGTTCTGGCTGTGCCTCTCGCGCGTTCGGTCACGTCACTGCGCTGCCCGCCCGCTCGCTATTTTCGTGTTACGTAATTTTCGATTTCGACTTGCTTTTTTGGAAACGCCTGCGCTTGCGTGGAGTGGTGACCTGGTTGGCTCCTATACGTGTATACGTACGCATATACGGGCTTGCGACGGTACTTCTCCGCGTCTGGCTCGCGCGTAGCAACAAGGCGAGCCGTTAGGCAGACTCGCCGTTCTGACGGCGGTCGGCCTTCCCGCGTTTTTGTAACGGTCGTTTTCCGCGACCTACGTGGTTCGTCGCGGCTGTGCTTGCGTGTGTTGTGCTTGCGTGTTTACGTGTTTGCATACGCTGTGCGTATGCTTGTGCGTCCCGTGTAGGTACGGTTCGCGTATCGCCCGGCGTGACCAATCACGTGGGTTGCTAGGCAGCCGCGTCGGCTAACGGCGCGGCCGGCCCTCCCGCGGTTTCTTTTCTAGGGTGAGTTTTTAATTCGATTTATCTATTCTCTTTATATCTATTTCTATTCTATTCTCCGTGCGGCGGTTCTCTTCGCCCCGGAGCAGCTAGGGTTTGGTGCCGCCCGTTCGCCCTTAAGGCGAAGGGGCACGCCGCGTCTCCCCGGTAGTGCCACCCCCCCGCCGCTGCCCGGTGGGGGGATCAGGGCATCGTTCACGCCCGGGTCTTAGGGCCCCTTTTGTTTTTAGTTCACTCGCCCTGCCATTTCCCCTCTGGAAATGGCGGAAGACTTCCCTCCGGAGTTCGTCCGGGAGCTCGCGAAGTACATCGTCCTACGCTGCCCGGACATAGTCCGGGAATTCAGGGCGACGTACTCGCCCGCCTCGCCCGACGCGTCGCCCGCGCGCGCGTCGGCCCCCGGCCCCGCGCACCCCGCGCCTTCTGCGCGCCCCGCGACTCCGTTCGCCGCGCCGCGAACTGATGTAGGGGCTCAGCCCCAGCCCCCCGCCGACCGCCCCGTCTCACCATGCGGGTCCGAGCCTCTCGGACTCGGATATGGAGGTCGAGCGCGCGTCCGCGCGACGCGCCGCCCCCGCCCGGTCCCCGTCCCCGTCGCTCTCGTCGGAGGACGACTTCGTTCCCATCGCGAATGGGAAGCGGGCGCGCAAACCGCGCGACTCGCCGCCACCCAAAATCCAGAGGGCCGGAAACGTTTCTGTTTCTCCCGGCCCCACCGGCCCCCGGCCGTCTCCGTCTCCCGACGCGGCCGCGAGGGCCTCCCCCCTCGCGCGCCCCGCACGTCCGAACATCACTCCCCCGCCGCTTGTCATTCAGGACAAGAGCGCCTGGGAGCGCATCTCCAAGGCGATCTATAATCGCCAAATAAATTACACGCACGCGCGTTCCACCGCGCAAGGCATAGCCGTCAAGGTGGCGTCTTCGGACGACCACCGACGGCTATCCGCGTTCCTGCGATCAAATAAGATCGCTTACCACACATACACCCTGGAGGAGGAAAGGGAGCTCAGGGTGGTAATCCGCGGTGTCCCGAGGGAGCTGGACACCGCCGTCATCAAGGCCGACCTCCAGTCCCAGGACCTTCCTGTGCGCCAGGTGCACAGAATGGCCAATGGGCGCTCCAAGGAGGCGTACGACATGGTGCTGGTCGTCCTCGACCGCACTGAGTCCGGCCGCAAGGTCTTCGATCTGAAGGCCGTGTGCCATATATCTGGCCTCTCCGTGGAGGCCCCCCACAAACGTGGCACGCCCGGGCAGTGCCACAATTGCCAACTGTACGGGCACTCTGCCCGAAACTGTCACGCGCGCCCTCGATGCGTTAAGTGCATCGGGGACCACGCGACGTCCCAGTGCGCCCGCTCGAAGGAGACGGCGGCCGAGCCCCCCAGCTGCGTCCTCTGCGGCACCAAGGGGCACACCGCGAACTATCGCGGTTGCCCCAAGGCCCCGAAGGGGAAGCGCGGCCGGGCGGGGCGCGGCGGCCGCCGCCGCCCCCGCGCGGTTGCCCCCCCCTCTGCGCCCTCAGCGCAACACCCCCCCGCGCCCTCAGCGCACCCTCGTCCGGTGCCTTCTGCGCCAGCGACCACGGCTCCCCGCGCTCCCGCGACACTGAAGCTGGCCCCCCCTCCCCCGCCGCTCAGGCCGTCCCTCGGCGCCAACGCGTGGGTGAAGCCGCTGCCCTACACCGCGGCCTCCCACCCTGCGTCAGTGGGCCCCGCCCGCCCCCCGAAGCGCGCGCCGGCGATCCCGCCGGTGGCGGCTTGTCCCCCTCCGGTCACTAACGTCAGTCAGGACGTCGACCTAATTATGAGCGTCTCGGCGGTTATAAGCCCCGCGCTGTTCCCCAGAGTCCGCGAACTCGCCCTTCGTCTCCGCGCCGCCACCAACTTGGCGGACCAGGTTCTCCTGGCCGCGGAATACAGGGACGTCTATGACGTCCTGGCGTCCCTCAAAACCCAACCCCCCCGCACCCAATAATGGATCTACGATCTCCCCGCCAAAAGCCCCACAACCTATCCCTGGCGTTCTTTAACGCCGATGGCCTTCGCTCCCAGCGAGATCAGGTTGCTGATTTCCTCCGAGATCACCAACTTGATATCCTCCTCGTGCAGGAAACCTTCCTGAAGCCCGCACAACGCGATCCTAGGATCGCAAACTACAACCTCGTGCGCAATGACAGAATCGGCTCCCGCGGAGGCGGTACTCTCATTTACTACAGGAGGTCCCTGCACTGCATCCCTCTCGATCCCCCCGCGCTCACCAACATCGAAGCCTCGGTCTGTCGCGTCTCTCTCACGGGGCACCAGCCCATCGTGATCGCCTCCGTTTACCTTTCCCCCACTAAATCCGTTCTCAGGAGTGACTTTGAAGCACTCCTCAATCTGGGAAGCGCCGTCATTCTGGCGGGCGACTTCAACAGCAAACACGTGGCCTGGAACGGTCTCACCACTTCCCCTAACGGTAGGAGCCTTGACGCCCTGGTCGACGTTCTCGACTTTGACGTCATCGCACCCATGCACCCTACCCACTACCCTAACAATCCCAATCACCGACCCGACGTCCTGGACATGGCGCTTCTGAAGGGTGTCACCCTACGGCTGCACTCCTTGGAAGTAGTCCAGGAACTCGACTCTGACCATCGACCTGTAGTCATGAGACTCGGTTCCCCCCCTTCCGCCCCTCAGCGACCCAAAAAGACGGTGGTGGATTGGCATGCGCTAAGCACGGCCTTGGCGGATGCCGACCCTCCCCCCCTGCCTCTCAGCTCGGACTCCATCCCGTCCCCTCAGGACACCGATCAGGCCGTAGATGCCTTCACCGAGCACATCCGATCGGCTGTCAGTCGATCGTCCAAGCAAGTCGAGGCGGAAGATCTCTACCTCAACCGCTTTCGACTGCCGGACGATGTTAGGGATCTCATTCGTTCCAAGAATGCTTCCATCCGAGCGTACGACTCCTACCCCACCGAAGCCAATCGGGCCCGGATGCGCGCTTTACAACGAGAGGTAAAGCGTCGTGTCGCGGAGGTCCGGGAGGAACGGTGGGGTGTCCTCCTAGAGGGCATCGCGCCGTCGCATCTGGCCTACTGGCAGCTGGCGCGTAGCCTCAAATCCGACTCCTCGACTGACATGCCCCCGCTGTCCCGCCCTTCAGGCAGCGCAGCACCCCCAGCCTTCGACGACGACGAAAAGGCCGAGCTTCTCGCCGACTCCCTCGAGAGCCAGTGCGCCCCCAGCTCTCAGTCCGTCGACCAGTCCCACGTCGACGCGGTAGATAGGGAAGTCGAGCGCAGGGCGTCCCTCCCCCCCGTCGATTCCTTGCCTCCTATCACGCAAACGGAGGTCGAAGATCTGATAATGGGTCTTAAATCTAAAAACGCCCCCGGCCCTGACGGCATTTCGAATCGCGTTCTGAAATGCCTGCCCGCCCAACTCATCTGCCTCTTGGTGGCCATCTTGAACGCCGCCATGACGAACTGCACCTTCCCCGCTAAGTGGAAGGAGGCGGACGTCATTGGCATCCCCAAGCCCGGCAAACCTCGCAATCTCCCCGCGAGCTACCGCCCTATAAGTCTCCTCAACTCCCTGGCCAAGATATACGAGCGCCTCCTTCTGGCGAGGCTCAAGGACTTCATAACGTCCAGGGGTATCCTTATCGACGAGCAGTTCGGCTTTCGAGCCAAACACTCTTGTGTCCATCAGGTGCACCGCATCACGGAGCACATTCTCTCCGGTCTCAATGGGCCCGGAAGACCCGTCTACACGGGCGCCCTCTTCCTGGATGTCGCGAAGGCATTCGACAAAGTCTGGCACAACGGCTTGATCTACAAGCTCTACCGATTGGGTGTGCCGGACAGACTCGTGCTCATCTTACGAGACTTCTTGTCGAATCGCGCCTTTCGTTATCGCGTCGAAATGACGCGCTCCGCTTCCCACTCCATCAGTGCTGGAGTCCCACAGGGCTCAGTGCTCTCTCCGCTCCTGTTTAGCCTCTACACGAACGACATTCCTCGTTCGAGTGATGTTAAACTAGCTTTATTCGCGGATGACACCGCTCTTTATTATTCCAATAGGAACAAGGCCCTCATCACGAAGAAACTCCAGACCGCCGCCAATACCCTAGGGGATTGGTTCAGGAAGTGGCGAATCGAGGTGAACCCGGACAAGAGCGCGGCGGTGCTCTTCTCCAGAGGTGCACCTTCGCACCACTCTCTGCGCCACCCCGGAAGGAACCGAGGTCAAGTGACCATGTTCGACCGACCCATTCCCTGGGTCAAAGAGGTCAAATATTTAGGGGTCACCCTGAACAGTACCATGACCTTCGGCCCGCACATCAAGCGGGTCCGTCACCGAGCATCCTTCGTGCTCGGTCGTCTCCATTCGTTAATCTGCAAGCGGAGTAAAATGTCCCTTAGAAATAAGGTGACGCTTTACAAAACTTGCGTTCGTCCCATCATGACTTATGCGTGTGCTGTGTTCGGGCATTCGGCCCCCTCTCACATCGACAGACTTCAAGCGGTTCAAAACCGCTTCCTCCGTAAAGCCGTAGGAGCCCCCTGGTTCGTACGGAACGTCGACCTCCACTCCGATCTAGGTCTCGAACCTATTCGCGCCTTTATTAAAAAGGCGTCAACACGTCACTTCGCGAACGCATCTTCCCATGCGAATCCGTTAATCGTAGCCACCGCCGACTACGACCTCCCTCGCGACCCCTGCCGCTACCGCCGGCCGAGACATGTTCTCACCGACCCCCCCGATGCTTTGTCATCCCTTCTTTCCGCTCAGAATACGAGCGACGCCGTAGACGCAGACGCAGTAGTAGATCCCCTCCCATAGCCGGCGGTCGACCGGTGCGCTTAGTAGTGCACCCGTCCCCCTACAGCGACTGTCCCAACCGAGGGCGCCTCTCCGAGGCGCCCTCGAGTATGTCGCCTCTTGCCCTTCTGGCTGGCTGGAGCGTAGTGGTTGCACGCTCGCCTTTAAAATCCGGTGAAGCTGTAGAGGCCTCGAGGCCAACAGCGTAGATCATTCATACACACACACACACCCACTCTCATAGTTCGTCTCATACACACTCGCCGGTTACGGAGACTCTTGACTTGCCCTTCAGCTAAGACACGGTCTATTTGGTCATGGTAAGATAGTCTAGGTCTTCCCGGGCACCTACATCCTTCCACTTTCGCATTGTATATCTGTTTTGTCATTCTTTCTTCTGGCATCCTTTCTATATGCCCGAACCAACGGAGCATACCCTTTCTCATCTTTACACCGATACTATCTTTCATACCTACTCGCTTTCTTACTACGCTGTTGCGAATACGGTCGGTCAGCGTGACTCCGCACATCTTCCGCAGAGATCGCATTTCGACCGCATTTATCCTGCTTTCGTTCTCCTTCTTTCTTAGTGCTAATCAATATAAATTTTTCCAGAGTGATGTTTCCTGCTAAGCAATGGGAGAAAGTGAAGCTATCAAGGAACTTTGAAAAGGCTATATATCAAATCAATGAAAACCTTTTATACTGGCCCTCTTTTATCAAAGCAAAATGCAAGCAGAGATTTGTTAAAATAACACAGTACCTTATAAGGATGAGAAAACTTAAGCTAAGAAGAGTGTAAGTATTATCTTTATTTAAAACTAACAGTTTCCTGTAACTTCGTACCTGGTCGACAATAGCGCCCTACTGGGTCTATGTTATATAGCCTATGTTATTTCTGAATAAGGTAGCTTTCTAATGGTAATAGAATTTTTGAAAACAGCCAATTTTTTTTGTTGTTTTGAGTTTATTCTTTACAAACATACAAAAATATAAATCTTTCCTTTTTATAATATTAGTGTTGATAGCTGTTACCCGCGGCTGCGCACGCGTTTTTTTTGTAATTTGACATAGGTAGGTAGGTCTTTCTAAGATAGCATTACTCCAAGACCTAAGACACCTTCATGTTATAATATTAGACCTGTTACGAAACAGCCCCACCGTTGGGCACGGGCCTCCTCTCAAACTGAGAGGGCTTAGGCCATAGCCCACCACGCTGGCCCAGTGTGGGTTGGCGAACTTCACACACCGTCGCGAAACTCTTAGGGATGCAGGTTTTCTCACAATGTTTTTCTTCACCGTTAAAGCAAGTGATAATTAATTTTTAATACACACATGCTTTCGAAAAGACAGAGGTGCGTACCTGGGTTTGAACCCGAGACCTCTGACTTTGTAGTCCAACGGTGTAACCACTAGGCTATCACTGCTATAACCTTCATACTAAGTTTCTTATACCTAGGTACTTTTTTTGAGGAGGAGGATTACAAAAACCTATTTAAATCTTTTTCTGCCTACCCTGCCAAAGATCGTAACCTAACGTAATAATATTTAAAAAACGTACATTGCGAAGTAAGTATGTAACTAAGTAACATTCCGTGACAGCTTTCACGTAAGAAATCAGTTCGTGTTCATGATCAAAATCATGTTTAGATCATCTTTAATGAATGAATATACAAAGTTTCGTGTTCGGGCTATTCATCGTTAAAGAGTTCTCTCGAGAAGAGACAATCCTGAATGCATTATCGGTTCATGCACGAAATCATGTTTGAATGTTAAAATCAAACATGTATGCACAATTTCAAGTGAGTGCTTTTAACCACTGAAGAGTTTCTTTTGAGGGGGCGAATCTGAGTCCAATATCAGTAGATGGAGGAATTCATGTGTAAGCAAAAGCACAAATTTTACCGTAACATTGCAGCTCGAGATTAACAATAATAAAAATAATAAAGTTTTATGGTTTTTCCCATCACTATCCCGGATTGAGTCTTGTTCCCGGGATAAAAAGTATTTATTATTTAAGGTTAGAGTATAAGTTATTACCATACCAAAATTCATCGAAATCCTTTGGGTAGTTGTTGTGTGATTGAAACACAAAGAGACAGACAGAAAGACAGACAGACAATAATTCCAAAAAAAATTGTTTCGACCTCTAATATCGATAAGGAAGAGTACTCTAATCAAAATTTAAAAAAAATATTCGATGTTTAGATTCGGCTCAGTTACAGTTTTATTATAAGAAATCCTAAACGGCTCGACCTTTTGGGGTCACCAGGATGGTAGTTATAGTCGGACTAAACTTTTTTTGAGACGAAAGTTAGTCCATGTCCTTCGCTTGGGTATGGCCTTGCCGAATTTGATCAAAATCTGTTCAGCAGTTTGGGTGTGAAAAGGTAACAGATAGACAGACAGAGTTACTTTCGAATTTATAATATTAAGTATGGATTGGATTGTAAAAGGTTTCTTAATACGACAAGGTCGTTATTTGCTATGGCAATTTAAATTTTTAACCCGGCGCGTTACTATAACTTCACTAATCTGGATCATTTAAACCAGGGCTATCCAAACCAGATAAATCCCGGGCGGATATAAATTTCTAAATAGATACGAGGGCCGCAGAACCAAATACTTTAACTTTCTTTAAGAAAATTAATGTGTACTGTGTAAGCCCAGGCGTCTAGCATCGCATGTCGGATCGTGATCGGAACAATCACGTGAAGAGCTGGCACGGTCTACGTCACATTTCACCTGACAACAACAACAAAACGCACACACGAACATACACAGTTCGGGAATTCTCCTAATAATGGTGACAGAAAAGTTGATGCCATCTGAATTAATGATCGTCTTGGTAGCGTTCTTCAGTTGTCGTCGGTGCTCGTATAGTCCTAGCATAAACTAAAATATTTTTTATTTTTTTTTGCCACGAATAAATAATATTATATGTATTCTTCTTCTTTTTATGTATATATATTTTATTAACAAGTTTTGGGATCATGTCTGTAACGCTGCACGAGTTTCTCGCGTAACATCGTGGTTGCAGCTGAAAATCAGCGTTTTGCTCCTCGAGCAAATGCGGCGCTGAGCTGTGGCCCTTTTGTACCACTGTGACACACTTACTACAATAATGCTATAAATTTAAATTGTACTGCATGTTTTTTTTTTTTTTTTAATGTTTTAGGATAATACTTTGTACTGTGTGTCCTTTTGTTACAAATAAACTTTATCTATCTATCTATCTATCTATCTATCTATCTAATTAATATTTCAGTCATTTATTTGGGATACCATTAAAATACAATAATGTTCTACCAAATAGATTTTTTGTTGAACAATCGTATTTGCGATATATCAAGAATATGTGGCGGGCCGCATGCGGCCCGCGAGAGTGCTTGGGACAGCCCTGATTTAAACTATTATGGAGAACCATACCATAACACCATCATTTCACGTTATCGTAACGCGTTGCCATTCATAGCGAGTAAGGTCCCAGGATTGACGGTTAAACGTTTTACCTTTTCTATTTACAGCAAAGAACTGGTGCCAATACAACGTAAGATAGAGAGGCGTGAGCGAAGAAGGGAGGAGAAGGCTTTAGTTGCTGCTAGAATAGACAATGCCATTGAGAAGCAACTGCTTGAGAGATTGAAGAAAGGCACTGTAAGTAATATTTAAATAGCCTAGTTAACTGTTTCTGATGCTAATCATTTTCTTATTTCTTTACCTAATTCTGTGTATTTTGTGGTGGCCGAGGACCAAACAATAACCAGGATATGAAATATTTTTTTTTGGCTTTTATGGCGGTTTATCTTTGGTTTCAAGTTCGCGACATTTCGAATGCTTGTGCTGTAAATCATTCGAAACATTCCATCATTACAGATTTCTTCCTGTGACTTAAAAACTCAAAACATTGGGTATCTTGTCCGGTGACGCTGTGAAGGCCCCGCGGCCAACAGCGTAGATCATTCACACGCACACGCGTTATGCTATGTGTGACATTTGAATAAATCTAAGAATTCAGTATGATAAAGGATAGTAAAATATAAAATCACTTTTCTGCCTAAAATCAATTATATCAAAATAGGGCGCTTATTCGCTATGATTAAACGCTGCGTGTTACGATAACTTCGGGAAATGATAGTGTAATGGTATCTTGTATGCCATTTTAGTACCATCAAATGATCATTAGGCAAAGTTATCTTGGTCTGTTTTAATAGTCACAGCAAATATTTATCAAGTTCACTATCAACTACTGTTTCAGTTGAATTTGCTACTTTTGATGAAGCATGGATAAGAAGTGTGAGGTTGAATACGGGAGCAAATGATCTAATGACGGGGTAACACATCTAATAAAACTGATAAATTCCCAAAATATAAACAATTTCTTTTTTATTTTAGTACAATGATATCTACAACTTCCCACAAATGGCGTTCGACGCGGCGCTTAAAGCGGAGGAGATTTCCGACGAAAGCGAAAGTGAGAAGGAAGATCAAGAAGTTGAGAGGGAGATGGAGCCGGAGTTGGAGAGGGAGTTAGAGAGAGCCGTAGAACAGACAGATGAGTTTGTTGAAGCCAACAGTGACATGGATAGTGATGAGGTACGATC
Organism: Phalera bucephala; assembly: GCA_905147815.2. Lineage (NCBI taxonomy): Eukaryota > Metazoa > Arthropoda > Insecta > Lepidoptera > Notodontidae > Phalera > Phalera bucephala. The sequence goes on from LR990615.1 coordinate 27,389,023, forward strand.
AGCTTTATTAACACAATGGTTAAGTTGTTGGATTTGTATGCGTTTATATTTGTAGGGTGGCCAGCAGTGACTGTGAAGGGAGAACATTCGTCTTGTAAGCGCAAAGTACACCATTACCTTAGGGGTTGGTTACTGCGACCTCTAGCCATCAAGACTATTTAAATCTTACATTGCCGCCTGTAAAATAGAGTCAGAGATAAATATTGCGTATATCCACATCTTTTCCTGACAAAAAAGTATTTTTTTTAAAGGAACTCACTTGATGTGTGTTAACTGCAAGGGTGAAGGGTACCCTAGTGAGTAAACTTCCGTTATTATTATTTTGTATCGTGGGTGCGTCCAGACAGGAACAAATAATTGTGGATCACATAAAGATTCCGTGCGGGAATCGAACCCGCGACTTAGACCCAGTGGGTGGAGCGGCTTAAGCTCTTAACCACTGCGCTAAATCGTCCGTCAAATTGGGAGAATCGCTTTCGAAAGTAGTGATCAATGAAATTTCACATTGGCGCTATTATCTTTACTGCTAGTACTGCTGACACTATCGGAATTGAAATAACAAACATGTTAGGTTGAAATGCATTTGCGGGGTAGGCAGAGAGTACAGAGTTCCAACAGGTTCTTTCCTTACAGACCTCTCTGGCTTCCTCCACTTTCATAGTTCGCCTCATACACGCTCGCCGGTTACGGAGACTCTTGACTTGTCCTTCAGATAAGACTCGGTCTATTTGGTCCTGGTAAGATAGTCTAGGTCTTCCCCGGTACCTACATCCTTCCACTTTCGCATTGTATATCTGTTTTGTCATTCTTTATTCTGACATTCTTTGTATATGCCTGAACCAACGGAGCATACCCTTTCTCATCTTTACACCGATACTATCTTTCATGCCTACTCGCTTTCTTACTACGCTGTTTCGAATGCGGTCGGTCAGCGTCACTCCGCACATCTTCCGCAGAGCTCGCATTTCCACCGCATTTATCCTACTTTCATTCTCCTTCTTACATACCCAGCTCTCGCTGCCATATAACAGCATTGGGAGAAGCACTCCGTTATGTATGGCCAGCTAAGCCTTTTGGCTTACGTGCCGGCTCCCAACTAGCTTTCCCATCGCACCCTTCACTCTGTTTCCTGCACTCACTCTTCTCTCTATGTCAGCGGTGTATTTTCTATCCTTACTGAAGGCGCATCCAAGATATACAAACTCATTCACTTGCTCCAGCAAATCGTTACCAACCACAATCCTTGCATTCGTTCTGCTTTCTTCCCGTTAATCTTGGTTTTCTTTACATTCAAATGTTAGCCATTTTTCATGCAATCGTCTTTCATAACTGTTACTAGTATTTGCAGATCAGTGCCTGTTGGCGCTATTAAAACCGCGTCATCTGCATATAGTAGGTGATTTACCACTAGATCACCCATTTGCACACCTTCATTCAACGCTTTCAATCTTTGAAGACTTTTATCCAAATATATTATAAACACGCATCCCTGTTTCACGCCGATTTCAACGTCAAACCAGGGTGACATGTTACCACCCACCTTACATTCATACGTACATTTTCTTAAACAATGTTTAACAAATTCATACAATTGATTAGCAACTAATAATCAGTGGTTGGAATATAGTATAGAAGTATATAGTATATCGGAAGAAATAATGACAAAACAGATATACAATGCGAAATTGAAAGGATGTAGGTACCGGGGAAGACCTAGACTATCTTACCATGACCAAATAGAGCGTGTCTTAACCGAAGGGTAAGTCAAGAGTCTCTGTAACCGGGGAGCGTGTATGAGACGAACTATGAGAGTGGAGGAAGCCAGAGAGGTCTGTAAGGAAAGAACCTGTTGGAACTCTGTACTATCTGCCTTCCCCGCAAGGCAACTGGCGTGATGATATAGATAGATTAATAGAAATCATCCATTCTTTTTTACTTGTTTGATGTAATGTACATTGGATAAAAGTGATGTGTGGAATACAGCCTTAGTTGCTTTTAGACCGTTCAACCGACATCTATTACACCGTTAAATCAAATAATATATTTTTATAATTTCAGGAAAGTGATTCCGGCAAGAAAGAAAATGTTGATGTCGACAGTAACTTTGAATCGGAAACGTCGGACATTGAGGTAAATATAAACAAAAACAATTAGGTAGTTACAAAAACTTATTCTTATAATAATGGATGGACAGATCCGAAACTATGAGCACTAGCGAGAAATCCTAAAATGAATTCCGCAGGCGATTTTGTCACCTGCATCATTATATACAAGGTGTATCGTAAATATAGTTTTTTACCCCTTTTTAAGCACTTAGATCGCTTGTTCTCGATTTGATCGCTGTGGCTTCCCAAAGAGTCTGTCATCCCCGCGCTCTGTGCTCCTTTTATACTCGTATGAAAGTTCCAGAACGGACGCGAACCCTCTAAATACATCTATAGAAGTACATCCAACAATAGCTGGCGCGCCCCACAAAGCGGTATTATTATTACATACCTATTTGTACGTGAACAAGTAGACGTTTTAGCACTTAAGCGCGGATTCTAGATCTTTCTTGACGGATCGATAGGGGACCTAAGGGTGTGTGATGCGTTTTAAAATTAACATTTCCCGATAAGGGGTTCACGAGATATCGGGATGCATTGGAGTCGTAACATTATAAAGCGGAAGGCAACTAAAGAACCGATTTTAATAATACTTTTACTATTAGCAAACCAAAAGCTACATTATCCAGATGTAACATAGACCTGGTAGGTGGCGCTGTCGTCGACCGAGTGCGAAGTAGCGGGAAACTGCTAGTTATTCATAATAATAAGGTGGTTAGTAACTGCTGGTGTTAATAAGTCACTGGACCAACAAGGCAGTCTTATTTATGTAGAAAATATATTAACAAATGCATTTCTTCCATAGGATATGGCTGAAACAGTGGTCCAGAAGAAGAAGCCGCGCGTCGAAATTGAATACGAAACGGAGCCGGTCGTTAGCGTGTCTAGGAAGAAAATAAAACATTGATTTTTATGACATTTAATATGGTTTTTATTTTTCACCCTTCACTCCTGTGTAAACGTTGCTCACTCTTGTGGCAGTGAGTAGAGAATTGGTATGTGTTTACAGCTTCACCGGATAAGAGGGCGAGCGTGCAACTGCTACACCCGAGCCAGAAGGGCAAGGGGGCAACTAGCTCAAGGGCGCCTCGAGGAGGAACGGGCTCGGCTTGGGCAGTGGGTATGGGGGAGGGCGTATACTAGGTGTCTCGCCGTGGTGCTCTGCACCGGCCGGCGGGTAAGGGATTCTTCGATCTTGCCGGCGAGGTCGTTGTAGAATCCTGTGTGCAGTATCTGTAACCGAAACAAGGGATGTAAGGGCATCGGGAGGGTCCGTGAGAACATGTCGCGTACGGGGGTAGCGGCTGATAGGAGGGGAGTACTTATGACATAATAAGGGACAGGTTAAAAACAGCGTAGGGTAGGGGGTTGCGAAAATTTGTTTCATAAAGAGCGATGTCGGTGTTTTTTTTAATGGTTATGGAGAAAGAGATAAATCATTATATCTGTATCTTGGCATTCGTAGTTTTAAAATAAAAAAATATTGACGTAAGTATTTAATACCGATTTTTGGCAGTTGCTTAACGAAATATTGTTAGATGCGTTTATTTATACCGTGCGCTTGAATTAAATTTTCTAATTTCCTTCGAAGCAGTAGCAGTCATCAGCCGTTTGAATATCAAAATTGCCTCCTCAATCCTTAAGGGCACACAATTTTACGTAGGTCTTATGTACAGTGAGCACCAAAAGCACCATATTCGTATTTCCTAGACACTGAACAAGACTAGCGTAAGTTTTGGGTGAACATTGTAAAAGGTCAAAATTAGCGGAATACCAAATTGTACCTACTAATGCTATATACATACTTGGTCTAAGGCTACATAATTGATATTTTAAGTGCAACATCCTTGTTTAAACGTACTCATTAATTAGAAATAGGTATTCGTTATCCAAAAGGCAATGGTATTTTCCTATTGATAAAATTATAATTTTAAATGTTGGTTTACCTTAGGAATATCAATTGGTTACCTATTATTATTCTGATTGTCCTGGCCTTCGCTCATTCTGACGTAATTTAATCACAACTTCGTCTATAGATCTGCTCCTATATCTGTAGGGAATCCTACCGAAAGTGGATTCTGGATATTTGTAGAAAAGTGACAAACTTTACGTAATCCGACGAGGAAGGTACCGATGCCTAATGGCTTAAGCCGTTCCGTCCACTGGATGGAGTAAACGCGGGTTCGATCCCTACACGGAACAAATGTTTGTGTGACCCACAAATTTGTGTCGGTCTGGGTGATTGTGTATGCGAATTTCATGTTTGTAAACGCATCCACGACACAGAAATAATTAACTTTTGCTTCGTCATCAGGCAAAATACGTGTACTGCAAGACAAAGGTGTAAAGATCCAAAAGGTCCCCCCCTAAAAGATCGCTATGACGACCAGTTTACGCAGAGGCGGATTAAATGTCGAGAGCGCCCTAGGCAAGCACCTTATTGGCGCCCCTCTAGCGGCGATATATTATAAATTATAACTAGTACCAGTAATATAAACATTGATGACTGTAGTTGGCTTTACTACATGTGTGGTAGATAACTCTAAGTTGGAGTTTGCATTTCTTTACTCCAACTAGTATCTAGTAGATAAACTCAACTGCAGCTGCTGTTGTAGCAACCACATTTTTTTTTCCGTGTATTCACGAACTAGCCTCGAGCTTCGAGCTTATCAGAGACGTTTACAATACTTTTATAGTATTCATGTTGGTAACATTTTTTGCAATCACGTGATACAAACCCTAGACGTGTGAAACACGTTTAGGGTTTGAGTCACGGCCGATGCTCGCGATCGACGCGAGGAACGCGCAGATCGTATCTTTCCAACTTCTATTATGAAATCAGGCGATGTAGGAATAATTAAGAAAGCGGAGCACGCTTTGGAAGCTCTACATCTCTATAGAATTCCAGAATCATTTATATTGTGTACGTGGGTGCATACTTATTTACACAATTAATTTCATGTTAATTATTTTTTTTTGAAAAAGCAGTGATAGCCTAGTGGTTAGGCCGTTGGACTGCAAAGTCAGAGGTCTCGGGTTCAAACCAGGCACGCACCTCTGTCTTTCGAAAGCATGTGCGTATTAAAAATTAACTATCATTTGCTTTAACGGTGAAGGAAAACATCGTGAGGAAACTTGCATGCCTAAGAGTTTTTCGAAGGTGTGTAAAGTTCGCCAACCCGCACTGGGCCAGCGTGGTGGACTATGGCCTGAACCCTCTCAGTTTGAGAGGAGGCCCGTGCCCAACAGTGGGACAGTTTCTTAACAGGGCTAATATTATAATTGTATATATTTTTTTCTTTGTTTAAAAACTTCCGCACGTGCGCCCCTTTGTAACTCAGGGTCCCTGGGCACATGCGTAGTGCTTTAAGGATAATCCGCCTCTGACTGTAGGCATCCAGCTGTTACCTGTCAACTTCACCAGGTCTGTCCACTTTGTTGGGGCCCTGCTTACTCCACGTCTTCAGGTCCGAGGTTGCCACTCGAGAACCTTTAGTTAGAAGTTTTAACTTAGGCAAATATACATTAGGTGCCCGGGAAAAGCGGTAGCGTGGAGTGGCTCCCGGCGCCGTTATCGCAACGTCCTTGCAGTGGAAAGGAGGCTTGTAAACCCCTCTCAAAGGCAGGCTCTCAGAGCACGGCAGAGAAAGTCACCGGCGCGTTATTCGCGACTGCGTAGCGCTAAAGTACCGATGCCAGCCACCTTGGGATTCTTAGTAGGAGTCTGACACACTTAAGCTTCACTCGGGACTCGTGGTTCCATGCTGAATAATCTCTATGAAAATAGGGGTCGAATAAATTTAATGAGAAGGGCAGTGGTGTGGATTGGCCTACGCCGTCGTTAGAAGGTACAGTGTTAGTGCAGGGAGCAAGCGAGTCTAGTTTACCTTTTCCAAAGGCGCCCTTCAGAGCACGGATCAGAGGGGCACCGGTGCGTTCCTCGCGGCAAATCCATAGCCCCGCTGCAGTAGCGATGTCAGCCACCTTGATATTCTTAGATTTTATTTTATTAATTACCTTGATATTCTAGGAGTCCGACACGCTCCCTAGCCTTCCCCCGAACCTAGAGAAAGTAAAAAGGAAGGTAGTGGCGTAGCCCAGCCGGCTTTGATTAGAAGCTACAGCGTCGGTGCTGGGAGTTTAGTCTACCTCTCCCAAAGGCGTACTCTTGGGAGCGAGGAACTCGCAGCCCCCCCCATTCCTTCTAAAGGACCAGGGAATCCCGTGACTCTGTGATACCTAATGTTGTTAATATGCCAATGCACAGAGAATAACAGGATACAATTGAATTGTTAGTCATTGCTCTATCAATGTTAATATTAGGTAGGTAACTGTTTAAAGAATATTTTCCTTTACCTAACGTGGTAGTGTATGAGCAGCTATTGAGTAAATTAAATAAAATAGAATATAAAGATACATAGGTACCGTTGCGACCATTATCCCAGAACCGGTCGTCCTTTGAAAGAATTTAATACTTATTGCAAACTTTTGTAATTGCTCCCACGATGGGAATAAATAATTCCAAGTTAGAAAAATATATTGCAATAGTCTCTACATTTTCCACCGAACTCCAATTGTGTGTTTGTTACTGTGCTGAAAAGATTAAATGACCTATACTGTAGGTTATTATAGATTAGGTACTATAGATTTGGGGTAGTGGGATGCTGGAGCGGGGGCCCTAAGCGTCCTTCACGTGCGACCCCGAGGAGGAAGCGGGCGTGGTGTGGCCCACGCCGCCGTGAGCACCGCGACGGTGCAGGGGTGGGGGGAAACAAGCTACAAATTTTCCCTCCCGAGTTAGGCTCTGACGAGCGCGGTACAATGAGGGCACCGGTGCGTCCACTTGGAGATCCCGGAACCCCTCTGACACGTGCCAGTGCCGGCTACCGTGGGGTTTTAGTCGGTAAGAGTCCGACATGCCCCGCCAGCTTCCCCCGAGGCTGGACATACATGAGGATTTCCCCACGTAAATAAATGAATAGGTACTATAGGTTAGGTTTACAGCACAGACCGCTTCCTATACATCCTATACACGGCCCTTGTCCGGTAAAGCTGTATCTGTCCCGCGGCCAACAGCGTAGATATAAGGTGCTATGTATGTGTATCATCGCCCAACATTCTCGCTTGTATTCATGGCTGCAGCTAAATATCAGAGTCCCCCTCGTCAAGTAAATGCCTAGCGGATTTGTAGCCAATTTGTTTATAACACAGACACTTATGCTAAAATAAGGTAGTTCCGAATGGTCCGAAATGGTATTGTAATTTTTTTTTATTTGAAAATATTGTTATCATCGACCAGTTTTCCCTTTTACCTATTGGTCTCGGGTATTGTATATTTAGGTACACACGTGTGTTTTTGTAGCAAAATTAAATGTATTTTTATCTATCTATTATGCAGGGTTACCTATATTTTAAAGTAGAATCATACGAATATGATCCTTACGATGTACGGAGTCTATTCAATCTGATTCCACTGTCGCATTATGAGAATTAATTAAAAGCTTTTGACAAATCTTGTCGACTAATTTTCTCTTTTGATAATTTTACTTTGTTTGATAATTAATATCGTCACAAAAGCTTTGGGCGGGCTGAATTGGACATCGAACGAGGAGGCTGTGCTTTGAATAATGTTTACACAGGACGATAATAATGTTAGATGAGTGAAAATTTATAAATTCTGTGAGCAATACAATGCAATGAGGTGAGTAAGTAGCTACTTACAAGTAAGTAATTTAATGAAGAGTTGGAAATGTATACCATCTCTATTTCGCTAGAAGTATAGGTAGTTATGGCGCTATGCCATGCAAACAACTGGTGCGCGTTGAGGCTCTTTTACTCTGTTTGCCGTGAAGAAGAGGCTGAGTATATTCACATTTTTTTCTTACGGAAAAGATATGATGCACTTATCTCGATTACGCTAGAAGTATAGTTATGGCGCTATGCCATGCAAGCAACTAGTGCGCGTTGAGGCCCTATTACTCTTAGTTTGTCGTCTTGAAGAGGCTGAGTATATTCACTTTTCTTTCTTACGAAAAAGATATGTTGCACCTAATAATAGTGGCAAGAAGATTGTATTAAACCATAGGGCAAATTAAAAAAATAGAGTATAGCAAAGTGAATACGTCGATAGAAGCTCCTTGAGGATGACCTGATTAAAAGGGTGTTTATTTCTATACGAACCAACTGTGCAAAAGTAACAAAGAAACTTAAATAATGTTCTTTGTTATTAAATTATTGACTCATGTAGTCAAATGACTGCATGAGTCAATAAAATAATATTTTTAGCATATAATATTAGTGAGGTTTTGATTGAAATAGTGAAAATGAGGTTACTATTCCCTAAGGAAATCAAGCATTTTTGAACACAAAGTTAGTACCTATTTATATTACATAGGATTTTAGGTTAGTAGTGGAATGAGTAAAAAGCCGTGAAATGAACATAGGGTAGAAGTAGTCGATTTTGAACAGACTCTCCTCCTTGTAAAATGAAAATATATTCAAAACACCAAGTGCCTTAACGTTCAATGTACGTTATAAGTCTCGCAAATTGAGTTTCGTATTCCCAAGGATTTGATGGTCGCAAAAATGTTTTGTGAATAATTATTTGATTGGCCATTCATTGGATTTTCCGTTTAAAATGCTGGTATTAATGTTTCAAGATGAGCTGTAGCTCCACACTGAGTTTACAAAGATATTTTTATTTTATGAAAAACATATAAACTATCTGTCTATCTATCTATAACCTCACGCCAGATCCCTTGCGGGGTAGGCAGAGAGTACAGAGTTCCAACAGGTTCTTTCCTTACATACTTCTCTGGCTTCCTCGACTCTTATAGTTCGTCTCATACACGCTCGCCGGTTACGGAGACTCTTGACTTTTCCATCAGATAACACTCGGTTTATTTGGTCGTGGTAAGATAGTCTAGGTCTTCCCCGGTACCTGCATCCTTCCACTTTCACATTGTATATCTGTTTTGTCATTCTTTCCTCTGGCATTCTTTCTATATGCCCGAACCAACGGAGCATGCCCTTTCTCATCTTTACACCGATACTATCTTTCATACCTACTCGCTGTCTTACTATGCCGTTGCTAATGCGGTCGGTCAGCTTCACTCCGCACATCTTCCGCAGAGCTCGCATTTCATATAAACTAAAAACTGAATTTTGGGAATAAACCAGATAGCATGACCGGAGAGGTCACTTACCTACTCGCGTTGTAGGTACGAAGTGATTAAGCTGATATTACTCAAGCAATTTTCATTAAATTTATTGAACTATTTAGGTTAGACCATTGCTACCTAAGTATAAAGATCCCGTCAATATTGGTTTATTGATTTTTGTGTGGTGCTCGTTACATTGAACACGATAAAATGTTTAAAACAAAAAATGTTCAAGGTTCCCGATGTATTAACTATTTTAATGTAATTTTTCGTAAAAAAAAACATCCCTACGCTAGGAATTATTCCTGAGTCGTGGGTGCGTTTACAAACATGAAATTCATATACACAACAATAGAAGGTATATCGGAATATTCCCGCCGAGATTTTATATCAGTAATTTTAGGGGGTTACCCCTTAGGGAATGAATTCTGAAAAATCCTTTCTTAATAGTTACCTAGGTTATGTAGAGAGCTCCTATGCAAAATTTCATTCTTCTTGATCCATTGGTTTTAAGCTTAAACTGGTGGCTCTAAACCTATGAAAGAAGCTTAAAGTTGAGCAATGTCTGTCAGTTTTCAATCATCAAACAAAGTTATCCGCCAAATAAATTATTACTTCACAAAAACTTGTTAAAATACTACGAAAGACTTGATAAAAGTAAAACAAATGAACTATTTTATTTCTACAAACCGTAATTTTTACAAGCTTTTATTTAACGTTGCAATGTTTGTTAGTTTGTGTAGGTCAAATTTGAAAAGTGAATTAGAGCCATTTCCTGTTATCCTAATAATACATATGTATAATATTAGCACTGTTAAGAAACTGTCCCACTGCTGGGCACGGGCCTCCTCTCAAACTGAGAGGGTCTAGACCATAGTCCACCACGCTGCCCCAGTGCGGGTTGGCGACACACACACCTTCGAGAAACTCTTAGGCATGTAGATTTCCTCACGATATTTTCCTTCACCGTTAAAGCAAGTGATAAGTAGTTAATTTTTAAACCGCTCATGCTTTCGAAAAGACAGAGGTGCGTGTCTGGGTTTGAATCCGAGACCTCTAAGTTTGCAGTCCAACCGTCCATTGCTTTACCTATTATCCTACTGAGTTGAAATTTGACCGGTTGGTTCAGTTGCGATAACTCTACAACCAGGATTAGCTCCAGACGAAGGAATTCCGCAACGGCATACAACAGACAATAAATTTTGTATACATATTTAATTTTGATTGGTCGGGTTGCATAATTTTTTTTACTATTATTATAGTTTTATCAAAAGGGCAAATCAAGAGTCTCTGTAAGCAGCGAGCGTGTATGAGACGAACTATGAGAGTGGACGAAGCCAGAGAGGCCTGTAAGGAAAGAACCTGTTGGAACTCTGTACTCTCTGCCTTCGCCTCGTGTCTTTGTTCCACACGTCTAGACGACCTCTTCCGGTGTTTAGTCTAGTTCATTTCGTTTGTAATCGATAATTGCGTAGGTAGTGTTAATAATCAAGTGCTTTGTTAGTGGCTACGATATGTATCGAGTTTCGGCATTCCGAAGTGTAAGTTAAGACCCTTTAATCTCTGTGTGGTTTAAGTAGGTACCTGGATTCTAGGGTAGCCAAATCTTTTTTCAGCTTCAAGGGACAAATGATAATGAAACTTTAACATTATGTCATTTATCTTTTTTTATCGGGTTAAATAAATAATTATTACATTTTTATTTAAAGTAAAACCTGTACGTAGAAGGGTGCTTTTCACATAGTCGCTTCTGTTCTGGTGTGCGCATATGTGTTAATAATAATTCCGAAAAATATTTATATTCCCTTATACCGAATTTCTACAGCAGTGATAGCCTAGTGGTTAGACCGTTGGACTGGAAAGTCAAAGGTCTAGGGTTCAAACGCAGGCACGCACCTCAGTGTTTTCGAAAGTATATGCGTATTAAAAATTGATTATCACTTGCTTTAATGGTGAAGGAAAAAACATCGTGAGGAAACCTGCATGCCTAAGAGTTTCTCGAAGGCGTGTGAAGTAGAAACAGTGGGACAGTTTCCTAACAGGGCTAATATTATTATATATATATTTTATTAATCTTGAGCCTGCGAAAGAGCTGCACAAAGGAGGTCTCTTACGCAATAAGCATCGTTGGAAAGCTTAAAGCAGCCTTTAGTTAGCCTGTAAACCACTCTTGATTACTGAGTTTTTCTAGTGTTTATTTTTAAACTTCGCCCCACACTATGCATAATTCATGTGTCGTGGGTGCGTTTGCGTTTACAAACATGCAATTCTCATGAAAAAACACCCAGTTCTAAAAAAATATTTGTGGGTCATACAAAGATTTGTCCCGTGTGGGAATTGAACTCGCGACTACTCGATCCAGTGTGCGGAGCGACTCATGCTCTTAACCACTGGAAGCAGCCGTCCGTCAAATCCAGCTGTTTATCAGGTATTCTACAGCCTTTGACTGAATAAAGTGGACCCATGGTGAACCCAAAAAAGAATTACAAGGCCTGCATAAGCGCTTATGCAGACATTTACTGCAGCTTTTTTAAGCATCCAAAAGAGTAAAGGGTCTCGGTTTACCAGCTTTTATGCAACCTATTTGTGCTGCTTGGGTATTGTGTATGTACATTAATATGTATAGAAGTAATAATTTACATTACTCTTTTATCCATCTATCAACACTACAGATCCCTTGCAAAGTAGGCAGAGGGTATAGAGTTCCAACAGGTTCTTTCCTTATATACTTCTCTGGCTTTCTCCACTCTCATAGTTCGTCTTGTACACGGTCGCCGGTTACGGAGACTCTTGACTAGCTCTTTTGCATTATTTTTAATAAATACTTACCGGTTTTAACCAAAATTTATACTAAAAATTAAATCAGTAAATAAGGGACGTCCCGTGGAATGACGGACGGCTGGAAATACTACTGGGCACTGGGTACAGTTTCAAGCCTTATCAGTAACAAGAAGTAGTCTACGGTACAATATGTTCATTGTGCAAGAGGCAGGTGGGCAAAAACACGTCATATTATGGTATAGTGGAAATTTTAATTGACATAAATGATATTCATGCAATTGCATGTCCTTTTCGTCAATTAATATTTTCACCATCGATATGTGTTTACAGATTTGCCTTACCAAAAAATAAGCACCGTCATATCTACAGGGTGACCCGGATTTGTAAATCGTCATGATTTCGTCATGATATAATTTATCATAGTCTAAACAACTTTTGTTCTATAGTAACTTTGTTGTTAATACAAATTGATCAGCTGAGCGACCGTATTTGCATATAGAAATAATGTCGGTAGAAAGAATGACAAAACAGATATACAATGGGAATGTGGAAGGATGTAGGCACCGGAGAAGACCTAGACTAACTTACCATGGCCAAATAGACCGCGTCTTTAATTCTCTGAAGAACAAAAGTCAAGAGTCGCCATACCGGCGAGCATGTATAAAACTAATTATAAAAGTGGAGTAATTATGAAGAGGAAGCCAGAGAGGTCAATAAGAAGAGAACCTGTTACAACTCTATTATCTCCGCTTACTCGGCAAGGAATCTGGCGTGATGATATAGATAGACGATCAGCTTATCCACTGAACTTGTATGGGAAAGGAAAATAATCTTGAATACGGAAGAAATACGCTAAAAGATGAAAAATAGAAGTACAGAAGTTTTTTAGACTAACATATGACAAGTTTCCCGGTCTCCCAGTATATTCTCCAAGTGGAGGTGGCAGAGGTGTTGGACCCCAATGTAATAGCGGGCGAGCCTATTATCATTATACCGGGCACAATTCCTGACAGCTATTAAGATTTTTTATTAGAAATACTATACTTTGTCCGACTTAGGATTTGAACCTGGAACCTTGAGATCTCCAGCAATGATAGACCTATAAGGCAGTCAAATATGTACCTTCTTATGTATATAAGAATGTGTTGATGGTGGTGATGTGATCCAGACCAATTTCGGCCATGGTAACTGCATCAACTCGGTTATCGTTGACGATCGTGTGACTTTCGACAATCTTCTTAGTAAAGATCCTCGCACATAGCGGGCATGTGAGTACACCATTAATATAGGAATAATTGATCGCCACGGGTGGTCAGGCTTCCAATTGATCACGCTTTGCGTCAAGGCCAGCGCATCGCTGAGCTTCAAAGTTCCGGACTTGCGGTTCCGGTTGCGGCTCCTAAAGTATGTGTTACTACAGATACTTCATCTCTTAGAAAAAGTAGTACCCGGGTCACAGGTTAAAATATTATCAGAGAGTAAATAAGTACGGCAGTGTATCAAGTGTGGTCACGTTTTGCAGATAAATTTGCCATCAGAATACAGACTAGGCATTGTTTCGTACAAAAGAATATAATATTAACTTGTGTATTAAACAGTGTTGCAATCTTTCTTACTTATCTGAAGGACAAGTCAAGAGTCTCCGTAATCGGTAAGCGTGTGTGAGACGAATTTTGAGAGTAGAGGCAACCAGAGGTCTGTAAGGAAAGAACCTGTTGGAACTGTACTCTCTGCCTAACCCGCAATGGATCTTGCGTGGTGATATAGATAGATAGATTATTAGATACAACATCAGCAGGGGTCCTTCGGGGTCGCGGACGCAAGGGGCGGGGGCTCTGAGCATCCTTCACGAGCAACCCCAAGGAGGACGGCGGCGTGGCGTGGCCCACGTCGCCGTGAGCACTGCATCGGTGCGGGGGGGAGCGTGTCATCAAGTCTCCCCCCGATGGTGGGCTCTTCACAGCGCGGCACAAGAGGGGCACCGGTGCGTTCCATACGAAGATCCCGGAGCCCCTCCAAAGTGCTGATGTCGGCCACCGTGGGGTTTTTATTCGGTAGGAATCCGACATGCCCCGCGAGCTTACCCCGAGGCTCGCGGAAGTCCAATGCAGGATTTTCTACAGGAAAAAAAGATGGATAAATTATTAACTATTTATGTTGTGTATATTAACCATGTTTCGGTCTAGGTGTGTGTATGTGAATTTCACGTTTGTAAACGCATCCACAACACAGGTATAATTCCCAGTGTGGGGATACATTTTTATGAAAAGAAATATAGACGTAAAAATAAAATAATAATTATGTTTGGTATTCAATATAATAGGTATTAAGTAGGTAGTTAAGACCAAGCCTCGATAAGTTGTGGCAAATTGAATAATTAGATATCTATAAACCAAGCATTACACGACAACTATTTAAATGTCGGAGAGGGGCCCAAAGACCCTCTTTAGTAATGTATTCTCGTGAGCACATTGCTACTATTGAGATATGATATATTTATGTATCTATTATTAATTTAAGGGATCTGGCTTGATGATATAGATATTATTAGTTCAGTAAAAGTGATATTCTTTTTTACATTTCTATCTCTATAAATGAGGGAACCATGTTGCCATTCTCACGAATAGTATAATTTGGTTCATGTAACTTATATATATTGATAGACGAGCCTGCATTGTTCTCCCATAACCCACAACAAAACGTAGATGGAAAAAATTGTAAAATTACTATTTTAATAGAGTAACTGTGGAGTTTCTTGCCCTTCTTCACAGGAATGACATTCCGAAGTAGTCCGAACACTATAATAGTTAACATGAATGAAAAATATTCTGATTCTGTGTTAATACTGCCCGCTATTTTGCTCTTCTCCTGGTGGAAATGCTCGTGAATATTCACCAATAAATGCTTCTTGACGTGTTAAAAATATCTGTAGTGAACTCATTCTACTTCCGCGACAGTGACGTAGCCAAGTCCTAGTCAGTGTCTCTTCAATATTATTATCCAGTACACGCGCGTGCCATCTCTATAATTTCTCCCTCTACGGTCTATGGT
The DNA here is from genome assembly GCA_905147815.2 of Phalera bucephala. Classification (NCBI taxonomy): domain Eukaryota; kingdom Metazoa; phylum Arthropoda; class Insecta; order Lepidoptera; family Notodontidae; genus Phalera; species Phalera bucephala. The sequence goes on from LR990615.1 coordinate 27,404,120, forward strand.
GATAACACCTATTATGGTGGCAGAAAAAGTGTTTCAATCTTTCTTACTTCCCAAAGCGGATACCTGCAGGTGACGAGCCCATTAATCTACGGTGTCAAGGTTGACCCTCCTGAGCCTTATTTACTATAACTAAACGCGGAGCGTTAAGGTAACTCTATGAAATGATGGCGTAATTGTATTCTGTATAGCACTCTAGTTTAAAGTTAATTTCAGGAATCGTATGTAACGTGCCGCGTTATCATACTGAAAAAGGGCCCTGATGCCTATATTTTTGTTGTTATTTTTACCGACAAATGTGACGGGTGTTATCTGTTTACGGCCTTTGACTGTTTGTGCCAACTATGTGCTGAACGAGTGAACTAATTCTTATCCGAATTTATGTTTATAATGGACATTTGTTTATATTAAGAGCGTCGGCCGCTGCGGACACTGTAGCTGCGGGTTCGATTCCCGCAAGGAACAAATCTCGGTAACGCATCCGCGACACAGGAATAATTTTTTGTGACGGGCTACGTTTAAAAAAAAATCTGCCTCGTTGGTCTAGTGGCGAATAATGCGCGCTGCGAATGAGGTCCCGGGTTCAAATCCTTGGTCGGACTAATGTAGATTTTGTATCGAAAAATCACAGTACCACTCCGAGGTCTGGAATTGTGCCCGGTATATGACAATAGGCGCGCCCCCTAATACATAAGACCTGACATCGTCGGCGAGAAGTGGGTGTACAGTACACCTCTGCCACCCTCGCTTGTGGAATATAGGCGTGACGGTTATATTTATACTTTCGAATAAAATATTATTTTTCAACAAGTTCTATGATAGATAGCGAACATGAGAACATGACCAAGATTTTAGTTGTAAAGTTTTTGTTTGATGGCGTTCAGTTATATGCAAAAAACACGCATACAATGTCTGACATTATGACCTTGCTGCGTACAAAATTTTGACTACACGTTCCCACTTTCCGTTTAAAATCTAAGTAAGTCATATAAATATAGAAAGAAACATCAACAAATGAAATTGGCGTGAACTCTTCACATTTTAAGAATATTATTAAAATGTGAAGAGTTAACAATAATATGTTATAAAATAATTGACGTCTGATATTTATCTCATAAGTAAACAAGAAATTGAACAGTTAATTGTAGCAGTGGCAAGTAGTGGAGGAGACGCAGGTGCCGTAGTTGAAGCCCAGGAGCCGGCAGATTTTATTCTTTTTAATTCTTTTTTTTTATTTTTTTATTCTTTTTTTTAAAAACGTAGCCCCACTCTAGGATTTATTCCTGTGTCGTGGGTGTGTTTACAAACATGAAAATTCACATACACAAATACCCAGACCGAAACAAATAATTGTGGATCACACAAAGATTTGTTCCGTGCGGGACTCGAACCCGCGACTATTAGACACAGTGGGCGGAGCGGCTTAAGCACTTAACCACTGCGCTAAATCGTCCGTTAATCGCAGCCAGTATTGCTGCATGTCTTCAGGGTCATCGGGATGTATAGAACGTTGCTAGATTCAATTGTGTGGGATTACGCAATAATAATAATAATATAATTTCTTTATTCGAGTGACCAGGACTCATCATGTTAGTAAAACTTAACCTATGTTAGTATTCCGTCGTACAAAATATTCGATTCAATACTGCGCCATCCCGTGCGAGATGGCGTAGCAGTGATTCACATAAAGACAGTCCAACCTGCTGGAAATCGTAGTCAGCAGGCTGTTTGAGCTACTCCACGCTCTGCGCACCAGAGATGCACACCTCTTTCGCAATCGTATTTTCAAATAAAAAAATTAAAAATTATTTGGATATATCCAAATAATTTTTATTTATAATTTTTTATTATTATTTAAATCATGTTAATCTGATACAATGCAGATCTAGACAGGACACATAACGTTCTATTGACTTGGAGTATTTTGAATCCTCGTTCGGTCGAGCGCTTTTTCAACGCGCGTTAGTAAAATGCAGGAATGAAACACGGCTACATAATAGTACAGTTTTTTTAAAAGCGCTGTAAGCACTGCGCTTTATAAAAGCGGCCGTGCGAACTGGCGTGCTGGCTAACTGACGATTTACATTTATCTTTAAATGAGGATTAAATATAAATTTGTATAGGTGGTTAGTTGTAACAGTGGCAAGTGGTGGAGGAGACGAAGGTTTTCAAGGTTATCAAGATATAGCGGACCTTGCTAGGTAAATTTATAAAAACTCTAAAAGAAATGAACACAGGGCTTCTCAACCCGCTTATTGAAGTTGAAATCTGTGTTTATTAAGTTAGAAAATTCTATTTTTCTTTTTTTTTTTCTTCTTTAAAAAAAAACGTTGCCCCACACTAGGATTAATTCCTGTGTCGTGGGTGCGTTTACAAACATGTAAATTCACATACACAAATACCCAGACCGGAACAAATAATTGTGGATCACACAAAGATTTGTCCCGTGCGGGAATCGAACCCGCGACTATTAGACACAGTGGGCGGGGCGGGCTAAGCCCTTAACCACTGCGCTAAATCGTCCGTCAAATTTATATTATATTCAATCAACTATTTTTGTTTCTTTTTTAATTTTCCCCATTGTAAAACAGTGTACCTCTCGTTCCGTTCGCATGTATGCATGTTGTAATACAGGGAAACCTATTATTAGCCATACATAATTGTTATATTACTTAATTAGTACATTACTGTACCACTGTTGGTTTTCTAAATAAAATAAAAACAAAAAATATAATTGTGTGGGACCATGCACTGGTATTTATGAAACAAAAAAAAAACCAAATGAGTATCTAAATAATTATATTAATTTTATGCAATGCAGATCTTCTTCTTCTTCTTCTTCTTTTTAAAAACGTAGCCCCACACTAGGATTTAATCCTGTGTCGTGGGTGCGTTTACAAACATGAAAATTCACATACACAAATACCCAGACCGGAACAAATAATTGTGGATCACACAAAGATTTGTCCCGTGCGGGACTCGAACCCGCAACTATTAGACGCAGTGGGCAGAGCGGCTTAAGCTCTTAACCACTGCGCTAAATCGTCGTCGTCGTCGTCGTAAAATCTAAACACAGGACATACAAAGTTGTATAGATTTTGAGTATTTTGGAGTTAAAATCTTACGTCTAACATTTCTTATTAAGTGAGTAGATCAAAGGTAAAATTAATTCTATAGTTAGTTGTAACAGTGGCAAGTGGTGGAGGAGACGCAGGCGCCGTGGTTGAAGCCCAGGAGCCGGCAGATGTAGTCGCAGCCGGAGTTGCTGCATGTCTTCAGGGTCATCGGGATGTATAGAGCTTGATTGGCCACTGCAGCGCCCTCTTCTGTAACAAAATGAAAATACATATCATCACCAAAATTGCTCCTTTGAATTTATTTTAATTTAAAGCTGATTTTGTAATCATCAGTTAAAACTTATCTATCTATGTCTATATCATCACGCCAGTTCCTTTGCGGGGTAGGCAGAGAGTACAGAGTTCCAACAGGTTATTTCTTTACAGACATCTTTAGCTTACTCCACTCTCATAGTTCGTCTCATACAGTTATCTGATTTTAGAAAATAAATTCAAATAAATATATAAAGAAATAAATAAATTTGAAATTGAATAAATGATTACCTAACCGGACAATATAATTGACAACGAATATTATATAATTGACAACAAATATCATTGAACAACTATACCACCCTACTAGTTAATAATGAAACTGTTAAACGTGCAACCTATTCTTTTCCTTATGATGTTTTTCGGTGACTATTTCCTAAAATAAGTGTATTATGCTAATCTATATTCTCATATATGTCATCTATAGTAGCTTAACCTTCATATAAAATTGTCTGCTTCGTTGGTCTAGTGGCGAAAAATGCTTGTAGCGATCACGTGGTCTTGGTTTCAAATCCAATGTTGGGACTAACATCGTTAGCAAAATATGCACACCACACTAACTCCTACGACTCCCGCTTGGGTAATATACAAGGTGTATCGTAAATAACGCAAGACCTCAGACACCCCGATTAGATAATTCATTCACAAATTCAAAACGAAAACAAATTAAACAAATTAAAATTTTTGACCCCTTTTTTACTTTTATACCTCACTTATCAATGAAACTTGTACGTGTATGTCTGCGTATTGAGAAATACGTTTTTGAAATGCATTCGAAATCTCCGTACCGCTATGAATAGAAAATAATTTTAGTTTATTATAGCGCACTAAAGGAGTAATAGCATTTACTGCAAATTAAATGAAAAACGTGCGGTTTCGTTAGTCTAGTGGCAAAGCGTATGATCACAAGGTCCTGGGTTCGAATCCTAAGTCGTACAAATGTAGTTTTCTAATGAAAAATTCCCAGTATGAGTCCGGAGTCCGGAATTGGGCCCGGTATGACAATAGGCTCACCCCCTATAACATGAGACCTAATATTGTCTGCAAAACGTGGGTGTACTCAGTATACCCCTGCCGTTTGGGGAATATAGGCATGACGGTGTTTTTTTTTTAATTTTTAAATATTGTTGTAATCCATTCAGTTATCGGTTTAGCACAAACTACTTTCAGGTCTTGCGTTTAACATGTTACACCTTGTGTAGTTACTGTTTCCTACTAATAATACCCAATACTTTTATTCGTAGTCCAACACTAGAAATTATTCCTGTGTCATGCGCGCATTTGCAAACATTTAATTAACATTCACAAACTCCCAGACCGAAACAGAAATATTTGTGGGTCCCACAAATCTTGTCCCGACGGGGAAAAGACAAAACCAATTAGTATTAAAAATAAGTTAGTTGTAAAAACAAGCTTATAATAAAACGGCCTATTAAAATTGAATGTGTATACGAGTTTTCGTATCTATGTTGGCCGTTGAGAAGTTCCTTCGTCAGGAGCCAATTCTGAGTGTGGAATCAGGTCATGCTTGCCAAAAAAAATGCATTGCCACAACAAAAACAACATGTCAAATTTCAACTCCGTAGGATAAGAGGAAGGTGTCCGCCGGCCGGCGCAGAGCACCACGGCGAGACACCTAGTATACGCCCTCCCCTATAGCGACTGCCCAAGCCGAGGCCGTTCCTCCTTGAGGCGCCTTTAAGCTAGTTGCCCCTTGTCCTTCTGGCTCGAGCGTAGTGGTCAAACGCTCGTCCTCTTGTCTGGTAAGCTGTAAAGGCCTCAGGCCAACAGCGTAGATCATTTACATACAAACACACACATACACAGATTGGACTTAAACAATCATTGCAGGTTAAATAAAAGCTTATAAATATTTCACTCACCAATTTCGTTGGTCATCTCGTATGACTTTAACATGTCGCTAAGCGTGATAAGTTTCGCATTCGCCACAAATATGATAGCGAAAAGAAAAACAACTGTGAACTTCATCTTGGATATTGTTTAAGCACGTCCTTCCTTCTCAACTGCAGCTGCGGAATTGACGAATACATATGTCTCGGAATTAAAAGTTGTTATTGTTATTCTTGGTAATAAGTGCCAAAACCTCTTAAGTGCATAAACGTGGTGGTGCGAAATTCAATTTTATTGAAGGACCTTTAAATATTAAATTTGTTTTCCACAAAATGTCAGTTAGGAGGTATTGACATTGAGTCGATCTTAGTCACTCCATATCTCAAGTGGTCTGTAAAAATCGGGACTCAGTATTATGGCAATATATTTTGCGCTCTATTGCTTGGCGGTAAAGTTTTAAATTTGATGACTGATGAGTAGGTATTGTTTATTATGTTAGGTATATGCAGTTTTGATGATAGAATTAATTATAGTCGGATGAGTAAGTTAAAAATGTTATTGTTATAGGTACTTGTAGGTATATAAATAACATGATAAATACTTACGCGGATCAGGCAATGGGAAGGGCACATTAAGGCTATCAGACACCGACCTAACCGGCGAGGTAGAAGAATCCCTTGCTCGCCGGCCGGTGCAGCGCACCACGGCGAGACACCTAGTATAGGCCATCCCCCATAGAGACTGCCCAAGCCGAGGCCGTTCCTTCTTGAGGCGCCCTTGAGCTAGTTGCCTCCTTGCTCTTCTGGCTCGAGCGTAGTGGTTGCACGCTCGCCCTATTGTCCGGTGAAGCTGTAAAGGCCCCGCGGCCAACAGCGTAGATCATTCACACACACACGGCTTTATCCTTAGATGAATTATGTCTAGATGGAGCATCGCGTCCGCAGAAACGGCATAAAAATTATCTACTAATATGGTAGATAAGTTGTAGTACGCGTCCGCAGAAACGGCATAAAAATTATCTACTAATATGGTAGATAAGTTGTAGTACGCGTCCGCAGAAACGGCATAATAATTATCTACTAATATGGTAGATAAGTTGTAGTACGCGTCCGCAGAAACGGCATAAAAATTATCTACTAATATGGTAGATAAGTTGTAGTACGCGTCCGCAGAAACGGCATAAAAATTATCTACTAATATGGTAGATAAGTTGTAGTACGCGTCCGCAGAAACGGCATAAAAATTATCTACTAATATGGTAGATAAGTTGTAGTACGCGTCCGCAGAAACGGCATAAAAATTATCTACTAATATGGTAGATAAGTTGTAGTACGCATCCGCACGCGCACGCACACATTGACAATATTTAAATAAATTTACAATAATTGAACACTCACACGCTCACATAATGCGTAACTGATGCCGCTCTTGGCGCCATTTTTGATAGCATTTTTTTTTCTTTTCGTTTTGAAAAAAAAACGTAGCCCCACACTAGGATTTATTCCTGTGTCGTGGGTGCGTTTTAAAACATGAGAATTCACATACATAAATACCCAGACCGGAATAAAGAATTGTGGGATTATTAGCCACAGTGGGCGGCGGAGCTTAAGCTCTTAACCACTGCGCTAAATCGTCCGTCGATGATGATGCTTAGTCTAGACAAGTCTTAGGCCCGTATTATAGAACGTAAATCAGTCGTGAATCTAAAATCTGATATTTATACTAAAACGTTAGTTTTAAAACTAGATTTAAGACTGATTTTCGTTTTGTAATAAGGGCCCTAGTCTAAGGCTTTATCTTTACATATCAATAAGGTGAAACGTAGACGATTAGAATTTAATACTCTTTACCAAGCTATTCTGACCATCCCTTTATTATGCATGCCAGTATTATGGTTATGCCAAGACTTGCTGTGCCAGTGGATAAAATCTTAAGCGGCTCCGCCCACTGGGTCAAATAGTCGCGGGTTCGATTCCCGTACGGGACAAATCTTTGTGTGTTTGTGTGTGTGAATTTCGTGTTTGTAAACGCGCCCACCCAGGTTCCAAGGTTCTATCACCGGGCCATCAAGTCTGCTCTTGCAATTTTAGTAAAATTGTCGTTCATTAACTTCATAATCGTTGGTTTTGACAGTTTTGATATATAATAAATAATACTAGTGGTCGCCCATTGGTCGAAATTCAACCATAATTAATTTGAATTATAAGTTTGAACATTATTAAGGTTCTATTGGCAAGAACTATACTTCTATAATCTGAGATTTCACCAAGGGTACACTGTTAATTTGCCTATTTTTTTCAAACAAATATGAAATTTAAATAAAAGAACGGCAACGGGCGGACTGGCAAACGTAATGCAGGACGCCCTCAGGCTAGGTGGAGCGATGACCTTCGTAGGGCGGCTGGCAGAAACTGGATGCGAGTAGCCGAGGATCGTACCCAGTGGCGTGCACTTGGAGAGGACTATGCCCAGCAGTGGACTGCTATAGGCTGATGATGATGATGATGATGATGAATAAAAAAAAACCAAAATAGATTAAAATAAAGAATACCTTTTCTTTTTCTTTGATTGTAACAAAAAACTATGCGATAAAGAAAATTCTGTCCATTGAACTTGACATACATATTTCGATAATTTAATTAATGACACAAAACTTCTTTGTATGCGATGTTTTTTGTAAAAACTCTTTCATCGTTTGCTGGTTATGTTTGACATTCAATAAGACTATAGACAAATAATTTGAAGTATATTGTGTCAAATACATGGCGGTGTGTGTAATGTTTTTTTTATTGATTTGATGTATGTTTAATGCATAATTTAAAAAAATATTAGCATTCTGCACTCCTTCTCGATGTAAACTATAAGTGAGGGAAATTTCATACTCCTCCGTCCGCGCAATTTTTGTAAAAAGGGGTACAAATGAAATAAAACTATTTTACGGATTGTATCGCGGTTTATTTATTTTTTATTTTTAGTTCCCGACGTTTCGAGTGCTTTGCAGCACCCATGTCACGGGAGGGACTGAGGTGTTAGACGTCCAATAGGCATAGTTGTTCCGAGGTACCCTCAAACTTCTTAAATATTTTTGTTGTTGTTGGTCCGATCTACGCAGAGTGAGCTCACGGTGTCTTGAGGTCTTGCAGTGTTATGCTTGGTTTTGGATTTGATTATATTAATTACCGGATCCCAAGACGATGGAAGCACCCAGCCATCTTCTCTATTGAAATTAGGATGTTTTTTAATTTCAATAGCCTCGCGAACCATCCTTGGTAGGAATCGGTGTTCTTTCACGAGGATTTGTGGTCTATCAAATCTGATGTTATGGCGGGTGCGGTCAAGGACATGTTCACAGACTGCAGACTTCTTTGAGCGACGGTGTTTTAGGTCAGCTATGTGTTCTTTCACCCGAGTTTTTACCGGTCTTTTTGTTTGTCCTATATAAGAGAGACCACATTCACAATCAAGCTTGTAAACTCCTGCATCTTGTAGAGGGATCTGACACTTGACAGATGGTAAAAATTGACTGATCTTCTTCGGCGGCTTAAAAAATGTTTTAATCGAAGCACGCTTCAAGATGTAGCCAATCTTGTCCGTGACTCCTCTCATGTAAGGTAGTACAGCAGGGAGACGCTCAACTGTGGCTGGTTTCACTCGGTCACTGTAACGTTGGCGTGGGACTCGAAGCTTATGGTCGTGCAGGACTTGCTTTACATGTTGAAGCTCGGCAGCCAGAAGTTTCTTGTCACAGATCCCTTGTGCTCTCTGAAACAAAGATTTACCCACGGTAGCATATATATATATTATTATTATTCGCGTAAATCTAAGAACTCAATAAGGGGTACAAAGTTTTTGTTTCACGTATTAATATAATGATATCATTTATTTCTCGCCACAATATAACATAACATAGGAAGATTGCCATATTACAATGAAGTTGTTTGTTGTGGGAGACTGGTGGCTAAACTAGGTAATATCTGCATTTCAAGTCACCAGTGCACCTTCCCCATTTGAGCTAATTTGGGCTCTCTCATAAAATAATAACATTTCGATCGAAATGCGCAGCGTTACGTGCTTAATTAAACATATCGAATAAGGGCCCAGACGGTCTTTCATCCATCATGCCCAAGCTAAATGTAGGTGGTACCTACACCTCTGCCTACCCCTTAGCGTAAAACAGGCGTGATAGATTTTACTTTTAAGATATCGTTGGTCGAGTGGTGAATAATGCGCTTTATGATCACGAGGTCCTTGGTTCGAATCCTAGGTCGGACAAATATAGTTTGGTATTGTGCCCGCTATAGGCTCGGTCCCTATTATATCGGAGTCGGCACCTAATGTCGTCGGCGAAAAGTGGGTGTACAATAGTACACCTCTGCCAGTCCCGCTTGAGGAATATAGGCGTGACGGTGTTCATTTTTTTTTTTTTTAAAACGTAAGCCCCGCACTAGGATTTATTCCTGTGTGCGTTTACAGACATGAAAATTCACACACACAAATACTCAGACCGAAACAAATAATTATGGGTCACACAAAGATTTGTCCCGTGCGGGGATATCCAACCCGCGACTATTATACACAGTGGGCGGGACGGCTTAAGCTCTTAACCACTGCGCTAAATCGTCCGTCAAAAACTTATTATGAGAATATAAGATTCGTTAAATTATGATTCACATTTTTGATGTTGGGTTTTCCCCAATCATAAACTCGCAGAAACAATCAAATATGCATTGGAGTCAGAATGTGATATGAGTCACTGAGTCACAGACCATCTTCTTAATTAAAAAAATTAATAGTGTCGAATAGATATTTGCATGTGCTTCCTCAGTAACGTTTAAATGGCTGAACGCATTTAGTTTGAATTTGAAAGAAGCGTAGTTTATAAGATGAATATATCCACCTGGTTGAATATATGTATGTATCTTTTCGCAAAACGATATCTTCGTGTGACGGTACTCTGTATGCCAGCGTTTCCCAAACTTTATTATGCCCTGGCTATATTTAAGTTAACAGGGGCATACATTTCAATGTGACGAAAACCAACATTATGGTTTTTGAACGGGAAGAAACCAGAACGAATGCAAGGATTGTGGTTAGTAACGATGTGCTGGAGCAAGTGAATGAGTTTGTATATCTTGGATGCGCCTTCAGTAAGGATGGGAAATACAGCGTCGATATATAGAGAAGAGTGAATGCAGGGAATAGAGTGAATGGTGCGATGGGAAGGCTACTTGGGAGCCGGCACTTAAGCCAAAAAGCGCAGCTGGCCATGCATAATGGAGTGCTTGTCCCAACGCTGTTATATGGCAGTGAGAGTTGGGTATGTAAGAAGGAGAACGAAAGCAGGATAAATGCGGTCGAAATGCGATCTCTGCGGAAGATGTGCGGAGTCACGCTGACCGACCGTATTCGCAACAGCGTAGTAAGAAAGCAAGTAGGTATGAAAGATAGTATCGGTGTAAAGATGAGAAAGGGTATGCTCCGTTGGTTCGGGCATATAGAAAGAATGCCAGAAGAAAGAATGACAAAACAGATATACAATGCGAAAGTGGAAGGATGTAGGTGCCAGGGAAGACCTAGACTATCTTACCATGACCAAATAGACCGTGTCTTAGCTGAAGGGCAAGTCAAGAGTCTCCGTAACCGGCGAGTGTGTATGAGACGAACTATGAGAGTGGAGGAAGCCAGAGAGGTATGTAAGAAAGAACCTGTTGGAACTCTGTACTCTCTGCCTACCCCGCGAGGGAGCTGGCGTGATGATATAGATAGATAGACTATTGATTAGTTTTTTTATCTTAAATATACCAGAAATATTTTATTTAAGTTATTTACTTGTAAGTCATTTCTATATTCCTTGCTTTTTTTTTCTTCATATTACCTACATAATATAGTATTTCTTTTTAACTTTATTTCTATCATAATCATAGTGCTTTTACAAATCTATTCTTACCTAGTTACTGACACCTATTCTCAATTTCCAGTACAATGATGACCCGTAGACCTACAGGAAAGACAAGCTGCGGGCTGCCCTTAAAAATCTGGAGTCCTCTAAAAACCTGTGCACACAACTACTGCAGGAGAGAGATAACAGCGAGGTGGAAGTTAAGAAGATTATTGATAAGAACACTGAGCTCAAGAATGAGCTAGCCGAGCTACACATTCAATATATGGACATTCTCGACCAAAATCAGCAATTCCGTGACATTGTATCCGGCTTTGACCAGTGCAGTCATACACATGAACTGGCCCTTAACCACATTACTGAACTGGAAATGCAGCTGATAAGGCCTATAAGGCCATCTCTGATTTGGAAACCTTCCAATCTAATAAACAATTGGTTGCTACTCAGAGCCTGTACATTGAGCTGGTAGGTAAGGGGTCCAGTTCTGTGTGTGACATACTAGCGATTATCGATCTGACTGGTGATGACACCATTAACCATACAACATTACAGACAACCTATCTCTATTAAAAGCCATAAAAATGATATCAAGCTGTGTTAAGACTCCTAAGACATCATTTTTTCTGACCAAATTGGGGTAGAATTTGGCTCAATTATACATAATTAACTTAGGTATAAGGTAACAAACTTTAGCTACAGTAATTTACCCTTTAAGCTTTTAATAAACAATATTTCTCAGACAGACGTATTTTATCACGGTTTATTTTTGATTTTTAAGTTTCCGACGTTTCGAGTGCTTTGCAGCACCCATGGTCACGGGAAGGACTGAGGTGTTAGACGTCCAAAAGGCATAGTTGTTCCGGGGTACCCTCAAACTTCTTAATTATTTTTGTTGGTCCGATCTACGCAGAATGAGCTCACGGTGTCTTGAGGTCTTGCAGTGTTATGCTTGGTTTTGAATTTGATTATATTAATAACCGGATCCCAAGTCGATGGAAGTACCCAGCCATCTTCTCTATTGAAATTAGGATGTTTTTTTAATTTCAATAGCCTCGCGAACCATCCTTGGTAGGAATCGGTGTTCTTTCACGAGGATTTGTGGTCTATCAAATCTGACCTAAAACCCCGTCGCTCAAAGAAGTCTGCAGTCTGTGAACATGTCCTTGACATCAGATTGTAAATTAACAGTAAAACTGGTAGGTCCAAACACCGCACTACAGATTACACTCTTGAGACTGCTCCTGGACTGATCAATTCTGATAAAGACATCGCCCAAGAGTTAGAATCATTTTTCACTAATATTGCTCTAAGAACAACGGATGCCTTAAATTGTTCTCCATATAACTCTATTTCAATTCTTAAAAAGAACATAACGACTTGTCCCAGCGATTTTACATTTAAATATACTAGTCCCTAGTCTATTATTAAAGCTTTCAATGATATAAAAATAAAATTAACTGAAGACTTATGGGGTATATCAGTAAAAACATGTAAGTCTATTATAAATACATTCGCGCCTCACCTAGCTTTTATTTATAATAAGTGTGTAGGATCAGGGAGTATTTCCCAATTTAATGAAATTTAGCAAAGTGATACCACTTTTTAAAACCGGTAATAGTAGGGACCCCAATAACTATAGGCCAATTTTTGTCTTGCCAGTGCTCAGTAAAGTGTTTGAAAAGATAATGCTTATTCAAGTGATAGATCATTTTAAAGCAAATAGCATCCTAGATGATCAGCAATATGGTTTCACCAAAGGACGTTGTATTACTGATGCCGGTGTTATTCTGTTAAAGCATTTCTTTGATGCCTGGGAGAGTTCGCAGGATCCCATTCCTATATTTTGTGACCTTTCTAAGGCATTCGATTGTGTAAATCATGAAATACTTTTGCATAAATTAGAGCAATACGGAATCCGTCGAAAAGCTCTTGTTTCAATAAAATCATACTTAGAAGGTAGGCAGCAATTCATTCAAATAAACGATGCTAAGTCTCCAGGAGCTATAGTACAAATGGACGTTCCTCAGGGATCAATACTGGGTCCGTTTCTATTTTTGGTATATATTAATGACCTACCTAAAATAGTTGAAACACAAGCAAAGATAGTGTTGTTTGCTGACGATACCTCTTTCATCTTTCAAGTATGTAGACATGTTGATAATCTTGACGACGTAAATAACGCTATTCTTAATGTGCTTGACTGGTTTACTACTATCCGATTTTCTTTACCGAATGTAAAACGTAGTGACTGTGATATTTTATTGAACAATGAGAAACTTGAATTTATTAATGATACAACTTTCTTAGGGATTACGCTAGACTCTAAATAACTTTAGGAAAACGGCTTAGTTCTGCTGCTTATGCCGTGAGAAGAATTAGACAACTAACTGATGTAGCCACCGCAAGAATAATTTATTTTAGCTACTTCCATAGTATCATGTCTTATGGCATATTACTGTGGGGTTAGGGCGGCTGACATCGAGTCCATTTTTATTTTGCAAAAAAGGGCCCTTATTTATAATTTAGTTAGATTAACCACAGTTTCGATTATCCAAAATTGACACATTTTTTATGGGCTATTGTATTAAATTTTATAATAAACTTCCAATTGAGGTGAAACTAAATTTAGAACCTGCATTAAAAGGACACTTCGTAAGCAGGGTTACAACTCATTAGATGAATACTTGAACGACAAAAATGCTTGGATAGGTGCTACTCCGGCTCCGCTGTAATACAAATGATTCGTTCAACCTTGGCTAAGTGTTGTTTCCATGTTCCCTTCCCTCTATTAAACTAGTACTATTAACAATTGAGGCCTTGCTAATACAAATGAAGTATGTGGTCATATGTATCAAACAATCAATCAATGATCAATCAATCTGTATTATGATAATGTTTCATGTATTCTCATTTTTAGTCCTACGTAGTGTAATGTACCTTGTCTCCCACACCCCACAATTGACAGTGTATACAAAACAGCCTTTGTTTTAAAGGAGTGGCTGTGGAGTTCCTTGCCCTTCTTCGCTCGAGTGTCTATCTATTTTATTGACGATTATTGGTCATAAAGCACGTCTTTAATGTAAAAAAAATGTCAAAGAGTAGCGTGTCGTGCCAAACGAGCTCGAAGTACTGCTCCTTTCGTATACTTTTTCTGACTGCACTCTGGGGTCTGGGATTGGTCATGCTCACTTTCAGACTCCGCAATGTTGGTAAAAGTAATAGCTATGGATAAAAAATAAATCGTTTAGTCATAATACTTACACTACCTATTGTATTCCATTGTTGGTCAAAGGTTCCCTTCCTTACATTACTACCCTAAATCGCTCCGCCCATTGGATAGAGAAGTCGCGGGATCGATCCCCGCAAGAGAAAAATCTTAGTGTGATCCACATATTTTTGTTTCGTGGTGTTCTGGGGTGTTTGTGTTTGTAAATTTCATGTTTGTAAGCACACCCCCGCCCAGGTATAATTCCAAATGTGGGGCGCCTACCTTTTTTTTAAAAAAAATATCTAAATATGCGACACTTAACAAATGTGCGACTGCCTCGTTGGTCTAGTGGCAAAGCGCATCGCTTGGTGATCACGAGGTCCTGGGTTCATATCCTAGGTCGGACAAATGAAGTTTGTCTAACGAAAACTTCCCAGTATGAGTCCGGATGTGCCCGATATATGGCAATAGGTTCACCCACGTGGGACCTAACATCGTCGGGTAAACGTGGGTGTATTCAGTACACCTCTGCCTCTTCCGCTTGGCGAATATAGGCGTGACGGTTTTTTTAACAAATGTGTACTTTGTGAGAGATCTTAAGGCCAATTCTCGTATTTGATTGACACTGAGACTGAATCTTGACTGAATTGAGATTTAATTATGAATTGACTTACATTTGGTATTCTGCTCCATTAAAATATCGATTCGGTTTCAGTATGATCTTAGTCTAATTTCGATATAATGTGTAGTTGTTTAATTTTAAATATATTATTCATAATTTGTTGATTACATGTTAATCGCAGCTGCCACAGTCTAAATAAAAAACATCCTACTGAAATCTTTAATTTGACTATGTTTTGTGTTCATGTCAGTACCCAATTTTATCGGAATACCGTTTACATATTGTTTAACTTTCGGTTCGATTTCGATTCGGTTGATATTGATATCTTACGAGAATACCATTTGTGAGATTTATAACATGGAGATTAGATCGAGACTGCATTTTGAACACTTTTAGTTACGGGAATTGGCCTCCTGGTGTGATTATGATAAATGTTTAGGTACATAATAGACCACAGACAACGTATTGAATAATTATGTTATTTATTTTTAACAATGCAGATCCTGATACAGAATACATAAGGTTCTATAGATGTTGAACTAGTTTACACCTCATTATTTGTCTTGATGTATTTTAGAGTTAGTTATAGCAGTTGCAAGTTGTGGAGGAGACGCAAGAGCCGTGTCTGAACCCGAGGGATTGGCAGATGGAGTTGCAGCTGGCATTATCACATGCCTTCAGTGTCATCGGGATGTATAAAGCTTCATTGGCAACCGCTGCTTTCTCTTCTGTAACAAAAATTATGTGATTTGAGAATATATTCTCAAAGCGATCGGATTAGAAGTGCTATTTGTTTTGATATACGAGGCAGAGATTAGAAAAAAGACGAGTCCGCGCCTTTTTTATGTCGAATGTTTAACACCCTAAGTATCGATTAGTTGATACATACATAACTCACGCGCACACATCAACAGTATGCCGGCCGACCGCATTAAGCCGTCGACTGTGTCTAGTGAAAAAAATAACACCATCTGTTGTAAAGTCTGCCTCATTCATCTAGGGGCAAACCGCATCGCTTTGTGATCACGAGGTCCTGGGTTCAAATCCTAGGACAAACAAATGTAGTTTTTCTACCGAAAAAATTCCAGCATGAGTTCGCAGTCTGGAATTGTGTCCGGTATATGGCAATAGTCTCGCCCCGTATTACATGGAACCTAACATCTTTGGCGAAAAGTGTGTGTACTCAGTACACCTCTGCCACCCCCGCTTGGGGAATATAGGTGACGGTGTAAAATGGCGTATTGTTCAGTAGGGTGTTTCACTTTTAACATGAGCGACGCGGAATCCTCCTACTTTTCCTTGTCCGTGTTACGATGTAATCTAATACCTAACTAGTTGTTTGATCACATAGTGACCTATTTAAATTCCAACTCCGCTAGTTCAACTAGTGTATATTTACTTCGTCGTTTGACGTCTATACAATGCAATACTAGTAATAATAAATAATAATAATAGCCCTGTTAAGAAACTGTCCCACTGTTGGGCACGGGCCTCCTCTCAAACTGAGAGGGTTTAAGCCATAGTCCACCACGCTGGCCCAGTGCGGGTTGGCGAACTTCACACACCTTTGAGAAGCTCTTAGGCATGCAGGTTTCCTCACGATGTTTTCCTTCACCGTTAAAGCAAGTGATAATTAATTTTTAATACGCACATGCTTTCGAAAAGATAGAGGTGCGTGCCTGGGTTTGAACCCGAGACCTTTGACTTTGCAGTCCAACGGTCTAACCACTAGGCTATCATTGCTTCAATACTAGTAAGTATCACAGTAATTAGAATGACTGCCATTTGCATAGGTTACTTGCACACTACCTATCAGGTAACAGAATGTGTATGCCCTAAATTGCCGACGATGTTGCATTTCCAGAACCGAGCATAATTCAAGACTTTGGGTTGCTGCTATGATTTTTGCTCACAGGAAAACCCTTATCACACTTTTTACTACCTAACTTACCTTTTTTATCGACTTCTAAAAAGGAGGAGGTTCTCAATTCGACTGTATGTATTTTTTTTGTATGTATGTTACGCGATCTTTCCGCAAATTATGAATCGATTTTGATGATTCTTTTTGCATTGGGTTCAGTATAGCTCCAAGGTGGTCCCATTTTAATTTCATTGGTATTGGACCTTGGACTTGGAAGATACACCAGGGAACTCCTTATCGACAAACAATACGAATGCGTAGATTGAGATATTATGGGTATTACGTCAATCCTATAGGTATTGTGGCATAGAACTAATTGCACAATTCGTCTGTGTTTATTTATAACGTCTTTATTTATTAACTGATTTTGATGATTGGACGATTTAGCGCAGTGGTTAGGAGCTTAAGCCGCTGCGCCCACTGCGTCTAATAGTCGCGAGTTCGATTCCCGCACGGGACAAATCTTTGTGTGATCCACAGTTATTTGTTCCGGTCTGGGTATTTGTGTATGTGAATTTTCATGTTTGTAAACGCACCCACGACACAGGAATAAATCCTAGTGTGGGGCTACGTTTTTCTAAAAAAAATAAAAAAAATATTCGTTTTGCTTGGGTTTAGTATAGTTTCGAGGTGGTCCCATTTTAATGAAATCGGTATTGAACTTTGGTCTTTGAAGGTACATCAGGGGACTCCTTAACGGCGAAAAGCACGAATGTATAGATTCCGTTATTATGGTTATTATATCAATCCTGCAGGTACCTTGCTGTACAACTCAGCAAAATAATATAATATAGGTATATAAATATTAGTAAATAATTCACTTGTCACTTAAACGTGTAAAATAAAAATCTTTATTAAAAAAAAACCGACTTCAAAAAGCAAAAAATAAATATTTGAAGTCGGTGCCAAGTAACCAACTGCACTAATCGGTACCGACTTCAAATATTTATTTTTTGCTGTTTGAAGAACGTTTTACTTTTTTTTAAAAGATTTTTTGTACTTTTAGCTTTTATACTTAGTGATATCATTGACGAGTACTCTACTCTCTATTGTACTCTCTGCCTACCCCGCAAAGGAACTGGCGTGATGATATAGATAGATAGATAGATCATTGACGAGACTAACTTTTTATCAAACGCGAGAATAAAAAAAAATATTATTGATTGGCTGCCCGGTACTGCAGGCATTAAAAAATATTTTGTTTACTCACCAATGCCGTTCGTCTCCTCGTATGCTTGCAGCATATCTCTCAGCGTGATAACCTTGGCATTCGCCACAAGTATTATAGCGAAGAGCACGATAATTATAAACTTCATCTTAAATATTGTTAAAAACGCGTCGTTCCTTCACAACCGCTGTTGGGGAAGTGACGAGTTATTAAACCGGGATTTTTTATTTTAACAGTTTATATATTAGTTGCCATACTGTGCCTAGTCATCCTGTACTTTAATTACCGAAAGATGTAAGTGCCAACATTATTGCAGTTTATTAAGTGCTCTATTGGATGGGAATAAAGCTTTTAATTTAATGACTAATATGTTGTTTGCTTTTACAGCTTATCGAGTTAGGTGTATGCGGCTTTATGAAAAATATATTATTGTACAATATTAATTCTTAAGTTAACCGCGATAAAGTCCATAAAATGGTTTAATAGTGTTAAGGAAAAAGGATCGAAATCAATTGGGTACTCAAATCTAAACTTTTACGGAACATGTAATAAAGCCCAATTTTAAAGAAGACATACCTTTTCGTATGCTCTCTGGTCACAGGTAACTTATTCTGGTGAATAAAACCTGATTCCGTCAAGAAAGACAATCATTATACTACGACATACCCATAATAAAATGATGATTATCCCCCCCAAGGATCTGGCGGGATGATATAGATAGATAGGTATTAAAGCATTTTTTTCTTTTTCATATCGCACTAAAAATATTCCTGAATCATGGGTACGTTTACAATCATGAAATTAACATAACGAACAATTCCGTGCGGGGGTAGAACTCATGAGTACTGGACACCGTGGGCGGAGCAGATTAAGCTCTTAGCTCGGGTTTAAAGAAATGAACACAGGGCTTCTCAACCCGCTTATTGAAGTTGAAATCTGTGTTTATTAAGTTAGAAAATTCTATTTTTCTTTTTTTTTTTTTTCTTTAAAAAAAAACGTTGCCCCACACTAGGATTAATTCCTGTGTCGTGGGTGCGTTTACAAACATGAAAATTTACATACACAAATACCCAGACCGCAACAAATAATTGTGGATCACACAAAGATTTGTCCCGTGCGGGAATCGAACCCGCGACTATTAGACACAGTGGGCGGGGCGGGCTAAGCCCTTAACCACTGCGCTAAATCGTCGTCGTCGTCGTCGTAAAATCGAAACACATACAAAGTTGTATAGATTTTGAGTATTTTGGAGTTAAAATCTTACGTCTAACATTTCTTATTAAGTTAGTAGATCAAAGGTAAAATTAATTCTATAGTTAGTTGTAACAGTGGCAAGTAGTGGAGGAGACGCAGGTGCCGTGGTTGAAGCCCAGGAGCCGGCAGATGTAGTCGCAGCCGGAATTGCTGCATGTCTTCAGGCTCATTGGGATGTATAGAGCTTGATTAGCCACTGCAGCACCCTCTTCTGTAACAAAATGAAAATACATATCATCACCAAAATTGCTCCTTTGAATTTATTTTAATTTAAAGCTGATTTTCTAATCATCAGTTAAAAGTTATCTATCTATGTCTATATCATCACGCCAGTTCCTTTGCGGGGTAGGCAGAGAGTACAGAGTTCCAACAGGTTATTTCTGTACAGACATCTTTGGCTTACTCCACTCTCATAGTTCGTCTCATACAGTTATCTGATTTTAGAAAATAAATTCAAATAAATATATAAAGAAATAAATAAATTTGAAATTAAATAAATGATTACCTAACCGGACAATATAATTGACAACGAATATTATATAATTGACAACAAATATCATTGAACAACTATACCACCCTACTAGTTAATAATGAAACTGTTAAACGTGCAACCTATTCTTTTCCTTATGATGTTTTTCGGTGACTATTTCCTAAAATAAGTGTATTATGCTAATCTATATTCTCATATATGTCATCTATAGTAGCTTAACCTTCATATAAAATTGTCTGCTTCGTTGGTCTAGTGGCGAAAAATGCTTGTAGCGATCACGTGGTCTTGGTTTCTAATCCAATGTTGGGACTAACATCGTTAGCAAAATATGCACACCACACTAACTCCTACGACTCCCGCTTGGGTAATATACAAGGTGTATCGTAAATAACGCAAGACCTCAGACACCCCGATTAGATAATTCATTCACAAATTCAAAACGAAAACCAATTAAACAAATTAAAATTTTTGACCCCTTTTTTACTTTTATACCTCACTTATCAATGAAACTTGTACGTGTATGTCTGCGTATTGAGAAATACGTTTTTGAAATGCATTCGAAATCTCCTTACGAATAAAAAATAATTTTAGTTTATTATAGCGCACTAAAGGATTAATAGCATTTACTGCAAATTAAATGAAAAACGTGCGGTTACGTTCAACATATTTTATCTTAAACGTGTTCTTCAACTGTCCGTTTCGTTAGTCTAGTGGCAAAGCGTATAGCTTTGTGATCACGAGGTCCTAAGTTCGAATCCTAAGTCGTACAAATGTAGTTTTCTAATGAAAAATTCCCAGTATGAGTCCGGAGTCCGGAATTGGGCCCGGTATGACAATAGGCTCACCCCCAATAACATGAGACCTAATATTGTCTGCAAAACGTGGGTGTACTCAGTATACCCCTGCCGTTTGGGGAATATAGGCATGACGGTGTTTTTTTTTAAATTTTTAAAAATTGTTGTAATCCATTCAGTTATCGGTTTAGCACAAACTACTTTTAGGTCTTGCGTTTAACATGTTACACCTTGTATAGTTACTGTTTCCTAATAATATCCAATACTTTTATTCGTAGTCCAACACTAGAAATTATTCCTGTGTCATGCGCGCATTTGCAAACATTGAATTAACATTCACAAACTCCCAGACCGAAACAGAAATATTTGTGGGTCCCACAAATCTTGTCCCGACGGGGAAAAGACAAAACCAATTAGTATTAAAAATAAGTTAGTTGTAAAAACAAGCTTATAATAAAACGGCCTATTAAAATTGAATGTGTATACGAGTTTTCGTATCTATGTTGGCCGTTGAGAAGTTCCTTCGTCAGGAGCCAATTCTGAGTGTGGAATCAGGTCATGCTTGCCAAAAACAATGCATTGCCACAACAAACACAACATGTCAAATTGCAACTCCGTAGGATAAGAGGAAGTTGTCCGCCGGCCGGTGCAGAGCACCACGGCGAGACACCTAGTATACGCCCTCCCCTATAGCGACTGCCCAAGCCGAGGCCGTTCCTCCTTGAGGCGCCTTTGAGCTAGTTTCCCCTTGTCCTTCTGGCTCGAGTGTAGTGGTCGCACGCTCGTCCTCTTGTCTGGTAAGCTGTAAAGGCCCCCGGCCAACAGCGTAGATCATTTTCATACAAACACACACACACACACACAGATTGGACTTAAACAATCATTGCAGGTTAAATAAAAGCTTATAAATATTTCACTCACCAATTTCGTTGGTCATCTCGTATGACTTTAACATGTCGCTAAGCGTGATAAGTTTCGCATTCGCCACAAATATGATAGCGAAAAGAAAAACAACTGTGAACTTCATCTTGGATATTGTTTAAGCACGTCCTTCCTTCTCAACTGCAGCTGCGGAATTGACGAATACATATGTCTCGGAATTAAAAGTTGTTATTGTTATTCTTGGTAATAAGTGCCAAAACCTCTTAAGTGCATAAACGTGGTGGTGCGAAATTCAATTTTATTGAAGGACCTTTAAATATTAAATTTGTTTTCCACAAAATGTCAGTTAGGAGGTATTGACATTGAGTCGATCTTAGTCACTCCATATCTCAAGTGGTCTGTAAAAATCGGGACTCAGTATTATGGCAATATATTTTGCGCTCTATTGCTTGGCGGTAAAGTTTTAAATTTGATGACTGATGAGTAGGTATTGTTTATTATGTTAGGTATATGCAGTTTTGATGATAGAATTAATTATAGTCGGATGAGTAAGTTAAAAATGTTATTGTTATAGGTACTTGTAGGTATATAAATAACATGATAAATACTTACGCGGATCAGGCAATGGGAAGGGCACATTAAGGCTATCAGACACCGACCTAACCGGCGAGGTAGAAGAATCCCTTGCTCGCCGGCCGGTGCAGAGCACCATGGCGAGACACCTAGTATATGCCCTCCCCCATAGAGACTGCCCAAGCCGAGGCCGTTCCTTCTTGAGGCGCCCTTGAGCTAGTTGCCTCCTTGCTCTTCTGGCTCGAGCGTAGTGGTTGCACGCTCGCCCTATTGTCCGGTGAAGCTGTAAATGATGAATTACGTCTAGATGGAGCATCGCGTCCGCAGAAACGGCATAAAAATTATCTACTAATATGGTAGATAACTTGTAGTACGCATCCGCACGCGCGCGCACATTTTGACAATATTTAAATAAATTTACAATAATTGAACACTCACACGCTCACATAATGCGTAACTGATGCCGCTCTTGGCGCCATTTTTGTTAGCATTTTTTTTTCTTTTCGTTTTGAAAAAAAACGTAGCCCCACACTAGGATTTATTCCTGTGTCGTGGGTGCGTTTAAAAACATGAGAATTCACATACATAAATACCCAGACCGGAATAAAGAATTGTGGGTCATACAAAGATTTGTCCTGTGCGGGAATCGAACCCGCGATTATTAGCCACAGTGGGCGGCGGAGCTTAAGCTCTTAACCACTGCGCTAAATCGTCCGTCGATGATGATGCTTAGTCTAGACAAGTCTTAGGCCCGTATTACAGAACGTAAATCAGTCATGAATCTAAAATCTGATATTTATACTAAAACGTTAGTTTTAAAACTAGATTTAAGACTGATTTTCGTTTTGTAATAAGGGCCCTAGTCTAAGGCTTTATCTTTCCATATCAATAAGGTGAAACGTAGACGATTAGAATTTAATACTCTTTACCAAGCTATTCTGACCATCCCTTTATTATGCATGCCAGTATTATGGTTATGCCAAGACTTGCTGTGCCAGTGGATAAAATCTTAAGCGGCTCCGCCCACTGGGTCAAATAGTCGCGGGTTCGATTCCCGTACGGGACAAATCTTTGTGTGTTTGTGTGTGTGAATTTCGTGTTTGTAAACGCGCCCACACAGGTTCCAAGGTCCTATCAAAGGGCCACCAAGTCTGCTCTTGCAATTTTAGTAAAATTGTCGTTTATTAACTTCATAATCGTTGGTTTTGACAGTTTTGATATATAATAAATAATACTAGTGGTCGCCCATTGGTCGAAATTCAACCATAATTAATTTAAATTATAAGTTCGAACATTATTAAGGTTCTATTGGCAAGGACTATACTTCTATAATCTCAGATTTCGCCAAGGGTACACTGTTAATTTGCCTCTTTTTTTCAAACCAATATGAAATTTAAATAAAAAAACGGCAACGGGCGGACTGGCAAACGTAATGCAGGACGCCCTCAGGCTAGGTGGAGCAATGACCTTCATAGAGCGGCTGGCAGAAACTGGATGCGAGTAGCCGAGGATTGTACCCAGTGGCGTGCACTTGGAGAGGCCTATGTCCAGCAGTGGACTGCTATAGGCTGATGATGATGATGATGAATAAAAAAAAACAAAATAGATTAAAATAAAGAATACCTTTTTTTATACTGAGTTCTTAGATTTACGCGAATATTACACATGAAATAAAACAATTTTTTTTTCCGGTTTTCTATCTATCTATATCTATAACCTCACGCCAGATCCCTTGCGGGGTAGGCAGAGAGTACAGAGTTCCAACAGGTTCTTTCCTTACATACCTCTCTGGCTTCCTCGACTCTCATAGTTCGTCTCATACACGCTCGCCGGTTACGGACACTCTTGACTTTTCCATCAGATAAGACTCGGTTTATTTGGTCGTGGTAAGATAGTCTAGGTCTTCCCCGGTACCTGCATCCTTCCACTTTCACATTGTATATCTGTTTTGTCATTCTTTCCTCTGGCATTCTTTCTATATGCCCGAACCAACGGAGCATGCCCTTTCTCATCTTTTTTTTTTTTTTTTTTTTTTTTTTTTTTTTTTTTTTTTTTTTTAAAAAAACGTAGCCCCACACTAGGATATATTCCTGTGTCGTGGGTGCGTTTACAAACATGAAAATTCACATACACAAATACCCAGACCGGAACAAATAATTGTGGATCACACAAAGATTTGTCCCGTGCGGGACTCGAACCCGCGACTATTAGACGCAGTGGGCAGAGCGGCTTAAGCTCTTAACCACTGCGCTAAATCGTCCGTCAAACACCGATACTATCTTTCATACCTACTCGCTGTCTTACTATGCTGTTGCTAATGCGGTCGGTCAGCTTCACTCCGCACATCTTCTGCAGAGCTCGCATTTTTACCGCATTTATCCTACTTTCATTCTCCTTCTTACATACCCAGCTCTCGCTACCATATGGCCAGCTGCGCCTTATGGCTTAAGTGCCGGCTCCCGAGTAGCTTTCCCATCGCACCATTCACTCTGTTCCCTGCACTCACTCTTCTCTCTATGTCAGCGGTGTATTTCCCATCCTTACTGAAGGCGCATCCAAGATATACAAACTCATTCACTTGCTCCAGCACATCGTTACCAACCACAATCCTTACATTCGTTCTGGTTTCTTCCCTTTCAAAAACCATAATCTTGGTTTTCTTCACATTCAAGTGTAAGCCATTGATCATGCAGTCGTCTTTCATAACTGTGACTAGTGTTTGCAGATCAGTGGCTGTTGCCGCTATTAAAACCGCGTCATCTGCATAAAATAGATGGTTTACCACTAAGTCACCCATTTGTACACCTTCATTCATCGCTTTCAGTCTTTGAAGACTTTTGTCCAGATATATTATAAACAGTCTAGCGGACAACACGCAACCCTGCTTGACGCCGATTTTAACGTCAAACCAGGGTGACCTGTTACCACCCACCCGTACGCATGCCTTGCAGTCCACATAAGTGGACTGGACGGCTCGCAACGGAGTGCCATCTATACCATACTCTGGCAAAATGTCCCAAAGTCTCTTTCGCACAACTCTGTCAAATGCCTTCTCCAGATCTACAAAACCGCAGAAAACCTTCCGCCCCACTGCCAGATGCTTCTCTAAGATATTGCGGAGTGAGAAGACTTGATCCGAACATCCTCTTCCAGACCTGAAACCCCCTTGTGCCTCGCACAACATTTCATCGGACTTCACGCGCATTCTCCGTTCAATAATTTTACCGTACACCTTGGCTGCTAAGCTGATCAAACTGATGGCTCTGTAATTGGCACAGTCATATTGTGAACCCTTGCCTTTATACAAGGGTACTATGACTGCGCGGCGCCAATCTGTAGGGACTCTACCGGTCCTCCAGCAAAGGTTTGCAAGGGCCCGGAAAGCGTCCCGGAGGCAAGTTTCACCATATTTGATCATCTCGGCAGATATCATGTCTACTCCCGCAGCTTTACCGTTTTTCATACTTCCTATCGCCCATTCAACTTCTTCCATAGTGATGTCCTCCGTTGATTCTGGTGCCGCAATCTCGCCTTTGGGCACGTCTGCGGCATCAGCATCCGGGTCATCTCCATACATTTCTCCAAAATATAATTTTTTCGGGTTTAATCGCGGTTTATTTTTAAATTTTAAGTTCCCGACGTTTCGAGTGCTTTGCAGTACCCATGGTCACGGGAAGGACTGAGGTGGTAGACGTCCAAAAGGTATAGTTGTTCTGGGGTACCCTCAAACTTTTTAATTATTTTTGTTGGTCCGATCTACGCAGAATGAGCTCACGGTGTCTTGAGGTCTTGCAGTGTTATGCTTGGTTTTGGATTTAATTATATTAATTACTGGATCCCAAGTCGATGGAAGCACCCAGCCATCTTCTCTATTGAAATTAGGATGTTTTTTAATTTCAATAGCCTCGCGAACCATCCTTGGTAGGAATCGGTGTTCTTTCACGAGGATTTGTGGTCTATCAAATCTGATGTTATGGCGGGTGCGGTCAAGGACATGTTCACAGACTGCAGACTTTTTTGAGCGACGATGGTCAGCTATGTGTTCTTTAACCCGAGTTTTTACTGGTCTTTTTGTTTGTCCTATGTAAGAGAGACCACATTCACAATCAAGCTTGTATACTCCTGCATCTTGTAGAGGGATATGACACTTGACAGATGGTAAAAACTGACTGATCTTCTTCGGTGGCTTATAAAATGTTTTGATTGAAGCACGCTTCAAGATGTAGCCAATCTTGTCTGTGACTCCTCTTAAGTAAGGTAGTACGGCAGGGAGACGCTCGACTGTGGCTGGTTTCACTCGGTCACTGTGACGTTGGCGTGGGACTCGAAGCTTATTGTCGTGCAGGACTTGCTTGACATGTTGAAGCTCGGCAGCCAGATGTTTCTTGTCACAGATCCCTTGTGCTCTCTGAAACAAAGATTTACCCACGGTAGCTAACTGTGATGGATGGTGGTGAGATTCACCGTTTAAGTACCTATCAGTATGGGTTTTTTTTCTATAAATCGTAAAACATAAATTAAATTAAACAAAAAATAAACCGCGATAAAATCCGAAAAAAAAATAGTTTTATTTCATACCTTTTTTATTTATTTTTTTATTGTAACAAAAAACTATGCGATAAAGAAAATTCTGTCCATTGAACTTGACATACATATTTCGATAATTTAATTAATGACACAAAACTTCTTTGTAAGCGATGTTTTTTGTAAAAACTCTTTCATCGTTTGCTGGTTATGTTTGACATTCAATAAGACAATAGACAAATAATTTGAAGTATATTGTGTCAAATACATGGCAGTGTGTGTAATGTTTTTTTTATTGATTTAATGTATGTTTAATGCATAATTTAAAAAAAAAATTAGCATTCTGCACTCCTTCTCGATGTAAACTATAAGTGAGGGAAATTTCATACTCCCCCGTCCGCGCAATTTTCGTAAAAAGGGGTACAAAGTCTTTGTTTCACGTATTAATATAATGATATCATTTATTTCTCGCCACAATATAACATAACATAGGAAGATTGCCATATTACAATGTAGTTGTTTGTTGTGGGAGACTGGTGGCTAAACTAGGTAATATCTGCATTTCAAGTCACCAGTGCACCTTCCCCATTTGAGCTAATTTGGGCTCTCTCATAAAATAATAACATTTCGATCGAAATGCGCAGCGTTACGTGCTTAATTAAACATATCGAATAAGGGCCCAGACGGTCTTTCATCCATCATGCCCAACCTAAATGTAGGTGGTGCCTACACATCTGCCTACCCCTTAGCGTAAAACAGGCGTGATGGATTTTACTTTTAAGATATCGTTGGTCGAGTGGTGAATAATGCGCTTTATGATCACGAGGTCCTTGGTTCGAATCCTAGGTCGGACAAATATAGTTTGGTATTGTGCCCGCTATAGGCTCGGTCCCTATTATATGGGAGTCGGCACCTAATGTCGTCGGCGAAAAGTGGGTGTACAATAGTACACCTCTGCCAGTCCCGCTTGAGGAATATAGGCGTGACGGTGTTTATTTTATTTATTTTTATTTTTTTTAAACCTAAGCCCCGCACTAGGATTTATTCCTGTGTGCGTTTACAGACATGAAAATTCACACACACAAATACTCAGACCGAAACAAATAATTATGGGTCACACAAAGATTTGTCCCTTGCGGGGATATCCAACCCGCGACTATTATACACAGTGGGCGGGACGGCTTAAGCTCTTAACCACTGCGCTAAATCGTCCGTCAAAAACTTATTATGAGAATATAAGATTCGTTAAATTATGATTCACATTTTTGATGTTGGGTTTTCCCCAATCATAAACTCGCAGAAACAATCAAATATGCATTGGAGTCAGAATGTGATATGAGTCACTGAGTCACAGACCATCTTCTTAATATAAAAAATCAATAGTGTCGAATAGATATTTGCATGTGCTTCCTCAGTAACGTTTAAATGGCTGAACGCATTTAGTTTGAATTTGAAAGAAACGTGGTTTATAAGATCAATATATCCACCTGGTTGAAAATATCTATGTATCTATTCGCAATACGATATGTTCGTGTGACGGAACTCTGTATGCCAGCGTTTCCCAAACTTTATTATGCCCTGGCTATATTTAAATTAACCGGGGCATACATTTGAATGTGACGAAAACCAACATTATGGTGTTTGAAAGGAAAGAAACCAGAACGAATGCAAGGATTATGGTTGGTAACGATGTGCTGGAGCAATTGAATGGGTTTGTATATTTTGGATGCGCCTTCAGTAAGGATGGGAAATACAACGTCGATATATAGAGAAGAGTGAATGCAGGGAATAGAGTGAATGGTGCGATGGGAAAGCTACTTGGGAACCGGCACTTAAACCAAAAGGCGCAGCTGGCCATGCATAACGGAGTGCTTGTCCCAACGCTGTTATATGGCAGTGAGAGTTGGGTATGTAAGAAGAGGAACGAAAGCAGGATAAATGCGATCAAAATGCGAGTTCTGCGGAAGATATGCGGAGTCAAGCTGACCGATCGTATTCGCAACAGCGTAGTAAGAAAGCGAGTAGGTATGAAAGATAGTATCGGTGTAAAAATGAGAAAGCGTAGGCTTCGTTGATTCGGGCATATAGAAAGAATGTCAGAAAAAATAATGACGAAACAGATATACTATGCGAAAGTGGAAGGGTGTAGGTACCGGGGAAGACCTAGACTATCGTATCATGACCAAATAGACCGTGTCTTATCTGAAGGGCAAGTCTCCGTAACCGGCGAGCGTGTATGAGACGAACTTCTTCTTCTTCTTAGTGTTTCGACGACAAACATGATACAATTAAAAATCCCATTAATGTGTGGCCAGCCCTGAGTTTGTCTCTATGGGTTTCTTGGATACACAGAAAGTCATAGTGTGTCTTGCGACAGAACTCAGAAAGAATTCCTAATTAGTACGGTGAAAAACCCTCGATGTTAATAGAAATTACACGCAGCGCCGGTTTTAGGGCTGGACTCGTTGTGTTTGCCATCCTGGTGAAAGGATTGGCCAAAGAAATTAGGTATCCCACCAATTGTTACTAGGGAGCGCCGGACCTTTCATGCACCCCATGAGACGAACTATGAGAGTGGAGGAAGCCAGAGAGGTCTGTAAGGGAAGAACCTGTTAGAACTCTGTACTCTGCCTACCCCGCGAAGGAGTTGGCGTGATGATATAGATATAATTTAATGCTTCCCCATCGTGTCCCACCACAAGTTTTTTAACCCTCCTAGTGCATATAGGGAAAATAAAAAAACATTTCAAGGACGCGTGACGACCACCACTCACTCCTCAGTGTAACAGTATGACGGACGATTTAGCGCGGTGGTTAAGAGCTTAACCCGCTTCGCCCACTGTGTCTAATAGTCGAGGGTTCGATTCCCGCACGGGAAAAATCTTTGTGTGATCCACAATTATTTGTGCCGGTCTGGGTATTTGTGTATGTGAATTCTCATGTTTGTAAACGCACACAGGAATAAATCTAAGTGTGGGGTTACTTTTTTTAAAATATATATATGCAGTGGAGCAGCGTTCGTGTAGACGCAAAAGCAACACGTCTCTTGATCGAGTACGATTGATTGTAAACAATGAGTAAAGTATATCATAATTATATGAGGATAAGGGTAGAAACCAAAGTACTCATTTGTAGTTAATCTTGTTAATAGTCTATATTTATTCCTATTAATATAATTTAGTATTCTTATCACAATATATTATTTTAATAATCTGCCTACTATTGATTAGTTTTTTTATCTTAAATATTCCAGAAATATTTTATTAAAGTTATTTATTTGTAAGTCATTTCTATATTTCTTGCTCTTTTTCTTCATATCACCTTTTTGTTTCTTCATATTACCTACATAATATAGTATTTTTTTACCTTTATCTATATCATAATCACATTGCTTTTACAAATCTATTCTTACCTAGTTACTGACACCTATTCTTAATTTTCAGTACAATAATGACCCGTAGAGCTACAGGGAAGACAAGCTGTGGGCTACCCTTAAAAAACTGGAGTCCTCTAAAAACCTGTGCACACAACTACTGCAGGAGAGAGATGACAGCGAGGTGGAAGTTAAGAAGATTATTGATAAGAACACTGAGCTCAAGAAATGCAGCTGAGTGAAGCCCATAAGGCCATCTCTAATTTGGAAACCTTCCAATCTAATAAACAATTGGTTGCTACTCAGAGCCTGTACGTTGAGATGGTAGGTAAGGGGTCCAGTTGTGTGTGTGACATACTAGCGATTATCGATCTGACTGGTGATGACACCATTAACCAACCTATCTCTATTAAAAGCCATAAAAAATCATATCAAGCTGTGTTAAGACACACTCTCCTAAGACATTAATTTTTTCTGACCAAATTGGGGTAGGATTTTGGCTCAATTATACATAATAAACTTAGGTATAAGGTAACAAACTTTAGCTACAGTAATTTACCCTTTAAGCTTTTAATAAACAAGATTTCTCAGACAGAGGTAGATATTAATACTACGAGTGAAATAAAACTATTTTTTCGGATTTTATCGCGGTTTATTTTTGATTTTTAAGTTCCCGACGTTTCGAGTGCTTTGCAGCACCCATGGTCACGGGAAAGACTGAGGTGTTAGACGTCCAAAAGGCATAGTTGTTCCGGGGTACCCTCAAACTTCTTAATTATTTTTGTTGGTCCGATCTACGCAGAATGAGCTCACGGTGTCTTGAGGTCTTGCAGTGTTATGCTTGGTTTTGGATTTGATTATATTAATAACCGGATCCCAAGTCGATGGAAGTATCCAGCCATCTTCTCTATTGAAATTAGGATGTTCTTTAATTTCAATAGCCTCGCGAACCATCCTTGGTAGGAATCGGTGTTCTTTCACGAGGATTTGTGGTCTATCAAATCTAACTAAAACCCGGTCGCTCAAAGAAGTCTGCAGTCTGTGAACATGTCCTTGACATCAGATTGTAAATTAACAGTAAAACTGGTAGGTCCAAACACCGCACTACAGATTACACTGAGCCCAAAGAGCAGTCCTAAAGGTGATGACCTCGAAACCGTTTAGGTACCCAACTACTGACCTCTACCATGAGTGCCAAGTTCTCACTGTAAGGCAACTTTATATACTCCGAACAATATTAAAAAAACATAAGTCACTAATCTTTAGGCCGCAATTGATTACAAGTAAACGCAGAAATCATCCAGTGTGTAATATGGTAAAACACAGAACGACCTCGGCGAGCCACCAATACTACGTCTTACATGCCCGACTATACAACAAAGTCCACAAAACTTTGGATATTTACTCTTTAAATTATAGGGAAGTAAAATGCAAGGTTACAAAATGGCTGAAAACTTTAAACTATAGTCATACCGAAATGCTGCTTAACAATATGCTTTAAGCACATTTGATTATGTAAAGAATTGCACTCCTATATTAACCTACATATCACTATCAATACCACATCTACATAAACTCACATCTCACACACGTAACACAATACACACATCACACACGTAACATAACATACACACATCACACACCACCACACATAAAAAACTCAGACAAGTTAAAAAAAGGATTCCTTACCGTAACTTTAATTAGTGTTATGTAACCTGTGAAGGAACACTGACTCCCAAAACACAGGTTGTTACCTAGTTTGGAAGGCAGAGGTTACCAAAATGTATGTCATTAATTACCAGTCTGTATTTAGCCACTAGGAATCTTTGTATTGTGATCCCTTATTACTGGTACTGAATAAATTATTATTATTATTATTAAAAAAAACACTCTTGAGACTCCTCGTGGACTGATCAATTCTGATAAAGACATCGCCCAAGAGTTTGAATCATTTTTCACTAATATTGCTCTAAGAACAACGGATGCCTTAAATTGTTCTCCATATAACTCTATTTCAATTCTTAAAAAGAACATAATTTCTTGTCCCAGCGATTTTACATTTAAATATACTAGTCCCTAGTCTATTATTAAAGCTTTCAATGATATAAAAATAAAATTAACTGAAGACTTATGGGGTATATCAGTAAAAACATGTAAGTCTATTATAAATACATTCGCGCCTCACCTAGCTTTTATTTATAATATGTGTGTAGGATCAGGGAGTATTTCCCAATTTAATGAAATTTAGCAAAGTGATACCACTTTTTAAAACCGGTAATAGTAGGGGCCCCAATAACTATAGGCCAATTTTTGTCTTGCCAGTGCTCAGTAAAGTGTTTGAAAAGATAATGCTTATTCAAGTGATAGATCATTTTAAAGCAAATAGCATCCTAGATGATCAGCAATATGGTTTCACCAAAGGACGTTGTACTACTGATGCCGGTGTTATTCTGTTAAAGCATTTCTTTGACGCCTGGGAGAGTTCGCAGGATGCCATTGCTATATTTTGTAACCTTTCTAAGGCATTCGATTGTGTAAATCATGAAATACTTTTGCATAAATTAGAGCAATACGGAATCCGTGGAAAAGCTCTTGTTTCAATAAAATCATACTTAGAAGGTAGGCAGCAATTCATTCAAATAAACGATGCTAAGTTTCCAGGAGCTATAGTACAAATGGACGTTCCTCAGGGATCAATACTGGGTCCGTTTCTATTTTTGGTATAAATTAATGACCTACCTAAAATAGTTGAAAAACAAGCAAAGATAGTGTTGTTTGCTGACGATACCTCTTTCATCTTTTAAGTACCTACTTAAAAGATGAAAGAGGTGTCTACCTAGACATGTTGATAATCTTGACGACGTAAATAACGCTATTCTTAATGTGCTTGACTGATTTACTACTATCCGATTTTCTTTACCGAATGTAAAACGTAGTGACTGTGATATTTTATTGAACAATGAGAAACTTGAATTTATTAATAATACAACTTTCTTAGGGATTACGCTAGACTCTAAATAACTTTAGGAAAACGGCTTAGTTCTGCTGCCTATGCCGTGAGAAGAATTAGACAACTAACTGATGTAGCCACCGCAAGAATAATTTATTTTAGCTACTTCCATAGTATCATGTCTTATGGCATATTACTGTGGGGTTAGGGCGGCTGACATCGAGTCCATTTTTATTTTGCAAAAAAGGGCCTTTATTTATAATTTAGGTAGTCGCGATTCTCTGAGAAAATTGTTTAAGGAAACCGATATTTTAACGGTTCCATGTCAATATATCTATGAAAATATAAGTGTACCAGGAAAACATTTAAATCGGTTTACTCAGCTAGGTAATAGGCACTGTTATAAAACTAGAAATAGAAATAAGTTAGATCAACCACAGTTTCGATTATCCAAAATTGACACATTTTTTATGGGCTATTGTATTAAATTTTATAATATACTTCCAATTGAGGTGAAACTAAATTTAGAACCTGCATTAAAAGGACACTTTGTAAGCAGGGTTACTACTCATTAGATGAATACTTGAACGACAAAAATGCTTGGATAGGTGCTACTCCGGCTCCGCTGTAATACAAATGATTCGTTCAACCTTGGCTAAGTGTTGTTTTCATGTTCCCTTCCTTCTATTAAACTAGTACTATTAACAATTGAGGCCTTGCTAATACAAATGAAGTATGTGGTCATATGTATCAAACAATCAATCAATGATCAATCAATCTGTATTATGATAATGTTTCATGTATTCTCATTTTTAGTCCTACGTAGTGTAATGTACCTTGTCTCCCACACCCAACAATTGACAGTGTATACAAAACAGCTTTTGTTTTAAGGGAGTGGCTGTGGAGTTCCTTGCCCTTCTTCGCTCGAGTGTCTATCTATTTTATTGACGATTATTGGTCATAAAGCACGTCTTTAATGTAAAAAAAATGTCAAAGAGTAGCGTGTCGTGCCAAACGAGCTCGAAGTACTGCTCCTTTCGTATACTTTTTCTGACTGCACTCTGGGGTCTGGGATTGGTCATGCTCACTTTCAGACTCCGCAATGTTGGTAAAAGTAATAGCTATGGATAAAAAATAAATCATTTAGTCATAATACTTACACTACCTATTGTATTCCATTGTTGGTCAAAGGTTCCCTTCCTTACATTACTACCCTAAATCGCTCCGCCCATTGGATAGAGAAGTCGCGGGATCGATCCCCGCAAGAGACAAATCTTAGTGTGATCCACATATTTTTGTTTCGTGGTGTTCTGGGGTGTTTGTGTTTGTAAATTTCATGTTTGTAAGCACACCCCCGCCCAGGTATAATTCCAAATGTGGGGCGCCTACCTTTCTTAAAAAAAAATATCTAAATATCTACACTTAACAAATGTGCGACTGCCTCGTTGGTCTAGTGGCAAAGCGCATCGCTTGGTGATCACGAGGTCCTGGGTTCATATCCTAGGTCGGACAAATGAAGTTTGTCTAACGAAAACTTCCCAGTATGAGTCCGGATGTGCCCGATATATGGCAATAGGTTCACCCACGTGGGACCTAACATCGTCGGGTAAACGTGGGTGTATTCAGTACACCTCTGCCTCTTCCGCTTGGCGAATATAGGCGTGACGGTTTTTTTAACAAATGTGTACTTTGTGAGAGATCTTAAGGCCAATTCTCGTATTTGATTGACACTGAGACTGAATCTTGACTGAATTGAGATTTAATTATGAATTGACTTACATTTGGTATTCTGCTCCATTAAAATATCGATTCGGTTTCAGTATGATCTTAGTCTAATTTCGATATAATGTGTAGTTGTTTAATTTTAAATATATTATTCATAATTTGTTGATTACATGTTAATCGCAGCTGCCACAGTCTAAATAAAAAACATCCTACTGAAATCTTTAATTTGACTATGTTTTGTGTTCATGTCAGTACCCAATTTTATCGGAATACCGTTTACATATTGTTTAACTTTCGGTTCGATTTCGATTCGGTTGATATTGATATCTTACGAGAATACCATTTGTGAGATTTATAACATGGAGATTAGATCGAGACTGCATTTTGAACACTTTTAGTTACGGGAATTGGCCTCCTGGTGTGATTATGATAAATGTTTAGGTACATAATAGACCACAGACAACGTATTGAATAATTATGTTATTTATTTTTAACAATGCAGATCCTG
The DNA here is from genome assembly GCA_905147815.2 of Phalera bucephala. NCBI lineage: Eukaryota > Metazoa > Arthropoda > Insecta > Lepidoptera > Notodontidae > Phalera > Phalera bucephala. The sequence goes on from LR990615.1 coordinate 27,439,248, forward strand.
ATACAGAATACATAAGGTTCTATAGATGTTGAACTAGTTTACACCTCATTATTTGTCTTGATGTATTTTAGAGTTAGTTATAGCAGTTGCAAGTTGTGGAGGAGACGCAAGAGCCGTGTCTGAACCCGAGGGATTGGCAGATGGAGTTGCAGCTGGCATTATCACATGCCTTCAGTGTCATCGGGATGTATAAAGCTTCATTGGCAACCGCTGCTTTCTCTTCTGTAACAAAAATTATGTGATTTGAGAATATATTCTCAAAGCGATCGGATTAGAAGTGCTATTTGTTTTGATATACGAGGCTGAGATTAGAAAAAAGGCGAGTCCGCGCCTTTTTTATGTCGAATGTTTAACACCCTAAGTATCGATTAGTTGATACATACATAACTCACGCGCACACATCAACAGTATGCCGGCCGACCGCATTAAGCCGTCGACTGTGTCTAGTGAAAAAAATAACACCATCTGTTGTAAAGTCTGCCTCATTCATCTAGGGGCAAACCGCATCGCTTTGTGATCACGAGGTCCTGGGTTCAAATCCTAGGACAAACAAATGTAGTTTTTCTACCGAAAAAATTCCAGCATGAGTCCGCAGTCTGGAATTGTGCCCGGTATATGGCAATAGTCTCGTCCCGTATTACATGGAACCTAACATCGTTGGCGAAAAGTGTGTGTACTCAGTACACCTCTGCCACCCCCGCTTGGGGAATATAGGTGACGGTGTAAAATGGCGTATTGTTCAGTAGGGTGTTTCACTTTTAACATGAGCGACGCGGAATCCTCCTACTTTTCCTTGTCCGTGTTACGATGTAATCTAATACCTAACTAGTTGTTTGATCACATAGTGACCTATTTAAATTCCAACTCCGCCAGTTCAACTAGTGTATATTTACTTCGTCGTTTGACGTCTATACAATGCAATACTAGTAAGTATCACAGTAATTAGAATGACTGCCATTTGCATAGGTTACTTGCACACTACCTATCAGGTAACAGAATGTGTATGCCCTAAATTGCCGACGCTGTTGCATTTCCAGAACCGAGCATAATTAAAGACTTTGGGTTGCTGCTATGATTTTTGCTCACAGGAAAACCCTTATCACAGTTTTTACTACCTAACTTACCTTTTTTATTGACTTCTAAAAAGGAGGAGGTTCTCAATTCGACTGTATGTATTTTTTTGTATGTATGTTACGCGATCTTTCCGCAAATTATGAATCGATTTTGATGATTCTTTTTGCATTGGGTTCAGTATAGCTCCAAGGTGGTCCCGTTTTAATTTCATTGGTATTGGACCTTGGACTTGGAAGATACACCAGGGAACTCCTTATCGACAAACAATACGAATGCGTAGATTGAGATATTATGGGTATTACGTCAATCCTATAGGTATTGTGGCATAGAACTAATTGCACAATTCGTCTGTGTTTATTTATAACGTCTTTATTTATTAACTGATTTTGATGATTGGACGATTTAGCGCAGTGGTTAGGAGCTTAAGCCGCTGCGCCCACTGCGTCTAATAGTCGCGGGTTCGATTCCCGCACGGGACAAATCTTTGTGTGATCCACAGTTATTTGTTCCGGTCTGGGTATTTGTGTATGTGAATTTTCATGTTTGTAAACGCACCCACGACACAGGAATAAATCCTAGTGTGGGGCTAAGTTTTTCTAAAAAAAATATTCTTTTTGCTTGGGTTTAGTATAGTTTCGAGGTGGTCCCATTTTAATGAAATCGGTATTGAACTTTGGTCTTTGAAGGTACATCAGGGGACTCCTTAACGGCGAAAAGCACGAATGTATAGATTCCGTTATTATGGTTATTATATCAATCCTGCAGGTACCTTGCTGTACAACTCAGCAAAATAATATAATATAGGTATATAAATATTAGTAAATAATTCACTTGTCACTTAAACGTGTAAAATAAAAATCTTTATTAAAAAAAAACCGACTTCAAAAAGCAAAAAATAAATATTTGAAGTCGGTGCCAAGTAACCAACTGCACTAACCGGTACCGACTTCAAATATTTATTTTTTGCTGTTTGAAGAACGTTTTACTTTTTTTTAAAAGATTTTTTGTACTTTTAGCTTTTATACTTAGTGATATTATTGACGAGTACTCTACTCTCTATTGTACTCTCTGCCTACCCCGCAAGGGAACTGGCGTGATGATATAGATAGATAGATAGATCATTGACGAGACTAACTTTTTATCAAACGCGAGAATAAAAAAAAATATTATTGATTGGCTGCCCGGTACTGCAGGCATTAAAAAATATTTTGTTTACTCACCAATGCCGTTCGTCTCCTCGTATGCTTGCAGCATATCTCTCAGCGTGATAACCTTGGCATTCGCCACAAGTACCATAGCGAAGAGCACGATAATTATAAACTTCATCTTAAATATCGTTAAAAACGCGTCGTTCCTTCACAACCGCTGTTGGGGAAGTGACGAGTTATTAAACCGGGATTTTTTATTTTAACAGTTTATATATTAGTTGCCATACTGTGCCTAGTCATCCTGTAGTTTAATTACCGAAAGATGTAAGTGCCAACATTATTGCAGTTTATTAAGTGCTCTATTGGATGGGAATAAAGCTTTTAATTTAATGACTAATATGTTGTTTGCTTTTACAGCTTATCGAGTTAGGTGTATGCGGCTTTATGAAAAATATATTATTGTACAATATTAATTCTTAAGTTAACCGCGATAAAGTCCATAAAATGGTTTAATAGTGTTAAGGAAAAAGGGATCGAAATCAATTGGGTACTCAAATCTAAACTTTTACGGAACATGTAATAAAGCCCAATTTTAAAGAAGACATACCTTTTCGTATGCTCTCTGGTCACAGGTAACTTATTCTGGTGAATAAAACCTGATGCCGTCAAGAAAGACAATCCTTATACTACGACATACCCATAATAAAATGATGAGTATCCACCTCGCAAGGATCTGGCGGGATGATATAGATAGATAGGTATTAAAGCCTTTTTTTCTTTTTCATATCGCACTAAAAATATTCCTGAATCATGGCTACGTTTACAATCATGAAATTAACATAACGAACAATTCCGTGCGGGGGTAGAACTCATGACTACTGCACACCGTGGGCGGAGCAGATTAAGCTCTTAGCCACTGAACCGAACCGTCTTTCGAAAGTGCAATTAATTATTTTTTTAAAACGTAGCCCCACACTAGGATTGCTTCCTGTGTCGTGGGTGCGTTTACACACATCTAAATTCACATACTGAAATACCCACACCGAAACAAATAATTATGGGTCACACAAAGATTTTTCCTGGGCGGGAATCGAACCCGCGACTATTCGACCCAGTGGGCGGAGCGGCTTAAGCTCTTAATCACTGCGCTAAATTATTAGGTGGAGTATGTCTCTGGCCGAATGGTAGGCTGTGTTGGTACAAAGGTTGGTGATGATGTGATTAAGTGCATGGCTAAGATCTGGCCAAGATTGGCACAGGATAGGGATATGTGGCGTTAGGGGGAAGAGGCTTATACCATGTAGTGGTTGCAATTTATTTATTTATTGTCATAAGAAACTCAACAGCTTGTTTTCTATACACATCGTTAACAGTGTAGATACTCACATTCATAGTGTAAAGACCATTATGCTGCTATTTGCTGAGTGTACAAATAACAAAAACGGCTTAGGCCAATAGCAGAGTTTCGTGGCATCGTAAGCGGTTAGAAATGTAATGAAAAGGTCATGAGTATATGTTTAGTATAAATTAAAGTTTACAGACAAAACTAAGCACTTAACGATGATGTGACATCAAATCAAAAGAATATTGCAGCATTGTTATATTAGTTATATTATAGTTATTAGCAATGAGCTGGAAGTGATAATGAATACTAAACACACTGCGCTACGCCGCGCAATTCGCCAACTTAGTTTACTGCGCCAGATGTGTTAACTCACTTCTTCAAAATGTGTTGGCGCACAGGGCAGGACCGGGAATGTGTAGGTGTGTTTAGGTGTTCTGAGAACACCTGAATGAATACAATAAAGTGTCAACACGCCTCATCTCATTTATTCTCTCACTCACACGCTGAGTGAACAATGAGCCAACGCAGTTAGCACGGTGTGTGTTGTTTGTGCTAAGAACCTGTGAGCGCGGCGTGTGCGTTTCACTGCTTACTCGGCGCGTTCCATTTTGTTGCGCCAGGGCGCTCCCTCTTGTCCGGTGCAGCTGTATAGGCCCCACGGCCAACAACGTAGATCATTCACACACACATACACACACAACCATGGCGCAATTTTGAGTTAACGCAATGAGCCAGCGCAGTAAACTGCGCCTGAGTTACTGAGCGCAGTAAACTGCGCCTGAAGTACTGAGTTAACGCAAGAAATTTCGCTAAGTTACCCATGTCTAATGAATATTAAACGGCTGAAAGGTACACTCTCTCTTTTGCCTCCTTCAAGTACAATGGGACAGGTATCTGTTTCAATAGGGCAAGGGCTCGGCTGTTCGGTTGATAGTCAGAGTAACCCATGTTCTCGCTTTATTTTAGCACTCCTTTGTTTTATTTCAGTTATGACCTCTACATCCATTGCGAGGAGTTTCAATTAAATTTATCCTTAAATATTTCCCCATTGTTCCATTCCGGATAGTTTGGAGTTGCTTGAATTATTCAGATATTTTGGGAACCTACTATCTACACAGAAGTACATGCCATCGACTCTTTGTTGTGTGTGAGTGATCTACTATTTTGGCCGAGAGGCGTTCACGGTTTCGCGGTGCAACACCACCGTTTCAGCCGAAAGGGTCATCTCGACTCGTAATTATATTCTGATACTGATTTATATTCTACAAACTCCTGCGGGTTGCGAGGGAAGTTTGGTCATGTAAAGTTGTGACTCATAATGTCAAACGCTCCCTGCGTAGGCGGTTTTTAGCGGGAGGCAACTGATTAACAGCGCGAGCACGGTCGTGCGTTTACTTGCATTGCGCTAGTTTATTTTGAGTCAGTGTTGGAAATTCGGAGTCTTTTTCGTAATTTTAGAAACTGAGACTAGACTGCTTGTAGGTCTGCATCCGTGGTTGAATATGAAGTGAGTAGGAACCAGCAATGTAACCAGTCGATGCCGTCACGGCTATGCTCTATGTTCTATGTGGGAAGTGGCTGAAGTGGTGTAATGTTAATTTGCTATAGTTATAAGTTCACTCGTTCGGAAATAAATAGTGTAATAAACACGTAACTGGATAGCAATTTAAGTAAAATAATGAGTTATACCGATTTGATAAAACATGAAAACTTTCAGCGACTTCTTTCGATAACTGTACCCATTAGGTTTAATTAATAAGTCGTACCACATTCTTTTGTTTCCAATTTCACTAATATGCTATAAAACAAACAATATAACCATGGAGCAGTTAATAAACTGTTAAATATTGGCGCTTATACCTTTTAGAACACTTTTATGAATAGAATGACTAAGCTATGTATAGTAAGTAGATATACTTTTAAAAAGCTCCCGCTACAATAATTTGTCACTTCCTTAACTGCAGTTGTGTAGGAAATACGCATCTTTACCAAGATGAAGTTCATAGTTGTTTTGCTTTTCGCCGTCATACTCGCGAAGGTTCTTACGCTGACCAATATGCTGCAAGCTTAGGAGGAGACGAACGGTATTGGTGTGTGAAGAAAAGTCTATTTGCTCTCTTTTGTTGCCGATCTCTTTTTATTGCCATATTCTTTTCCCAAAGTATCCGAATTGTTCACACTAAACTTATTGAAGCTGCCAATAGTCTGCTCGCATTACCACATAAGTTACTTTTTATTCCAGAAAAATGTTAGGGCTTTGTTTAAAGACAACGTGATGATTCTTTTTGCATTGGATTCAGTATAGCGCCAAGGTGATCCCATTTTATTTTGATTGGTATTGGACCTTGGACTTTGAAGATACACCAGGGAACTTCTTAACGACAAACAATATGAATACGTAGATTTAGATATTATGGGTATTACGTCAATCCTTTAGGTACCCTACTATAGAACTAAGCAGAATGTTAACCGACTTCAAAAAAGGAGGAGGTTCATAATTCGTCTGTATTCTTTTGTAAATTCTTTGCTTATAAATTGATTTTGATGAATCTTTTTGCATAAGGTTCAGTTTAGCTCCGTGATGGTCGAATGTAAATTTTATTGGTATTGGATAATGGGCTTTGAAGATACACCAGGGGTTTCCTATACGGCAAACAGCATGAATGTAAAAATTCAGTTATTATGAGTTTTATATCAATCTTGTAGGTACCTTACTGTATAAATAAGTAGGATAATATAAAAGAGGTATATAAATAAAAATAATAAATTCACTCATCACTAAAAATTGTAAAATAAAAACAGTACAGTACTTATAGGGGTACACTGGTTACATAAAATAATAATAATATTATTTTAAGTAACCAGTATACCCCGTCTATTTCTACAGCTAAATCTAGTGCCCCGTCCTAATCCTGACTGAAAGAGATTGATTGTTAGCGATAATGCTTTGTTTTTCTTTTAGTTACTTCTTTGTTATTTTGATGTATGTATTCGTGCACCATAAACAGTTATCTATCTATCGACAGTGCTGGCACCCGCGCTTGGGGAATATAGACGTCACTTACAGTGTTTATTTTTTTATTAGCTATGATCTAGGGCTCGCATAATGTTTAACTGAACGGTGAACTTTTGAAATACTTACGATGCGTCGAACATTCGAATGGAGATGTTAGCACGACTGGTAGTACCAAGCAGGTGTGTTGCGAAGGTTCTTAATAAGTGGTGTTATTTTTTCTTCATTACAGAAGAGGGCGCAGTAGTGGCCAATCCAGCTTCATCGACAATGAAAGAACACTGATTCCTACCAAGGATGGTTCGCGAGGCTATTGAAATTAAAAAACATCCTAATTTCAATAGAGAAGATGGCTGGGTGCTTCCATCGACTTGGGATCCGGTAATTAATATAATCGAATCCAAAACCAAGCATAACACTGCATGACCTCAAGACACCGTGAGCTCATTCTGCGTAGATCGGACCAACAAAAATAATTAAGAAGTTTGAGGGTACCCCGGAACAACTATGCCTTTTGGACGTCTAACACCTCAGTCCCTCCCGTGACATGGGTGCTGCAAAGCACTCGAAACGTCGGGAACTAAAAATCAAAAATAAACTGCGATAGAATCCGTAAAATAGTTTTATTTCATGTGTAATATTCGCGTAAATCTAAGAACTCAGTAAGTTATTTTTACGTTGAAATATATTATACTGTGTGAATAGTTGGAAGTATTTTTTTTATTTTTGTATCTTAATACGCACATACTTACTCAACCTGCACTCAAGGGAACTCGGACTCGATATAAGACGGACCGACTGTACTTTATTTTGTCAAGTTGTATTTCCTGTGGCCCTAAGAAAACAAAATGAAAAACAAGACTCATTCTTCAAAGTCGCATGTCACAGCTCTTAACAATGTTCCCCGGGAGGAAGCGTCGCGCGGCCACCGGAAATTACATTTTTAATCTCTCTTCACACGCGTTACCGCCTTTGGGAAACTGCGCTCAACTTCGGTCTCCGCTCGTAGCTTACAACTATAATATGAAGCCGGGCAGTCTTAGGCAGGGGTCCCTGGGCACACAGTTTGGGGACCACGAAACTTAAAAATATCCCAATTTCCGTATATAGCGCAATCGAAGCTAAGAGTAAAGTAGGACTATCTTGGACCGTGAAAGACCCCTTGGGCACACAGACTTTAGGGCTTTTGAAGGCTAACTAAAACAAGTGACTAAAAACATCAAAATGTCCTTTTGTTTAGTGATTTTATTGGTTACTAGTGGTCGCCCATTGGCCGAAATTCGACCATAATTAAATTAAATTATAAGTTTGAACATTATTAAAGTTCTATTGTCAAAGACTTATACTTCTATAATCACAGATGTCGCCAAGGCTACACTGTTAATTTGCATATTTTTTGAAACAAATTATATGAAATTTAATGATTAAAATATAGAATACCTTTTTTATTTTATTTTTATTAAAACGAAAAACCATGCGATAAAGAAAATGCTGTCCATTGAACTTGACATACATATTTTGATAATTTAATTAATGATACAAAACTTGTCTGTAAACGACGTTTTTTGTAAAAACTCTTTCATCGTTTGCTGGTTATGTTTGACTTTCAGAAAGACTATAAACAAATAATATTAAAAACAAACAATATTAATCTATTCTCAATTTGATCACAGACTTTAACAATAAACAAAAGAGTATATATATATATATATATATGCGTGTGTGTGTCAAATACATGGTAGTGTGTAACTATTCTTTTTATTGTTTTAATGTATTTTTTATGCATGATTTTAAAAAATATTAGCATTCTGCACTTCTTCTCTATAAAAACTATAAGTGTGGGAAATTTCATACTCCTCCGTCCGCGCAATTTTCGTAAAAAGGTGTACAAAGTTTTTGCTTTACGTATTAATATAATGATTATGGATTAATAGCAAAGACAGAGTTAATTAAAAGGTATAGCGATTCGCCAATGATTGATATGATTCTTTATTTTTTTTTGGTTAGATACCGTTTAGTGTAAGATCCATTTAATCTGCCTGAAAGCATCTCTATGAAACACAAATAGCGGTCACCTATCTAAGGCTTGCTCGCATCTAACGTTTCTTAACATTGCCGTTCTTTTTCGGTCGGATAATACAAGATGATGTGAGTGTGTTTACTAAATAGAATTAAAAGAATAATGATCCCTCAGAAAGGTTTTTGAAAATTCGTCTCAGAACTGGTAACGAGGGCATCTATCTAAAACTTAGGTAGGCATAGAAAAGGGCTTAGCACGAAAAGATTGATGTGAGCTTGACGCTTGCGAGTTGATATGCTATTCTTGTCACACGAAAAACTTACTAAATAAACATGAATGTTACAGCTCGTTTACTCGCCAGCTTCACGCTAAAGTCAATATTTTCGTTCTAAGCTCTCTGTATGGGGCCGCTAGTAATAATTTTATCTTTGCTCGTCACTGTTCCATTATCACTTATTAGTGTGGCCAGCTTGCGCTTGGCATGCCATTAATGTGGATGCCAGTTTGTTGCCAATAAACACAAACGTGTTCGTTATCGACAATCCCGTTATTACATTAACGTGGGAGTTAAAACACTTTATTTGTGGTTGAAAATTCATTTGTGTTCCTGTGGATTAGGTTCTTGTTTTACTTTTTACTGTAATAATATCTGCTTTATTGGTGAATATTGCGCGTAGCGATCACGATGACATGAGATCGAATCCTACGATGGGCAAAATGTGATTTTTCGATATCAGGTCAGAGTCTGGCATTATGCCCGGTATAATGGCTCGCCTTCTATTACCTGGGATGCAACATCGTCAGCGAAAAGGGAATGTATACAATACACCTCTGCCACTCCAGCTTGTAATATAACATCTTAGTAACTATTTTTTTTATCGGCTAGCACTAAATATGACAGTCATTGAGTTGAGCTGGATGCCTTACAGGCGGCTTGATAGGTTCCAACAGCAGGTGACCACAAATTGCTTTCAACAATCCGCACTAGCATTGTGGAGTACGACCTAATCACTCTCAACTCGATTTGTGGGAGAGCGCTTTTTGCACAGCATTAGGACAGTTTTGGCTGATCTGTTAATAATAATAAACACTAATACCCCGGTACCATATGTAGGTACTGGAGAATACCTAGACTATCTTACCATGACCAAATAGATCGAGTCTTATCTGAAGGACAAGTCAAGAGTCTCCATAACCGGCGAGCGTGTATGAGACGAATTATAAGAGTGGAAGAAGCCAGAGAGGTATGTAAGGAAAGAACCCGTTGGAATTCTGTACTCTCTGCCTACCCCGCAAGGGATCTGGCGTGATGATATAGATAGATAGTAGAACAATACAAATGTTTTTAAGATAAAAAATATATTATAGTCTAGACGGCAAATAGGCGGACCTTCATAAGTTTTTCTTTTCTGTTAATTAGTCGAAACAAAAAGTAAATAAAATTAAAATATCTGTCAAAAATTCAAACATAAATTCGAAGTCCATTTTAAACAAAGTTTTCAGACTGTTTTCGATGAGGTCAAATTATAATCGAAGGTGACACAGCTATTGTCGCACCCTCCATTTGAAGAATTTATTAATATTTTGTTGATGTAAAATATTTTTCTGCTGGACGCAAGGCGTGCACTGATTTCTCTACCGTCGGATATTTTTTATATGTGGACTAGCGACCCCAAGGGTGAATAATACACATAAACCTCTCCCTGGAATCATTCCGTCCGTTGGTGAAAACCGTATGAAAATTGGTCCGGTAATTATTGAGCTTATCGCGTTCAGACAGACAGACAGACGTGGCGGGGGGACCTTGTTATATTACACGTAGGGATAGTCATATTATTAAAGCTATCTCTTTTTTTTATTCAAACATTGCCCCACACTAGGATTTATTCCTGTGTCGTGGGTGCGTTTACAAACATGAAAATTCACATAGACAAATACCCAGACCGAAACAAATAATTGTAGATCACACAAAGGTTTTTCCCGTGCGGGAATCGAACCCACGACTATTAGACACAGTGGGCGGAGGCGCTTAAGCTCTTAACCACTGCGCTTAATCGTCCGTCAGTCGTTATCTAGCAACTACATTATAACACTTGTTAATTTTTCTAGTTTTTTTTGCTAACAATAGTTTTGCAGCTACTCCACTCATTTCTGCATCACCCTAAGGTAGTCTGGCAGATTTTGTACCAATAATAAATAAATATAACTGTCCGAATCTAAAAGTGATATAATTTAACTATTTTATTCACACAACTGAAATTTATAATTTCTTCGTTTTGCATTGAATCCTATAAATAACTTATCTGATATTTAAAAAATCAGCCCTCAATATTTTATATCTCGCGCAACTATTCGTACTAAATCTTCAAGTAATCCGCTCCACCGAAGGGTGCCAGGTTATCAATTAACTAAAACGGTAACTGAGGGTTGTTGCCACCCCAATTCCCCGCCGGATATTTGTTCTCCATTAGGTACATTAATTAGTGTACAGGCTGTTGAACTTGAAGTATTTAAAACGAATCAATTCGAGATGTTAGACATTTATCATTATACGTGTAGCAAAAACTTTGTACCCCTTTTTAAGAAAATTGCGCGGACGGAGGAGTATGAAATTTCCCACACTTGTAGTTTATATCGAGAAGGAGTGCAGAATGATAATATTTTTTTTAAATTATGCATAAAAATACATTAAATCAATAAAAAAAACATAACACACACTACCATGTATTCGGCACACATTTGACTTTAGTTTATTGTTAAAGTCTGTGGTCAAATTGGGAATAGATTAATATTGTTTGTCTTCAATATTATTGGTCTATAGTCTTACTGAATGTCAAACATAACCAGCAAACGATGAAAGAGTAGGTCGAATTTCGACCAATGGGTAGCCACTAGTATATATAATTGTACAATACGGATGATTTGGCGCTGTGGTTAAGAGCTTAAATCGCTCCACCAACTGGGTTGAATAGTCGCGGGTTCGATTCCCGCACGGGACAAAACTTTGTGTGACCCACAATTCTTTGTGTCGGTCTAGGTATTTGTGTATGTGAATATTCATGTTTGTAAACGCACCCACAGACAGGAATAAATCCTAGTGTCGGGCTACATCTCATAAATAAAAAAAAATTGCGATTGGAAACCTCGCTACATTCTACAAGTGCAGTAACTATCTTTTGAAGAAGTGTATCGAGAAGATCATTAAATGTTTTAAATTTATTAATTCAACTATAAAATTAATTATCACTTGATTTAACGGTGAAGAAAAACATCGTGAGGAAACCTGCATGCCTAAGAGTTTCTCAAAGGTGTGTGAAGTTCGCCAACCCGCACTAGGCCAGCGTGGTGGACTATGGCCTAAACACTCTCAGTTTGACAGGAGGCCCGTGCCCAACAGTGGGACAGTTTCTTAACAGGGCTAATATTATTATTATTTAATTCAACTATAGGTATTGCCCTTAATCAGTTGGGCTCGCAAAGGTGGCACGACTAGCCATATGTCAGATTTTGTCGCGTTAGGCGTGACGTAATTATTTTGTCTTACGTGCTAGTATGGCGCCCCTTGACAAAGGATTAACACGTTTCAAGAATTGAATTCACGTATAGACAAGACTGTTTTAACTTTCACACAAGGCTCGAATCACGGCGGAAACCGGAATTTGGTCCTCAGGAAAAATTCCCAGTGTTTGTCCGGAATTGCGTGTATAATGTAAATAGACTCGCCCCCTATTAAATTAGGGCCCAGCGATAAGTCGGTGTAAAAAGTACACTTTAGCCACCTCCGGCTGGGAAGCCTCCTAGCTGAAGGTGTGGCGGTATTTATTTTTTATTTTCATTTTACCTAAAGCTCCCCGTCTTTAACAAGTCTGGGCTGTTTATCATTGCGAACAAACAATCTCTCCTTCAGATATTAACGGTAAATATTTAATCCATTAACCCAAGCTTATTTTTAATTTAAACTCGATAGACCACGATTTATATCAATTAAACTTCAAAAATATTTCATTGGTATACAGAACCTCTTATTAGTACAGATACAAATAAATCTAAAAGTTTTTATTAGAAAATTTTATGGAATAATATTTTACACTGTGGTTTTATTATTTACTTAAGTACTTGTAATTTGGTGTTTCGTCCTACTAATATAAAAATAATGTGAAAAATGAGTTGTTTTTTTACTTCTACCGTCTTTAGACTTATGTCTAAAGAGATATTTATAACATTTGACAAAGGTGCAGTATATGTCGTGAAATGACAATAGATTTGGTCTGGCTGATACAGAATGGATATACTAAAATCAGACCATTCTATCCGACTGTGAGGCGAAGGCCTTTCTCACCAATCGAGATAAGAAAGAATAGGTCATACTCCACCACGCGGACCCAGAGCGGATTGGTGGGGCAAAGTTTGTGGTCATCTGCCGAACTGTTGCCTGGTGGCACTTATCAAGCTGCCTATTAGGCTCCCAAAATACGTTGAAACTTATAATGCTACTCATAACACTTCTGCTGCTGCCAATAAGGTTTTATGACCTGGTGGTCATAAAGCCTAATTACGTGGTCGTAAAATGGCAACTAAAACCGTCGCCTTAGCGTACCGTCCGATGCACGGTGATGCCTTAAAAAAAATGCTACCAATTTTCACTTTGAGCATTTTTATTTGATTGGAATTTAAATAAACAGTAATTTATGATTTAAATGTATTCGTGGCAACATTTGATTATTTAATGTTGCCATATTCCAATGAATAGCGTTCATATTTAATGTATTTTGGGTGCGTTGATTGATTTTACCTCATTTATTTAATTATGGATGGATGCGGGCGGTTTAAAGGCGCCTTGAGGTTTCTGAAGCAAGATAATTGAAGATGTATTCATTTGAAAGCATTTTTTATAATAAATACTAAATTACCTGCAGTTTGTGTTTGATATATGATGGATGCTGTTAAATGGTTAAAAGATGAGATTGTTAGCATAGTAACGCAAATTAAGACCTTTGCCAAATTTTTGACACCGAAATATTAAAGGAATTGAAATTGCTTTTGGTGCATTGTCATACGGGGCGATATGCTCCTATTGCCAATATACCGGGCACAAATTCACAGTATATACTGCTACCAAGAGTTTTGTAATAGTAAACGGAAGATTTAGCGCAGTGGTTAAGAGCTTAAGCCGCTCTGCCCACTGCGTCTAATAGTCGCGGGTTCGAGTCCCGCACGGGACAAATCCTTTTGTGATCCACGATTATTTGTTCCGGTCTGGGTATCCACCCACGACACAGGAATAAATCCTAGTGTGGGGCTACGTTTAAAAAAAATCCTAATAATACTTTGAATGACCTAGGATTCAAACCCAAGACCTCGTCAGCGCAAACCGTACTCGACAAACGAAGTAATTCGTAATAAATTTATAGCGAGGAAAGTTGGTGCGATAATAAATACAAAGTGTTTCAGTAAACAGGGCATCTAGTGCCGTTCAATTTTCTACAGAAAAGCACTTGAACACAAGTATTCCGAGGAATCACTAGAAGTTAAGTAAATGAGGTGACATCATTTATGGGAAATAACAGGACACCAGGGCAATGCGAAATGGAGAAAGGGAAAACAATGGGAGAAGGGAGAGGAATATTGTTGTGAATATATGTATGTGAATATACGCTGTTTATAGTTCTGTTTCTTTCTCACGGAAAATTTAGATTAAAATAATACTTCTACAGAGGTTGTGATTAAGAGATTTTGCATGTAGCGCACTAGTACTATCGTATCTTCTATATCAGATAAGACAAAGTATAGCATCAGCTTATGCCACGTTGAACAACGTGTTATTTAAATAATTCAAAATTTCAGACATAGCACACATTTTAATGTAGTAAATTTATTTGTATGACATTTTATTCTGTTGCATAACTTATTGTGAATTATATTATTAATTTCTGGGGTGTGTGTGTGTGAATGATCTGCGCTGTTGGTCGCGGGGCCTTTACATTTTCACCTGACAAGGAATTCCTTGATCAAATCGAATCATAGCTCTACAATCAAATACATTGATTCACTAGGTACCCGTCGGTCGGCTACAATATCGCACGCAGCGTTTTATCAAATTTTAGACTCGGCATGATACAAAGTCATTATTTGTTAAAACATAACCCATATAAAAAGTTCGATTGATTGTATTTTTCATTCTAAACTAGTATAAGGTTTTGAATTTTTTAATTAACGCATTGTACATTGTTACTGAAAAAATGGCGAGTGCGTTTAAGGACTCTCCCGAAAAATATGGCATTATATGATATGGTAACCCTACCCATTCCTTGTAAAATGATTCATTTGGTAGGTGTCAATAGTGCAACGAAGGGGTGTTGGCAAAATTTTCTTGTTGTAAATTATGAATTCATTTTACTTCGCTTGGCTTGACGGGGCTATTTATTGGCTAGTAGAATATTGTCAAATTCTGTTTCGTACATAAAGACTTAAGCGTTTCTAACACAAGTAGTCTACTGCAGACTAGTTTGAGATCATGTAAGTGAAATATGGTCGTTGGAAATTTCCAAATTTTCTTGTTTGACCATCCCTTCCAGCGTCATATGGTCTATTCTATATATATGTAAATATAATAATCAAACCAAACTCTTTTGGAGCAAGGTGAGAAAGGCTCGAGGTGATTCGTCAGGCTCCAGAATGGAAAGGATAAAATCTAAAGATGGTGACATTCTTGCGGACACACAAGCTGTGCTAAACCGGTGGAGTGAATATTTTGAATATTTTGGAGAAATGTATGGAGATGACCCGGATGCTGATGCCGCAGACGTGCCCAAAGGCGAGATTGCGGCACCAGAATCAACGGAGGACATCACTATGGAAGAAGTTGAATGGGCGATAGGAAGTATGAAAAACGGTAAAGCTGCGGGAGTAGACATGATATCTGCCGAGATGATCAAATATGGTGGAACTTGCGTCCGGGACGCTTTCCGGGCCCTTGCAAACCTTTGCTGGAGGACCGATAGAGTCCCTACAGATTGGCGCCGCGCAGTCATAGTACCCTTGTATAAAGGCAAGGGTTCACAATATGACTGCGCCAATTACAGAGCCATCAGTTTGATCAGCTTGGCAGCCAAGGTGTACGGTAAAATTATTGAACGGAGAATGCGCGTGAAGTCCGATGGAATGTTGTGCGAGGCACAAGGGGGTTTCAGGTCTGGAAGAGGATGTTCGGATCAAGTCTTCTCACTCCGCAACATCGTAGAGAAGCATCTGGCAGTGGGGCGGAAGGTTTTCTGCGGTTTTGTAGATCTGGAGAAGGCATTTGACAGAGTTGTGTGAAAGAGACTTTGGGACATTTTGCCAGAGTATGGTATAGATGGCACTCTGTTGCGAGCCGTCCAGTCCACTTATGTGGACTGCAAGGCATGCGTACGGGTGGGTGGTAACAGGTCACCCTGGTTTGAAGTTAAAATCGGCGTCAAGCAGGGTTGTGTGTTGTCCGCTAGACTGTTTATAATATATCTGGACAAAAGTCTTCAAAGACTGAAAGCGATTAATGAAGGTGTACAAATGGGTGACTTAGTGGTAAACCATCTACTTTATGCAGATGACGTGGTTTTAATAGCGCCAACAGCCACTGATCTGCAAACACTAGTCACAGTTATGAAAGACGACTGACGACGCATGATCACTGGCTTACACTTGAATGTGAAGAAAACCAAGATTATGGTTTTTGAAAGGGAAGAAACCAGAACGAATGCAAGGATTGTGGTTGGTAACGATGTGCTGGAGCAAGTGAATGAGTTTGTATATCTTTGATGCGCCTTCAGTAAGGATGGGAAATACACCGCTGACATAGAGAGAAGAGTGAGTGCAGGGAACAGAGTGAATGGTGCGATGGGAAAGCTACTTGGGAGCCGGCACTTAAGCCATAAGGCGCAGCTGGCCATACATAACGGAGTTCTTGTCCCAACGCTGTTATATGGTAGCGAGAGCTGGGTATGTAAGAAGGAGAATGAAAGTAGGATAAATGCGGTAGAAATGCGAGCTCTGCGGAAGATGTGCGGAGTGAAGCTGACCGACCGCATTAGCAACAGCATAGTAAGACAGCGAGTAGGTATGAAAGATAGTATCGGTGTAAAGATGAGAAAGGGCATGCTCCGTTGGTTCGGGCATATAGAAAGAATGCCAGAGGAAAGAATGACAAAACAGATATACAATGTGAAAGTGGAAGGATGCAGGTACCGGGGAAGACCTAGACTATCTTACCACGACCAAATAAACCGAGTCTTATCTGATGGAAAAGTCAAGAGTCTCCGTAACCGGCGAGCGTGTATGAGACGAACTATGAGAGTCGAGGAAGCCAGAGAGGTATGTAAGGAAAGAACCTGTTGGAACTCTGTACTCTCTGCCTACCCTGCAAGGGATCTGGCGTGAGGTTATAGATAGATAGATAGATAATAATAATGACTGCCTCGTTGGTCTGGTGGCAAAGCGCATCGCTTTGTGATCACGAGGTCCTGGGTTCAAATCCTAGGTTGGACAAATGTAGTTTTTCTAACGAAAAATTCCCAGTATGAGTCCGGAGTCTGAAATTGTGCCCGATATATGGCAGTAGGCTCGCCCCCTATTACATGGGACCTAACATCGTTGGCGAAACGTGGGTGTACTCAGTACACCTCTGCCACTCCCTCTGGGGAATATAGGTGTGACGGTGTTTTTTCTTTTTTTTTTTTATAATAATAATAGGTCATTTTATTCAGGCGACTGCGAAATTTACAAAAAATATTATGTACAACGTACATAATATTTTTAGCCATAGAATAAAACAGAATCATGACTCTTGACACATGACGTTGGTTCAAACAGAACAAAATTGTATGTACCTATAGTGGAATTAAAGTAAAATAGCTAAGCTCATAGTTTCTCTGCGAGATCTAATCAGAAACGAGGAGAACCACAGGAGAACCAAAGTCACCGGCTTAAGTGGCAGTGGCTGGGGCACATCCCTCGTAAACCTCGTACCGGAAGACGTGAAGTGGGCTGGCCCACCACAAGGTGGACCGATGCGTACAGAACAAAGCCAATCTTTGGGGGAGACCTTTATCCTGCTTGGACGTCTGTCGGCTCATGATGATGATGTTGGAATTGATTGTTTCAACAAGTTACAATAAAAGCTCGCACGTGTTTATATGTGAACACGGTGAGATAGCTCACTTATGTTGTAATGTTTTGTCTGTACTAATATTATAAAGAAGAAAGATTTGTTTGTAAACTCTGAAACTACTGAACTGAACACTTGACTGGCTCGTTTTTCTAATGGCAGAGCGTATCACTTTGAGATCACGTGGCCCTGGGTTAAAATTCTAGGTAGGACAAAAGTAGTTTTTCGAACGAAACTTCCTGGAGTCTGGAATTCTTCCCGGTATATGGCAATAGGCTTGCTCCCGGCAAAAACAGGGCGTACTTATTTCACCTCTGCAACTCCCGCATAGGGTGAATATAGGCGTAACGATGAAAATACCGAACCGATTTTAATAATTCTTTAAACATTCTTATAGCTATAGTTGGATCCGATAAGTAGCTCTATTGTCGATAGGGTGCGAAGTCACGGGAAATTACTAGTGTTGGATAAAGAGGGACTTCTTCATTCACCCACAAAACTTACATATCCAATAACTATCGAACTAAACATATAAAGGCACGTTCACAAGTGTGAGCGATGCAGTAATTAAGGGCGATATTAATATAGAACTATGGGGCGGATGCCGTCGCGTAGGTATGCCGATATTGCGCCGCGCCCCGCTGATCGCTCAGCTCTTGGCTTAGTACCAACAGACTGACGTTAGCGTGACATGATCGTGTTAATTTACCATCCCTTTCACACAAGAAATTTAATAAATGAATGTGAAGGTGTCATTACGCTTTCTTGACAACGCTACGATAACGTCAAATGGTTTGTACTAACCTCATTCACGGAATAAAGAAGTATTGTCAACCTATTGATAGTATAAACAGATTGACGTTAGTGTGACGTTATCGAGTTGATATGCCATACTATTTTCACAAGAAATTTATTAAATAAAAAAAACGGTTACAGCACGCTTTTTTGGTAACGTTAGGATAACGCTAACTTGTATGTGCTAACCCCAGTTATGAAATAGAGAAATATACTATGACCCTACTGATTACTTAGCACAGACGGATTAATTTTTTTTTGTATTGAGGACTTGTAAGTCTGATGCAAAGTTAAGATGAGGCCAAAGATGTGGTGATACAGTAATACTGTCTGTTTACTCTGGAATAAGCTGAGGAGATGGAAGAACGGTCTAGACCCGCCTGCTCGTTAGCGTAACGTTATTAAGTTGATACGCCATCCTTTTCACACTACAAATCTGCTAAATAAATATAAAAATGTCAGCAAACTTTCTCGACAACGTTAAGCCAACATAAATCTGTTCGTGCTTAGCCCTCTGATACGGAATATTCGGCGTGGCTCAGACACATAATTACGTTCCTTATGTGTTTATTTTAGTCTTTACAACTTCTGATGTAAATATAAAGCGTCATCAAGTAGCGGTGTGCAACCGAGGTGGTCTTAGAGATTACCAAGGTTAAGTAGCGTTTGGCTCGGTCGGTCTGAGATGGGTGACCGTTTGTGGCATTTTCATATTCGAGCGTCTCCGTGATTGGTAAGGCATGTTACGCCATTAGTCCTGGTTACCATTTCATGCGGTAGTCGCTAAGTCAAGTTTGAAGCCTCAAAGGCGGCTTAAAAAGTTTCATTAGCAGCTGGCCACAAACCTGCCTCCACCAATTCGCACTGGGTCTACGTGGTGGAGTATGACTTAATCACTTTTACCTCGATTTGTGAGAGCAGGCCTTCGCTAAGCGGCGTGATATTATGATAATCATATAGGCTATTATTTTTGTCCTTGCGGAGTTTAAAGACTGCCGCTACCCGCGACTTCGCCCGCATGGAATTTAATAAAAACAGAGAGTACTGAAACAGAGTACAGAGTTTCAACGGGTTCTTTTCTTGCAGAACTCTCTTGCTTTATGCTTGCCGGCGAGTATGTATGAGACGAACAATGAGAGTAGTCGCATAGTTCGTCTCGTACACGCTCGCCGGTTCCGAAGATTCTTGACTTGCCTTTCAGTGAAGCCACGATTAAAAACGGTGACCATGAAATGAGCACCTATTTGTTATCTTGGTACAGAAGCCAGATGCTTCGTCCACTCTCCGTGATCCACCCACGTCCTGTGTGTATGGTGACCACCCACGTGGCTTGACCAAGCGAAGCAAAGAATATTATCTTCATACTTACCGTGTGGTAGGGTATTCTTCATTTTGACTAACAGTTATCCTTATTTACTGTCCAATTGTTGGAGAAATGTACACTTGTGCTATCCCCGCTTTTGGAAAATAACAGTGATGAATCCATACCATTCCATCGCTGCAAAATCGCAAATAATTCCGTCAGTTCCCATCATATTTTATTCACAGCAATGCCAACAGAAATTGCTGCAACTCCCATAAAAATGAAGCATAAATATCAATCAAATGAATCTGACGTAAACGGACGAAGCTAGGGGTCGATTGTACCCTAATAAATAAAATTCGTCCAATATCGGTGCAGAGGCCTTTTGCTGTGTCACAACGCGGCGCGTTACGATAACTTCGTGAAATTATCATGTAATGGGATTTTGTATGCCACTAGACTATCACGGAACGATCATTGCGACGGGAATGGAGGGCCTATATCAACCGTAAAGTGACAGACAACGAGACCTGGACATCAAACGTAATGAGCAAAAAATAGGCCGCCATTTTATATGGAATATAACTTCGTTAATGGTATCCTGACGTGTCGCAAATGTTTGTGAACCTTTAAGGCCAAGATAGGTTACCATCGTCATATGAAGGCGCATTAACGACGCCTAGACAACAATAAACGAAAAAAGTGGTCGCCGTGGCCGACACGGCTAGGAAGAGAGTGAGTGAAAGTGTAGGGGGTTGAGGATCAGAGGAAATGTAACCTTGACGAAAAACAAAACGAACTAAAGACCCAACCACCTGCGACAATATAGTATAGTGTATTCCAATCAAACCTCAAAACTTTTTTCACTGTACATAAAAACGTCGAATTCTCGCTAACAGCATTTTCATTTTGATGTCTTTGAAAATACTGTCTCCTCCACTTGTTGTAGATTGCAATCACAACTAAAACATCTAAAAATGGTGATGGTTTGTTCACGAAGTTTTCAAGTTTGATTGTAATCGACTATAGGTATATCATCACGCCAGATCCCTTGCGAGGTAGGCAGAGCCTGTCAGTGTGCGTAGCCGGAATCCAAGAGCCGCGAGATATAGCCTGTGCTTGTCAGCGGCATTTTAAAATAGATCCGTTTCTTATTCCACCACCACAGGTGCTCGCTGATGAGGGTCGTCCCGGTAATATAAGTGTTAGATTCTCTGCCAAGGATGTGGCATCGGTCATAAATAAGATGGTGAGAGGTAAATCACCGGGTCACAATTGAACACCTAAAGAATGTAAACAGTAGATACAGAGTTCCAACAGGTTACTTACATACCTCTCTGGCTTTCTCCACTGTCATAGTTCGTCTCATACACGCTCGCCAGTTCAGGAGACCCTTGACTTGTCCTTCAAATAAGACTCGGTCTATTTGGTCGTGGTAAGATAGTCTAGGTCTTCCCTGGTACCTACATCCTTCCACTTTCGCATTGTATATCTGTTTTGTCATTCTTTCTTCAGACATTCTTTCTATATGTCCGAACAAACGGATAATACCCTTTCTCAACTTTCATGCCTACTCGTTTTCTTACTACGCTGTTGCGAATACGGTCGGTCAGCTTCACTCCGCACATCTTCCGCTGCTCGCATTTCCAACGCATTTATCCTACTTTCTCGTTCTCTTTCTTACATACCCAGCTCTCGCTGCCATATAACAGCGTTGGGACAAGCACTCCGTTATGTATGGCCAGCTGCGCCTTTTGGCTTAAGTGCCGGGTCCCCAGTAACTTTCCCATCCCACCATTCACCCTGTTCGCTGCACTCACTCTTCTCTCAAAAAAAATAAATACAAAAAAAAAAATAGACTGTGTTGACGTGTCCACGCTGTGCTTGCACTTTTACGGCCAAAATCGGATACAGTCATTGGAGAGCACACTAAAGGGCAGACCAGAATAGTAATTAACACCAATGAAGTCGTCACGCATGCCTTTGCTTTTGGCGAATTGGACTGGATTGATTGAAACGATCTTTTCACGAAGTTACCGTAATGCACCGCGTTACGGTTTTAATTGTAGCGAATAAGGCCCCTGGTTGGAATAAACTCGCGTGAATGCATGGAGGGTGCGCGTCGCAGGAAACTTATTTACATATAGAAACGTCCTTAGCATGTCTGGAAACTCAATGCTTATGTTTACGAGTCTCGGGTGAATGTCATTTTGAAGGGAGGGCCGTTACGCGCAGAATTTTCAAGCGGTGTGACTTTTTGGATCTGAATTTTTGAATAAGCCTTGGGTTTTGATATTTTTCTCTAATTCTATTGAGTAATAGTTAAGACCTGAGGAAGTTAGAGGATATCATCAACTTTAATTTACGGTCACTTTACTTAAGCTAGAATACAAGCTATCCTGTCTACATCGATGTAGATAAACTACCTCGTTGGTATATTCGCGAATTATGCGCTTTGTGTGGTCACAAGGTGATCACAAGGACGTGGTGCATATCCTAGATCGAAAAAATGTAGATTTTCTATCGAAAAATGATTAGTATCAGTTCGGAGTCTGGAATTGTGCTCAGTATATGTCAATAGGATCGCCCCCTATCAGATGGGGCCTAATATCGTCGGCGAAAAGTGGGTGTACACTGATATCTCTGACATCCCCGCCTGGGGTATATAGGGGTGACGGTGTTTATCTATTTATTTTATCGTTGTTCGTAGGACAGCTTGTGCCCCACGAAAAATGGGACAAAATGCTACACTACGCTGATTTTGATACCAGCAACCATCGATGAAATATATATAAATACACGCATACGGCACGAAAATGGCTCCACCAAAAGGCAGGCAAAAGTGGACGGTACTGAAAAATTAACAGGCTTCCGCTTTTTTGAAAATACACCTTTAAGTCATACGAGTAAGGCACAATATGCCCTAATTTATGTTTATATCATAACTGTAACTACTGACGTGAATACGGGAACGTTTTTAGTGTAATTTTTGAACGGGACTGTGTATCTTATTAAGATATATTGATACCAGCAACAGCATCAATGCCGAAACTAAATCGCCGATAACCGATGTTAAAAGTAACTAAAGTGTTTTCTTCTTATTCGCTTCACTCTTGACAGAGTGGTCGTGGTCATAATAAGGTTTAGTCGTTGGGGGCTGATGTAGCTCGCCTCACGATATCTCTCCATGTAACTAAATTAATTGAGATTCTGGTGCACTCGATTAAAGGGTCTCCCACTGTGGACTTAATTTGATTTGTCCACCGCAAAAGTATAGTGTGCATGGCCCTAAAAGAGTCAGGTCGTTTAACTACTTGGAAACTTTATGTGTACAATTTACTGAACGAAATTAAACGCGGTTGTTCTCGCTCAGACAAACGGTCACCAGTTGTCGATCGTTTACAGTAATTTCATCGCGTTTCCGAATGGGATCCTTTTTTATAGGCTGTCAGTAAACTTGTGAGTCCATTCAGTGGTTATTTATGAGTCATCTGTTCTCCAAATGCTTTCAAGTGCGTCGTCTGTGGTCGTTTAAGTTAATGTATATTGTTGATATGTTTTGTTATCTTTTGGGAAATCCTGTTGTTAACTTTTAATTTTTTTGTTACCTAAGGGCCTCTTGATTGAATGATTTACGAGAATTCATTCAGTTACCTACTTAAGTTAGACCAAATGTTGAACAACTGTTATTAGTTGGGTGGAGAAAAGAAACAGAAATCTAAGCGTATAAACGTACACTTTTTACTCGACTATGCCAAAGCCAAAAGGGAGGGTTATATATTTAGCAGTCTATGTAGGCATGTACATATGTTGTATTCACGTTTGTTACACCGTAGCGCCTAAACTACTAATCCGATTATGATGAATGAGGTGTCAATCGATTTCGATTTGTTATTATGGTCCGGGAGATATAGGCTACATTTTAGACGAGAAATCAATATGACGGGTGCTACATCCAAAAATGTAGAGGTCTTTGATTTTTTTTACTATATTTCAGAGTTTATTCCGTAGGCGAGTTATAGGTTTTAGGCTTTTTTTCTTGTAATCTTTGGGCAAAATCGGAATTAACGCTGTCATGCCGTTTGCTATGAAATTTACCCAAGTTTTATTTTTAATAAGTAACCGTGCGGACCCACATATTAAAATATTTTCCTGCAAGTAGGAAAATTTTACTAAATGATAACCCTAATTTGCTTGCACAACAGCGCCCTCTTGTCAATGTCATCCACTGTCCGAAATAACCTTGTCACCTAGGCTTGTGCTTGCTATTCCTCGGTTTTACAAACTTTCTACAGTAGAGATTAAATTTGAACGTAGCAAGTTAGTCAAAAATTTACTGGCACTTACTTTTCTGCCAAGCTTTCTTCATCTTTCGTAGAAATTGTACAATAGAAGCTAATTATTTCAACATAATTATCAACTACGAGACGAGTCCCGAATATAAAACGTTTCATCCGAATGTGAGACACGACGTTCCGTCCTTTGTCGCCAATGAGCTAGCCATTACGATAATTTTTTTTTCTAGCTAATTTCGTAGAAGGAGACTTGAGATATTATTGTAAGGTATTATACAAGAAATACAACGTGTACGGCCAAATTAAAAACCACTTTCTTTTTAAAAATAGTTTAACAATTGGCGTGTTTAATAAAGAAACCGAGTAGGCGATTCGGCCATACAGAAAAAAAAATCAAATGAATGACAAAACAGATATACAACACGAATGTAGAAGGATATAGGTATCGGGGAAGACCATACAATGACCAAATACACCGTGTGTTATCTGAAGGGGAAGTCAAGATTCTCCGTAACCGGCAAGCGTGTACAACATTGAGAGTGGAGGAAGCACTGCTAAGGAAAGAACCCATTGGAACTTTGTATTCTCTGCCTACTCCGCAAGTGATGTGGCGTGATGATATAGATGGAGATAAAAATTGGCGATAAGTATTCGAGCCATGGCGGCAGACGAATCAACCTCACAGGCTGTAATAACTTATTTCAACGACTCTATAACGTTATCAGTAACGATAACGGTTATTTCAGATAGAAACGGCTAATTTTATCTGAAATTTTGTCGGATACTACCATTAGGTGAGAGTAGAGTGATTGGGAAAGTCAAAAAGACGGCCATAAGGATATAGTAATATGAAAATTTCATCATGCTTTTTCTTGTTTTCTTATTGTTACTGCCTTTCTTACAAGCTTCCTTAAAATCTGCTAAGACGACGATAAAAGAATAACACAATATCCATTAGGTAGATTAACCTATTAGCTTGTTATGTCTAGATTGTAAGAAATAGCGGACATTGTATTAATAGGACAGGAATAGTTACATAGTATCAAAAATACTATACTTTTGTCTATAAGAAATATATTGTGTAAGATACTGGACAAATAATTTACTTACCGTAAACAATGTTTCACGAAACCATTCAAGGCAAGAAGAAGCTTAACTAAAATTATCTAACAATTATTAAAAGGGACGTTGTTCGGCCTGAAATGAATAGTCTGTTTTTCAAAATCAAAACGGCCTATTCTGATTTGGATAAAAGGTTATTTTGACCGTGGCGGGCAAGTCAAGAGTCGCCGCAATCGGCGAACGTGTACAAGACAAACAATGAGAGTGGAGGAAACCAAAGAGGTCTGTAAGGAAGGAACCTGTTGAAACTCTGTACCTACTCTCTACCTACTCCATAAGGGATTTGTCGTGGTGATATATGTTACTTTGGTTCTTATGGCCTTAATTAATGTCCGCATTTTACAGTCTGTGGACGTGATTAATGATATGTTGAAGTTAAACTCTTCATGACACAACAAAGTCTGTATGTATTTAAAATTTTATGACTCTCGGGGGACCCCTAAATCAAGTTCTTGAAACAAAATTGACCCTATGTCCATAGTCATTACAATTTAGCCTATAGTTATTTCGTTTACAGTTACGACGACGTGACAGGAATACAAGGAAAAGGTGGACGGGCTTTTATCTCAACAGACCATTTACTATGTAGTGTTCTTTGATGTACTATATTTATATCATCAGGTCATACCCCTTGCAGGGTAGGCAGAGAGGTTCTATGATATTTTATTTTTAAATATCCAACAACTAGGTCCGCGTATTGCCTCTATGAAACAAACTGGGTCCGTATGTTGCTATTACCAATTTGCACTGCATTTTGCCTCCATCAATCTACACTGATTTGGCGTGCTGCCTCCACTAATCCGCACTGGATCCGCATGGTGCTTTCATAATTTGCACTGAATGTTGCCTCCACCAATCCACACTGCTTTGGCGTGGACCGTCCACCGCTCCGCACTGGGATCGCATTGTTATTGCCTTTACCAATTCATACTGGATATGCATGATGCCTCTATCTATCCAAAGGGGCCCGCGTGATTTCTCCACCAAAAGACTCTGAGTCGGTGTGGTACGTCCACCAATTGCTATAAGGTCCGCGTGGTGCTTTCGACAATCCACCTTTGATCCGCACGGTACTTCCATTAATCCACATTAACTCTACGTGGTGGTATGACCTAATCTCTCTCACCACGATTTGTGTGAAAAGGTTTTTTCCTAGGCAGAAGAATAGCATACGCGGAGTTATTTAATTCCTAGGAATATTCAGGTTTTATAACTAGGTATATAGGCTGTGATATAACCTGAACCGGGTTGGGGATCATTTCACGGAGAGGCGGCACCGCAAATTAATTATTTCCCCGCGTTAATTGCAGGCCGAGACAGAATCTGTACCAACAAAAATATGTTGATGCTATAAATACGTCGTTGAGTGTTGATTACTCAAGTTTTAACTAATAAGGAAATACACCGTCACGCCTATGTGTATTAAGGTGGGTAGACAGAGGTGTGCTATATACACCTACATTTTGGCGACGATGTTAAGTCCTAATTTAAACAAGGAGAGGCTAATGAGACACATGAAAAAAAACACAATAGCACTTAGACTAGGATTCGAAACTTTGTGATAACCAGTCATACATAGGTAGGTACCAGTCCCTACTACACTAAATCAATGCGGCACGAATGTAATAGTTGTTTAGCCCGTTGCCGTTACTTCGGACAAAAATCCAGACACTGGATTGGTACTGATAATTTTTCAATAGAATTTTTTTTTTTTGCTTGCGACACTAGACCAAATAGGTCTTAATAATAATGTAGAGACAGAATTAATGTTTATTATCCTGTTGACTCCAGACTCCGGGCTTTTACTGAGAATATTTTTACAAAAAAAACCGCATTTCAAATTATGATAGTACAATAGTCAAAACATTAAATGGCATGGCTTTGTGATCACGAGGTCCTGAGTTCAAATTCTAGGTCGGACAAATGTAGTTTTTCTATCGAAAAACTCCCAGTACTGGAATTGTGCCCGGTATATGTCAATAGGCTCGCCCCCTACTAAATGGGACCGAACATCGACAGCGAAATGTGAGTGTAAACAGTACACCTCTGCTACCCCCGTTTGAGGAATATAGGTGTGACGGTGTTTTTTAAAACAAAAAGTTGTATGCAGCCAAATAATTATGCTGTTTAAAACGGCCAATCAGAATTAGATATGTATACAAAATTTCGTGTCTATGCCATTGGCCCCTGTCAGCTTGCAAGTTTTGATCCATAGAGATAGGACTTAAAAGCATAAAGGGATTATAAACCAAGTTCACCTATACACTTATTGTGGCCACTTGGTAATATTTAGGTAACCAATTTAAAAATCTTTGTTCCCACGTGGTTCGTCCTTCCTTTTTATTCAAAATGTTATGGCTTGTCATTTTGATGTAAGCTCTACGCAAGTTTATCGGTTAATATTTGTTCGTCTAGTGACTGTGTTCTCGGTGACTTTTTATTTATTTTCAAGTAATCATTAATGTGAAAATAAAGTATACACTGGTGTAAGTGATTACGATAGATTGTTCCCTTTCTTATCTATACATATAATAAAATCATGACATAAGTGTAAGTAGTGCAATTATATAATCTTGTTAATGCTCCCTCGATGCTTTTAGTACCTCTATGTTTTGACCTAAAAACATTGAAAGTGAAATGAGAGCTTGTCAAAGTAATTAGAAATATTAGTACAATACTGTCAACACAAAAAAACTTGTCCCTCTATGCACTTCTACCAAAGAAATGCGAACTTGATTTACGTACTCGAGTATCGATAACAAATCACTTAAGATTACGAGCTTTGAGTGGTACTTGGCTGTTTCAAAGTTATAATTATACGTAACACTTGAATGGAGTTTGTTACGGTCTTGAGATGACGTGGTTTGTTGAATGTAAGAGGTGCTTATCGGGGCGTCCCTGTGAACAACTTAGGCCTAAAACAATGTTGTATTTGGTAATAATTACAGTTTTGATAACAATCGTTTTACGTCTATAAACTTAACAATATAATACCTGGGTAATATCAGTTATAATACTTGACTGATCTTGAAATGGGGTATTGTTTTTTATGTGTATGTATCTATGTTAAATAAAAGAAACATCACGCCTATATAGCCCAAGCAGGGTCGGTAGAGGGGGGAGCGAGGTTATTGCAATTATATCTGGCAAAAATCCATATTTCAGCATAATTTCAGAGTCCGGCTCAATTTCGAACTCCAGCGCAATTTCAAAACGTCTCGATTTTGGACTCTGGCACAATTTCAGAGTCGGGCACACTTCCAGCCTTCGGTACCTTTTCAGATTCCAACACATAATGTTGAGCCAAAAGACGTCAATTACTAGATAAAGACCTCTCTCAGGCCAGATGGACACACAATACCTGACTTCTAATATCGCGAATTTATACTAAACATTTTAGATATTTGAGTCTGTTAGATTCAATTTTTATTAATTTTTACGAGTTATTTTCAGACTCATTCCCCGGAGAGTCTGACAGTTCGGCACTTGTCTCGTCGGCCCGGCTCTTATGATCGATCGATTCAATACACAATTAGTATCTAATTGGTCATTTAATTGATCACAATATAAACATTTTGTAGAATAAATAAACTGCCTGGTAATATTGGTATTCGAATAGGGTTCGAATATTAATAATTCGGACCAAATTAAGGGGGAGGGCGGGTTTTATCAAATATCCAATTGAAGTTTGGAATGTGAAATTGTGCCTTGGATAATGGTAATAATCCTACATTACCTTATAAAAATACCTTCCCGCCTATATTCCTTAAGCGAGGATGGCAGTGGAATTCTATGTGTACCTAGGTATCACCGACGGTGTTATATCCCAATGTAAGACGTATTGGCGTATTGGTTAAGAGCTTAAGCCGCTCGGCCCGCTGGGTCAAATAGTCGAGGGTTCGATTCCTGCACAGGAAAAATCTTTGTGTGACCCACAATTATTTGTTTCGGTCAGGTTATTTGTGTATGAATTTTCATGTTTGTGAACGCACCCACGACACAGGAATAAATCCTAGTGTAGGGCTACGTTTAAAAAAATACGGGACGACCTTAATGCCTCATTGCCGCTATACCGGGCATAATTGCACACTCCGAAAAGCAGCTGAGATTCTTTTGACAGAAAAAACACAATTTTGGGACCTGATATTGTCAGAGAAATGTATACATAGTAATCTCTGCATGGGGTTTATTGATATTTAAGCTGTTGGAACTCTGTACTCTCTGCGTACCCCGTAAGCGGTCTGACTTGCTATATATCACGCTTTTTGCCTAACCCGCAAGAGACCTGGCGTAATGCATAGATATATGTTTATGGTTAGACGAGATAAAACAGTGCTATTTTTATTTTTTTATTTTTTTCGGACTAAGCCCGCCACTCAATCCCACCATTGTAACTCCTGTAAGCCAGGATCCACAATAGTCTCCTTAAATGACACCAAGGTTTGAACCTTGGGGTGTCCCGGGAAGCACTTTAATTGTCTTGGGACCCGCAACCAATTTAATTAGAAAGAAAAACAGGAGGAGTAGGAAAAAGAAAACAGTGCTACAACATAATAATAAGTACGAGAAAAATAAGATTTTAATTATCTACTTTGTTGGTCTAGCGGCAGAGCGCATCGCTTTGTGATCACGAGGTCCTGGGTTTAAATCTTAGGTCGGACATGTAGTTTTTCTAACAAAAAATTCTCAGTACGAGTCCTGAGTCTGGAATTGTGCCCGATATACGGCAATAGGTTCGTCTCCTATCACATGGGACCTAACATCGTTGGCGAAACGTTGGTGTACTCAGTACACCTCTGCCAGCCCGCTTAGGGAATGTAGGTATGACGGTGTTTTATTTAATGTATCTATAGTGTATTTTAATCAAACTTTAAAAATTTGCAATCTATAACAAGTGTAATATGAAGGCGACAGGAAAATGCTGTTAGTAAGAAATCGACGTTTTTATGTTGAGTGAAAACGTTTTAAAGTTTGATTGGAATAGACTATAGATAGCCCACGGCGAGACACCTAGTATACGCTCTCCCCCCATAGCGACTGCCCAAGCCGAGGCCGTTCCTCCTTGAGGCACCTTTGAGCTAGTTGCCCTTTTGCCCTTCTGGCTCGAGCGTAGTGGTTGCACGCTCGCCCTCATGTCCAGTGAACCTGTAAAGGCCCCGCGGCCAACAGCGTAGATCATTCACACACACACATACACACTATAGATAGATTGATAGTTAAAATCTTAATTTTTCTCGTATTTTTTATTGTAATGTATCACTATATCATCTCTGTCAAAGATACACGAGTACTAAAGTACAACAGGGTGACTCACAAAGTATATTACTTAAGTCTTTTGATCAGATGGGAATAATGGAAAATTTGCAGTGCTGGCTCGAATGAAATTGAAATATTTGCGTTCAGATTGCTATTTGCCTTTGAGCGTGGAGACAGATCGCGAGCATATTCTGAGACTTGCTTGCAGCTTCTAGTGACTCACACGGACCATCGTACGATTTGATTTTATGATTGAAATATCGAGTATGTCGTACATTAAAATATAATGTATTGTATGTGTGTAATAAATTAGCTTATAGTTTAACTGCTTAAGACTTCAGAAGACTTCAGAAATGTGTAAAGGAGAGGAGTACCTACATACTCGATCACGCAGACCTTGTGATAATAATATGGACAAAAGAAAATAAAAATGACTAAATCGATATATTGGAAACTTTGTAGCTCATTTTTTTAATAACAAAAGCAAACTTATCTCTTCTTGGGATTTTAATGTAACTTGGCAGAAATAAATTAATGTGATTTAAAGATTATTTCCAAAAAAATATAAGTAGGTCACAAAATTATGAGTTCTTTAGTCTTTTTATAATCCTTTCTGCTGTAGGAGAAGTACCTTCGAAAATTATGACCACCATACCTTAATAGTGGTATCGATTTTGATCGCTATAGGATTTGTATTTTTTCATTCACCGTCACGACTATATTCCCCAAGCGGGAGTGGCAGAGGTGTACTGAGTACAACCAGGGTTCGCCGACGATGTTAGGTCCCATGTAATAGGGGGCGAGCCTATTGCCATATACCAGGCACAATTCCAGACGCCGGACTCGTACTGGGAAGTTTTTCGTTAGAAAAATTACACTTGTCCGACCTAGGATTTGAAGCTAGGACCTCGTGATCACAAAGCGATGCGCTTTGCCACTAGACCAACGAGGCAGTCATAAAATTACTATTTTTTCATATAATACCTAAATGAACCAGCTCGATATCATTATCATAAATCACCCTGTACCTCAGGTAGGTACAGGGTGATTTATGATAATGATGTGTGTAAGCCTCTCCTTTATCATGCCATCCGTTCCGGTCTTGTACTAGTCTATTCCACAATATAGCTCGATATAGATATAAAGAATACTTTTCGTAAGCCTTAAAGCTACTAGACCCGTGTGAGTTTATACTCATACAAATAGTCTTTCAAATGCACCATGTTCAATATGAGTCTGGGTGGTCGGGACTCAAATACAGGCAATGTTTAAACGCCTGAGAGCTTTGCACGAACAGACTGACGATATAGAAACGCTATCGTATGGGTATGCTATCCCTTTCACACAACAGATTTACTAAATAAAAGTGAACGTCACAGCACGCTTTTCGTCAACGTTGCTATAGTATCAGACTGTATGTGCTTAGACCTCAGAATACGACACAGTACAGTTTACTTAGTTCAAATCTAAGTGAGCCTGACTAAATAGTTTGATGAGCACGGACTGCGGTCAAACTGCAGTGATGTATATAATAACAAGCAAGCTATAAAGAGTTTTATTCAAGAAAATAGAAGAAAGAAACTCATCGGTCTGATATGCGTGAATGTCGCTGACATTATTAACGGGTCCATGCTTTGGAACACACGTTAAGCCGTTAGTCCCAGTTACCACAACATGTGTTAGTCGATAAGCAAAGTAGAAAACATAATAAACAGGTCTTATAAGCAGGGCCAGATTAAACATTTCTGGGTCCCTAGGCAATGCACGTCTGGAGGCCGCTTCACTCTTTCCTTACTTCCACACAAGTAAATTTTTTTCATAATACCCTGTTTCTTTTACTATATCATAAAGGCTATCACGTGGCCGTCGCCCTATTTATTAAAAAAAAGGGGATTGTGCGTATTCTTATTAAATCGTTTATCATGTTTAGTTATTTTCACTCGAAAAATCTTTTTTTTCTGGGCGCGGGCCCCTCGCCGATGCGGGGCCCTTGGCACTTGCCTACTCTGCCTAATGGATAATCCAGCCGCACTGGGTTCGCGTGCGGCCGGATCTTCTTTTTCATATGAATTTGTGAGGATGGCCTTTGCCTAGCCGTAAAATATTAAAGAATGATTTATTATTATTAGTTTCTATAGTCTAGTGGCAAATACACGCAATCGCGAGGCCCTGGGTTCGAATATTAGGCCAGATGAATAGTAATTTTCGGTACAAAAAAAAAACATCCAGTATCAGTCCGAAGTCTGGCATTGTGCCCGGTATAAAGGCAGTCGGCTCGCTCCCTATTACATGGGATCTAAATTATTGGCGAAAAATCGGTGTGTTGGACACCCCGACTATCCCTGCTTGGGGAATATAGGCGTGAAGGTGTTTTTTAAAAATAATATCAGTATCAGTCTGGAGTCTGGAATTATCATCACCATCAGCTGAAAGACTTCCACTGCAGGGCAAAGGCCTCCCCCAAAGATAGCCACAATGACCGGCTTTGTGCTGTACTCATCCAACTTCTACGTGCGACCTTCACCAAGTCATCGCTCCACCTTGCGGGGGGCCTGCCCACTCCACGTCTTCCGGTACGAAGTCGCCGCTCTCGTCTGGAATAATGCCCGGTATAAAAAAGGCAACAGGCTCTTTACCGATTACATGGGATTTAAAATCACCACCACCTCTACTTGCGGAATACAGTCATGATTGTGTTATCTCCTTTTTTAAGTCGCTATCCTGTGCTAGTGATAAACAGGAAGAAAATATTCCTCTTTTTATAATACGGGAATTAGGATCGCGTCTCGTGAGCGAGCAGCGTTAATGAACGGACCGCAACAGTGTGGCCCTCGTAATTACGTTCGCCGGGATGAAATTATTCATGACACAAAGTAGGGCTCCCCTTAACAAGTGGACCGTGTGGCCGTGATAAAGAGACACATCAGTCAAGGCTAGACAAAGCTGATTTGATGAAAGAATACGCGAAGAATTTAATTATTTTTTAAATAAAAATGTGGCCCCGCTTGGATTTATTCCAGCATCGTGGGTGCGTGTACAAGTTAAAAATTCACATACACAAACACCAAGACTGAAATAATTATTTGTAGGTCAGACAAACATATGTCTCGTGCCGGAATTGAATCCGCGACTACTCAACTCACTGGGCGGAGTGACTTAAGCTCTTAATCACTGGACCAAAATCGTCGCGTCGGCGTCGGTCTCTTGGATCAATGTTTTATATCTCAGTTGAATTATCTTGCTGCGCCCTGACAGGGTTCATGTTGAGACCTAACAATAAAAATAACTTATGTACACATATAAGCAAAACTTAATTTAAATTTGATATAATTTTAAGGATAGATTAGTGTATTTTAGAAAGCGAATATTTAAAATAAGAGTTCTATAATTTATAGATATATGCCAATCACAGAAATATAATATGGCATTAGAAATGAAATGGCGCATGATATCGCCCGAAATCACTGTCACCGCTTCGTCAAAAAATTGACACAGTCTCACACACTGACATTTTTTTTTATTTATAAAAATGTGGCCCCACACTAGGATTTATTCCTGCGTGGCAGGTGCGTTTACAAACACCAAAACTCACATACACAAATACCCAGACCGAAACAAACAATTGTGGGTCACACAAAGGTTTGTCCCGTACGGGAATCGAACCCGCGACTATTGGACCCAGAGGGAGGAGTGGCTTAAGCTCTTAACCACTGCACCAAATCGTCTGTCAGGATTATACACTATTGCTGTAATTCACATTATTGCTGTAAAAATACTTTCCGATGATTTGGAACACCCTTATGTGTATAGTTACAATTTTTGAAAGTCCATTTTGATCTCGGTCCCAACCTATTCACCCCTCTATTAAAAAGGCGACAACCCGATATTTCGCGAACGCGTCCAATCATAGGAATCCGCTGATCGTAGCCGCCGCCGACTACGAACCTAACTCCCCTCCTATCAGCCGCTACCGCCGTCCGCGGTACGTTCTCACCGACCCTCCCGATGCCCTTACATCTTTAGGATACAGATACCGCACATAGGATCACACCTCGCCAGCGAGGTCGAAGAATCCCTTTCCCGCCGGCCGGTACAGAGCCCACGGCGAGACACTTAGTATATACTAAAAGGGCATATGCCCTTCCCCATAACGACTGTCCAAGCCGAAACCGTTCCTCCTTGAGGCGCCCTGAACTAGTTGCCCCCTCGCCCTTCTGGTTCGAGCGTAGTGGTTGCACGCTCACCCTCTTGTCCGGTGAAACTGTAAAGACCTCGTGGCCAACAGCGTAGTTCATTAATACACACTTTTGAAAGATTTTTCGCGGTTAGATATTCCGTATACTACTAATTTTAGCCACTGTGTAACATAACAGTGGTCCACGTAGTACTGAATCGCAAAATGTTCATTTGTTTTTTTTTAGTTAACGATTTCAATAGTGTATTATTACTATTTCTATGGTGCCAGTATACTAACCAACTAGGCATGATGTTCTTAAAACGGATTTAGCTCTGACAATACGTGGGTGTTTACAACGAATTGTAACAATGAGGGTGTGTTTTTATGTAATAAATCTCATATTCATATGGTGCAAGTAGTTTCTGATTTCATGGGGACTAAACTCATCCATTCGGCTCAACAAACCAGCTTGGAAAGTCATTGAGTCCTAAGTTGCATAAAGGTGCTTTTTCTATCTTCAAATCCTGAATGTCAGATCGGTCTCTGGATTTCTATATATCTATAGTAGCCAGCAGGAATTGTGCTTGATATATGGTAATAGACTAGCGCCTATTACATAGGATCCAAAATCGTCGGCGAAAAGTGGGTAAACAAAGTACACTCCCGTGGGGATATAGGTGTGACGGCGTTTCTTTCTTTCTTTCTCTGTATACTAATAAAGCTCTATACAGTAAAAAGTTATTGAGTTCTTAGATAAATGCGAATAATACACATGAAATAAAACACTTTTCGAATTTTATCGCGGTTATTTTTGATTTTTAAGTTCCCGACGTTTTGAGTGCTTTGCAGCACCCATGGTGACGAGAAGGACAGGTGTAAGACGTCCAAAAGGCATAGTTATTCCGGCTGTAAAAAGTTGTTAAAAGACTGAATATTCAGCTAATAATAAATATAGAGGTTTGGGGGTTAATAAATATAAAAAAATTAGGTCTTTGTTGCGCCGAAAAAAGTTAAAATAAAAACTTAAAAAAAAAAGGTAAACCGACTTCAAAAAGCAAAAAATAAATATTTGAAGTCTGTGCTGGTTGGTGCAGCCGGTTACTTGGCACCGACTTCAAATATTTATTTTTCGGTATAGTCTGATATAGGTATATCAGACTACACCGATCAAACAATAGTGGCCAGACCGCATCTTAAAGTATGTCTTATTCCAGGAGCAATTTAGGGGAGGATTCTACTTCTCTTTTTTTTAACCGACTTCAAAAAGGAGGAGGTTCTATGTTCGGTTGTATGTATGCTTTTTTTTTATGTATGTTCAGCGATATTTCCGTCAATTGTGGACCGATTTCGATGATTTTTTTTGCATTGGATTCAGTATAGCTCCAAAGTGGTCCTATTAAAATTTCGTTGGCATTGGACCTTGGACTTAGAAGATACACCAGGGAACTCCTTAACGACAAACAATAGGCATGTGTAAATTGAGATATTATGGGTATTACGTCCCTCCTATAGGTACCTTACTATAGAACTAAGCAGTATATTAGCCAACTTCAAAAAAGGAGGTTCATAATTCGTCCTTTTTTATAACTCCTTTGCTTATGAACCGATTTTGATGATTCTTTTTGCATTGGGTTCAGTATAGTTTTGAGGTGGTCCTATTTTAATGTTATTGGTATTGGACTTTGGGCTTTGAAGATACAAGAGGGAACTCCTTAACGGCGAACAGCACGAATGTATAGATTCCGTTATTATAGTCATTATATTAATCCTGTAGGTACCTTACTGTACAACTCAACAATATAATATAGGTATATAAATATTACAAAAAAATTCACTCGTTACTTAAAATTGTAAAATAAAAACTTAAAAAAAAAAGTTAAACCGACTTCAAAAAGCAAAAAATAAATATTTGAAGTCGGTGCCAAGTAACCGGCTGCACCAACCAGCACAGACTTCAAATATTTATTTTTTGCTTTTTGAAGTCGGTTTACCTTTTTTTTTAAAGTTTTTATTTTAACTTTTTTCGGCGCAACAAAGACCTAATTTTTTATATTTATTAACCCCCAAACCTCTATATTTACTATTAGCTGAATATTCAGTCTTTTAACAACTTTTTACAGCCGGAATAACTATGCCTTTTGGACGTCTTACACCTGTCCTTCTCGTCACCATGGGTGCTGCAAAGCACTCAAAACGTCGGGAACTTAAAAATCAAAAATAACCGCGATAAAATTCGAAAAGTGTTTTATTTCATGTGTATTATTCGCATTTATCTAAGAACTCAATAACTTTTTACTGTATAGAGCTTTATTAGTATACAGAGAAAGAAAGAAAGAAACGCCGTCACACCTATATCCCCACGGGAGTGTACTTTGTTTACCCACTTTTCGCCGACGATTTTGGATCCTATGTAATAGGCGCTAGTCTATTACCATATATCAAGCACAATTCCTGCTGGCTACTATAGATATATAGAAATCCAGAGACCGATCTGACATTCAGGATTTGTAGATAGAAAAAGCACCTTTATGCAACTTAGGATTCAATCCCAAGACCACGTAATCGCTACGTGCATTGTTCCCCATTAGACCAACGAGCCACTACAAACTATAAAGAGGTTTTCTTAATTACTGATTTACCCTGACTATTTTAATAGATTTCAGCCGATTCCCGGCCCTTAATCCCAGCTGTTAATAATTAACACAAACTGTTTGATACCGCATTTACCCCAATCGTTCGCAAAGTTAAACTACACCACTTGACCCAGTTCGGAGCTCGGGTGTAAATACTGAGCTTACCAGGTACTCTAATTTATTGTCACATGGTATTTGTCTATCTGTTCCGACGATTTACCGTCCGCCTGCTGTTTAAAAGAATATTGTCTAGGATAAAGCTTTTAGATTTATTTTTCTAGTAGTAGGGATGTTTTTTCTTCTTGACCTATATCCCCCTTCTGGGCAAAAGTCTCTCCGTTGACTTTCCAAGCTGGTTTGTTGAGCCGAATGGATGAGTTTAGTCCCCATGAAATCAGAAACTACTTGCACCATATGAATATGAGATTTATTACATAAAAACACACCCTCATTGTTACAATTCGTTGTAAACACCACTTTGGAGCTATACTGAATCCAATGCAAAAAAAATCATCGAAATCGGTCCACAATTGACGGAAATATCGCCGAACATACATAAAAAAAAGCATACATACAACCGAACATAGAACCTCCTCCTTTTTGAAGTCGGTTAAAAAAAAGAGAAGTAGAATCCTCTCCTAAATTGCTCCTGGAATAAGACATACTTTAAGATGCGGTCTGGCCACTATTGTTTGATCGGTATAGTCTGATATAGGTATATCAGACTACACCGATCAAACAATAGTGGCCAGATATATAATAAACCAGGTGGTTTACTCAAAGAAAGGTGTCCTTTTTGCATTTCGGCTGACGGTGAAATACAAATAAAAAGAAACAGTAGAAATGTACCTTCTCCTTTTTAAAGTCGTTAAAAAGGAACGAACACAACACAAAGAAACACTAATACTGCTACATCAAATTACAATTTGAACTCTTTAAAAACCTCAGGAGTTTTTGCCAAACCATCTATAGAACAAACAGTACGCCACATTTTAAAATGTAACATACATTTTAACATAACAATCGTATCTTCTGCAGTGTTTATCACCGCCGCCGTACAACGGAGCTTTCAACTGAAAGTAGGTTTTTAAAGAGCATCAATATTCATGAGAGGGGCCTCTGTGACTGGTATGTTTCTTTCTATTCCGAGCAGCAACGGGAAACACGGTGCTCCTACGTCGTTCATTTCATATATTTTTACGATTTTCTTCAAGAGATATTGTTTTTTAAAACGTAGTCCTAAACTTGGACTAATTCCTGTATCGTAGGTGCGTTTACAAACATGAATTTCACATTTGTAGCTGGTGAGCATGTATAAGATGAACTATGAGAGTGGAGGAAGCCAGAGAGGTATATAAGGGAAGAAACTGTTAAAATTCTGTATTCTCTGCATACCCTGTGTTCGGGCATTGTGATTCACCAATTATGTGGGTGGACCGCAAAAACTGCGACTCGGAATATGAGGGTAGTTGGAAAACTACAACATTGAATTCGGGTGCAAGGGTGTTGATCGATTACCGGAAATATTTAAATTACTACATTATTCGTCGGTTTATTTGTGCAAAACAACTTGTGAGATTTCGGACAATAAGGTGGTATGCTAAAGACATCAATATAAAAGGATTGAAACAACCAGGCAGCCGTGCACGGCGGAGCTACCTTCGGGAGACGAGTCAAGGTGAGTGGTTCACCTTGTATTTGGGGATTGCGGTGCCTGGACTCCCAAATCTAACCGATAGAAAACTCAGGACCAGCAACTGAGCTATCGAAGGGGTTTTCACATGAACATAATTTTGGTCCCCGAGCCGGATTGGGTTTTCGTAAATTAGTTGGTTAGATAGGGGTTTCATTTATTTATAACGGTTACAAACGGGGTACCTACTTTTGGCATAGAAATAATTATTTAAATTGTAATAGGCATTGTGTTTAGAGGTTCTATTGTTTTCCAAAGATGGCAAAATCTTTTGAAAGCAAATTTAAAATTAAATACGACTGGTTTGTAGATTCGTCAAAATTAGTAAGCCAGAGAGGTATGTAAGGAAAGAACCTGTTGGAACTCTGTACTCTCTGCCTACCCCGCAAGGGATCTGGCGTGAGGTTATAGATAGATAGATAGATAGTAAATAGTAAAACTTGTAGTTCGGGTGTTTTATCAGCTCGGTTCAAAAAACTGCATGACTATTTCAATGTTTTAACGGAGTCATACGAGGGCATACTGACCAATACTTCTTCAGAAGATGAAGAAATAATCGGTAGATATGAGGTAAAATACAAAGAGGCCACGGAGTTATACAACCAGTTGGATGCGGTCTCGGCGGCCTATCCGAACCTTGACGGCACCCACATGCCCACGGAGGGCGCGTCAACGCCGCGGCTACCGCGGATTGTGCCTAGTACGTTTGACGGGGACGTTTTTTCATGGTGTAGCTTCATTAGTCTGTTTACATCATTGGTTTTAACACGGAAAGATATCACTAAAACGGAAAAATTTCATTATCTTATTTCGCACGTGGAAAAGGAGCCTAAAGCACTTATTAAACATCTGCCGATGGTGGACGGGTCGTTAGACACGGCATTGGATATCCTAAAAGGCCGGTATGAAAATAAAAGATTGTTGGCGGATTCACTGATTGCGCGGATTTTACATTTGCCGGTGTTGAATAAGTGTGCTGGGCTTCGAACTAAAATATTGAACCCGTTATTGGAATCTTCGCGGGCATTAGCTAATTTAGGTTTTCCAATTAACGAGTGGAGCTACATTTTATTGCATGTAAGTCTACAAAAATTACCAATTGACGTCAGAACACGGTTTGAGCAAAAACACGGTGGCAATAATATAAGTTTACCCACTTTTGATCAGCTCATAGAATTCCTACAACATGAATGTAGACTTATAGACACGGCCACTGCGGAACCGGTTTCTTATTACGCGGATCGCACTCACAACAGGCCCGAGCGCAGGGTGCATAATATTGTGACGGAACCACCAGCACAGGACCAGCGGGAACGGGCGAACAACTACGGCCGTATTAAAGACTGTGGCTATTGTCAGAGGTCGGGGCACGGTATAGACAGCTGTTATAAATTTGCTGACATGTCCAGGTCTAAACGTAAGGATTGGGTTAAAAGACAATTCTTATGCTTTCGGTGCTTCGGTACTCATTTGGCGGCATCGTGTACCCGCAAGGTACCATGCAGTCGGTGCGGAAATATCGGACATAACAAACTAATTTGTACAACGTCCATTGCGCGCTCTGACTCACCGGCGGACGGCGAGCCGTATACACGGCGCGCATTTGTTACGGCGCAATGCGATAGAGCGACGGGCGGTCGGCGGCGCTCACCTATTACTCAGTCGCGGCGGTCACGGCACGCGTCTCCTAGGTCGTCGGTTCGAGACTCGCGTTATCCACGGCGTGGTGATAGTTCCGCGGGATCTATGGACCGGGTACGCGAGTTAAAGGATGGTTACGGGCGTGATTCGGACCCACGGGAACAGCGGGACTGGGAGACCCGACACCGCCGGGAGCGGACTGATTGGGGTGGGCGGCAGTCGAGTCCTGTGGTGCCGCGTGTGCCACAGGAATAGCAATTACAGTCGTGTAATGTCGCCTCGGTACCTCGGCTAGCGGATAATGTCATCTTACCCACGGTCATTGTAGAAGTAAAATCCAATCGGGGGGATTTTATCAAATCCAGAGGCCTGCTAGACCTGGGTAGTCAAGTCACTATAATTAAGAGTGATTTGGTAGCAAGTTTGGGTTTAAGGCGACATTACAACCAAACACCGTTAACAGGCGTCGGCGGATTTAATAACAATGAATGTTGTCATGTTGTTAAATTTTATTTTAAACCGGTAAATTCGAGTTATTTGTTATCGGTTACGGCGGTGGTTTTGAAGAAACCAACTTCATATTTAGCGCGTAGGTTTAGTAAACAAATTGCTCATATAAAATTTTCGGATGACGGTTCATTTAATATGTCAAATGTTGACATAATTTTCGGATGTGACATATTAGGTC
Source organism: Phalera bucephala (assembly GCA_905147815.2). Lineage (NCBI taxonomy): Eukaryota > Metazoa > Arthropoda > Insecta > Lepidoptera > Notodontidae > Phalera > Phalera bucephala. Next base: position 27,480,593 of record LR990615.1, read on the forward strand.
AAATTTTAAATGGTGAAAAGGTGAATTTCGGTACTGATGGACCGTATGCTTTAGGCACCATTTTTGATTTTGCGATTTTCGGTCCGGCGCAACCATTAAAAAATGATAACTCGGAATCAAATGTTAATGTTGGTGTTACATTAATTGAAGCGGTCGAGAGATTTTGGCGATCGGAAGAACCACCCAGGCTGAAAATCAAGGACCCGCGGACTTAGAATGTGAACATTTGTTTTCTACAACTACCTCACGCGGCTCGGACGGAAAATATGTTGTCAGATTACCACTGTTGCCAGATCGACAGCGGTTGGGAGAATCTAAGGAGACGGCCCTGCGTCGATTTACGGCCTTAGAACGAAAAATGAAACGGCTACCAGAATTTAAAAAAAAATATGTGGAATTTATGTCGGAATATTTAAGACTCGGTCATATGACGGTTTCCAAATTTGATGTTTCGTCAGGACAGGAACATTATTTTCTTGCGCATCACGGTGTTTTTAAAAAATTAGGCGACGTCGGAAAAATTCGGGTAGTTTTCGACGGAAGTGTACCCACCAGCACCGGTGCGTCCATCAACGATTGTTTGTTCACGGGTGAACGACTTCAAAATGACATCACACAAATTATAATTAATTTTCGGTTGCCTCTGTTTGTGTTCACTACGGATGTGAAAATGATGTTCCGGCAAACCTGGATACATCCGGACGATCGGAAATACCAATTAATATATTGGCGCTCGTCACCCGATGAACCGTTGGTAGTTTATGAGCTGACCACAAACACATACGGGTTAAAGTCCAGTCCATTCGTCGCTATACGGTGTTTACATCAGTTGGCGAGTGACGAGGAGCACCGGTTCCCGCGGGCGGCCCGGCTGCTGCGTCACAACAGTTACGTGGACGATCTGAACGGCGGCGCGGACACGCTGCGCGACGCGCGGCATCTGAAGGACGAGCTCGTGGCGCTCATGCACACGGCGGGCTACGAGCTCAGGAAGTGGTCGTCGAACGCACCGGAACTGTTGGACGACTTGCCGGCGGATCATTTGGAGACGGCTCAGTCATTTAACATGGATACCGACGGATCGGAATTTATGAAGGTTTTAGGTATACAGTGGAACCCAAGGTCAGACAGTTTTTCGTATAAGTTGAATCTACCAACGGACACTACTGTCACTCGGCGCAGTATTTTATCATTGACGGCTCGCCTTTACGACCCTCTCGGATGGGTGTGTCCGGTTGTTTTCAAAATTAAATTATTACTACAACGTACCATTGTATTGGCGTGGCTAAAAACATCACCACATAAATTACAAGTGTTTGAAGGAAATCGGGTATCTCAAATTATTTCATCTAAAGTAGATATTTTATGGAGACATGTCCCCGGCGAGATGAACTGCGCGGACGTGGCGTCGCGCGGCGCGACAGCCGACGAGCTGCTGCAGCACCCGCTGTGGTGGGGGCCGCGCTGGTTGCGGGACCCCCCGGCCCGGTGGCCCGGCGAGTGCTCGGACTTTCCGGCGGACATGTTACCGGGCATGAAAGCTAAAGTTGTTAACCTTAATACCGTCGATTCAGAATTCGATTTATTGGATCGGTACAGTTCGTACGATAAATTAATAAATGTAACGGCGTACACACTACGGTTCGCTAATAATTGTAAAAATACATGTAAACTCGGCGGTAATCTCTCAGTTGCGGAACGTAGAAACGCGACCATACATTTAATACGAATTGTACAAAATACATATTTTCACGAAGAAATTTCGGCCCTTCAGTCAAAGAAATCAATTAAGGGCTCACTTCGGCGGTTGAATTTATTCATTGATAACGATCAGTTGCTTCGTGTCGGCGGCAGAATAGGTGCGTCGGAGCTGCCGTACGCTGCGCGGCATCCTGTTTTACTACCGGGCAAAGGTCGCTTCACGGAACTATTGGTAACTCGTTATCATAAAATATTTTGTCACGTCGGTGCAAATACACTTTCGGCCATTTTATCTCGGACCTATTGGATTGTTTCGGCTCGACGCGTGACGCGTCATATCACCTTTAAATGCGTACAGTGCTACCGGTCCCGGGCGCGACCTGTCCAACCCTTCATGGCGGATCTGCCCGCAGATCGTGTACAGGGTGTTCGTCCGTTTCTCGGAGTCGGTACGGACTTTGCCGGACCATTTTATATTAAATCTAGCTCGCTACGGAACGCGAAGATAGAAAAATGTTTTTTGTGCATTTTCGTATGTTTAAGTACTAAATGTGTTCATTTGGAAGTAGTCAGTCAACTATCGGTTGAAGCCTTTATAGCGGCGTTTACGCGATTTATTTCTCGTCGAGGACTACCCTCACTAGTGCGGTCGGATTGTGGCACAAATTATACGGGCACGGATAAATATTTAAAAGAATTGTATGTTTTCTTGCGGGACAACCAATCTGAAATTGAACGGAACTTGACGAAGAATCACATTAAATGGCTATTTAATGCGCCCTCGAGTCCAAACCACGGCGGTTTATTTGAGGCGGCGGTTAAATCTGCAAAAACACACGTCAAGCGTGTGCTCGGCGAAGCACGTTTAACGTTCGAAGGGCTCACCACGTTCTTCACCAAGGTGGAGGCCGTCATGAACTCTCGCCCGTTATATCCGCTTAGTACGGATCCGGCGGATCTGGATGTATTAACTCCGGGGCACCTTTTGATTGGACAACCACTGGTGGCTCTCCCTGAATACCCTTACACCGATGTCAGTGTGCACCGGCTGTCTCGGTTTCAACAAATTCAAAAGATGTCTCAACACTTTTGGTCTCGGTGGAAAAATGAATACCTACACACTCTTCAACAGCGGTTCAAATGGACCTCACAGACGGAACCTCCTAAACTCAATGACTTGGTTTTGATTAAAGAAGATAATTTAGCTCCTTTACATTGGAAACGCGGACGGTTAGTCAAACTTTTACCAGGTAAAGACGGGGTTGTACGGGTTGCAGAAGTGAAAACTCAAAACGGTGTCCTGATGAGGCCCATTTCTAAATTGTGTAGGTTACCCATAGATAATTAGGAACCAAGACGGGTCTTGGTTAGGCGGGGGGATGTTCGGGCATTGTGATTCACCAATTATGTGGGTGGACCGCAAAAACTGCGACTCGGAATATGAGGGTAGTTGGAAAACTACAACATTGAATTCGGGTGCAAGGGTGTTGATCGATTACCGGAAATATTTAAATTACTACATTATTCGTCGGTTTATTTGTGCAAAACAACTTGTGAGATTTCGGACAATAAGGTGGTATGCTAAAGACATCAATATAAAAGGATTGAAACAACCAGGCAGCCGTGCACGGCGGAGCTACCTTCGGGAGACGAGTCAAGGTGAGTGGTTCACCTTGTATTTGGGGATTGCGGTGCCTGGACTCCCAAATCTAACCGATAGAAAACTCAGGACCAGCAACTGAGCTATCGAAGGGGTTTTCACATGAACATAGAAAACCCATCAAGAGATCTAGCGTTATAATATAGATTAGATTAAATTTCACATACACAAACATATACACTGAAACAAATGGGTGTGTGTCACACAAAGATAGTCCCGTGCGGAGATCGAACAAGTGATCAGAACGAACAAGCTGTTGTCGAATCTTGATCGATGTCAAAAGTATTCTTTTAACGAGTAAATCAAAATACTCAAAGTCTCTTTCACCACCCTCGAGTAAATCTGAAGTAGACTATTCGTCAATTAAAGATGCAAATAAGTCTATGTACTAATTTGCATCTTTAATTGACGACTATCTCTGAGTAGCCCTAACCAACGCACGGTTAAACTAGCTTTAATTGCCGAGTAACGCTAGTCGAGAAGTAACTAACCAGCACTTACTCGAGCGTGCTAAAAGAGGCTCTCAATAGTATTATGCAAAACTTCATTCGATCGCACGTATGTATTTTCGTTTGTATTCGATCCCACCTATAATACTATACGAATGGTATGCTATTTAATATGCCTCAACGGGAGCTACGAACTCCGAACATACATATATTTGAGGCTCATATTATTTAATGAGGGCACATTAAATATTAAGTTTTAACGAGTGTCCCAAATTCTGTCGACACTCGAATGCGTTAATTAAGTTTATTCACAAAAAGCCGCTGTTTTAATACAATGCGAGAGTGATGAAGTCGAAACGGGGACTCGGAAATGTTCTTCTAAAGTGCACTAAGTTTCAAACTTACGTAATATTCAAATATTAAAGTGAGGGATGTTCCGAAACTATAATAAATCAAGCTATACTATCCCATTGCTAAAATAAAGTCTTAAGAGAGAGAGAAGGGGTTCATACTCTACCACGCGGACCCAATTCAGATTGGCGCAGATACGTTTGAGGCCACCTGTTGTTGGAATCATGAAACAAGTTGGAACTTATGAAGCCGACCATATAAAACTTAACGAAACATTATGTTTGTGATTAGAAGTAAACGCGGCGTTCGAAGCGCTGTGCTGTCGAAGTGTTTGTAGCGATTACCGAGGTTAAGTAGGATTTGACTAGGTCAGTCTGAGATCAATGACCCTATGTAGTATATCTATTTTCGATTCTCCGTGTTTTGGATTCCGGTTAGTCGTTGAGCCAAGTCAAAGGCTTTATAAGCCGCCCGGCTTGATAAGTTCTAATAGTAGGTGTCTACGAACCTGCCTCCACCAATTAGTACTGTGTTCACGTGGGAGAGTATAACCTTTTTTCTGTCACCCCATTTGTAAAATGTTTTTTTTTGCCAGCAGTAGTTTCCAAATTCGGTGTAATTTTTAAGGAATATTTATGGCTTGAGGAAATGTATGAATTAAAATAGGTACTAAATAAGGACGTTGAGTTAACGGGAAGAACCCTATATCGCTACTTGGCATTATCGAAAACACCTCTACAAATCTATTACAATTAAATTTAGCACGTCACATCAATACTATAGAACACAAAATTCAATATATCTAGTGTTTATTCTCAAGTGTCACTTAAGATAATGAGTGATTGCTTCGTGTTTAGGGCCATATATATATTTTTAGCAATTACTAGAGGCATCAATCGGTTCCTTTCGAAGTTACTGTTGTAAAGAAAAAGCAAGTATTGAAATATGAAGTCCGCGGTTGTTGTGCTTCTTGCCGTTGTCCTTATGGCAAATGCGAAATTGATTCCGCTGAGCGTACAGGGGGATCCGTACGAGCAAGTCGGAGAGGCTTACAGTGAAGCTGGTAAGTGCCTTAAATTTTTTATTTCTTACGCTGTCTTTCTATGCGGGAGTGTTGTAAGAGGTACCTTATGTTTATTTGTAAACTAGTGCTTCAACAAAAAACTCAATTATAACACAAAATTTTTGTGGTTATAAATTACCTCGTGACCTATAGAATTGTAACTAGACTTTTTGTTGTTAAAATATTGTCACAGTAGGAATTACTGTAAGTAAGGTCTGCCACTCCCGCTTGGAGAATATAGGCGCGAATAAACGCCTATAATCCTGTTCATACTCTTGCACCCATTATTCATATAATTTATCTTTGAGGTAATATGAAATTCATTATACTCTTTTGATGATGGCATTTCAATTCGATCTATATCTCTTCCTTGCGAGGTAGGTAGAGAGTATAGAGTTCCAAGGTTCTTTATTTTATTTTGCATTGTATATTTGTTTTGCCATATGCCCGACGATGCCAACGGAGCATACCCTTTTTCATAGCCGTTTGAAACTTAATGTATAAGGAATTTCCACACACGGCTGCCTATTATTTATGTATCTGCACCTCTCACCTTTTGATAGTTGTAGAAGTGTATTAGTATTCTTGAAAATAATTACTAATACTGCAGATACTCTAAAAAAATAATTATGTAGTAACTTAAGATTACCTTTCCAAGCAGAAGCTTCAGCATCAGTGCCAGTAGGCCAGGACCTGCCCATGCTCCAGCGTGCCTGCACCAGCTCTGCCTGCAACTACATCTGCCAAGCCCTTGGCTTCAGATACGGAATTTGCACTTCCTCTACCACCTGCACATGCTATGCTTAAGCGGCTTCAGCGGACTAAGCACGATCAGATTGACATTAGGGCAACGCTACCGAGTTGATTTGGCATCCTTTCAACACTAAAAGGGGAAATGAACTGATAATGAGGGAGATAAACATGACAACACGCTTTCTTCTTAATGTTACGCTAACGTTAGTCTATTCGTGCTAACCTATGAGTTTTTTTTTATGAAATATTCCAGTGTCATTGATTTTGATAAAAGTGTATTCAGGTTGGTTAAAGTTATTTTGATTGTATATTATGGATCTAATGTATAATAACACTAACTAAAAATTAGGCTGATTTAGTATCAAAATTATAAAAAAAGTATGAAAACTTGTATTTTTATTAACTTGCTTTGTTACCTGTCTTTTTGATTTTAAACCTACTTTCCGAGGAGCTAAATATTTGACACTTTAAAGATATATCAGAATTGAATGAAAATGCAACATTAACTGAAAATAACTGGACAAGTGCAAGTAGGACTCGCGCTCTGAGAGTTTCTTACTGGGTTCAGTTTCGGCCAGTTTCAGCGCCAAATTGTAGCTTCGTTGGGCCTAGAGAACTGGTCAAGACAAATCCAATGAGCCCAAACACGGCGGGGTTATGTTGAGTAGTTCCTTAGGCCACCCTCCGGTTCCATCATCAGATTCTGAATATCATCAGAGTCTATAGAACTCATTAAGGCAAATCCAACAAGCCCAAACACAGCGGGGCTATGATTAGTATTTGGGTAGTTCCGTTGGTCACCTTGCCACTTCATCATCAGACCCTAAACATCATCTGGTTGTATAGTACTTGTCAATACCAATCTAACAAACCTAAACACCACGTGGTTATGTTGTGTAGTTGACATGTTCCCATGGTCACCTTTCGACCCTATCAAAAGACTGTTCTGGAGCTGGGTCCACGGTATGTACTATATTATTGCATTGTCACCGAACTTACATACGAATGCTAAATTTCAGCTCCGTCGGATACATGCTTTCTATTGTCAAACGCTATTGGATATCTTAATAAAATAAAACTAATAAATAAAATACCCGAAGTGCTTGAAAATGGAAAGCAAGATTTGAACCAGAAAGACAGATAGACATACGAAGAAAAAAGCTTCTAAAAAGTTACGTATACCTCGTTAGTCTATTGGCGAATAATGCGCGAAGCAATCACGAGGTCCTGAGTTCGAATCCCAGGTCAGAACAAATTTAATTTTTCGATAGAAATATTTCCAGTGTCAACTGGTATTGTGCCCGATATGGCATTAGGCTTGCCCCCTATTGCATGAGACCTAACATCCCACCTTGGGGAAAACAGGTGTGGCGATGTTTATTTTTATATATTTTACAATTTAAATGAACAACGTTGTTATTCAATTATTTCCGTATAAAAAAATCACACACACCGCGACGCCACATTCCCCAAGCGGGAGTGGCTAAGAGGTGTACTATGTGCGCACACGCACTTATTGCTGAGAATGTAAGGTGCCAATGTAATAGGGGCGAGGCTATTGCTATTATACCTGGCACAACTTCGGACTCCGGACTGATACTGGGAAATTTTACAAACTACATAATTTTTTTTTTTTAAAAACTACATTTTGCTCGCCTTACAATTTGTACGAGAACCTCCGCGATCTCTAAACGCATTATACGGTACCTACTTGTTCAATGAGGCAGACCATAAAAATACCTTTTAAAAAGTGCTCTTTATTTCTTCATTCAAACTATATAAAAATAAACGAATAAATCGACAATCTCATCCAATTTACGTCCTACATACACAGATGTGATGACACATCTCTGTGTGAATAAATAATTATTCACCACAAATCAAAATAGTTCCACAAAATGCCACTGATAGCATATAGACAAAGAAGTATTGTTGTAGTGTGTGAAGTAGTCACTAGACAGCGCTATTTTAATTTTTCATCAGATTTGAGGGAAAAGTTTTTTTTTATATGTTATAGTTATAAATTGACAAATATCGGATTTCTTACTTTACTTGTAATTTAAAACTTTGCTTCTTGCCAAATTCCACGATTCTAGGTCAACGGGAAGTGCTATATAATTTCTAATGAGTGACTTTAAATGGCCATATCTTTTGTTTGGGTTTACTTAGAACCTTAATTTTTTGATACTAGTAGGGGACCGTAGACCTTCGTATTTGGTATAAATCAACTTAATACCTCTAGCCGTTCCTGAGGAAAAAAACCCTAATGAAGTGTGTGTGTGTGAGTGATGTACGCTATTGGCCGCGAGGCCTTTACAGCTTCACCGGACTTAAGGGCGAGCGTGCAACCACTACGCTCGAGCCAGAAGGGCAAGGGGCGACATACTCAAGGGCGCCTTGAAGAGGCGCCCTCGGTTGGGACAGTTGTTGTGGGGGGACGGGGTGCACTACTAAGTGCACCGGTCAACCGCCGGCTACGGGAGGGGATCTACGACTACGTCGTCGTCACCCGTATTCTGAGCGGAAAGAATGGATGACAAAGCATCGGAGAGAACATGTCGTGGCCGGCGGTGGCGGCAGGGGTCGGGGGGTAGATCGTAGTCGGCGGTGGCTACGATTAACGGATTCGCATGGGTAGATGCGTTCGCGAAGTGACGTGTTGACGCCTTTTTAATAAAGGCGCGAATAGGTTCGAGACCTAGATCGGAGTGGAGGTCGACGTTCCGTACGAACCATGGGGCTCCCACGGCTTTACGGAGGAAGCGGTTTTGAACCGCTTGAAGTCTGTCGATGTGAGAGGGGGCCGAATGCCCAAACACAACACACACATAAGTCATGATGGGACGAACGCAAGTTTTGTAAAGCGTCACCTTATTTCTAAGGGACGTTTTACTCCGCTTGCAGATTAACGGATGGAGACGACCGAGCACGAAGGATGCTCGGTGACGGACCCGCTTGATGTGCGAGCCGAAGGACATGGTACTGTTCAGGGTGACCCCTAAATATTTGATCTGCTTGAACCAGGGAATGGGTCGGTCGAACATGGTCACTTGGCCGAGATTACTTCTAGAGCGGCGCAGGGAGTGGCGCGGGGTGGCACCTCTGGAGAAGAACACCGCAGCGCTCTTGTCCGGGTTCACCTCAATACGCCACTTCCTGAACCAATTCCCTAGGGAATTGGCGGTTGCCTGAAGGTTTCTGGTAATGAAACCCTTATTCCTATGCGAGACGTAGAGAGCGCTATCATCCGCGAATAAGGCTAGATGCGCCTTACTCGAACGAGGAATGTCGTTCGTGTAAAGGCTAAACAGGAGCGGAGAGAGAGCTGAGCCCTGTGGGACTCCAGCACTGATAGAGTGGGAAGTGGAACGCGTCATTTCGACGCGATAACGGAAGGCGCGATTCGACAAGAAGTCTCGTATGATGAGTACGAGTCTGTCCGGCACACCCATTCGGTAGAGCTTGTAGATCAAGCCGTGGTGCCAGACTTTGTCGAATGCCTTCGCGACATCGAGGAATAGGGCACCCGTGTAGACGGGTTTGGGTCTATTGAGACCGGAGAGGATGTGCTCCGTGATGCGGTGCACTTGGTGGACGCAAGAGTATTTGGCTCGAAAGCCGAACTGCTCGTCGATAAGGATACCCCTGGGCATTACGAAGTCTTTGAGCCGCGCCAGAAGTAGGCGCTCGTAGACCTTGGCCAGGGAGTTGAGGAGACTGATAGGGCGGTAGCTCGCGGGGAGATTACGAGGTTTGCCGGGCTTGGGAATGCCTATGACGTCCGCTTCCTTCCACTTAGCTGGGAAGATGCAGTTCGTCATGGCGGCGTTCAATATGGTCACTAAGAGGCAGATGAGTTGGGTAGGCAGGCATTTCAGAACGCGATTCGAAATGCCGTCAGAGCCGGGGGCTTTTTTGGTTTTGAGACCCCTAATGAGATTTTCGACCTCAGTTTGGGTGATAGGAGGTAAGGAATCGGCGGGGGGGAGGGATGCCCTGCGCTCGACTTCCCTGTCGACCGCGTCAACGTGGGACTGGTCGACGGACTGAGAGCTGGGGGTGCACTGGCTCTCGAGGGAGTCGGCGAGAAGCTCGGGCTTTTTGTCGTCGTCAAAGGTTGGGGGTGCGCCCGAAGGGCGGGACAGCGGGGGCATGCCAGTCGTGGAGTCGGATTTGAGGCTACGCGCCAGCTGCCAGTAGGCCAGGTGCGATGGCGCGATGCCCTCTAGGAAGTCACCCCACTGTTCTTCCCGGACCTCTGCGACACGACGCTTTACCTCACGTTGTAAAGCGCGCATCCGGGCCCGATTGGCTTCGGTGGGGTAAGAGTCGTGCGCTCGGATTGAGGCATTCTTGGAACGAATGAGATCCCTAACATCGTCTGGCAGTCGAAAGCGGTTGAGGTTGAGATCTTCCGCCTCGACTTGCTTAGACGATCGACTGACAGCGGATCGGATGTGGTCGGTGAAGGCATCTATGGCCTGATTGGTGTCCTGAGGGGACGGGATGGAGTCCGAGCTGAGGGGGAGGGGGGAGGGTTGGCATCCGCCAAGGCCGTACTTAGCGCATGCCAATCCACCACCGTCTTTTTGGGTCGCTGAGGCGCGGAAGTGGGGGAAACAAAGTCTCATGACAACAGGTCGATGGTCAGAGTCGAGCTCCTGGACTACTTCCAAGGAGTGCAGCCGTAAGGTAACACCCTTCAGAAGCGTCATGTCCAGGATTGCCGGGATAGTGGGTAGGGTGCATAGGTGCGATGACGTCAAAGTCGAGAAGGTCGACCAGGGCGTCAAGGCTCCTACCGTTAGGGGAAGTGTAGAGACCATTCCAGGCCACGTGCTTACTGTTGAAGTCGCCCGCCAGAATGACGGCGCTTCCCAAATTGGGGAGTGCTTCAAAGTCACTCCTGAGGACGAGCTTAGTGGGGGAAAGGTATACGGAGGCGATCACGATGGGCTGGTGCCCAGTGAGAGAGATGCGACAGACCGAGGCTTCGATGTTGGTGAGCGCAGGGGGATCGAGGGGCATACAGTGAAGGGACGGCCTAAGAGGGGGGAGGACTTCAGCGTCTGGGGCGCGGGAGCGCGGGGAGCTAAGGTCCCTGGGGGCGCCGGATGGGGGTGCGCTGAGGGCGCGGGGGGGTGTTGCGCTGAGGGCGCAGGGGGGCGGGCATCCGCGCGAGGGCGGCGGCGGCCGCGCCTAGTGCGGCGCTTCCCCTTCGGGGCCTTAGGGCAACCGCGATAATTCGCGGTGTGCCCCTTGACGCCGCAGAGGACGCAGCTGGGCCCTAATAAAGTGATAACCGTCGGACAGACGGACAACGAAGTAATCCTATAAGGGTTTCCTTTTAGGTACGAAACCCTAAAAACACACCCAAACACAAGATTTGTACAGCACAAAGAATTTAATTATTTCAATTAAAAACGTACTACATTTTTTAAACTTATAAAATACTAAAATTTATGAAATAATTTTGAACGAAATTGTTGACGCATGCAATAGATGTATTCAATCACTTTATCACATCAAGTAACTTTGGTACATGCGAGTATATCATGTAAACAAAGTGAGAACTGAAAAAACTCAGAAAAAGTGCAATTTAGGGCTAAAATCCTGGACCTTATGATAACAAGGCGAGTATACGCCCACGACTATGACAACTAAATTACAAATTATCGTAGTAGATACAATTACATCTCGGACGGTGATTCTTTGCAGTGGAACATTCTCCAATAACGAACAGTCCAGAAATGAAAGACTTTCATCATCATCATCATCATCTCAGCCTATACTTGTCCACTGCTGAACATAGGCCTCCCTAATCGCTTTCCAGCGTAACCGGTCCGATGCCACCTGCATCCAACGACTTCCTGCGATTTTCACAAGATCGTCGGTCCATCTGGCAGGTGGTCGTCCCACGCTGCGCTTGCCAATACGTGGTCTCCACTCTAGAATCTTTCTGCCCCAACGCCCGTCCGATCTTCGCGCTATGTGGCCCGCCCATTGCCACTTCAGCTTGCTAATCTTAACGGCTATGTCGGTGACCTTGGTTCTTCTACGAATCTCCTCATTCCTGATTCGATCACGTAGAGAAACGCCAAGCATAGCTCTCTCCATAGCTCGCTGAGCAACTCTGAGCTTTTTTATGAGACCTATTGTAAGAGACCACGTCTCTGATCCATATATCATCACTGGTAACACACATTGACTAAAAACTTTAGTCTTTAGGCACTGAGGTATTTTGGATGAGAAGATGTTGCGCAGTTTCCCGAACGCTGCCCAGCCGAGTTGGATTCGTCGATTGACCTCTCTCTCAAAGTTGGACCTACCTAACCGGACTACCTGTCCCAGGTAAATGTATTCGTCGACAACTTCAAGAGTAGAGTTCCCAACGGTGAGTGCGGTGGGTACGACATGGACGTTACACATTATTTTCGTTTTGTCCATGTTCATTTTAAGACCCACTTGTTGAGATACTCTGTTGAGGTCGCCGAGCATTCGTCCTAGATCTTCCAGCGACTCCGCCATGACCACAATGTCGTCGGCAAATCGAAGGTGAGTGATGTATTCGCCATTGATGTTGATGCCAAGTCCTCGCCATTCCAAGAGCTTGAAGGCGTCCTCTATGGTGGTCGTAAACAGTTTCGGAGAAATGACGTCTCCCTGTCTTACTCCTCTTTTTATGGAGATTGCCTTCGTGCACTGCCCCTGTACTCGGACTGACATGGTGGCGTTACTATACAAGCACTTCAACACTTCGATGTACCGATAGTCAATGCGGCATCGCTGGAGAGATCTAAGAACCGCCCAAGTCTCGATCGAATCGAAGGCTTTCTCATAGTCCACAAACGCCAAGCATAGTGGTCGATTATACTCCTCGGTCTTCTGTATAATCTGCCGCAGCGTATGTATGTGGTCTATGGTACTAAAGCCTTTCCGGAAACCGGCTTGTTCGGGAGGCTGGAAATCATCAAGCCTGCGTTCGAGACGATTCGTGATGACTCTCGAATACAACTTGTAAACATGGCTCAGCAGTGTGATGGGCCTATAGTTCTTTAATAAAGTGTTATCACCTTTCTTGAAAAAGAGTACCACCACACCCCTGTTCCATGCTTCCGGCGCTTTTCCTTCGAGCAAGACGGAATTAAACAGCCTCTGAAGGACTTTAAGTACCGGCGATCCGCCCGCTTTCAGAAGCTCTGCAGTAATTCCGTCTTCACCCGGCGCTTTGTTGTTTTTAAGTTGGTTGAGAGCCATCCTAATCTCGTACAGGCTGATGTCCGGGATATCTTCAGTGTAGTGTCGGGTTAGCTTGGCTCTTGGGTCTTTTACCAAGTCAACAATAGGTTCAGCTACTGAGGTATACAACTGTCCATAGAACCTCTCTATCTCCCTGAGCACCTCTGACCTATTCGACGTTACGTTTCCGTCCTCCGTCTTCAGCTTCGTCAACTGGCTTTGCCCAATCGACGCGGCTCTTGCGAACACTTTGGAGCCCTTGTTCTGCTTTATGGTCTCCTCAATACGTCTTGTGTTGAAGGACCGTAGATCGTGTCGCAAGGACTTCAATATCTGTCCATTGAGCCGCCTATAGGACTTAGCATCATCGGAGGTTTGGAGTCTCATGGTACGTCGCTCAGCCATAAGGTTTCGGGTGTAGTCGGATAGCTTTTGAGGCCTATTTTTACGGTGGGGCTTAAAATGCTTAGACCCGACCATATGGACAGTCTCTACCAACCTATTGTTGATTTCGTCCACTGATGCGCTGCTGTCTAGCAATTCGAAGCGGTTTGACAATTCGAGTTGAAAGTTCTCGGGGTTTTGGATATGTGTATTAGAAGGTCGGACCGTAGACTTCATCAGACGCGATCTTTCCATTTTGACATTAATATTTAATGTGCCTCTGACCATTCGGTGATCACTGCCGGTTTTTACCCTGTGAATCACGGAGACATCATTAAATATTTGTCGCTTGGTGCTCATGATGAAGTCTATCTCATTTTTTGTGAAACCATCAGGGCTCATCCAGGTCCATTTCCTATGAGACGGCTTCTGGAAGAAAGAGTTCATCATAAAGAGTCCCTCCTTCTCCAGAAATTCGGCCAGCCTCTGACCCCTGGGGTTGCGCTGCCCATATCCAAATTGCCCCACTCTCAACTCATCATCGCCCCGTTTGCCCAGTCGCGCATTGAAGTCACCCATAATTACTGTAAAGTGTGCTTTGGAAGTATGTATGGCTCTACTAATGTCCTCATACATAACTTCGACCTCATCATCTGAGTATGCCGAGGTCGGTGCGTAGACCTGTATGACCTTCAGCGAATATCTTTTGGATATTCTGAGTATCAGGTACGCTACCCTACTCGACACACTAGTGATGGACACAACGTTGTTTATGAGTGACTTGTGGACGATAAATCCGACACCACCTTGGGACTGCTGTTCGCCCTCCCGGTAGTAAAACAAGTTGCCGGATTTTAAGGTTATCGTGTCCTCGCCCTCTCTTCGGACCTCCGATAAACCAACAATACTCCACCGCAACTTGTTTAACTCTTCTTCCAGCTCAACTAGCTTCTCATCTGTCCTCAATGTGCGTGCGTTGTATGTCACCAGGGCCAATTTTCGGTTTTGGTGGTAGCCGAATCTCTGCCGGAGATTCTTAGCACCCCTTGTCCTGTCGTTACCATGGCTGCTACCGTGGCCAGGACGAACAGGACCGCCGGGGACTAGGGGCCTGGTTTTCTTGCTTTCTTCCATATTGGTTGGGGGTGTTTGCCATACTCGCCACGCTTGGCAGGCGGGTTGGCGAGCGCAGTTTTTGGTTGTAAAAGTGTTAAGGGAACGCTGCTGCCCATTCCCTAGTTTTCCCTTAGTCGCCTTGTACGACACCCGATGGGAAAGACTTTATGACGTCGTAAATTGAAAATTATTGTCTCCATGGCGGGGTTATTTTCAGTCTACATTTAAGCTAGTATTCCGTTACAACGTAAGATGTACATATGAGGCCACATAGGTCATCAGATTATACATTCTTGTATAGCGTGTCCGTGTCTTACAGTAGTTGTTTCTTTTTTCAGTCTGGGTATTTGTTGGATTTTCATGTTTGTAAACACACCAACGACACAGGAATAATTCCTAGTGTGGGGCTACGTTTTTTGTTAAAATACAGGTACAGACCGGATTGACACAAGCACTACGCAATACAGATGCGCAACTCACGCTTAGTAAGTACCATGTTATTAGATATCGCCACCACTTATTCTCAAACGGAATCGCTGAGGTAAATCAATGAACGAAATAGGGTAATTGAGCTATGGTGGGTAAGATCATTTTTTATAGTAATTCTTCTCTTAGCTACTATGCATGACAAACTGTTAGGAGAAGCTATCCTCAATCAGGCCAAGTTAAATCGCACGTACTATATTGTGATGTTAATGCTAATTTCTGTGGGGTGATCTTACCTATTTTCGTATAAGCTTTCATTTAACCTTTGTTGTTGTTGTAAAAATGCTAGCTTTGCAGTTATAAATACCTCCATCACAGCCCATCTGATTTTGCTATGCATATCTAAGGTCAAAGTCATTAACAACTGCTCTAAAGTAAAAACAATGACAGATTTTGACTCTGCCTTGAAGTGCCTAGCAAATAAAAACCTATCATCTTTACTCCGAAGAAGAATGAAGATCCGAATCTGAAGATCCGAATACATTGATTAATTTACTAATTGGGAAAATTTCTGAAGCATTGCAAGAAAACACTCAAACTATTAAACTTCCAAAGAGTAGACGCACCATTAAACCATGGATATTCCCAGGCATCCTGCGTTGTATCAGAAACATAAACAAAATGCAAAGACAACTAAAATCCAAGAGAACAGAAGATATCGTAACTATTGCAACACTTTAATAAAAAAACTAAAACGTATTTATGATAAAACACAATTACTGGTCGAAAATCCTTATCGTTATGGAACAATATTAAAAATATTACACATACGAGACAATCCAAAACATCTAATGTAAAATTACTTGAACGCAATCAATGCCCCACTAAGTCAGTCAACAGTTAATCATTGTTTTGTTAATATCGGCCAGAATCTTGCTGAAAAAATATTCAACAGGGATCCTAACCAACAAAAAAATTGTCCAGTCATCGTTCATACTCAATCACCCTCGTTTGCTATATTTGAAACTGATCTCAATGAGGTATACTTAGGTCTCTCAAATCAGATAGTGTCATTGGATGGGATAATATACCTACTAGGTTTTTGAAAATGTCAAAAGAATTAGTTACTCCCATTATCAGTCACCTAGCCAATCTTTGTTTTCGAAGGGAGTCTTCCCTAATCACCTCAAGCAATCTATCATTACACCAGTTTATTAAAGTGGAGACAGAAGCGATGTCAACAATTACCGCCCCATTACTGTATTACCGGTTAAAAATAATCAAACAACTAGACCAAGGTGGAAAATGTATGGCAGTGTTTTTAGACCTAAAGAAAGCATTTGATACCGTTTCTGTACCCACTCTTATGTTTAAAAACGAATTAGAGGTAAGCAGTTCGAACTCTTTAAGGATTACCTACGAGGTCGCATACAAAAAGTTAAAATAGGAGAATAAACCAGTGATGATCTTCAAGTAGATTACGGTGTTCCGCAGGACAGTGTATTAGGGCCAACCCTTTTCTTAATTTGCATTAACGATTTATGTAATTTTAAAATTGATAAAGGCCATATTTTATCCTACGCTGACGACACTGCTATTATTTTTACTGGATGCACTTGGAAGGAAATCCATAAAGCTGTAGAAGCTGGTTTGGCTGGAGTGGATACATAGCTAAAATCGAATCTACTCACTCTAAATACCTTGAAAACGAATTACATGTGTTATTCAATCACTAATAGAACTCAACCCAAAAACTTTGTACTTAAAATCCACAGCTGTAATAATCCTTCTAATAACTGTACCTGTCCCATAATAGAACAAGTAGCCTGTACTAAATACTTGGGAATAACGATTGACCAAAAATTATCCTGGCACCCCCATCTTGAAGTAACCAATAGCCGAATAAGGAAACTTATCTGGATATTTAAGACTCTTAGATACGTTTCTTCTATTAAGTTATTAAACCAAATATACACTGCACTTACTCAATGAGTTTTGACATACTGTTTGCCTGTATGGGGAGGGGTCTCAAAAATGTAATTTTTATGCCTAGAGTGCGGGCAGCGGTCCTTTATAAAGATTATAATACTATTCCCTACAGATATCCTACAGAGAGCTTATACGCCATTAGCGGTTTACTGAGTGTTCGGAAACTATATATACTACACTTTCAGAAAAACAAAACTGCGTTCTATGATCAAAACACTTGACACATAAAGAAGGAGAGACATGAAGTAGATTTGTGTTGCAAAAACCAGTTTTGCTAGTCATCAGTTTAAGAGAATCTGAATACATATACAACAAAGTGAACAAATCATTGAATATCTGCCCACTCAACTCACATGAGTTAAAAACTAAAATAACTGAGTGGCTTCATAACTGAAACTATAGTGAAGTGGAAGCACTACTACATGTCGTTAAATAAGTAAGTTGAACTTGGTATAGGTGGTACAGACAGACACACTCATACACATATCACATACACACACGTGCACACACACACACACAGACAACACACATATACACGTACACACACACACACACGCACAAGCACAACATATTTTTGTTATTTATATTTACTTTATTCTAGTTTTTTATATTTTTTCCCTTTTTATTTTAGAAAGATAGATACCTATACCTTTGTACTAAGCATATTATTTTAAAGATTTAAATGTTTGTATTTTATTAGACACTTGGTAAGATATGAAAGAGCCGGGCATCCTGGCACAAGTATATCTAATACTTAAAAGGATGTCCCAGTATTGGATAAAATTATTGTACACATGGTAAGAGAATAACGATTTTTTTTTGTTCGTAGTTCGCTTTCGGTTGCTTATGCGTTCCTCTAACCCGCTTCAGCCACAGCGGACAGCGGACCCACTCCACCAAAACCATGGTGGGTGTTTTAGCCGGTAGAAGTCTCGGCGCACCCTTGCATAATCCCACGCTTATCTATAGTGAATCCTATCCTAAGGGGTTCCCCCAACTAAAAAAGGACAACACAAATAACCAAAAAAAAACTAATTTTAAAAATGGAACACAGCTGGACTTTTCAAGGCGCACTTTTACTTAAAC